>CM038702.1:2713291-3203291 GCA_021613375.1 Megaleporinus macrocephalus
TTAGAGTAAATGTAGGGGTTAGTGTTTAGAGTAAATGTAGGGGTTAGTGTTTAGTGTAAATGTAGGAGTTAGTGTTTAGTGTAAATGTAGGGGTTAGTGTTTAGTGTAAATGTAGGAGTTAGTGTTTAGTGTAAATGTAGGAGTTAGTGTTTAGTGTAAATGTAGGAGTTAGTGTTTAGTGTAAATGTAGGGGTTAGTGTTTAGTGTAAATGTAGGAGTTAGTGTTTAGTGTAAATGTAGGAGTTAGTGTTTAGTGTAAATGTAGGAGCTAGGGTTTAGTGTAAATGTAGGGGTTAGTGTTTAGTGTGAATGTAGGAGTTAGTGTTTAGTATAAATGTAGGGGTTAGTGTTTAGTGTAAATGTAGGGGTTAGGGTTTAGTGTAAATGTTGAGATTAGTGTTTAGTATAAATGTAGGGGTTAGTGTTTAGTGTAAATGTAGGAGTTAGGGTTTAGTGTAAATGTAGGGGTTAGTGTTTAGTTTAAATGTAGGAGTTAGGGTTTAGTGTAAATGTAGGAGTTAGTGTTTAGAGTAAATGTAGGGGTCAGTGTTTAGAGTAAATGTAGGAGTTAGTGTTTAGTGTAAATGTAGGAGTTAGTGTTTAGTGTAAATGTAGGGGTTAGTGTTTAGTGTAAATGTAGGAGTTAGTGTTTAGTGTAAATGTAGGAGCTAGGGTTTAGTGTAAATGTAGGGGTTAGGGTTTAGTGTAAATGTTGAGATTAGTGTTTAGTATAAATGTAGGGGTTAGTGTTTAGTGTAAATGTAGGAGTTAGGGTTTAGTGTAAATGTAGGGGTTAGTGTTTAGTTTAAATGTAGGAGTTAGGGTTTAGTGTAAATGTAGGAGTTAGTGTTTAGAGTAAATGTAGGGGTCAGTGTTTAGAGTAAATGTAGGAGTTAGTGTTTAGTGTAAATGTAGGAGTTAGTGTTTAGTGTAAATGTAGGGGTTAGTGTTTAGTGTAAATGTAGGAGTTAGTGTTTAGTGTAAATGTAGGAGCTAGGGTTTAGTGTAAATGTAGGGGTTAGTGTTTAGTGTGAATGTAGGAGTTAGTGTTTAGTGTAAATGTACGGGTTAGGGTTTAGTGTAAGTGCAGGAGTTAGGGTTTAGTTTAAGTGTACGGGTTAGGGTTCAGTGTAAGTGAAGGAGTTAGGGTTTAGTGTAAGTGTAGGGGTTTGGGTTTAGTGTAAGTGTACAGGTTAGGGTTTAGTGTAAGTGCAGGAGTTAGGGTTTAGTTTAAGTGTAGGGGTTTGGGTTTAGTGTAAGTGTACAGGTTAGGGTTTAGTGTAAGTGAAGGAGTTAGGGTTTAGTTTAAGTGTACGGGTTAGGGTTTAGTGTATGTGAAGGAGTTAGGGTTTAGTGTAAGTGTACAGGTTAGGGTTTAGTGTAAGTGAAGGAGTTAGGGTTTAGTGTAAGTGTAGGGGTTTGGGTTTAGTGTAAGTGTACAGGTTAGGGTTTAGTGTAAGTGCAGGAGTTAGGGTTTAGTTTAAGTGTACGGGTTAGGGTTTAGTGTAAGTGAAGGAGTTAGGGTTTAGTGTAAGTGTAGGGGTTCGGGTTTAGTGTAAGTGAAGGAGTTAGGGTTTAGTGTAAGTGTAGGGGTTCGGGTTTAGTGTAAGTGTACAGGTTAGGGTTTAGTTTAAGTGTAGAGGTTGCAGTAAGGCAGCACTGAAAGTCAGAGCTTGTGGCTTTTACAGCTTGGCCTGTTCATTTGGCTAGTGGGTTTAAAAGCTCTGGAAAAGCTCGGGCGAGTGTTCCGCTGAGACAGGCGCACTAAAGGCCTCTTTATCTTCAAAGGCGTGGGACCTGACGGGGGACAGACCTCAGCTCTAATCCTCTGACTCACCCACTCTGGGATTCTCTTCACACATTACACGGCTGTAATCACGGAGGAGAGTCGCATCACTGAGGGTAGAAACTGGCTTTTTACTCTGGCCTTGCAGCAAAGCCTTACTAAGCTTAACGTAGAATTTGGGTTGAGACAGATGTGTTTTGATGCTGGTAATTGAGAGAGAGCAGAAATACACATACTAACATCTAAATACTTTATTATATATACAATATTTAACGTATTTACATATTCAGATTGTCTGAAAAGAACAAATTATGTATGGACACAGAAATAATATGTGGAATAATATTACTTTACAATGAGTTACATTAGAAATGTAAGTATGTATTTGTTATGTATTGTTATGTAGATATAATATAGTACATAACACATTAAATATGCTAAAAATAACTACTGCAACACAATCACATATAATGTACTTCATTGTTAAATATTATATTAAGTAATATATCAAAGTCACTGTTCACTTAATGTTAAGTACCATATGTTATTATGTTATTGTGTACTTAGAACCTTATATAGTAAATTAAATTTCTTATAGTGTACTTATGTGCACTGTTAGGGTTAGGGTTAGATATATGATACTTAACACTAAGTGTACAGTACTTTAATTACATAAAAGTTACTTAATCTTATGTGTACAGTATTTCAATTACATAAAAGGTACTTAATCTTATGTGTACAGTATTTCAATTACATAAAAGGTACTTAACATTATGTGTAGGGTATTTAAATTACATAAAAGGTACTTAACATTAATTATACAGAACTTTAATTACATAAAAGGTACTTAACATTACATCTACAGTAATTAAATTACATAAAAGGTACTTAACATTAATTATACAGAACTTTAATTACATAAAAGGTACTTAACATTACATCTACAGTAATTAAATTACACATATGGTACTTAACATTAAGAATATAGTACTTTAATCACATTAAAAGTTATGACTGCAGTAGTTCAATTACTGTTAAGTAACATTAAGTAAGCAAGTCAGATATATAAGATAATTTCATTTACTGTATTTACGTAACACATGCTTACAAATGTTTTTGAAATTATATAACTTGTTGTGGATGAAATACAATTTAGAGGTGCTATTTTTTTTTTATCAATTGATTAGACTAAAGTAAACACACTGCAGTAATTCGTATTTATTCACAGAATTATACATTTTTGTGTAAGGAAATAACAATCTTAACTTTAAGGTGAATGTAACAAGATTTTATACCAAATAATTTTGAGCTGTTTACATTCACTTATTATTTCATTAATTAAAGTACCTGTTGCCTTTAACATTGTGTGCAAATTTCATGATGAATGCACTAAAACACTGACCCAAGATCCACTGGAAAAAAAATATTAAAAAGCTGTGATGTGTCATTAGATGACAACATACTTAGTGCTAACAATCTTTTATAAAGTATGAAATGTTTTTCCCCATTTTAGGGCCTGAGCGTCTTTGAAACTCAACTCAGCCAATCAAAAACACTGCCATGCACCATGTGATTACGTCAAAACATATAACAAGAAAAATAATGTAATGAGATTTTATTCCAAATAATCTTGAGCTGGCAGCACGGTGGTGTAGTGGTTAGTACGGTGGTGTAGTGGTTAATACGGTGGTGTAGTGGTTAGTATGGTGGTGTAGTGGTTAGTATGGTGGTGTAGTGGTTAGTACGGTGGTGTAGTGGTTAGTATGGTGGTGTAGTGGTTAGTACGGTGGTGTAGTGGTTAGTACGGTGGTGTAGTGGTTAGTATGGTGGTGTAGTGGTTAATACGGTGGTGTAGTGGTTAGTATGGTGGTGTAGTGGTTAGTACGGTGGTGTAGTGGTTAATACGGTGGTGTAGTGGTTAATACGGTGGTGTAGTGGTTAGTACGGTGGTGTAGTGGTTAGTACGGTGGTGTAGGGGTTAGTATGGTGGTGTAGTGGTTAGTACGTTGGTGTAGTGGTCAGTATGGTGTTGTAGTGGTTAGTACGTTGGTGTAGTGGTCAGTATGGTGTTGTAGTGGTTAGTACGGTGGTGTAGTGGTTAGTATGGTGGTGTAATGGTTAGTATGGTGGTGTAGTGGTTAGTACGGTGGTGTAGTGGTTAATACGGTGGTGTAGTGGTTAGTATGGTGGTGTAGTGGTTAATACGGTGGTGTAGTGGTCAGTACGGTGGTGTAGTGGTTAATACGGTGGTGTAGTGGTTAGTATGGTGGTGTAGTGGTTAATACGGTGGTGTAGTGGTTAGTATGGTGGTGTAGTGGTTAGTACGGTGGTGTAGTGGTCAGTACGGTGGTGTAGTGGTCAGTACGGTGGTGTAGTGGTTAATACGGTGGTGTAGTGGTTAGTACGGTGGTGTAGTGGTCAGTACGGTGGTGTAGTGGTTAATATGGTGATGTAGTGGTTAGTACGGTGGTGTAGTGGTCAGTGCGGTGGTGTAGTGGTTAGTACGGTGGTGTAGTGGTTAGTATGGTGGTGTAGTGGTTAGTACGGTGGTGTAGTGGTTAATACGGTGGTGTAGTGGTTAATACGGTGGTGTAGTGGTTAGTACGGTGGTGTAGTGGTTAGTACGGTGGTGTAATGGTTAGTACGGTGGTGTAGTGGTTTGTACGGTGGTGTAGTGGTTAGTACGGTGGTGTAGTGGTCAGTATGGTGGTGTAGTGGTCAGTATGGTGGTGTAGTGGTCAGTATGGTGGTGTCGTGATTAGTATGGTGGTGTAGTGGTTAGTATGGTGGTGTAGTGGTTACTATGGTGGTGTAGTGGTTAGTATGGTGGTGTAGTGGTCAGTACGGTGGTGTAGTGATTAGTATGGTGGTGTAGTGGTTAGTATGGTGGTGTAGTGGTTAGTACGGTGGTGTAGTGGTTAGTATGGTGGTGTAGTGGTCAGTATGGTGGTGTAGTGGTCTGTATGGTGGTGTAGTGGTTAGTATGGTGGTGTAGTGGTTAGTATGGTGGTGTAGTGGTTAGTACGGTGGTGTAGTGATTAGTATGGTGGTGTAGTGGTCAGTATGGTGGTGTAGTGGTCAGTATGGTGGTGTAGTGGTCAGTATGGTGGTGTAGTGGTTAGTATGGTGGTGTAGTGGTTAGTATGGTGGTGTAGTGGTTAGTACGGTGGTGTAGTGATTAGTATGGTGGTGTAGTGTGTCACGGTGTAGCTGGAGCGAGGAAGATAGATGCGGACACACTTGCGAACTGTAGTTCAAACACGGATTTAATTTAAACAGACAGACGGAGTACACCACAACAGTAACAGTAACATCAGTAACAATAACATGACCATAACAATGAGCGACGAAGACAGACTGCAAACACAGGGTATATATACAGAGAGTAACAAGAGGGAACAGGTGACACAACTCAGGACAGAAGGAAAACAGGTGTGACGGGCGGGGCCAGGGAGCACGTGACAAAACAGAAACACATGGACGGGACGTAAACAAGCGAGGGACGCGGGGAACATGGCGGGGTATGACATAGTGGTCAGTACGGTGGTGTAGTGGTTAGTATGGTGGTGTAGTGGTTAGTACGGTGGTGTAGTGGTTAGTATGGTGGTGTAGTAGTTAGTATGGTGGTGTAGTGGTTAGTATGGTGGTGTAGTGGTTAGTATGGTGGTGTAGTGGTCAGTATGGTGATGTAGTGGTCAGTATGGTGGTGTAGTGGTTAGTATGGTGGTGTAGTGGTCAGTATGGTGGTGTAGTGGTCAGTATGGTGGTGTAGTGGTTAGTATGGTGGTGTAGTGGTTAGTATGGTGGTGTAGTGGTTAGTATGGTGGTGTAGTGGTCAGTACGGTGGTGTAGTGGTTAGTATGGTGCTGTAGTGATTAGTATGGTGGTGTAGTGGTTAGTACGGTGGTGTAGTGGTTAGTACGGTGGTGTAGTGCTTAGTACGGTGGTGTAGTGGTCAGTACGGTGGTGTAGTGGTTAGTATGGTGGTGTAGTGGTTAGTACGGTGATGTAGTGGTTAGTATGGTGGTGTAGTGTTAGTACGGTGGTGTAGTGGTTAGTACGGTGATGTAGTGGTTAGTATGGTGGTGTAGTGGTTACTATGGTGGTGTAGTGGTTAGTATGGTGGTGTAGTGGTCAGTATGGTGGTGTAGTGGTTAGTATGGTGGTGTAGTGGTTAGTACGGTGGTGTAGTGATTAGTACGGTGGTGTAGTGGTTAGTACGGTGGTGTAGTGGTTAGTATGGTGCTGTAGTGATTAGTATGGTGGTGTAGTGGTTAGTACGGTGGTGTAGTGGTTAGTACGGTGGTGTAGTGCTTAGTACGGTGGTGTAGTGGTCAGTACGGTGGTGTAGTGGTTAGTATGGTGGTGTAGTGGTTAGTACGGTGATGTAGTGGTTAGTATGGTGGTGTAGTGTTAGTACGGTGATGTAGTGGTTAGTACGGTGATGTAGTGGTTAGTATGGTGGTGTAGTGGTTACTATGGTGGTGTATTGGTTAGTATGGTGGTGTAGTGGTCAGTATGGTGGTGTAGTGGTTAGTACGGTGGTGTAGTGGTTAGTACGGTGGTGTAGTGGTTAGTATGGTGGTGTAGTGATTAGTACCGTGGTGTAGTGGTTAGTACGGTGGTGTAGTGGTTAGTATGGTGGTGTAGTGATTAGTATGGTGGTGTAGTGGTTAGTATGGTGGTGTAGTGGTTAGTACGGTGGTGTAGTGATTAGTACGGTGGTGTAGTGGTTAGTACGGTGGTGTAGTGGTTAGTATGGTGGTGTAGTGATTAGTACGGTGGTGTAGTGGTAAGTACGGTGGTGTAGTGGTTAGTACGGTGGTGTAGTGATTAGTACGGTGGTGTAGTGATTAGTACGGTGGTGTAGTGGTAAGTACGGTGGTGTAGTAGTTAGTATGGTGGTGTAGTGATTAGTACGGTGGTGTAGTGGTTAGTACGGTGGTGTAGTGATTAGTACGGTGGTGTAGTGGTTAGTATGGTGGTGTAGTGATTAGTACGGTGGTGTAGTGGTTAGTACGGTGGTGTAGTGGTTAGTATGGTGGTGTAGTGATTAGTATGGTGGTGTAGTGGTTAGTACGGTGGTGTAGTGGTTAGTACGGTGGTGTAGTGGTTAGTACGGTGGTGTAGTGGTTAGTATGGTGGTGTAATGGTCAGTATGGTGGTGTAGTGGTTAGTATGGTGGTGTAGTGATTAGTATGGTGGTGTAGTGGTTAGTATGGTGGTGTAGTGGTTAGTATGGTGGTGTAGTGGTTAGTACGGTGGTGTAGTGGTTAGTATGGTGGTGTAGTGGTTAGTATGGTGGTGTAGTGGTTAGTACAGTGGTGTAGTGGTTAGTATGGTGGTGTAGTGGTTAGTATGGTGGTGTAGTGGTTAGTACGGTGGTGTGGTGGTTAGTATGGTGGTGTAGTGGTTAGTATGGTGGTGTAGTGGTTAGTACGGTGGTGTAGTGGTTAGTATGGTGGTGTAGTGATTAGTAAGGTGGTGTAGTGGTTAGTATGGTGGTGTAGTGGTTAGTACAGTGGTGTAGTGGTTAGTACAGTGGTGTAGTGATTAGCTTTTCACATATTTTTTTTTCTTCTTTGGAAAAACATCTCGGAGTGCTTTCTTTGGTGTCAGTGTCTCATGACTGAGTCTCAGTTAACTGGAAATGGGCTCTAGCGCTCTGGTTTCACGGAGGGCCATTTTCAATTACAGCGCTGAGAGGCAGGTCAACAGTGCAGTGACGGATGTGAGGAAGGCGGGAGGACAAAAAAAACACCTCGAAATAATAGAAGCCCCCCGCCTCCGGGCGGCCTCAGGTGTGTGCGCGTGTGTCTACACCTGCCCGAGTCGACACGGTGCAGCAGCCGCCGCCGCGCTCACATTCACAAAAGCAGACAGATGGGTCGATGAGAGAGGGGCCGAGCGGCCGCCCCCGCCGTTTCCTCTGGCCTTGGCTCCTGTTCGGGCCGCTGGACCAAGATGGAACATCCAGTCGAGGGTTTTGTCTGGTTTTCATGCGCGTCTCGCTTCACACCCTCCACGCCGGCCGGCTAATGACAGACCGCCACACAAAAGCTCGGTTTCTGAGCGCTAATCTGTGTTTACAGTGATCTCTCCAAACCCACATCAACAATGAGGAGGAAGCCAGTATCCCAGCATTCCTTGCTCTACAGTGTACACAGCCATTTATTTAATCATATTTTGAGCGCTAGCGGTTCTGCTGATGAACTCCACATGAAACTGAATGTAAAGCCTTTTGCAACTCACAGGAAACTTGCTTGAAACTCTGTTTCGTGAAACAGCCAAACAAGACACGGCCATATGATCACATCATGATGAATGAACCTAAAGAAATGGCCCAGTATGAACTGGAAAACAGTAGAGGTGGTTTCTTCCGCGCTTTTAGACATTCAGGACTCAAACTTACTTGAAACTCGAAACAAGTTTCATGAAACAGCCAATCAAATCACTGCCACGCACCATGTGATCACATCGATATGTAGTTTATTTGAGTTGCGGGATGCTTTATGTAAGGAAATTTAGTTCCCTGTAGGTTCAGAGCAATTGAAGTTGCACGTAAGTTTCATCGTGTGAAGCCGGCCTTAATTAGCCAATTAACTGTAACAGACCGTATGTTTGTACCTGCGGTCATTCTGCTGTGTTGGTCTGCTGCATCGTGATCAGAACATCTGCTCGTACACGGAATTCATTCACTCTGTTTTTCTCTTTCGTGACCTAAAAATGTTGCAGGTTGCGAGTGTGGGTGAAATAACACACCGAAGAAAGTTTATATAAGTATAGAAATTTGTCTGTATACAAGCTGCTCGTCATGCCACACCATCACTTGAGGCCTGCTGGAGGTTCTAGTTATGAGGATGGTATGGTGACCTGACCAGAACTTTGGAAATCTCCTGGAAAAGTTCTGCCAGGAAGACTCCATCGCTATGCCAGTCATTCATTCAGTACTCTGGCTAATCACTGATGTTTCAGCCAAGGGCGTACATTTAGCATGGACGACAGTGACGTGTCCCCACCAATATCCAGTGATTATTGAATTGTCCCCACCAATAATTTGATTGAAAACCCTTATCTGTCAATGTCTCATTAACCTAGAGGTGCAGAAAGGGTTAAATCAGGTTATCTACTCAAGTCCTACCTCCCTGTAACACATATGGGATATTGTGGTTGGCAAAGGTGTCAAAAGTATTCACATTAATTACTCAGGTAGAAGTATAGATACTAGGGTTTAAAATACTTCTGTAGAAGTTGAAGTATCAACTCAAACCTTTTACTCCAGTAAAAGTGTAAAAGTACTGCTTTCAGAACTACTTAAAGTATAAAAGTAAAAGTAATGTAATGTAAATGCCATTAAAGACAAAAGCTTAGGTCGCACCACAGGGGTCTATACTGCGCTAGCCCACATCCCCAAAACCCCCATTCTTCTAAAAGCCATAATGACTATAATGTTCTATTAAAATGTTAATGTTGATAAGTTTGGGATGCGCTAGGCTTCCTGTTTCAGCTCATATACCCCCATTAAACATGAATGTAGTTTAGTACAATGTAAATATATTAAAGAAGCATATCTGTTACTACTGAACATTAACATGTGTTTCATGGAGCAGAAGATATGATGACTAGTCTATAAGTATTGTAATGAAGTCAAACTTCAAAGACATGTTATCAATAATCTTTACTGGAATGTAAATGTACATGAATGAAAACAAACTGAAATGAAATAGGAGTAACAAGAGTATGTTCAAAATGTAAGGAGTAGAAAGTACTGATAATGGAGTGTAAATGTAAGGAGTAGAAAGTACAGATAATGGAGTGTAAATGTAAGGAGTAGAAAGTACTGATAATGGAGTGTAAATGTAAGGAGTAGAAAGTACAGATAATGGAGTGTAAATGTAAGGAGTAGAAAGTACTGATAATGGAGTGTAAATGTAAGGAGTAGAAAGTACAGATAATGGAGTGTAAATGTAAAGAGTAGAAAGTACTGATAATGGAGTGTAAATGTAAAGAGTAGAAAGTACTGATAATGGAGTGTAAATGTAAGGAGTAGAAAGTACTGATAATGGAGTGTAAATGTAAAGAGTAGAAAGTACAGATAATTGAGTGTAAATGTAAGGAGTAGAAAGTACTGATAATGGAGTGTAAATGTAAGGAGTAGAAAGTACTGATAATGGAGTGTAAATGTAAGGAGTAGAAAGTACTGATAATGGAGTGTAAATGTAAGGAGTAGAAAGTACAGATAATGGAGTGTAAATGTAAGGAGTAGAAAGTACAGATAATGGAGTGTAAATGTAAGGAGTAGAAAGTACAGATAATGGAGTGTAAATGTAAAGAGTAGAAAGTACTGATAATGGAGTGTAAATGTAAAGAGTAGAAAGTACTGATAATGGAGTGTAAATGTAAGGAGTAGAAAGTACTGATAATGAAGTGTAAATGTAAGGAGTAGAAAGTACAGATAATGGAGTGTAAATGTAAAGAGTAGAAAGTACTGATAATGGAGTGTAAATGTAAGGAGTAGAAAGTACTGATAATGGAGTGTAAATGTAAAGAGTAGAAAGTACTGATAATGAAGTGTAAATGTAAGGAGTAAAAAGTACTGATAATGGAGTGTAAATGTAAGGAGTAGAAAGTACTGATAATGGAGTGTAAATGTAAGGAGTAGAAAGTACTGATAATGGAGTGTAAATGTAAAGAGTAGAAAGTACTGATAATGGAGTGTAAATGTAAAGAGTAGAAAGTACAGATAATGGAGTGTAAATGTAAGCAGTAGAAAGTACAGATAATGGAGTGTAAATGTAAGGAGTAGAAAGTACTGATAATGGAGTGTAAATGTAAAGAGTAGAAAGTACAGATAATGGAGTGTTAATGTAAGGAGTAGAAAGTACTGATAATGGAGTGTAAATGTAAGGAGTAGAAAGTACTGATAATGGAGTGTAAATGTAAAGAGTAGAAAGTACAGATAATGGAGTGTAAATGTAAGGAGTAGAAAGTACAGATAATGGAGTGTAAATGTAAGGAGTAGAAAGTACAGATAATGGAGTGTAAATGTAAGGAGTAGAAAGTACTGATAATGGAGTGTAAATGTAAGGTGTAGAAAATACTGATAATGGAGTGTAAATGTAAGGAGGAGAAAGTACTGATAATGGAGTGTAAATATAAGGAGTAGTAGTAAAAAGTCAGCTGTAAAATAATTACTCCTGTAAAGTATATATAACCAACATTTCTACTAAAGTAAGATAACTAACTATTTGTACTTTGTTACTAGACACGTGTGGTGGAGGGAGAGCTTTCCACTTAAAGTCAAGTTCGCTAATGAACTGAGCCCATCATAATAAAGTTAATGGAGATGCTAGGTTCTGCTGCACAGCATACAGCAGGCTAACATCGTCTCTAGCTGTGAATCACATGGTTTGGAAATGACCTGCTAACTGTTAGCTTACAGTCTCCCAGAGCAGCAGGTCTACCTCCAGCTGAAGCTCTCTCCGTTAGAGACCTGTTTCAGTTACACCATGGCTGAAGTGAGGTAAATAAGTGTTTAGATGTAAACTCGCTGCTAATTGGTTTGAAAGTGGCGACACCGTCTGGATGAAAGTATGTCTTGTACGTTCTTTGATCAAGATCAGATCTACGCCCTTGGTCTCAGCGCTCTCCTCCTTCATACCCGTCACTACCAGTTTGATCCCAGACCTGTTGTCCTGCTGTCCATATCTAGCAAGGTCTGTGAGGGTCTGGACACTTCAAGACTTGGGCTTCAGGCCTCAGTTTCCTGGAAGTTCCCGCTCCAGTTTGTCTGGTCTGATTGTGTCTAGGCGTGTATGCAGCTTTTTGATTGGATGCATGGATTCCAGATTTTTTTTTCCCATAGAGAATGAATGGGATGGAAAAGTGCACACCAATCTCCTGAACTTCTGCTCGACCGACAGACAGCGTTTTACATACACTGACTCAGGGCGGACCCCCGACCACGACTGCAGTGTTGGTTCAACCCACGCTTCTCTGTTTGTTGTTTTATTCATCGTTCTATTTTCTCCAAAGAGTCCCATTCATTTTCTGTCAGGGATTCGTTTAACCTACAGCCTCCAAACTGTCTGTACTCACTCTGTCACGGGCATGCAATGAGTTTTCCTTCTGTCGGTCTACGTCCTTGTTTACGTCCTGTCATTTCCATGCGCTTCTATTGACATCATGTGCTCCTCTTGTCTCCTCCCCCCACCTGCTCTGAGTTAGCGTCTCCTCCCTTTCCCAGGTGTTCCCTGTTCCCTTTGTCTACTTATTCCCTCTGTCTGTCCTGGTTTGGCATTGTGTCTATGTGTGTCTATGTAGTTGTAGCGTGTTGGAGTCGACGTTTTTGGATTTCTGTTTTTTGTTTAAGTACGGCTGATAAGAAAAACCTGCATCTGTATCCACCTCTCCTGCCTTTGCCTGCGACAGCATCACAAACTCAGAGCGGGTCCCCAATCTCTAATCCACAGACATACTGACCTGCACTCCTCTGTTTGTTGTCTGTGTTTCCTTCAGGAAATACACTTTCATTAGTTTTTAACTGTGAATTAAAAACACACCAGAAGGTCCTGTAGCTTCCTGCATTGTACACAGGTAGGTAAAGGTAGTGTTAGAGTTTACCTGTAACACAAGCCGAAGCATACATGGGCACAGCTTAGGTCATCGGCCAGTCTCTAACCCAGTCTAGTGTAGTCTGACATGGTTTAGTTAGGGGTCCTGAGGGTTAGGGGGATGAAGATGAGAAAAAAATGAGATAAAGAATAGATGGAGGGGGAGGTGGGTGATTAGTATCACCTTAACGGCTGGAGACAAAGGGTCATTTCAATACAAACAAAGGAGGGGGGTGATCAACGGTCTGCAGAGAGGGGGCATGAATTATTTCTCTCAACACAAACACAACAATCTTCTGTTAGCTCAGTGCTAACATGCTTCCAGAATCCTATAGGGGCGCTAGCAGAAATGAGCACTATCATTATCACTTTTTTGATATTTATGGTTTGAACTGAAGCCCTAACACTAATACACACACTTCCTCACTGGGTTTGAGCTACACAGTGTAATTACAGCACACACACACACACACACACACACACACACAGAGGCACTTCCAAAAGTGGAACAAAACAGAGCCGAGTCCCCACTGTGACGGAGAGTGGAGGGAAAGTGAGAGAGGAGGACAGAGATGACAGCTTATTTGTAGAGAATGATGGAGATAGATAGCTCGGTGGAGAGCCGTAGGAGCAGAGAGGGCTTCTGATCGCAGACACAGTTGACACCACCGTTAGAGGACCAGAGAGCGTCACTGTGGAAAGAGGGAGCAGCAGCAGGAGGTCATTTCAGCAGCGCAGGAGACCAACAGTGTCCTTTCTCTCTGCTCCACTCATACAGACACAGAGAGTCTGCAGATGCCAAAGGGAATCAGGGTTGGCAGCCCAAATATGCCATCTGCTTAATGAAGACGCCCCTCAGGCCTAATTCTGCACACGCTCAGTCTTGACAAGACAGCGCGGTGCTTAACACATCATATCACTCAGACACACGAAGCAGAGCTCTTACATGGTCAGCCAGATAAGGGCGCTTGTAAAGGGGACAGGGATTCAGAGGCTGCAGGCTCTCAGGATCGGTTAAAAGTGGTACTTTTATGTAACTTTCAGAGCACAGTTACGTTAATTTGCTGTGTGATTGGAAAAAAAGAAATTTGCACAGGCCACATTTTATTTATTTACTTTTTTATTCAATTCAATTCAATTCAGCAAATAAATTATAATTATGTATTTAAATTTGACCCAGGCTTTTGCATATGGCCATAAAAAACATGACTTTCTTTCATGCAAGTTCACGATTTTACATAATTTTCATGTTTTATTTATCAATGTTCTCTGACTTCAGTACCCAGAGTGCATCATACAAATACATCATAAACAGAAAAATTAGAAAATTGGTTGGTTCTCACTAGCTCGTCTATTTGTAGTATAATATACAATATACAATGCAAAGCGTCGGATGCAGTGGTGTAAAGCACGTGGAGCAGTGGAAATGTCTTCTCTGGAGTGACCAATCAATGATGACTCTGGGTTTGGTGGTTGCCAGGAGACCGGTACTTGTCTGACTGCATTGTGCCGAGTTTGGTGGAGGGGGAATTATGGTGTGGGGTTGTTTTTCAGTTCCAGTGAAAGGAACTCTTAATGCTTCAGCAGACCAAGAGACTATGCATTCCCAACTTTGTGGAAACATTCTGTTCCAACATGATGGCCCACCAGTGCACAGAGCAGCTCCATAAAGACATGGAGGAGTGAGTTAAGCACCAGATACTATGAAAATACACTATGCCTGTATCTAGTGCTCACCTAATAGTATCTGATGTGCACACCAGATACTATAGAAAATGTACTAGGTCTGTATCTGATGTGCACCAGATACTATAAGGTAAGCACCAGATATAAAAATATAAAAATATTATATGCCTGTATCTAGTGCTCATGTAATAGTATTGGTGTGCACCAAATACTATTAGGTGAGCACCTAGATACTATAAAACAATACACTGTCTATATCAGGTGTGCACTAGATACTATTAGGTGCAGACCAGATATTATAAAAATACACTATACTTGTATCTAGTGCCCAACTAATATGTCTGGTGCACATTATATACTGTTAGGTGCAGACCAGATATTATAAAAATACACTATACCTGTATCTAGTGCCCAACTAATAGTATCTGATGTGCACCAGATACTATTTGGTGAACACTAACTACTATACCAAATACACTACATCTGTATCTGGTGCACACCTGATACTATTAGGTGAGCACCAGATACGATATAAAAAATACACTATGTCTGTATCTGATGTGCACCAGATACTATATGGTGAGCACCAGATACTATAAAAATACTTTGTCTGTAACTAGTGCTCACGTAATAGTATCTGGTCTGCACCAAATACTATTAGGTGCACACCAGATACTATAAAAATACACTATGCCCTTATCTAGTGACTAATAGTATCTGATGTGCACCACATACTATTAGGTGAGCACCAGCTACTATAAAAAATACACTTAGTCTGTATCTGGTGTTTACTAGATACTTTGAGGTAAGCACCAGATACTATGAAAATACATTATGCCTGTATCTAGTGCTCACCTAATAGTATCTGATGTGCACACCAGATACTATAACAATTGTACTAGATCTGTGTCTGATGTGCACCAGATACTATAAGGTGAACACCAGATATAAAAATATTAAAATATTATATGCCTGTATCTAGTGCTCACCAAATACTATTAGGTGAGCACCCAGATACTATAAAACAATACACTTTATCTGTATCAGGTGTGCACCAGATACTATTAAGTGTATCCAGCTATACTTGTATCTAGTGCCCAACTAATAGTCTCTGGTGCACACTAGATACTATTAGGTGCAGACCAGATACTATAAAAATACATTATACCTGTATCTAGTGCCCAACTAATAGTATCTGATGTGCAACAGATACTATTAGGTGAGAACCAGCTACTATACCAATACAGTACATCTGTATCTGATGCACACCAGATACTATAAAAAATACACTTTGTCTGTACCTATTGCGCACCTGATAATTTCTGATGCTCCCCTGATAGAATCGGGAGTGCTCCTGAGACAGACCGTCACCATGTCCCTTTTACTAACGAGGACAAACGCAGGAGAGAAGGAGTGGAAGGAGAGAAGGAGTGGAAGGAGAGAAGGAGTGGAAGGAGAGAAGGAAGCAGTACTCGGTATATCTCGTCTCTCAGGTTTGTGTTGCATCACTGATCGCTCCTGATGATAACCGAATCCTGCAGAAGTTTTTTGGCGAGTTGCTACTCACTGCGACTTTCAGCTCCTATTAGCATCACCCTGAACCCCCCTACACACCCTCACCTCCACCACCGGCTGCAGCCGAGGGACAGACTGTGTGTGCGAGCGAGTCTTTTAACGTTGCTCTGCTTGCACTCACAGCAATTGTATTTAATTGATGAGTAAGACAAGAGAGCGGTCCCCATCCTCTCTGAGTTAGAGAGGTTTTAGCCCACCCCGAGGGAGCGTGCGTGTGTGTGAATCTGTAGCGTAACGAGTCCCCTCTGCCTCTCCTCACCACGCAAATGCGATTTAATTACTACCCAGCGTAGCGCTGCTGCTCAGGCGGAAGCCACATATTCGCATTCTCACAGTCCACAGAGCATTCGGCGCTGAAATCAGTGGTGGAGCTGGAGGGGGTGTGTGTGTATGTGTGGCCATGTATTTCACGCTTTGTGGGTACCAAATGTCCCCGGGATGATGGGAATTGTGAACATTTTGATGTTGTAAGCTCATTTAGCTGGTTCACGTGGGTAAAAGATGCTGTTTACAGCCTTTTCTTTAAAATGTGGAAGAGCGAGTTGGTTTTCCTTTTGGTTACCAGGGTTAAGGTTAAGGTATTTAGTTTAAAATGTTCCAAAATAACAAAAAATACTAACAGAATGTAAAGAAGTAACAGTTTTGATGGTGTGTATGGTGTTGCAGAGATTTCTACTGAAGTTAGCATGCTAAATAGCTAGCCCCGAACCTGTCATCTCCTGTAGTACCACTTTGTACCTGAAGAGGTGATAGTGAGTCACTGTAGTACCACTTTGTACCTGAAGAGGTAATAGTGAGTCACTGTAGTACTACTTTGTACCTGAAGAGGTGATAGTGAGTCACTTTAGTACCACTTTGGACCTGAAGAGGTGATAGTGAGTAACTGTAGTATCACTTTCTACCTGAAGAGTGGAGTGGAATCAGTCCAGCATGTGAGGATGAGGAAGTAGCCACCACGCCAAACCCTTTAGATGCAGTGGTGGTGGTGGTCCCAAAACTAATATTACAGGGGGAGTAGGAAACATACTGTAGTTGTAATATAAGTCAATGTAAGCAGATGTTTTAGCTTATATATTTTGATCTGTACATCATCACCGTAACATTGAATTTATATCAATAGCTCAAAAAGAGATGAGGATATAAGACATTCATCCTTCACACAGTGTGACGCCTGGTTTCCATCAGCACCACTGTAGAGTTCTGGACTGTCATTTACTCTTCAAACACTCTAAATGACTTTGTTTACATCTCGACCGCTGAACTTCTTCTTCAGCAGCCGATGGTTTTCCTGAGAAAAGGAGGCCAGTAGTCGTGCTCCTCGTGAGTTTTAGCAGAGATCACACATCGCGCTTAGATTTGGAGATAATAGCGCTCGTGTTTATCTGCAGCTGACCTCAAGACAGGAAGTTAACTATTTTTCAGCCGCTGAGTTTTGATGCTGCCACTATTATGCTGTTTATTGGGGCCAGAAATATCTCATGTCTCATTGTTTGTTTGATGCTACTTCTCCTCGGGGGGGTTTTAGAGAATCACCATTAAAAGTCTTCTGAGCCATAAAAGAGCAACAAAAACATCAAAACAAGAGAAAAGATATTTGAACACTTCCTACGAATCCTGTATTCCTAATGTTATGTAAATGAATCTATATAGCAGTATGTGCCATATACATATAATCAGTGCTTAATTTGTAAAACATCAGGTGATGGAACACTAAAGGTGGGGTGATCCAGCAAGTGGCAGTGAAGGAAAAGGTCCTGGAACGCATAGACACCACAGTTCTTCAAGTGTCCATCTAACATAGTAGAATTCTATACAATACAATAATCCCAGCTTTAATGACTGCAGTAAGGAGCTGCAACCATAACATCTCAGAGATGCCACTGGACGAATAGCTTTTGGTGTCCTATAAAAAAAAATGCCAAAGAGGTGGTGGATCCACATAAATAAGTTCTGGAACACAGGTACCTGAAATATGAGAGGTGCCGGATCTTGTTCCTGCAAGATCCAGCACAAATTAAGCACTGCATATAACATCCATTCTAAATGTACATATATGTTTTTAATCATAATTATATGCATAACACTTTATAAATCAAGAGTTTATGGCTTTATAAACCCAGGTTCCAGTATTCATTATAGTATCAGTTCCATGAACATGAACGTGTTGTGATTGGACGCTGTTGGCGACACACAGTTGTAATGATTACAGCGTGTTTTTCCTGCTCCGGTGGTCTTACCTGCGCATAACCCACTGCGCCCATTTAACTGAGAGCAGCTCACTAAGCTTTGAGCTTCATGCTCTCGGATATTCCCGCCGAGTCCAAACATGCGTCTGATCCACTAACATGAAGCCACTCAGCCGCTAATGTGCTTTGATGTGTCCTGTCTGTACATGTGTGTCTGAGTAGAGCGCGTAGCAGAGCTGATATACTGAACCTGCTGTCCACCAGTTACACCACCTACTGCCATATCATACCATCTACACAGCACTCAGTCTAAAACCTGACTCTGGATCAGCTGCAGTAATGAGTGTTACATTTCCCACTACACTAATGAGTACACTTCTATACTTCACCTACTACACTAATGAATACACTTCTATACTTCACCTACTACACTAATGAATACACTTCTATACTTCACCTACTACACTAATGAGTACACTTCTATACTTCACCTACTACACTAATGAGTACACTTCTATACTTCACCTACTACACTAATGAATACACTACTATACTTCACCTACTACACTAATGAATACACTTCTATACTTCACCTACTACACTAATGAATACACTTCTATACTTCACCTACTACACTAATGAATACACTACTATACTTCACCTACTACACTAATGAATACACTTCTATACTTCACCTACTACACTAATGAATACACTTCTATACTTCACCTACTACACTAATGACTACACTTCTATACTTCACCTACTACACTAATGAATACACTTCTATACTTCACCTACTACACTAATGAGTACACTTCTATACTTCACCTACTACACTAATGAATACACTTCTATACTTCACCTACTACACTAATGAATACACTACTATACTTCACCTACTACACTAATGAATACACTTCTATACTTCACCTACTACACTAATGAATACACTTCTATACTTCACCTACTACACTAATGAGTACACTTCTATACTTCACCTACTACACTAATGAATACACTTCTATACTTCACCTACTACACTAATGAATACACTACTATACTTCACCTACTACACTAATGAATACACTTCTATACTTCACCTACTACACTAATGAATACACTTCTATACTTCACCTACTACACTAATGAGTACACTTCTATACTTCACCTACTACACTAATGAATACACTTCTATACTTCACCTACTACACTAATGAATACACTTCTATACTTCACCTACTACACTAATGAGTACACTTCTATACTTCACCTACTACACTAATGAATACACTTCTATACTTCACCTACTACACTAATAATACACTACTATACTTCACCTACTACACTAATGAGTACACTTCTATACTTCACCTACTACACTAATGAATACACTTCTATACTTCACCTACTACACTAATAAATACACTTCTATACTTCACCTACTACACTAATGAATACACTTCTATACTTCACCTACTACACTAATGAATACACTTCTATACTTCACCTACTACACTAATAAATACACTTCTATACTTCACCTACTACACTAATGAATACACTTCTATACTTCACCTACTAAACTAATGAATACACTTCTATACTTCACCTACTACACTAATGAATACACTTCTATACTTCACCTACTACAATAATGAGTACACTTCTATACTTCACCTACTACACTAATGAATACACTTCTATACTTCACCTACTACACTAATGAATACACTTCTATACTTCACCTACTACACTAATGAGTACACTTCTATACTTCACCTACTACACTAATGCCTAAACCTGTGTACTTCCACTTACTATACAATATCTAGAAAACAACCAGAAGTAGGTTAAATTATATAAATTAAATGCTTTTCTTGCAAACATCTTTGAATGAGAAATGTAACATACAATACAGTGCAATGTATTATATGTAATTATAAATATAATAGTATTTTTATATTTTATGTTATTTTTCAGATAGGAAGTTTTTATTTACTCACTTATTATTAAATATTAATCAGTATTAATAGAGTAAGTAGAGCTTTTACATACGTCAGTGTGTTTATTTAACTCTTTCCAAGCTTCTCCTAAACAACCCAGTATTATTATCAGTTCTCATCTAATACCTGCTTTGACTGCTCAGTACTTCATTAAGCTGAATCAAGATTTGCTGTTGAAGGAACTGAACACATTCATACAATGTCTGGGGCGTCCAGGAGAAATCTGGAACCTAACTTTGTTCTTCAAACTGGATCAAGATCTGATCTACTTCTCTCACAATAACATATTCATGTTACTTTGTATTGTATGTATGATTATTTACATCTGTTCTAATCAGATCTGGTGAAAACCCCAGCAACACCACAGTGCCTGCAACATGCCAGTGGCACCGCTGTGCTGGACATAGGCCTGGTCAGCAATGGAGCTGTGGTCAGAATGGAGATGAGAGTGGCTAATATAGTGTTTGTTACAGCAGATGTGCTACAGTACATGCACACATAGTGGATCTATAAGGAAGATGGAGCTCATCAAGTACCCAGTGAGGTATAAGGTGGGGAGTTTTATTGATGTATCTGGTGAAATGGGGGGTGGGATAGGGGATGTTGGGGTGGTCAGGACTTCACGGGTGAACACTGTTCATCAGCTGTTTATTAAAATGTATGTGGTGATTGTTCTTCTTGTCATTTGTGTTTATTTCTTTTTATTGTCCTGCAGATCTTCTTGTGTGTTTCGTCGCTGTCCAAAAAAAAATATTTATCTCTATTTTTCTCCATTTATAGTTTTCTACCTCATTTAAACACGAGAGCCACCGTTTACATTCTGTATGAATTTCACGAGCAATGGACCAATTGAAATGCTCCAAATTAGCCTGGAAATAATTCTGGTTCCATTGACGTCCATTGAAATTAAAGTAGGTTTTTGTTCTCCCCTGTAAAGTTGTTATTTTGAAGATACTTGTTTTTCTTTGGACAGCGACGATTTGCTCCTTTGATTTTCTCTTGTTTTGTCCAGCATCAACCGACAGCTGATGACATAGTATTGTAAATGTTGGCCAACTACTGTAGGTCCGTCATTTAAAACAGGGGTGCCCTAACTTTTTACAAAGGGGGCTGGATTACACCATATCAAAACAGGCCAGTCTCTCTTTCCAGAAGTGTTATAGTTAGATCTGCCGGAGACGCCAGCCACACTCTGAAATTCTGAATATTCATATTCTCTACAGTCTCACTCCCGAGCCCAACTCACTCTCTCTCTTTACTCTTCCTGAGGTAATGACTGTCCTCCTGTCTGTTGAACTCACCATCACCAGCCAGCTCTCCTGTCCATCTGTGTCCACTGCTACACCCTCAGTTACATCACTGTACCATCCAGATGAACCAGCATTGAGATAGGATGGGACTGTTTCAGCTCACGCCCACTTTACATAAAGCCTCAGTCAGAGCCTGCCTCAGTCAGAGACTACCTCAGTCAGAGACTGCCTCAGTCAGAGACTACCTCAGTCAGAGACTGCCTCAGTCAGAGACTACCTCAGTCAGAGACTGCCTCAGTCAGAGACTGCCTCTACCTGTGCAGCTTCTAAAGTTTTGCTATCCAGATTTCAAACAGAGACTCTTTTCTTTGGTGTTTAGTTTATTAAACTGTAGATACTGTTTGATCAGAGGAGGACGGGTCTCCACTTGTGAGTCTTGGTTCCTCCCAAGGTTTCTTCCTCCAGTCTGAGGGAGGTGGTCTTGCCACTGTTGCCTCTGGTTTGCTCACTGGGGGGTATATGTTGTAACTGTCTGTTTTCAAAACTCTGTAAAGCTGCTTTGAGACAACATCGTTATATACACTGTATGTACAGAATAATGAATAAATATTTAACTAACGAATTTAATTTAACAGTAAAAATGTAAAAATGTAACATATTACAAATTTTATTTGAACAACTTTTTTTCTGGTTAAATGACATGAACCACTTTAGTTAAGCACCCTTTCACTGCGGCCACACTGACGTGGTGGTGGTGTGTTAGTGTGTGTTGTGCTGGTGTGAGTGGATCAGACACAGCAGTGCTGCTGCTGGACTGTTTAAACATCTCAGTGTCACTGCTTAGCGATTAGCATAGCCAGCTCATAGCTCGCTCTGGTCAGGTTCTTCTGTACCCCACATGCCCTGAAGGCCGCTGTGAGACCAGGTGTCTCTGTCCTCTCATCCCCTGAGTATTTACTATAATGTTCCGGCTTTGTTTTATAATGTCTCTCGATATTTAACTCCTTCATTACTGTAACAGTCTCTCTGTATAAGAGACACACACATTCCTCTCTTTCTTCTCCGAGAGCGTCTCCGGTGGTGAAACAGCTCCATTGTCCTCTCTCGTTCTACTTCTGTTTATATCTTTTCTTCTTTTGTTGCTGTTAAACGTGGTTTCTCGCGAGCGGCGCTCGCTCACCAAGAGCTTCAGCCATCGCTGTGTTTACTGTTCCTTCATTGAAGGCCTGTTCTTAAATGATCTAACCAGGAACAGCACCTTCACCACGACTGACCAGAGGTTAGAATACGCCATCAGGGCAGCAGAGCTCCTTCCTCATCCTCACATGTTGGACTGATTCCACTCCGCAATACAGTCTCTCACTATCACCACAATCAAAGTGGTACTACAGTAACTCACTATCACCTCTTCAGGTCCAAAGTGGTACTACAGTGACTATCACCTCTTCAGATATAAAATGGTATTACAGTGACTCACTATCACCTCTTCAGGTCCAAAGTGGTACTACAGTGACTATCACCTCTTCAGATATAAAATGGTATTACAGTGACTCACTATCACCTCTTCAGGTACAAAGTGGTCCTACAGTCACTCACTATCACCTCTTCAGGTACAAAGTGGTACTACAGTGACTCACTATCACCTCTTTAGGTACAATGTGGTACTACAGTGACTCACTATCACCTCTTTAGGTACAATGTGGTACTACAGTGACTCACTATCACCTCTTCAGGTACAATGTGGTACTACAGTGACTCACTATCACCTCTTCAGGTACAAAATGGTATTACAGTGACTCATTATCACCTCTTCAGGTACAAAATGGTATTACAGTGACTCATTATCACCTCTTCAGGTACAAAGTGGTACTACAGTGACTCACTATCACCTCTTCAGGTACAAAATGGTATTACAGTGACTCATTATCACCTCTTCAGGTACAAAGTGGTACTACAGTGAACCACTTTTGCCCGTTTTACCATCTCACTTTTGTAAAAGCAGGATTTGTATTTGAAGAACAGAGTTTGAGGTTCACTGTATGTACATTTCTATGTACTGTACTCTCATTATTACACTATATAACCTATTACAACCTGTACAATCACGTTTTCTGTTAAATATAAATGAATCTCTTTACATTCTGTTTACATTCTGTCTTGGATGGTACAGCAACAGGTAATGTGCTTCTGAAATAAAAGGAAAAGACAGTTCTGTTCATCCTTTCTCCTCTAAAACCTGCACAGTATCTCAAATCAGTCCACAATAAGAAATATAATCTCAGGTTATGTCTGCATAAGAAATCACCAGGCCAGCCCTGACCTGCTCAGAGAACAGACAAAATGATGGAAATATTCATCAATACATGGATTTATCAGTAATTAAGTTTTACACTGCTTTTGTCATTGACGCTGGTTCTTCTTGACCTCATAGTGTAAAATTAGGCCTACATTTAAGAAGAACAGCCCAGCAAGCAGTATATGCAAGCTAATTATATATATAAATATAGGCCAGTACTGATGCGTGATCCATAAATACAGGCAGAAACCTGATAAATAAATATAGACCAGTACTGACACCTGATCCATAAAATATAGGCAGATATTGATACCTGATCCATAAATATATACCAGTACTGATACCTAATCCATACAATATAGACAGATATTGATACCTGATCCATAAATATAGGCAATATATTTTATGTTTGTAAAAGCTGTGTTGTGTGTTATAAAACATACTGACTGAATGTTTTTTTTAATATATATGATAATATATGATATTAGTACTAAAATATAAAAAATGACTGGTGGACTGTATTTCCCTTATTTTTGTAGCTCTCACACTTCTCTTACACACTGACCCCCACTGCAGTCCAACCTTTGGCTCTCTCTCATCACCAACATGGTGGAATTAACACTGTCCAATTAACACTTAACACCAGTCCGACGTCTCTTGGGCATTTCTTTCCACCCACGTCAGTTCCGTCGCCTAATGGCTGCGAACGCGTCGTTACCCAAGACCCTCAGATCACCTTTCTCCATGTGTGTACTGTTATCTTACCTTACAACACACGAATTCATTCAACATTCACGCACCACAGATGGTCTGCTCATTAGTACAGCCACAGTTCATCCTGCTGCTCAGTGAGTATCTACTCAGTCATTAGCCAGAGTGAACTTTTTGAGCGTTCATACTTTTTAAAGACACTAAATCTAAGATATGTACAAGAAATCCCCACCATATATATATATATATATATATATATATATATATATATATATATATATATATATATATATATATATATATACACACACACACTGTATCAGCTCCACTGACCATACAGGAGCTCCACTTACAGACTGTAGTTCATCTGATTCTCTGTATACTTTATTACTCTGTTCTTTAATGATCAGGACCCCCACAGGACCACCACAGAGCAGATACTATTAGGGAGGTGGGTCATTCTCAGCACTGCAGTGACACTGATGTGGTGCTGGTGTGAGTGGATCAGACACAGCAGTGCTGCTGGAGTGTTTTAACACTGTGTCCACTCACTGTCCACTCTATTAGACACTCCTACTACTTTCTGGTCCACCTTGTAGATGTAAAGTCAGAGACAGTAGCTCATCTGCTGCTGCACAGTTTGTGTTCTCTAGTCCTTCATCAGTGGACACAGGACGCCGCCCACAGGACACTGCTGTCTGGATAGTTTTGGTTGGTGGACGGTTCTACTTCCAGCAGTGACACTGAGGAGGTGTTTAAACACTCCAGCAGCAGCAGCACTGCTGTGTCTGATCCACTTACACTTACACTTACTAACACAGCACCACCACGTCAGGGTCACTGCAGTGCTGAGAATGACCCACCTCCCTGTCTCTGTGGTGGTCCTGTGGGGGTCCTGACAGGCCAGCAGACTATGGGGTATATAGAGAGATTATATTGTAACAGGTGTTGATTCAGCCACTATGGCATTAGTGAGGTACTGAGATGCTGAGGTGCTGATGCAATCAAATCCTCACAGCAATGTTCCAACCTCATGTAAAGCCCTCCCAGAGGAGTGGAGGCTGTTACAGCAAAAACGGGAAGACTAACTCTCTGTTAACGCCCTTCATGTCGGTGGAGACGCTGGAGGAGCCGGTGTCTATGCGTGCCGGGGGCCACAAACCAAAATTTGCAGGAGTGTCGTTTAGGCTAGGTCAGCGTTTCCACAGACCATGTAGTGCGACGTGCGAGGTGATCACGATCCACACACTTTCCTTCTGGTTTGGATGAGATCTGGATGACCTGTGGTGTGATGATGTCTGCAGGGTGGGAGTGTTCAGGCTGTTATTATGTCTGTAGTAGTAATCATTAATATGATACTTAAGTTCATTATGTGTATTAATCACCAGTACCGGTACGGGTGTGTGATTGAGGATTATGTGCAGTATGGAGTCAGACAGGAAGCTTTATTTACTCAGTAAACACTTTATTATTAAATATTAAACAGTATTAATGGAGTAAGTAGTGTTTTCCATACGTCAGTGTGTTTATTTAACTTTTTCCAAGCTTCTCCTAAACAACCTAGTATTATTATCAGTTCTCATCTAATACCTGCTTTGACTGCTCAGTACTTCATTAAACTAAATCAAGATTTGCTGCTGAAGGAACTGAACACATTCATACAATGTCTGGGGCGTCCAGGAGAAATCTGGAACCTAACTTTGTTCTTCAAACTGGATCAAGATCTGATCTACTTCTCTCACAATAACATACTCATGTTACTTTGTATTGTATGTATGATTATTTACATCTGTTCTAATCAGATCTGCTGTTCTTACTGGTGAACACACACTTATTGATTAGATAAAGACTTTTACAGGAAGCTCAGGAGCCTCAGACTTTAAAAAGTTACACTATAAATTTGATCTAGTGAGGCTACATATTGCCATTTAATAAAATACACTACAATACTACAGAACAAACACTTGATGGAGAATTCCACCCATATCTTTAAATAAAATGTATGCATACTTTAGATTTTGTTTACAGTGGTGATGATAGGAACCAGGAGTCGGCACTAACATTCAAGGCCAAAATAGCCATTTTTGTGAGGGAATTACTCTACAGACGTCGGGCTTCTATATATATATATATATGTCCTGTGAAGTTGCACTGTACTATGAAATTCTTACTTTGCTGCTCCTCCATTCACCAATAGATAAAGATAACAAATAAAAAAGAAATAATAAAAAATATATACAATACATACAAAGTATAATAATACAAGTTGAAGTAAATAAAAAAAATGTTGTGCTTTTATGTGTAAGTATGAAGAGCAGCAGCCATAAAGTGCAAGTTGCAAGTAACAAATGTATGTAACAAACAGTATTGTATGTAAACAGCAGTACAGTGAGTGTAAGGTGCAGTTAAAATCAGACCAGTTAAAACCAGTTCAGATAGGAGAGGTTGGAGAGGTGCGTGAGGTGTTCACAAGCCTGGACTTCACACTCCTGTAACGTCTGCCTGAAGGTAAACGTGTGAAGAGTGTGTGCTGGGGGTGTGTACTGTCCCTGATTATGTTGTGTGCCCTCCTGGTGACCCTGGTGTGGTAGATGTTCAAACTTTAGTAATACAGAAAGTTACAACAACCACATTGAACAACATGTTCAGTGTGCTGCCCTTGGTGCATAGCCTAAAAGATAAAGGCCCCCTCACCCGTTACTTGCTGGGGTATTAAGATACGTCATCTTCCCTTTCCTTTCAGAAATAAAAGAGTGTCCTGAGACTTCTGACTCTCCCTATATATATATTTCTTATTAAAGCATTGTATTATATTATTATAATATATATTATATACATGTATAATAAGCTCTCTCTCTCTGTCAGTGTATGTGCATGCATGTCTGTAGATGACCACACATGCAGCTCCTGACCAGCGAGCCAAACTCACGCGAGCAGTTCATCTGAGGAAAAAAATGGTTCTATTTTTTCCTCGGTGTGACGCACTGAGCCCTCTCTGATTAGCATGCTGGGTCCCCAGGGCTGCATTGCTGGGTTATTTCTGGTCTGCGTGGCGTCGTCCGAGTCACGTGCCGCAGCAGTGCGCGTGAAACGCCCTTGATCCGCCGCTCTTTCTTCCACACTCCAGCCTGCGCGTGCGCACACCGCCGTGCACTATTTTCAGCGTTTGAGCCTCGGCGGAGTAAAAATTAGCATCAATTCACCCAGAGTGGATGGGATCGACAACAGTTCCCTCTTTGTCTTGTTATCTGTCTCCATTCGTTCTTTCTTCGGCTCCTCTTCTCCGCCTCCAGTTCCCCCCTCGTTCTCTCCCTCCCATGCCTCTTGTAGTCTGGTCGCGGTGGGACTGTATGCTGCATAAGAAAAGATGACATAATCCTCGGAGTAAAAAGACTCTCAGCACGCTTTCTTCTCTCTGAGCGCAACATTAAAGAGGGCTTGCTTTGCTTAAGGAGCTTTCAGCTTGATCGCTTCACTCCGGCAGCTTCTCTCTGAGGTGGCGTGGCTTCTCATCCTCGCCTCAGCAGGCCTCTCACTGTACCAGACAGATAACATGCCGCAAGAGCTCTTTATAGAGGCCCTCAGGACAGTTTAGCCCGCTGCTTTGCCTTGCCTGCTCCACAGTCCAGGGTTTTATGTTCATGTTCTTGTCTTATAGGCTCAGAAAGACTCCTTAGCCATGGAGTAACATCCCACTGCCAGTAGGCCTGGAGGACTACCTATCCATGGTAGAAGTTTTCTTGGCTTGGCTGATTTCTTAGCCTTGATCTAAAATACTTTAAGCCCACAAGCCCTAGAAGGCTCCTTAACTGTGCACTAAAATCTTTCTTTTCTCTTTATAGAGGCCCCCAGGACAGTTTAGCCCACCTCTTTGCCTTGCCTGCTCCACAGTCCAGGGTTTTATGTTCATGATAAGTTCATAGATAACTGCACAAGCAGTGTTTCTTTTAAAATCATGGGTATTGATAGGGGGTTTGCCTCTCCAGTTCTGGCAAGGCTTTACCCTGATGTTGGAAAATGGTTATGAGGATTTGATTGCATTCAGCCAGTGAGGGCAGGTAATGATTTGGAATAGCAGGAACAGTTCTGACCCATGCTATAGATTCTCCAAGTTAGCAGGGCCTCGTCAGCAGACCATGCACGTTTCTTGACTGGTAGGCTCAGAAAGACTCTTGAGCCAACGTGTAAAATATCTCTGAGAAGCAACCTTAGCCACAGAAACAATCTTTTTGTCAGCAAGACAGGCAAGACTCCTTAGCTGTATGTACACTCTCTCTGCTGGCAGGAGGATACTTCAGTGTCTGACCAGATTTTCTTGGCTGGCAGTCCTGGGAAGACTCCCCAGCCATGGCAGAAATTGGATCGGCTAGCAAGCCCAGGACGATTCCTTAGCTTTGGTGTAAATTCTCTCAGCTGGCAAGCCCAAGAAAACTCCTTGGCTGTGCAATGAAGTCTTTCTCCCAGAAAAGCCCTGGAAGACCCCTTAGCTGTGGTAAAAAGCCTCTCTCCTAACAGGCCAGGAAAGACTCCTTGGCGGGGGTGAAAAGACTCTCCCAGCAGGCCAGGGAAGTCTTCTGCTGCGGACTAAATGTTCTTGTCTTATAGGTTCCGGAAAACTATTTAGCCATGGAGTAACATCTCACTGCCAGCAGGCCTAGAAGACTACCTACCCATGGTAGAAACTTTCTTTGCTTTGCTGATTCCATAGTCTTGGTCTAAAATACTTTCATCCAACAAAGCTCTAAAAGGGTTCTTAACCGTGCACATAAAGACTCCCTAGCTACAATGTAAAGTCTCTCTGCTAGAGTCCTTAGTGTCTCACTCCCAGTAGACCAGGGAAGATTAATTAGCTGTGGTGAAAAGTCTCTTTCCCAGTAGGCCAGGGAAGACTCCTAGCATCGCACTCCTAGTAGGTCAGGGAACACCCCTTAGCTGCTGTGAAATGTCTCACTCCCAGTAGGCCAGTGAAGACTCATTAGCATCTCTCTCCTAACGGTCCAGGCAAGACTCCTTGGATAGGGGTGAAAAGACTCTGGTAGCCATGGTAGAAATTTTTTTGGCTTGGCTGATTCCTTAGCCTTGTTGTAAAATACTTTCAGCAAACAAGGCCTGGAAAGCTTCTTAACTGAGCAATAGAATCTCCTTAGCAGGCATAAAAGGACTCATTATCTACAATGTAAGGTCTCTCATAGAGTCCTTAGTGTCTCACTCCCAGTAGGCCAGGGAAGACTCCATGGCATCTCACTCCCTGTAGGCCAAGAAACACCCCTTAGATGCTGTGAAACGGCTCACTCCCAGTGGGCCAGTGAAGACTCATTAGCGTCTCTCTCCTAGCAGACCAGGGAAGACTCCTTAGCTGCTGTGAAACATCTCTCTCCTAGCAGGCCAGTGAAGACCTCTTAGCTGCCATAAAAAGTTTCTTTAACTTTCTTGGCTGACAGTCACAGGAAGACCCTCTAACCATGGCAGAAATGTTATCGAATAGCAAGCCCAGAATGATTCCTTAGCTTGGAAATAAATTCTCTCAACTCCCAGTAGGCCAGGGAGGACTCATAGTCTGTGGTGGAAAGTCTCTCTCCCAGTAGGCCAAGGAAGACTCCTAGGCTGTGGTGAAAAGTCTCTCTCCCAGCAGGCCAGGGAAGACTCCTAGGCTGTGGTGAAAAGTCTCTCTCCCAGTAGGCCAAGTAAGAATCCTAGGCTGTGGTGAAAAGTCTCTCTCCCAGTAGGCCAAGGAAGACTCCTAGGCTGTGGTGAAAAGTATCTTTCCCAGTAGGCCAAGGAAGACTTCTAGGCCGTAGTGAAAAGCGTCTCCTCCAGTAGGCCAAGCAAGACTTCTAGGCTGTGGCGAAAGGTGTCTCTCCCAGTAGGCCAAGCAAGACTTCTAGGCTGTGGCGAAAGTTGCCTCTCCCAGTAGGCCAAGCAAGACTTCTAGGCTGTGGCGAAAGGTGTCTCTCCCAGTAGGCCAAGCAAGACTTCTAGGCTGTGGCGAAAGTTGTCTCTCCCAGTAGGCCAAGGAAGACTCCTAGGCTGTGGTGAAAAGTGTCTCCTCCAGCAGGCCAGGGAAGACTCCTAGGCTGTGGTGAAAAGTGTCTTACCCAGTAGACAAGGAAGACTCCTTAGCGACTCATTCCCAGTAGGCCAGGGAGAACTCCTCAGCTGCAAAGAGAAGTCTCTTTCCTAGCAGGCTGGGAACTCTCTTTAGTCATGGTGAAAGGTATCTCAGTAGACTCAGGAAGACTCCTTAGCTGTGCAATAATCTCCCTCTCCCAGCAGGCCAGGGAATACTTTCTAGCTGCAGTCAATTCTCAGCAGGCAAACCTGGGAAGACTCCTTAGCCACAGAACATAGTCTTTCAGTTGACAGACCAAGGAAAACTAATCAGCCAGGGGAAAAGTCCCTATCAGCCAGTCTCTTGGTTGACAATGGTAAAAGTCAAAGAACATACCCCCAAACAGACAGAACAACACAAGACAACACAACAAAACAAAACCTTTGTGAACCGGCAGCCATAGTACGCACACTGGAAGAGACCAACTACATTCCCACATCAGGGTATAGATGGTCAGGTAAAACCAAAATCTCCAAATTACTACTCCAGTGTTGGCCACCTTCAGAACTCTGGCTTGCCTGAGTAGGCTATTTGCCATAGCAGTGCTAAAATAGTTAAATGGCCGTGTATTCCAGTGTATGTAGCTGTGTGTGTCAGTGGCTGCTTCGTGTTGTCAGCATTGTGTTGTTGCCAGAGGTGCAGTGTGTGGAGGTATTGTGATTGATGATGCAGTGAACTGATAAGCTATCTCATCAATATATTGACCAGAGCGGCTGGCTGCAGGAACACAGAGGCATTGGTGAGATTCCAGATGCAGTTCGGAGTGTATAAATGATGTGCAGTGTGTTTGTATTACTGTATTCAGCTGTAAAGATCAGGTTGAGAGGAAATCACATGCATGCTGAGTACATTATTCATGTTTTTGTGCTGTCGAGTTCTTGGTTCCTTGGCTGCTGAAAAAAAAAAAACAAGGTAGAAATTAATAATACACAGAGTTATTATTCTCTCCATTTAGTTCCATCCAGTTTCTCCCTCTCTCTCTCTCTCCCTCCCTCTCTCTCTCTTACCCCCCCTCTCTTTCTCCTTCCCACTCTCTCTCTCTCCCTCCCTCTCTCTCTCTTACCCCCCTCTCTTTCTCCTTCCCACTCTCTCTCTCTTCCTCTTTCTCTCTCCCTCCCTCTCTTTCTCTCTCTCTATTTCCCTCTTTCTTTTTTTCCTCTCTCTCTCTTTCTCACTCTCTCTCTCCCTGTTTCTTTCTCTCTCTCTCTCTCTCTCTCTCTTCTCCACTCTCTTTCACTCTTTCTCTCTCTTTCTCTCTCCCTCCCTCTCTATCTCTCTCTCTATTTCACTCTCTCTATTTCTCTCTCTCTATTTCCTTCTTTCTTTCTCTCTCTCTCTCCCACTCTCTCTCTCCCCCAATCTCTCCCTCTCCCTCTCCCTCTCCCTCTTCCTCTCTCTCTCTCTCTCTCTCTCCTTCTCCCTCTCCCCCACTCTCTCCCCCACTCTCTCTGTCTCCCCCCCCTCTCCCTCTCTCCTGCTCTCTCTCTCTCTCTCTCCTTCTCCCTCTCCCCCACTCTCCACCCCCCCCTCTCTCCCTCTCCCCCACTCTCTCTCTCTCTCTCTCTCTCCCTATATATATATATATATATATATATATATATATATATATATATATATATATATATATATATATATATATATATATATATATATATAGGTTTAATGTACTTTTGTGAACTTTCTGCTGGGACAGGCTAAACTGGCTGTGTGGAATCTGTGTAGACTGATGTTAGAAGGAAGGATGTTAATGTTGTTGCGCTGTTTAAAGCTCTGGTGGAGTCTCGGGTACGGGTGGAGTATCTGTTTTATCAGAATACTCAAAATGAGATTGAGTTTGAGAGGAAGTGGTGCGTTGCTGGAGGATGTGTGTCGTTGGAAGAAGGTGAATTGTTCTTTTTCTTGGTATTTCATTAAAGTGTGATCATGTCCCCGTCTGGCTGATTTGTTTTTATAAAGGTTTTTAAAACTCTATCTATCTCTCTCTTTCTCTCTCTCTCTCTCCCTCTTTCTCTCTCTCTCTCTCTCTCATTCTCTCTTTCTCTCTCCCACTCTCTCTCTCTCTCCCTCTTTTCCCTCTATGCTGGTGACGGTCTGAAAAGTCCCTACGTGAAAGAAGTCCCACATCACCATGCAGGTGTATGGAGGGGAGAGAGGGACGCTTGATGGATCAGATCAGGGCCAGAGACGTATGAGGTGGCTGGTCACACTAGCCAGGCTCAGAGGGACCGGGCTTATCAGCAGGGAGTCTGGGAAACGGTACATGGGCCTGGGCCTCGTATCAGAAAGACAGAAGTGTAATTGAGGACGAGAAGAAGTCGGAGTGAAGAGGGGACTGGAGGTTATCAGGACCTGAAGCCCATATCAGCGCTGGATGAATCATTTGCTGTGTTTAGACTTCAAATCTTCAAAATAGCAGCAGCATCTTGAGTCACAAGACCAAAGCTCTAATGCGAGTTCACCACTTCCTTCGCCAGCGGCAGCTCAAGTCTGTTTATTGAGCTAAGAATAGATTTTTCAGGATTTATGGCTGAGTTTACACTTTTTCAGTGCTTTTTGAGTCCACCGGTTAAACACAGAGCCACGTATGGGTGTGTTTTACCGCCCCGTGTTAAATGCTGTGTTTTGATCCACAAAGAAACACTGCTGCATGATTTAATACAGAATTACTGATTATTAGCTGAACTTAACAAATAAACATATACAAAACTTATAGCACGTCTTATATTCAGCACTACCTTAACCTACCTGTGTACAGGTAAACTGTAACACTACCTTCACCTACCTGTGTACAGGTAAACTGTAACACTACCTTCACCTACCTGTGTACAGGTAAACTATAACACTACCTTCACCTACCTGTGTACAGGTAAACTGTAACACTACCTTCACCTACCTGTGTACAGGTAAACTGTAACACTACCTTCACCTACCTGTGTACAGGTAAACTGTAACACTACCTTCACCTACCTGTGTACAGATAAACTATAACACTACCTTCACCTACCTGTGTACAGATAAACTATAACACTACCTTCACCTACCTGTGTACAGGTAAACTGTAACACTACCTTCACCTACCTGTGTACAGGTAAACTATAACACTACCTTCACCTACCTGTGTACAGATAAACTATAACACTACCTTCACCTACCTGTGTACAGGTAAACTGTATCACTACCTTCACCTACCTGTGTACAGGTAAACTATAACACTACCTTCACCTACCTGTGTACAGGTAAACTGTATCACTACCTTCACCTACCTGTGTACAGGTAAACTGTAACACTACCTTCACCTACCTGTGTACTGGTAAACTGTAACACTACCTTCAGTAAAAGAGACAGACAGAGACAACTGAAGAGTGATAGAGAAAAAAAAACTGGAGTGAGAGAGAGAGTGAGAGAAAGAAAGAGAAAGACAAAAGAATAGGAAAGACAGAAAGAGATAGAAGGTGAAGAGGAGAGAGAGAAAAAGAGAGAAGAGAAGGAAAAGAGAGAGACAAAGAGAGAGAGACAGAGAAAGAGAGAAGATAAGAGATAAGAGGAGAGAGAGAGACAGAGAGAGAGAAAAGAAGAGAGAGAAAAGGAGAGAGAGACAGAGATTTAAGAGGAGAGAGAGGAGGAGAGAGAAACAGAGAGAGACAGAGAGAGAGAAGAGGAGAGAGAGACAGAGATGGAAGAGAGAGAGAGGAGGAGAGAAAGACAGAGAGAGAGAAGAGAAGAGAGAGAGACAGAGATATAAGAGGAGAGAGAGAGACAGAAAGAGACAGAGAGAGAGAGAGAAGAGGAGAGACAGAGAAAGAGAGAAGATGAGAGATAAGAGGAGAGACAGAGAGAGAAAAGAGGAGAGAGATAAGAGAGAGAGAGGAGGAGAGAGAGACAGGGAGAGAGAAGAGGAGAGAGAAAGAGACAGAGAAAAAGCGATGAGAGATAAGAGGAGAGACAGAGAGAGAAAAGAAGAGAGAGAGAAGAGGAGAGAGAGATAGAGATAAGAGAGAGAGAGGAGAGAGACAGAGAAAGAGAAAAGAAGAGGGAGAGAGAAGAGGAGAGAGAGACAGAGAGATAAGAAGAGAGACAGAGATAGAGAGAAGAGGAGAGAGAGAGAGAGAGAGAAGAGGAGAGAGAGAGGAGGAGAGAGAGGAGAGAGAGAGAGGAGGAGAGAGAGACAGAGAGAGAGAAGAGGAGAGAGAGACAGAGAGAGAGAAGAAGAGAGAGAGAAAAGAGAAAGAGAGAACAGAAGAGAAACAGGGAGAGAGAGAGAAGAGGAGAGACAGAGAGAGAAGAAGAGAGAGAGAAAAGAGAAAGAGAGAATAGAAGAGAAACAGGGAGAGAGAGAAGAGGAGAGACAGAGAGATTGAAGAAGAGAGAGAGAAAAGAGAAAGAGAGAATAGAAGAGAAACAGGGAGAGAGAGAGAAGAGGAGAGACAGAGAGAGAAGAAGAGAGAAAGAAGAGAGAAAGAGAGAATAGAAGAGAAACAGGGAGAGAGAGAGAGAGGAGAGACAGAGAGAGAAGAAGAGAGAAAGAAGAGAGAAAGAGAGAATAGAAGAGAAACAGGGAGAGAGAGAGAAGAGGAGAGACAGAGAGAGAAGAAGAGAGAAAGAAGAGAGAAAGAGAGAATAGAAGAGAAACAGGGAGAGAGAGAGAGAAGAGGAGAGAGAGAAGAAGAGAAGAGACAGAGAGAGAAGAGGAGAGAAAGAAGAGAGAAAGAGAGAATAGAAGAGAAACAAGGAGAGAGAGAGAAGAGGAGAGACAGAGAGAGAAGAAGAGAGAAACAAGAGAGAAAGAGAGAATAGTAGAGAAACAGGGAGAGAGAGAGGAGAGACAGAGAGAGAAGAAGAGAGAAAGAAGAGAGAAAGAGAGAATAGAAGAGAAACAGGGAGAGAGAGAGAGAAGAGGAGAGACAGAGAGAGAAGAAGAGAGAAAGAAGAGAGAAAGAGAGAATAGAAGAGAAACAGGGAGAGAGAGAGAAGAGGAGAGACAGAGAGAGAAGAAGAGAGAAAGAAGAGAGAAAGAGAGAATAGAAGAGAAACAGGGAGAGAGAGAGAGAAGAGGAGAGACAGAGAGAGAAGAAGAGAGAAAGAAGAGAGAAAGAGAGAATAGAAGAGAAACAGGGAGAGAGAGAGAGAAGAGGAGAGAGAGATATGGTCAGTATTGTTTCTGATGTCGTAGAAAAGTGTCTGATCATTTAGATTCTTATTCGTTTTAATGATTTCATGATGTCAGACCTTTACATTCACACTGATCTACTGGTTCAGCCTGTATCGGTTTAGCTCCGCCCATTCACACTGAAGTTATAGGCAGCGTTCCAGCCCGGACTGCCTTCCGAGTTATTCGGTACCACCATCACCACATTTCAGCATCCGTCCAGGCAATAAGAAACGCTCTCCTCCAGTCAGGAGAGGGAGAATCCATGGCAACCGTCCAGCCTGGTGTTGACATCAGGGCATGTTAAATATAACGGTGCGGGACACAGCCAGTCATTCTGCCATTTATCTCCGCTCTCCTATAAATACACACTTCCCTCCTCATAATTACAGCCCTCCACAGCCTGTTTAGACGGGAGGAGGACAGTGAAGAGGGGAAGAAGGACGAGTATGTGTGTCTTCGTCTACAGTTAGTGCAGGATGGTTTTCAGACGAGTCAAATAAAGGAAATCTGTACAGCAAACGTCTGGGTCTCACTGTCAGTACATCCCTTTAAAGGGTCCGAAGCTTGGTTCCATTGACTCACATTGAAAATAAAGACTTTCAATATTCTATATTGCTTTATCTATTAGTATTTTAATTTATTAATAATACTTGAAGTACTGTAAGGTAATAAATATATATATACATATATATATTATGAAGAAACCCACCCAATCTGGGAACCCTGGATTCTGGCACGCAGAGGATTATGAATAAAATATGAAAATAAGATTTCTGTGAATCTGTGATTGAGTGATGACCATGTTAGTTCAAACTGCACCTCCACAGACTGAAGATATTCATAAACTTATTTATCTGATCTATTTAATCCCAAAACAATAACAGAGTCAGTTATAACCTAAACTAATAAAGTCCGAGCAGAGTCCCTGGGGCGTGTAGGGTTCATGCCACCTCCCAACATTCCCCTGCTCCCAACACCGTGTGTCCACAGTAGCGTCACGGCCAACCACACCACCAACTCCTGCTCAAAGCATTGCAGGAGGGCCGCAATCCACGCCACCATCCCACCATGCTGCTCATTGGTGGTCTCCAGTCCTCTTCACCTTGTCCCCTTTGAGTTTATGGTAATGTCATGCCTCTTGGCATGTGCTAGCCCACTTCTGACACCAATGTGGCATCGACCTAGAAAAAGAGACCCAGGAAACATAGTGCTTTAAACAAATATTGAACACAGCAGCAGAGATGAACCACCGCCAGCTTCTACAGCCACAACTGTTTACAAGCCTCCTACGTGTCCACAGGCCATCGAGACAATAGCAACTATATAGTGATATTCAGCAGACATGGGACCAAGTCACCAAGTTGCAAGTAACAAGTAAGTCTCAAGTCTTGACAATCAAGTCCCGAGTCAATACAAGCGAGTCTCGAGTCAAGTCCCGAGTCTTAATCTTCGAATCCTAGTCAAGTCACCGGATGTAACGTTATTTCAGTATTTAACACAATTGCTGCAGTTGATTAGTAGAACATTAAACTAACATTAATATAACATTAACTGTTATAACAAAAATAACTTTCATATGAAATTAGATCATTTCAAGCAGTTCTAATCACTAATCACCTCATTACCAGTCCATTACCAGTCTACTGACCTCATTACCAGTCTATTACCAGTCCAATCACCTCATTACCAGTCCATTACCAGTCCAATCACCTCATTACCAGTCCATTACCAGTCTAATCACCTCATTACCAGTCCATTACCAGTCTAATCACCTCATTACCAGTCCAATCACCTCATTACCAGTCCATTACCAGTCTAATCACCTCATTACCAGTCCATTACCAGTCTAATCACCTCATTACCAGTCCAATCACCTCATTACCAGTCTAATCACCTCATTACCAGTCCAATCACCTCATTACTAGTCCATTACCAGTATAATCACCTCATTACCAGTCCATTACCAGTCTAAATATCTCATTACCAGTCCAATCACCTCATTACCAGTCCATTACCAGTCCAATCACCTCATTACCAGTCCATTACCAGTCTAATCACCTCATTACCAGTCCATTCACCTCATTACCAGTCCATTACCAGTCTAATCACCTCATTACCAGTCCAATCACCTCATTACCATTCCATTACCAGTCCAATCACCTCATTACCAGTCCATTACCAGTCTAATCACCTCATTACCAGTCCATTACCAGTCTAATCACCTCATTACCATTCCATTACCAGTCCAATCACCTCATTACCAGTCCATTACCAGTCTAATCACCTCATTACCAGTCCATTACCAGTCTAATCACCTCATTACCAGTCCATTACCAGTCTAATCACCTCATTACCAGTCCATTACCAGTCTAATCACCTCATTACCAGTCCATTACCAGTTTAAATAGGTGCTGAAGCAGAAAAACACTAAAATGTGAGGCAGTGGGTCTCGAAGGCCGAGGCTGAGAAACATTGCACTGTATGAAGTATAAGTACTCATTACACCAACAGAAATTTTAATAATCACATTCTAAACCATAATCATTAATATCTGGACGGGTCTTTCAGTTCTAACAGCATGTGTGACTCTGCAGTAGCTCTGCATGGACTGATCAGTGTTTGTTCTGCTCTACTGGATCACTTCCTGTCTGAGACGCTGAGCTTCCTCTTTAATGTTTCAGTGAAGTTCTCAGTGGACGGTGAAGATCTAGGAGGATGAACAGAGAGGGAGAAAGTAAATAAAGTTTGAAGTGGTTGCAGCTCCATCTGTGATCTAGACGTCCTTTTTTATTTAGTGCAGCAAAATCTTTGTAGTTGAACGGGATTATTTTCGGGAGTGTGTTGTTTCTTGTCTCTGATTGCTTCCCCTGATTGGCTGCAGAACTTCTCTTGTTGCTAGGTTACGGATAAACTGAGCGGTGCAGCTCAGCTACCTAGCGTTATTTACTTCAACTTATATTATTATACTTTGTATATTTTGTATATATTTTAATTATTTCTTTTTTTGTTATCTTTATCTATTGGTGAATGGAGGAGCAGCAAAGTAAGAATTTCATCGTACAGTGTAACTGTCTGCTCTGCTGTACACATGATAATAAAACTCATGAATCTTGAATCTTGAATCTTACAGCACCATTTAATACAAAACGATCAGTTCAGTGATTCAGTTCCTTATTTATTATATTAAAATAGGGGGGCGAGTCTTTTCAAATCTTAAAGCTCAAGTCCAATTCCAAGTCCAAGTCAGTAAAGTCTTTAGTCTAAGTCAAGTCGCAAGTCTAGGGTTAGGGTTAGGGTTAGTCACATGTCATCAGTTTAGTGACTCGAGTTGTACTTAAGTCCAAGTAATGTGACTGGAGTCCACACAGCTGATATTCAGTATGTCAGTATATCAGTAAGTTGTTGGAGTATGTTGGAGATCTCACTGAGCTTGAGTGATGAGCAATCAGATTCCCCCGCTGTTATTTGGACACACTAGCTTTTAGCCATCGGGCTGGTACGGAGTGATGCACTGGAGTGAGTGATTTCACGAAGGCTAAAAGGACTTCCAGTCCGTAGCGGTGACTGATTCCAGAGTCGGGATCTGATCTCACTGGCTGTCGTACCGTAATGAATGAATGTTGTACACAAACATACACTGCACAGCTATCCTCAGCATCAGTGACCACTAAACACAGCTAAACACGTCCAGCGCGAGAGACAAAGAGAGAAAAGCCGTGTGTGTGACAAAGTCCAGGCATTCTTTTGTCTCAGGAGCAGAACTCAGCGCTCTAAAGGGTTAAAGTTCAGAGGTTAAAGCCACTGAACATGCACACAACTGCATTCTCTCAGAGGAGCAGCACAATGGGGCTGTAGCCTGGCAGCCGGGGGGGGGGGGGGGGGGGGGGGGGGGGGGGCATGGAGAGAGAAGGAAAGAAAGAAAGAGAGAGATCAGAACAGAGAGAAAAGGAGAGAGAGACAGAGAGCTGAAGAGAGATATAAAAAAAGCTGGAGTGAAAGAGAGAGTGAGTGAGAGATGAGAGTGGGGGTGAGAGACCAGAGACACAGAAAAAAGAAGGAAAGAAAGAAAGAGAGAGACAAAAGAAAGAGAGAGAGAATATGAGAAAAAGATAGCGAGAGAGAGAGAAGTTGAGAGAGAGAAAATAGGAGAGAGATAGAGAAGAAGAAATAGAGAGAGATGAGGAGAAAGAGTGAGATAAGAGAAAGATAGAGAGAGATTATGAGAGAGAATAAGCAAGAGAAGAGAGATGGAGAGGAAGAGAGAGAGAGACAGGTGGAGAGAAAAAAGAGGAGAGGGACAGAGAGAGAAAGAGCCAAATAGAGAGAAGAGAGTGACAGAGAGAAAGAGACAAAGAGAGGAGAGAGACAGAGAGAAAAGAGGGAGCGACAGAGAGAAGAAAGAGCAACAGAGAAAGCGACAGAGAGAGAGACAGAGAGAGAGAGACACACAGAGAGAAGAGAGAAAGCGACAGAGAGAGACAGACAGAGAGAAGAGAGACACAGAGAGAAGATAGAGACAGACAGAGAGAGAAGAGAGACAGACAGAAAGAGAAGAGAGACAGACACAGAGAGAAGAGAGAGACAGACAGAGAGAGAGAGACAGGCGGAGAGAAAAAAGAGGAGAGAGGTTACAGTCTAACTGACTTACTCTCAATATCTCTTAATCTCCTTTAATCCCCCCGTTATCACAGAGTGGTCTGTCCCTCCACCCGTCCACCTAACATGGTTCAGCCCACATCACTCTGAGAGCCATGTGAGGTTATCAGAGTGACATCACTGCTCACCCAGCTAAAAAATAGACTGGACTGTCTTTTAAAGCGGTACACCCCGAGTTCAGCTCGGACCATCACAGATGCCCACTCTCCTGTTCACACAGGTGTACCTGCAGACAGGTAGAGTAGGAAGACTGTGAGGAGGACATGATGAGAGACCCAATGTCTCACAACATTAGAGCACTGAATAACTTTAACCAGTATATAACATCTATAGAACTTTAACTAGTCTATAACTACAAAATCTACATCTATAGAACTTTAACTAGTCTATAACTACAAAATCTACATCTATAGAACTTTAACTAGTCTATAACTACAAAATCTACATCTATATAACTTTAACTAGTCTATAACTACAAAATCTACATCTATAGAACTTTAACTAGTCTATAACTACAAAATCTACATCTATATAACTTTAACTAGTCTATAACTACAAAATCTACATCTATAGAACTTTAACTAGTCTATAACTACAAAATCTACAACTATAGAACTTTAACTAGTCTATAACTACAAAATCTACATCTATATAACTTTAACTAGTCTTTAACTACTAAATCTACATCTTTAGAACTTTAACTAGTATTTAACTACAAAATCTACATCTATAGAACATTAACTAGTCTATAACTACAAAATCTACATCTATAGAACTTTAACTAGTATTTAACTACAAAATCTACATCTATAGAACTTTAACTAGTATTTAACTACAAAATTTACATCTATAGAACTTTAACTAGTCTTTAAGTACAAAATTTACATCTATAGAACGTTAACTAGTCTATAACTACAAAATCTACATCTATAAAACTTTAACTAGTCTTTAACTACAAAATCTACATCTATAAAACTTTAACTAGTCTTTAACTACTAAATCTACATCTATAGAACTTTAACTGGTCTATAATTACAAAATCTACATCTATAGAACTTTAACTAGTCTATAACTACAAAATCTACATCTATAGAACTTTAACTAGTCTTTAACTACAAAATCTACATCTATTAAACTTTAACTAGTCTTTAACTACTAAATCTACATCTATAGAACTTTAACTAGTCTATAATTACAAAATCTACATCTATAGAACTTTAACTAGTCTATAACTACAAAATCTACATCTATAGAACTTTAACTAGTCTTTAACTACAAAATCTACATCTATAGAACTTTAACTAGTCTATAACTACAAAATTTACATCTATAGAACTTTAACTAGTCTTTAACTACAAAATTTACATCTATAGAACTTTAACTAGTCTATAACTACAAAATCTACATTTATAGAACTTTAACTAGTCTATAACTACAAAATCTACATCTATAAAACTTTAACTAGTCTTTAACTACTAAATCTACATCTATAGAACTTTAACTAGTCTTTAACTACAAAATTTACATCTATAGAACTTTAACTAGTCTATAACTACAAAATCTACATTTATAGAACTTTAACTAGTCTATAACTACAAAATCTACATCTATAAAACTTTAACTAGTCTTTAACTACTAAATCTACATCTATATAACTTTAACTGGTCTATAACTACAAAATCTACATTTATAGAACGTTAACTAGTCTATAACTACAAAATCTACATCTATAAAACTTAAACTAATCTTTAACTACAAAATCTACATCTATAAAACTTTAACTAGTCTTTAACTACTAAATCTACATCTATAGAACTTTAACTAGTCTATAATTACAAAATCTACATCTATAGAACTTTAACTAGTCTATAACTACAAAATCTACATCTATAGAACTTTAACTAGTCTATAACTACAAAATCTACATCTATAGAACTTTAACTAGTCTAACTACAAAATCTACATCTATAGAACTTTAACTAGTCTATAACTACAAAATCTACATCTATAGAACTTTAACTAATCTATAACTATAAAATCTACATCTATAGAACTTTAACTAGCCTATAACTACAACATTTCCATCTATAGAACTTTAACTAGTCTATAACTACAAATTCTACATCTATAGAACTTAACTAGTCTATAACTATAAAATATTAATCTGTAGAATTTTAACTAGGATATAACTATATAAAAACTACAAATATATATAACTTTAACTAGTATATTACTGTATAATATCTTCATCTATGGACTCTAAGTAGTCTATAACTAGAATCTATAGCTATATAACTTATAGTTATAACAGTTATAAGTAATATATAACTGTATAAAAACTACATCTATAGAGCTTTAACTAGTTTATAACTGTATACAATCCATGTCTATAGAACGTTAAATAGTCTATAACTTTAAATAGAACGTTTATATAGAACTTTAACTAGTATATAATCGTATAAAAACTACATATATATAACATTAACTAGTATATAAGTGTACTTACATTACTAAATGGACACAGACAAACACTGACTGTATAATTGGACATGGACAAATACTAACGCATGTACACAACAGGGATTAGCTCTCAATATATTGTTTAGCTGTGTTCTAGATAATCAAGGACAGTCCACACCAGACGAGTACCTTAGCGCTGCATAGCTGAGCATATACCAGTAATACCAGCAAAAAGAGAAACTCTATTAAAACCACTGTCTACTCTGAACGGTGGCAGCGTTCCGGTCTGTTGAATGTTTTTGCAACATTCTCTGGACCCACTCATCCAAGTGGAAGACCCCCTCAACCAATTTGAGTATAAATCCATCCTTGCAGATCACGTACACCATACGTGCTGATTGTCTTTTCTGGGGTGGATGGGATCTTCCAGCAAGACGATGTGACACCTCACATGACTAGTAATGTCCCACACTGGTTGGAAGAGCTGACCAAGACCTCCAAGTACTACCTTGGATCCCTAACTCTGTTGAGCATCTGTGGGACCACCTGGATGGTGGTGTTGGCTCTATGGATCCTCCACCACGCTCCCTCCAGCAGCTGTGGGATGCACTGCAGTCAGCATGGCTCCAGATACCTGTGACCTCCTACCAGAACCTTACTGAGTCACCCAGTCCGTCTAGCTGCTGCACACGGCAGTCACTCTGGATATTAGCTGGTGTTCATAATAATGTGACTCGACTGTGTATAAATAGTATGAATGTATTCAGCGTCTTTAAGATTACTAGCTTTTCTCAGACTGAGCTGAAACAGTCAAATCAAGGTGAAGAGGTGGCCGTGGCAACCAGGAGGTGGGTACCTGGGTGCGTATGTGATAGGGGGGCACTGGCATCTGGCCCCACTTATTAAAAATGCGTTCCTCAGTCTGTGGTTGGGTTGTTAAGATGCAGCGAGTGCTGGTTCTGTCTGCGCTGTGATCAGCTGGGGACGGACGCAGTCAAGCTGAAGGTTTCTTGCCACCAGATATGAATAATGTAGTACAGGTTGATTTTTTTATATCAACCTTCATCATCTATTCATTCCATATTTACTCAGCCTTCTTTCTGCCTCATTTGAGATGCAGTCATTTTACTCTCTTTCTCTTTTCATCTAATCTCCTCTCATCTCTCTCTGTCTCTTTCTCTTTAGAGTGTTCTCGTTGCTCTCCGCTGGTTCATCTTCCTGGCGTTGACCGTGTTGTGTTATTGGAAGTGAAGCACATCACAGCACATTAGGTATCAGCTCCACTGACCATATAGGAGCTACACTTACAGACTGTAATCCATCTGATTCTCTGTATACTTTATTACCCAGTTCTTTAATGTTCAGGACCCCAACAGGACCACCACAGAGCAGAAACTTTATTATTAAATATTAAACAGTATTAATAAAGTAATTAGTGCTTTTACACTTTATTATTAAATATTAATCAGTATTAATAGAGTAAGTAGTACTTTTACACTTTATTATTAAATATTAAACAGTATTAATAGAGTAAGTAGTGCTTTTACACTTTATTATTAAATATTAATCAGTATTAATAGGGTAAGTAGTACTTTTACACTTTATTATTAAATATTAAACAGTATTAATAGAGTAAGTAGAGATTTTACACTATTATTAAATATTAAACAGTATTAATAGAGTAAGTAGAGCTTTTACACTTTTTTATTAAATATTAAACAGTATTATTAGAGTAAGTAGTACTATTACACTTTATTATTAAATATTAAACAGTATTAACAGAGTAAGTAGAGCTTTTACACTTTATTATTAAATATTAATCAGTATTAATAGAGTAAGTAGTACTTTTACACTTTATTATTAAATATTAAACGGTATTAATAGAGTAAGTAGTGCTTTTACACTTTATTATTAAATATTAATCAGTATTAATAGAGTAAGTAGTACTTTTACACTTTATTATTAAATATTAAACAGTATTAATAGAGTAAGTCATGATTTTCCACTTTATTATTAAATATTAATCAGTATTAATAGAGTAAGTAGTACTTTTACACTTTATTATTAAATATTAAACAGTATTAATAGAGTAAGTCATGATTTTCCACTTTATTATTAAATATTAAACAGTATTAATAGAGTAAGTCGTGCTTTTACACTTTATTATTAAATATTAAACAGTATTAATAGAGTAAGTAGTGTTTTCCATACGTCAGTGTGTTTATTTAACTCTTTCCAAGCTTCTCCTAAACAACCCAGTATTATTATCAGTTCTCATCTAATACCTGCTTTGACTGCTCAGTACTTCATTAAGCTAAATCAAGATTTGCTGCTGAAGGAACTGGTCTGGAACCTAACTTTGTTCTTCAAACTGGATCAAGATCTGATCTACTTCTCTCACAATAACATATTCATGTTAGTTTGTATTGTATGTATGATTATTTACATCTGTTCTAATCAGATCTGCTGTTCTTACTGGTGAACGTACACTGATTGATCAGATCATTTAGAAAAAACAGCCAAGCATGTTATCTGGACAGAGGAACCAGTGTAGTGAAAGGGCCAGAGGTCAGCATGTGTGTGTGTGTGTGTGTGTATGTTTTAAAGGGGATTCTGGGAGATTAGAGAGGAGTAAAGCAATGCCCTAATTTAGCTTTCTCTGACCTTCGAGGGCCATATAGATTCAGAGCAAAGGGTGGTCCCTCATGCCTCTGCAGTTACACCTGCCTTCTCTCTGCTCACACACACTCTATCACAGCTCCCTCCCAACACACACTCTTCCAACCCTGGACAGACAAGCGTCATCTTTAACTGACCCTTTAATCAAATCTGCTGATTTTGAATTCGAGATTCAGCTTTCAGTCACTCAGTACCTTGTTTATTTATATTTTATTAAAATTAGTACTGTTCCAATTTGGAGCTTTAGTATATATGTAGAGTTAGTGTTTAGTGTAAACGTAGGAGTTAGTGTTTAGTGTAAATGTAGGAGTTAGGGTTTAGTGTAAATGTAGGAGTTAGTGTTTAGTGTAAATGTAGGAGTTAGTGTTTAGTGTAAATGTAGGATTTAGGGTTTAGTGTAAATGTAGGGGTTAGGGTTTAGTGTAAATGTAGGAGTTAGTGTTTAGTGTAAATGTAAGGGTTAGGGTTTAGTGTAAATGTAGGAATTAGTGTTTAGTATAAATGTAGAGGTTAGGGTTTAGTGTAAATGTAGGAGTTAGTGTTTAGTGTAAAGGTAGGAGTTAGGGTTTAGTGTGAATGTAGGAGTTAGTGCTTAGTGTAAATGTAGGGGTTAGTATTTAGTGTAAATGTAGGAATTAGTGTTTAGTATAAATGTAGAGGTTAGGGTTTAGTGTAAATGTAGGAGTTAGTGTTTAGTGTAAATGTAGGAGTTAGGGTTTAGTGTAAATGTAAGGGTTAGGGTTTAGTGTAAACGTAGGGGTTAGGGTTTAGTGTAAATGTAGGAGTTAGGGTTTAGTGTAAATGTAAGGGTTAGGGTTTAGTGTAAATGTAAGGGTTATGGTTTAGTGTAAATGTAGGAGTTAGGGTTTAGTGTAAATATAGGAGTTAGGGTTTAGTGTAAATGTAGGAATTAGTGTTTGGTATAAATGTAGAGGTTAGGGTTTAGTATAAATGTAGGAGTTAGGGTTTAGTGTAAATGTAGGGGTTAGTGTTTAGTGTAAATGTAGGAGTTAGGGTTTAGTGTAAATGTAGGAGTTAGTGTTTAGTGTAAATGTAGGAGTTAGGGTTTAGTGTGAATGTAGAAGTTAGTGCTTAGTGTAAATGTAGGGGTTAGTGTTTAGTGTAAATGTAGGGGTTAGTGTTTAGTGTAAATGTAGGAGTTAGTGTTCAGTGTAAATGTAGGAGTTAGGGTTTAGTGTAAATGTAGGGGTTAGTGTTCAGTGTAAATGTAGGAGTTAGTGTTTAGTGTAAATGTAGGGGTTAGTGTTTAGTATAAATGTAGGGGTTAGTGTTAAGTGTAAACGTAGGAGTTAGTGTTTAGTGTAAATGTAGGGGTTAGTGTTTAGTGTAAACGTAGGAGTTAGTGTTTAGTGTAAATGTAGGAGTTAGTGTTTAGTGTAAATGTAGGGGTTAGTGTTTAGTGTAAACGTAGGAGTTAGTGTTTAGTGTAAATGTAGGAGTTAGGGTTTAGTATAAATGTAGGGGTTAGTGTTTAGTGTAAATGTAAGGGTTAGGGTTTAGTGTAAACGTAGGGGTTAGGGTTTAGTGTAAATGTAGGAGTTAGGGTTTAGTGTAAATGTAAGGGTTAGAGTTTAGTGTAAATGTAAGGGTTATGGTTTAGTGTAAATGTAGGAGTTAGGGTTTAGTGTAAATATAGGAGTTAGGGTTTAGTGTAAATGTAGGAATTAGTGTTTGGTATAAATGTAGAGGTTAGGGTTTAGTATAAATGTAGGAGTTAGGGTTTAGTGTAAATGTAGGGGTTAGTGTTTAGTGTAAATGTAGGAGTTAGGGTTTAGTGTAAATGTAGGAGTTAGTGTTTAGTGTAAATGTAGGAGTTAGGGTTTAGTGTGAATGTAGAAGTTAGTGCTTAGTGTAAATGTAGGGGTTAGTGTTTAGTGTAAATGTAGGGGTTAGTGTTTAGTGTAAATGTAGGGGTTAGTGTTCAGTGTAAATGTAGGAGTTAGGGTTTAGTGTAAATGTAGGGGTTAGTGTTCAGTGTAAATGTAGGAGTTAGTGTTTAGTGTAAATGTAGGGGTTAGTGTTTAGTATAAATGTAGGGGTTAGTGTTTAGTGTAAACGTAGGAGTTAGTGTTTAGTGTAAATGTAGGAGTTAGTGTTTAGTGTAAATGTAGGGGTTAGTGTTTAGTGTAAACGTAGGAGTTAGTGTTTAGTGTAAATGTAGGAGTTAGGGTTTAGTATAAATGTAGGGGTTAGTGTTTAGTGTAAATGTAGGGGTTAGTGTTTAGTGTAAACGTAGGGGTTAGTGTTTAGTATAAATGTAGGGGTTAGTGTTTAGTATAAATGTAGGGGTTCGTGTTTAGTGTAAATGTAGGGGTTAGTGTTTAGTGTAAATGTAGGGGTTAGTGTTTAGTATAAATGTAGGGCTTAGTGTTTAGTATAAATGTAGGAGTTAGTGTTTAGTGTAAATGTACGGGTTAGGGTTTAGTGTAAATGTAAGGGTTATGGTTTAGTGTAAATGTAGGAGTTAGGGTTTAGTGTAAATATAGGAGTTAGGGTTTAGTGTAAATGTAGGAATTAGTGTTTGGTATAAATGTAGAGGTTAGGGTTTAGTATAAATGTAGGCGTTAGGGTTTAGTGTAAATGTAGGGGTTAGTGTTTAGTGTAAATGTAGGAGTAAGGGTTTAGTGTAAATGTAGGAGTTAGTGTTTAGTGTAAATGTAGGAGTTAGGGTTTAGTGTGAATGTAGAAGTTAGTGCTTAGTGTAAATGTAGGGGTTAGTGTTTAGTGTAAATGTAGGGGTTAGTGTTTAGTGTAAATGTAGGAGTTAGTGTTTAGTGTAAATGTAGGGGTTAGTGTTTAGTATAAATGTAGGGGTTAGTGTTAAGTGTAAACGTAGGAGTTAGTGTTTAGTGTAAATGTAGGGGTTAGTGTTTAGTGGAAACGTAGGAGTTAGTGTTTAGTGTAAATGTAGGGGTTAGTGTTTAGTGTAAATGTAGGGGTTAGTGTTTAGTGTAAACGTAGGGGTTAGTGTTTAGTATAAATGTAGGGGCTAGTGTTTAGTATAAATGTAGGGGTTTGTGTTTAGTGTAAATGTAGGGGTTAGTGTTTAGTGTAAATGTAGGGGTTAGTGTTTAGTGTAAATGTAGAGGTTAGTGTTTAGTGTAAATGTAGGGGTTAGTGTTTAGTGTAAATGTAGGGGTTAGTGTTTAGTGTAAATGTAGGGGTTGGTGTTTAGTGTAAATGTAAGGGTTAGTGTTTAGTGTTAATGTAGGGGTTAGTGTTTATTATAAATGTAGGGCTTAGTGTTTATTATAAATGTAGGAGTTAGAGTTTAGTGTAAATGTAGGGGTTGGTGTTTAGTGTAAATGTAGGGGTTAGTGTTTAGTGTTAATGTAGGGGTTAGTGTTTATTATAAATGTAGGGCTTAGTGTTTAGTATAAATGTAGGAGTTAGTGTTTAGTGTAAATGTAGAGGTTAGTGTTTAGTGTAAATGTAGGGGTTAGTGTTTAGTGTAAATGTAGGGGTTAGTGTTTAGTGTAAATGTAGGAGTTAGTGTTTAGTGTAAATGTAGGGGTTAGTGTTCAGTGTAAATTTAGGAGTTAGTGTTTAGTGTAAATGTAGGGGTTAGGGTTTAGTGTAAATGTAGGAGTTAGTGTTTAGTGTAAATGTAGGAGTTAGTGTTTAGTGTAAATGTAGGGGTTAGTGTTTAGTGTAAATGTAGGAGTTAGTGTTTAGTGTAAATGTAGGGGTTAGTGTTTAGTGTAAATGTAGGGGTTAGTGTTTAGTGTAAATGTAGAGGTTAGTGTTTAGTGTAAATGTAGGGGTTAGTGTTTAGTGTAAATGTAGGGGTTAGTGTTTAGTGTAAATGTAGGGGTTGGTGTTTAGTGTAAATGTAAGGGTTAGTGTTTAGTGTTAATGTAGGGGTTAGTGTTTATTATAAATGTAGGGCTTAGTGTTTATTATAAATGTAGGAGTTAGAGTTTAGTGTAAATGTAGGGGTTGGTGTTTAGTGTAAATGTAGGGGTTAGTGTTTAGTGTTAATGTAGGGGTTAGTGTTTATTATAAATGTAGGGCTTAGTGTTTAGTATAAATGTAGGAGTTAGTGTTTAGTGTAAATGTAGAGGTTAGTGTTTAGTGTAAATGTAGGGGTTAGTGTTTAGTGTAAATGTAGGGGTTAGTGTTTAGTATAAATGTAGGGGTTAGTGTTTAGTGTAAATGTAGAGGTTAGTTTTTAGTATAAATGTAGGGGTTAGAGTTTAGTGTAAATGTAGGGGTTGGTGTTTAGTGTAAATGTAAGGGTTAGTGTTTAGTGTTAATGTAGGGGTTAGTGTTTATTATAAATGTAGGGCTTAGTGTTTAGTATAAATGTAGGAGTTAGAGTTTAGTGTAAATGTAGGGGTTGGTGTTTAGTGTAAATGTAGGGGTTAGTGTTTAGTGTTAATGTAGGGGTTAGTGTTTATTATAAATGTAGGGCTTAGTGTTTAGTATAAATGTAGGAGTTAGTGTTTAGTGTAAATGTAGAGGTTAGTGTTTAGTGTAAATGTAGGGGTTAGTGTTTAGTGTAAATGTAGGGGTTAGTGTTTAGTATAAATGTAGGGGTTAGTGTTTAGTGTACATGTAGGGGTTCGTGTTTAGTGTAAATGTAGGGGTTAGTGTTTAGTATAAATGTAGGGGTTAGTGTTTAGTGTAAATGTAGGGGTTAGTGTTTAGTATAAATGTAGGGGTTAGTGTTTAGTGTAAATGTAGAGGTTAGTGTTTAGTGTAAATGTAGGGGTTGGTGTTTAGTGTAAATGTAAGGGTTAGTGTTTAGTGTTAATGTAGGGGTTAGTGTTTATTATAAATGTAGGGCTTAGTGTTTAGTATAAATGTAGGAGTTAGAGTTTAGTGTAAATGTAGGGGTTGGTGTTTAGTGTAAATGTAGGGGTTAGTGTTTAGTGTTAATGTAGGGGTTAGTGTTTATTATAAATGTAGGGCTTAGTGTTTAGTATAAATGTAGGAGTTAGTGTTTAGTGTAAATGTAGAGGTTAGTGTTTAGTGTAAATGTAGAGGTTAGGGTTTAGTGTAAATGTAGGGGTTAGTGTTTAGTATAAATGTAGGGGTTAGTGTTTAGTGTAAATATAGAGGTTAGTGTTTAGTTTAAATGTAGGAGTTAGGGTTTAGTGTAAATGTAGAGGTTAGTGTTTAGTTTAAATGTAGGAGTTAGGGTTTAGTGTAAATGTAGAGGTTAGGGTTTAGTGTAAATATAGGGGTTAGTGTTTAGTGTAAATACAGGGGTTGAGGTTTAGTGTAAATGTAGGAGTTCAAGACGTGCTGCCTGGAATTCTTCATTTCAAGCTAGTGAAGAACATTCTGATTTCCATGTTGAGTAACTGGGACACGTGTAGTGGTGCCTCCTCACTTCTTGAGGCACTTATTCAATGTGAAGTGGTTCAGTGTGAAGGCAGTGCTGCAGGCTTGTCACAGTTCGGTGGAGTCATTATTAAAAGCCTGTAAACTCAACCTGTCAACACTCAAACACATGCACACGGCGAGCTCACGCGGGCTGGAGGTATCTTGGATTCGGGGGAGTGGAAAACACAAAGGCAGTGGTGAATGTGCCGGAGTTTAAAGCCAGGAAGTGAGAAGCGTATCTCCAGGCTGCGGAGCCTCTTCCCTCATGCAGATGAGCTTCATGAGTGCGAGCGGGTGTTCACTAGTGACAGTTTGTATAATGTGTCTGAGCACGTGTTCTTCCAAGGAAAGCCCCTGGAGCTCCTGAGGAGTCACTGCGTCACACGCAGCGGAGGGGCTTCCCCCCTAAATGGTAAAAGCCTTACACAACTCAGAGAAGTGATTCAGGGGGCTGATTTATTTGCCGGGGTATGTGACTCTCTTGGGCCTTCTTTAAATATCCCCAGGGACACTCATGGAGGTCTTGGATGGGCCCCTAGGACAGTGCTTTGACATTTTCCGACCAGGGTATCCCCCTCCAGGCGTTTAGGGTTACTCATCAACCACCACTTCACCCTGCAAGCCTTCTGGGGACTGTCCTGTTTGGCCTAGGCTAAAGCCACATGACCCAGTGTAGGGACGTGCAATACAACAAGATGTTATTGGTATCGTGAGTAATTACATCATGTTACACTTTTCCCACTATGTGTTGGGCAACTCAGTACTCTCCAAACATCTGAACATCTACACAGGCCCCTACTGGGTCAGAGTTGTTTGCAGTATTGGTGATAGGAACCAGACGACTGAAGCATTTAATGTATCTCAAATTCCTTTATATGAATGTATATAATGGTTTCCAGGGCCACCAACAAGGCTGCTTGCACTGGTCACTGTACCACAGCTATGAGGCCTCCTTAGCTAAGAACCCTTAATGATGATTTCTAAACACTACAGTGCAATAACTAGACTGCCTGGGCTGACCGCTGGAGCTACAAGACACTGCAGCTACTAGGCTGGCTAGGCTGGCTGCTGCACTGTAGCTACTAGGCTGTCAGGCCTGGTCTCTGGAGTCACGCTACACTGCAGCTACTAGACTCCCTGGGTTGACCACTGGAGCGTTGCTACACCACAGAGACTAGACTGCATGGGATGACTGCTGGAGCTACACTACACTGCTATAACTACACTGCCTGGGATGACTGCTGGAGCTACACTACACTGCTATAACTACACTGCTTGGGCTGACTGCTGGAGCTACACTACACTGCTATAACTACACTGCTTGGGCTGACTGCTGGAGCTTCACTACACTGCTATAACTACACTGCCTGGGCTGACTGCTGGAGCTACACTACACTGCAGCTACTAGGCTGCCTAGGCTGTTTGCTGCAATGTAGCTACTAGGCTGTCAGGCCTGGTCTCTGGAGTCACGCTACACTGCAGCTACTAGGTGGCCTGACTTGAATGTTTGAGCTATGCTAGTGCCTGAGGACTCTTTATGGCCTATGAGGCTTCTTGGGTCGGCTACTTGAGCTACACTATCTTGAAGCTATGAAGCTGACCAGGTTGTCAATTTGGGTTGATGGTACACCACAGCAACAAGACCACTCAGGCTGAGAGAGGCCATTCCCATGTGGTCAAGGACTCTTTAGGGGCTACGAGGCATCCCAGGTTGGCTGCTAAATGGGAAAACTAGTTTTGGATGGTAAATAAAATGGCTATATTTGTGCAACAGCTAGTTCCTATTAAGAAATTTGAGTCAGCAAGTATCATAACATAACAATATGTATAAATGATAAACAATCTGTGGAATTCCAGTACGTGCATCCATGTGTGCGTGTTTTGCTGAGTATCTGTGAACCTCACCCCGTGGTCTGCTGGCAGGCGCCTTTGTAAGGTAAAAGAGTTCAGCGCACAAAGGTCCCTGCCCTGTTATTTATCAACCGGAGGGCCGCTAGGCCGCGGCTGGCGTACTCATGCGCCGGCACAGCCGCTAATTAGCCGGCTCTGTCTAAAGGTCACCCCTCAGCTCTGACATGTCCGCTGCGTTCGGGCTTTGAAGCGGCTTGAAAGTCCCTGTCATAATGAGTCTGGCTCAGCGGCAGAAGTGTCAGGTGTTTGTTGCTGAAGAGCGGCGTGTAATGGAGGCTTTCGGGGGGGATGGGGGGATTTCCTACTCACAGCTGTCCAGCTCTCTGCAGAGAGGGGCTCAACTGCTGCTTACAGTCCGTCAGAATATATGACACCAGCCTCAACTGTTTTAGACCAGGAATTTGTGTGACGGGGCTTGGGGTGTGCTTGTGCACCGTAGGTCACGCTAATTCATTAGGCGGGGGTAGCCGGGGGGGACATTGGAGGTTTGGGTGAGGGGTATTTTTGGGCGTCTGTGTTTTCCACTATGGAAGTTCCCCACCCTCTGGCATTTGTGTCACTTATAACTGGGCACTGTGTCATGGTCCTCAGTACGTTACTGCTATGACACATTATTTCATCTCTCGTATGAACCACTCATTGAGCTGAAGCAAACGTCCAGAGCTCGTGACCATTCACATGAGGGTGTAAAGAGCATCGCCTTTGGACTACACGTGGTCATTTAACCCTCAAGTTATTCCCCTCATTTTTAATGTCTGTGGTTATCATCACATCGCTACCAATTATATAATGACAAATGAGTCACAGCACCGTGTAAAAGTCCACCATTCATTTATTCCAGTTTTCTGAGGAGATTAGATTATCCACATGGAAACATAAGTGATTGGACTCCTAACAACCACCTGCAAGACCAGGCAGACCACCAAAACTGCCAAATTAATATACAGGCTAATAGGTAGCTAAAGCTAATTAATGTTTAAAGTAAGCTAAGGTGCTACTTTAGGTATATTATAAACCCTTGTAGATGATAAAATGATCTCAAAGTAACTCAAAGCTCTTTATGAGTTACTTTAAAAGTTAGCTAATATGTTATGTAACCTTGGAGTAAAAAATAACTCTAAGCACTTTAAACTCAAAGCACTTTGTCAAAAGCACTTGAGTGCCTGTTAGTTAGCTTAGTTAGCTAATGTAAGCTAACTTTTAAAATAACTCAAAGCTCTGTTATAGTTTTTGTGTTCCAATGTGAGTGTCTGTTAGTTAGCAACGTTAGCTTACATAAACTAAACATGAGCTAATGGTTTAGCTTGGCTAACATTTAAGGTAAGCTAACAGGTTTGTTTATCTGTTGTATTGTGAGTGTCTGTTAGCTAATTTAGCTAAACTATAAGCTAATGGTTTATCCTGCACAGGTATGTTGTGACCATGTGTCTTTGTGCTTTTAATGTTGTCACAAGGTTGAAATTTAATTCCTCAAAAAGTTGTGACAATGTTATCTGACAACATCGTGACAACATAGTGGTACATTGTTTTATTCACCTTAATATTAACCTTAGTTATTGTTTTTATGTTCCAGTGTGAGAGTCTGTTAGTTAGCGACGTTAGCTAATAAACTAACTATGAGCTAATGGTTTAGCTTGGCTAACGTTTAAGGTAAGTTAACAGGTTTGTTTATCTGTTGGACATTAGTTAAATTAGCCTATTACCTAATTTAACTAATGTAAGCTCACTTCTAAGCTAAGATATTGGGTTAGTCCAGAAAGCAAGCATGTATCGGCCCATTGGCTTGATAAGGTCAGCACCCTGCTGACCATTTCCCACTGCTGGTGTACCCTCGGACCACCCAGACTGGTGTCCTATAAGATCTAACTAGTTTTTTGTCTCCTCAAACTGATTTTTAATTGAATTTTTAATTTTGGAAAATACAAATGTTACAAACACCGGAGAGAAAAAAATTATTAGGTCTGACATGAAGGAAGTATGAAGGAAGAAAGAAATATTACAAAAATAAAATAAATAAGATAAAATAAAATAATAATTAAATAGCACCACAACACCAGAGGACTGTCAACTTTGCCTTTCTCTAAGGTAAAAAAAATCACTATAGTAACTCAGTGTTTTATTAACCATAAAGTTATTAATCATTGATACCCATCAGCACTTAAAGCTTTTATCAATTAACCCCTTGATGAACAACCTCCATCAAAAGTGACCCGACTGAGATGTTATTCTCTTTATCTTTGCAATAAACTAATTTAATCATTTGAGCTTCCTTGAATTCCTCAATATAATAAAAATATTCAGTTTTATTATTTACTCTATTAATAAAAGTCATATTTGTATCACACAACATGGCTCAGAATTAACCCTTATGTATTTACTATGTGGAGTTTGATAGGAACTGTTGACGTATTTGAAAACAAACACTATTTTTGTTCATGAAGTAAATAACTAAAAATTAAAATAATGACTTAAGGTCAATAAACAATATTAATTAAAAAATAAAAGAATAAACTGATTTTAATAGATTTACCAAAGAGATACTCAGCTGTATGTACAGTAACATAGGAAATGAATACGGGTCTCAAGTGGTGCATTAGGTTAAGGGTTGAGTAAGGTGCTGTTAGCGTGTAACCGCTATAGCGACCGCAAATATCAGCGCTGTGTACGCGCCTCGTGTTTACAGACATGCGTCCATGTTTAGTATGTGAGCCTAAAGCGAATGTGTGTGTGTGTGTTTGTTTGTGTGTGTGTGTGTTTGTGTTTGGCAAATTTGTGTGTGTGTTTAAGTGAATTGTGCGTTTGCCTGCACGCCTCTTTCCTGACCTGCCTCTGTGTGTAATGGAAAAAAAACAGTGTGTACACAGCCGATGCGCACACACACACACACACACACACACACACACACAGTTTAGATAAGACACAATAACATCAACAAGCCTGATTGCACTGCCGCCTCTCACTCTCAATAACCAGAGTCAACACGGCCGCGGCCGCCAGCACTGCTAATGTCAGCAGAAACATCCTCTCATTCAGCTCAACGCCCACAACACTTACTGTACAGCATTAGTGGCTAAATTAGAAGTGACTCTCAGGACGACAGTAAACATCCCAAGAACCCCGCCGACGAGCAGCACAACAGATTATACGGCGTGAAAGAGTCTGGAGGCCACTTTGTGCAAATTCCTCCACGGATGATGGATTATAATCAAATATACGCTTACAAACTTAAAGGCTTAGTACCACTTTTGGACACCCCTGATGATTTCACATTGTTTTAGATACTGAAAATATATAAACATGAGTTAAATTTCTGTTTGTATAAAATACCCGCAATGAACTCGCTACGGAAATTCCTGAACGCTACCGTGTGACGTCAATGGTGGACAACAGTGACCAGCGCCGATTCTGAATTTGAATTTGAGTCTGAAAGAGCTGTAATGTAGAAATAGACCACCATATCACTTAGTCCTGATACTTTTAGTCAAACCACACCCACAACAGCAGCTCATCCTGAGTGTAAAGAGTATCTAGATAAATAACCAACATTATTCATGACAACAGCCTAGCAACCAGCCTGGCAACCAGCTACACTCAGATATAGAGGTACAGTTATTGTAGTAAATATGATTAAAGTGAACTCTCTCTCATACCACTCTATACATCTTCATAACTCAACTACGTTAGCTTAGCATAACCACCGAACTTAGCAGGTGAAGCTAATGTTAGCTAACATCAGCTAAAGCAGGCTCAGTAACTGAGCTTACCTGGTTTACCTCCACGTACACGGAGGCTCTTGAACTCCTCTCTCTGGTTTCCTTACACGCCATATTGTTGGAACAGCGCCAGACTTAAGATCCAGTCCTGGGTCTTTACGCATAACGCCTATGGCAGTTTCCAAACAGTGGGCGGAGCTAAACAGTCTTTCTTGCATAAACAATAAAACGTTTTCTGACTTTTAATCACAAGTTAGGATCTTAAACTCCGCTTTATTTATGAGTTTGACATTTTCATATTAGCTGGTGCTTAGCCTTTGAGTAAAGCTGAAGTATATTTTCTACGTATACTAAATCTAGTTAGTATACTAATATCTTTGTACTTGTAGTACACTTGTATATGTACTATTGTAATACTTCTTAGGACTAAATTGGCCACTTTTTTGTATATTAAAGTATATAGTTAAGTATAGTTTAAGTGTAAGGGTAGTAGACTTCAAGTACACAACTAGTTTACATTGTTTGTACTGCAGCTACACTAAAAGTAAACTTGTGGGTTTACTGCTTTGTTTATTTATTTGAATGTTGCAGGAAACCCACACAGACACTGGGAGACCAAACAATCTCCACACAGAGAGGAATGTAGTCACTGCGGCCGGGAATCGAACCCAGACCCTTCTTACCCACTGCACCACCAAACTGCCCCTCAGTTACCAGCTCTATACTGCTAATCCACTTCTAGTTTATTTAAATGAAGTTATGAAATAACTTAAGTTTGGGAGAAGGACCACGCCCAAACTCCTCCTCTCCATCATTACACGCTCTATATAAACCACTCCTCTGCTCTCACCTTCTTGTGATGAAATTCACACCCCACCACCTTCCCATCTCTTCCAAACTCTTACTTACTCTTCGCTTGGCAAGGCTTCGGCTTCAAATACCAGCCACTGAAGCCACTCAGAACTCCAGCCACAAGTTTCTCAGAGTTCCCCTTCATTGCCCTATCTTAGTGGTTTTATTTTTTTTACTTTTTATATATACATTTAACAACTTTTACTTACTCAACAGTGGGCACACATACAAATAAACAAGACATAATTAGATTGAGAAACATATTTGTATTCTTCATTAATCCATATTTCCAAACAAATATTGCACTGAATGTATTATTTCCATCAAAAGATTAAATACAAGTAAAGGCCAAATATACTTTTCTATATATGTGTCAGTATAACCCAAGTATTCTAAAGTATAAACTTTAGTATAAATTTTAAACTTTAGCTTGACCAAAATTCTTGTAGACCAATCAGAGGCTGTGTCCTTGACTTGTCAACAAATCAGAGGCTGTGCTCCTGACTTATTATCCAATTAGAGGCTGTTTTCCTGATTTATAGGCCAATCAGTGGCGGTGTACCAGACTTGTTGAGCAATCAGAGGCTGTAGATTTGGCTTGTAGATCAATTGAAGACTGTGTTCCTAAGTTGTCGACAGAACAACGCTACCCTCTCTGAAGGTTTAGGTTGAGTTCTGGGACTGAATAGAGATGCATTTGATGTTTTTTTAATGGGATCTAAACTAGTGGTCTGTAGTGGTCTGTATTGGTCACCACTAAGCTAATGCCCATAAGTTTTTTCCGCCTGGCTTAGTGAGGCATCTGTGTTTGCAGCTCAGACAAAGCAGTTCATGCTAGTTGACCTGCAGCCAACATCCAAAATAGACCATGTCTTGGTTTTGCTGGTGACCCGTCACGCAGGTATGTTATCTTTCCACTCCTGGTTTTCAGTGGAGTGTTTAAATAGTGACCGTTGCTCTGTTACTCACCCTCCCAGTATATTTTCATTCACACTGTCTTGCTTGTCCCCGTCATTTAGCGTCAGAGACACAACATAGAGCCATGGGAGGATCTGTCCTGACCACAGCAACGTGCCGCATGGAAGTTAGAGGGGAAAGCCAGAGAGCGAGCCTGGCTCCGTCCCAGCGCAGTACAGATGGCTTTTAAAGGTTTACAGTGATACGGCTCATTAGGGTGCAGCAGTCTGCTCCCCCGCACCCCCTTTTCCTCCCACGGGACGTCTCGGCAAAGATAGTCCAGTAAATACTGGCTGTTTGGGGCGGAGGGGTGGGCGAGTGGAAGGGTCGCGTCCGGGTCATTATCTGGACAACTGTTACTAAGGGTTATCCCGCTGATAGAGTGATATACCGTCTCATGGGACGGGTTGGGGTGGGGGTGGGGTGGGGGGTGTCTAGAGGGCTATTGAGGATGAAGAGCAACAGTTAATAACACATTTATCTCTCTCTGTCTGTCTCTCTATCTCTGTCTGTATCTCTCTCTCACTCTGTCTCTCTGTCTGTCTGACTCTGTATCCCTCTCTGTTTCTCTCTGTATCTCTCTCTGTCTGTCTCTCTATCTCTGTCTGTATCTCTCTCTCACTCTGTCTCTCTGTCTGTCTGACTCTGTATCCCTCTCTGTTTCTCTCTGTATCTCTCTCTGTCTGTCTCTGTCTCTCTCTCTCACTCTGTCTCTCTGTCTGTCTGACTCTGTATCTCTCTCTGTCTCTCTCTCTGTCTGTCTCTGTCTCTCTCTCACTCTGTCTCTCTGTTTGTCTGACTCTGTATCTCTCTCTGTATCTCTCTCTGTCTCTCTCTGTATCTCTATCTGTCTGTCTCTGTCTCTCTCTCTGTCTCTTACTCTCTCTCTCTGTCTGTCTCTATGTCTGTCTGTATCTCTCTCTGTCTCTCTCTCTCTTACTCTGTCTCTGTCTGTCAGTCTCTCTTTCTCTCTCTCTCTGTCTCTTTCTCTCTCTCTCTGTCTCTATCTCTGTCTGTATCTCTTTCTGTCTCTATCTCTGTCTGTCTCTCTCTCTGTCTCTCTCTCTCTGTCTGTCTGTCTCTCTCTGTGTCTCTCTGTATCTCTCTGTCTCTCTCTCTGTCTGTCTCTGTATCTCTCTCTCTCTGTCTCTCTCTCTGTCTTTCTGTCTCTCTCTCTGTCTCTCTCTCTGTATGTCTTTCTCTCTCTCTCTGTATCTCTCTGTCTCTCTCTCTGTCTGTCTCTGTATCTCTCTCTCTCTCTGTCTCTCTCTCTGTCTTTCTGTATCTCTCTCTGTCTGTCTGTCTGTCTCTCCCTGTCTCTTTCTCTCTGTCTGTTTCTGTCTCTCTCTCTCTCTCACTCTGTCTCTCTCTCTCTCTCTCTCTCTGTCTCTCTCTCTCTCTAGCTGTTGGAAAACAAAAGCTGAAAATCTCTTGTGCGCCAGATGATGATGATGATGTCATAGCAAAGAGGATTGAAGTTATTTTGGGTCAGGAGTTGAGGGGGTTTATTTAAAAGGAAATGGTTTGCGAGTCAGCAATAAAGGGACCACCACAGGAATGCCACTTAATGAGCCTCATTTGCTCTCTCTTTCTGTCTCTCTGTCTTTCTTTCTTTCTCGATCTCATCCAATTCAGACAAACTGAGGCCTAAAACATAAACATTCCTGCTTTTCTTTCGCCTTCAGCATGGATTTTGACCACAGTGGGTGAAAATTAAAAAATAAATGCTTGTAGCTAAACAATTAGATGCTAAAAAAAAGTGTAGACCAATTAGAGGCTGTGTTCCTGACTTGTCAACCAACCAGAGGCTGTGTTCCTGACTTGTCGACCAACCAGAGGCTGTGTTCCTGACTTGTCGACCAACCAGAGGCTGTGTTCCTGACTTGGCGACCAACCAGAGGCTGTGTTCCTGACTTGGCAACCAAGGCTGTGTTCCTGATTTATAACTTAGTCAGAGGCTGCATTCCTGACTTGTCAACCAATCAGAGACTGTGTTCTTGACTTATCAACAAATTGGAGACTGTGTTTTTTGTTTGCCGACCAATCAGAGACTATGTCCCTGACTCGTAAAGCAATTGGATATAGCGTTCCTGACTTGTCGGTCAGTCGGAGGCTGTTTTTTTTACTTGTAGACCAGTTGGCCACTGTATTCCAGACTTGTCAACCAATCAGAGGCTGTGTTCCAGACTTGTCAACCAACCAAAGGCTGAGTTTCTGACTTGTTGATCAATCGGAGGCTGTGTTTCTGACTTGTCGACCAACTAGAGGCTGTGTTCCTGACTTGCCAACCAATCAGAGGCTGTGTTTCTGACTTGTTGACCAACCAGAGGCGGTGTCCCTGACTTGTCAACCAATCAGAGGCTGTGTTTCTGACTTGTCATCCAACAAGAGGCTGTGTTTTAACTTGTAAACCAGTTAGAGGCTGTGTTTTTGACTTGTAGACCAACCAGAGACTGTGTTCTTGACCTATCAACAAATTAGAGACTGTGTTCTTTGTTTGCTGACCAATCAGAGACTGTCCTTGACTCGTAAAGCAATTGGATACAGTGTTCCTGACTTGTCGGTCAATCGGAGGCTGTGTTTCTGACTTGTAGACCAGTTGGTGACTGTATTCCAGACTTGTCAACAAATTAGAGGCTGAGTTCCTGACTTGTTGATGGAACAGCGCTACCTTCCTGGGTAGAATAAGAGTTAGTCTCCAGCGTGCAGCACTCCTGAGAAACTGTTCTTTTATATATAACGTCCTTTAATGATGCACACGACATCATCAACCTCAGAGGGTTTAAATTAGTTTGCAGTGCACAACCCCAATCCCAACCACATCTCCCACTCCATTAACCCCGAGCATGTGCTTACTGGCCAGATCCTTACACTGAACCATTTCCAATTTCCATCAGAGCTCACATACAGCCATTATCTGCTCGCATGCAATGGACCTCATATTATTGTGCATCCCGTCCATCAAGTGCATTTGTTTTTATTTTATGAATAAAACCAACACGGGTAGGTTCGCCACATAATGAGCCCAGCACATAATGCAGGTGTTCCAGAAATAAACAGGCTGCTGTACCCTGGTGGCTGTGCTGTGGGGCTCGGTGATAAAGCCAGTTTCTCTTGAATTGCCTCAAAAATCTTTGGCTCCCCGGCGACGCCCGCTTTCAGAGCGTCTGCCTGCCTCGCTCCGCTTGTGCCTGCGCTCTAAAAGCTCACCGCGGCGGCTAAACAATGGCGTGTCGGTTCCATGTCGTTTGACACAACGCAGGGCGATACAATGCGCCGAGCGCCGGGGCTGCGGAAGCCGAGCTGCAGGCTACGGATTAAAGGAACTGCTTCGGTTTCTTTGGCAGGTGCCTGCACTGAGAGCAGCGCCTCGTGCTATTAGCGAGTCGTCTTTAATCATTGATGGAGTGCCGAGCAGGCTTAATGAAGGAAGAGGGATACCGAGAACTGGCGTGTCCTTTCGGTCACAGAGCAAACGGAGCCAGTTTGCACTCAGCGCAATTACTGCGAGCTGCTAACCGCACACCTCAGCTGAGGCTGTGACCCCGTTCAGATGACTTGACACTGCAGCGGACTTTATATTCCATGTAGTCTTTTAGAGACGCTACACTTTCAGACAGGCAGGTCAGGCCTGCCGCGCGACGTCTTCATACACATCCAGTGAAAACGTGTATCTCCACTCAGATTTTCATTTTCCTGCGTCGCTTGAACACGACAGCTTCTGTTTACGTTGTGAGAGGATTTTATGATGATTGGACCAATAATAATGCTCCAAAATAGCTTACATTGACTGTGAACGTAAAGAGAGGCTTTGGTCTGTCTTTCTTTAGACAGCGACGATATTGAATGTAGTTCTATTTCTACTATTTCTTACTATGAGTTTGTTGTAAGAATATCATTATATATAATATAATAGGATTAATAATAATGTATACAGTTATAAATGTATATTGTGAAAGTGTTGAGCAAGATGATATAAGAGGGTATAGAGCGACGGGGGTTATTAGAGTTCAGTACGGTCCTGTTAGAGGACATTCCTGCTTCAACAGTCGCTCTTCATCTCCACCTCTCTTTATTACAGCATACTATTCTTTCTCTGACTCGCTTTATTCTCTGACTCGCTTTATTCTCTGACTCACTTTATTCTCCGACACGCTTTATTCTCCGACTCGCTTTATCCACTGACTCACTTTATTCTCTGACTCGCTTTATTCTCTGACTCGCTTTATCCACTGACTAGCTTTATCCACTGACTCACTTTATTCTCTGACTCACTTTATTCTCTGACTCGCTTTATTCTCTGACTCGCTTTATTCTCCGACTCGCTTTATCCACTGACTAGCTTTATTCTCTGACTCACTTTATTCTCTGACTCGCTTTATTCTCCGACTCGCTTTATTCTCTGACTCGCTTTATTCTCTGACTCGCTTTATTCTCTGACTCACTTTATTCTCTGACTCGCTTTATTCTCTGACTAGCTTTATCCACTGACTCACTTTATTCTCTGACTCGCTTTATTCTCTAACTAGCTTTATCCACTGACTCACTTTATTCTCTGACTCGCTTTATTCTCTGACTAGCTTTATCCACTGACTCACTTTATCCACTGACTCACTTTATCCACTGACTCACTTTAGTCTCTGACTCGCTTTATTCTCTGACTCGCTTTATCCACTGACTAGCTTTATCCACTGACTCACTTTATTCTCTGACTCACTTTATTCTCTGACTCGCTTTATTCTCTGACTCACTTTATTCTCTGACTCGCTTTATCCACTGACTAGCTTTATCCACTGACTCACTTTATTCTCTGACTCACTTTATTCTCTGACTCGCTTTATTCTCTGACTCGCTTTATTCTCCGACTCGCTTTATCCACTGACTAGCTTTATTCTCTGACTCACTTTATTCTCTGACTCGCTTTATTCTCCGACTCGCTTTATTCTCTGACTCGCTTTATTCTCTGACTCGCTTTATTCTCTGACTCACTTTATTCTCTGACTCGCTTTATTCTCTGACTAGCTTTATCCACTGACTCACTTTATTCTCTGACTCGCTTTATTCTCTAACTAGCTTTATCCACTGACTCACTTTATTCTCTGACTCGCTTTATTCTCTGACTAGCTTTATCCACTGACTCACTTTATCCACTGACTCACTTTATCCACTGACTCACTTTAGTCTCTGACTCGCTTTATTCTCTGACTCGCTTTATTCTCCGACTCGCTTTATCCACTGACTCACTTTATTCTTTGACTCACTTTATTCTCTGACTAGCTTTATCCACTGACTCACTTTATTCGTTGACTTGCTTTATTCTCTGACTCACTTTAGTCTCTGACTCGCTTTATTCTCTGACTCGCTTTATTCTCCAACTCGCTTTATTCTCTGACTCGCTTTATTCTCTGACTCGCTTTATTCTCCGACTCACTTTATTCTCTGACTCGCTTTATTCTCGGACTCACTTTATTCTCTGACTCGCTTTATTTTCTGACTCACTTTATTCTCTGACTCGCTTTATTTTCTGACTCACTTTATTCTCTGACTTGCTTTATTCTCTGACTCACTTTATTCTCTGACTCGCTTTATTTTCTGACTCACTTTATTCTCTGACTCGCTTTATCCACTGACTCACTTTATTCTCTGACTCGCTTTATTCTCTGACTCGCTTTATCCACTGACTCACTTTATTCTTTGACTCGCTTTATTCTCTGACTAGCTTTATCCACTGACTCACTTTATTCGTTGACTTGCTTTATTCTCTGACTCACTTTAGTCTCTGACTCGCTTTATTCTCTGACTCGCTTTATTCTCCAACTCGCTTTATTCTCTGACTCACTTTATTCTCTGACTCACTTTATTCTCTGACTCACTTTATTCTCTGACTCACTTTACTCTCTGACTCGCTTTATTTTCTGACTCACTTTATTCTCTGACTTGCTTTATTCTCTGACTCACTTTATTCTCTGACTCACTTTATTTTCTGACTCACTTTATTCTCTGACTTGCTTTATTTTCTGACTCACTTTATTCTCTGACTCGCTTTATTCTCTGACTCACTTTATTTTCTGACTCACTTTATTCTCTGACTTGCTTTATTTTCTGACTCACTTTATTCTCTGACTCGCTTTATTCTCTGACTCACTTTATTCTCTGTTAATTCTCAGAGGCAACAGTGGTAAGGAAAACCTCCCTCAGACTGGAGGATGAAACCTTGGGAGGAACCAAGACTCTGAGACCCGTCCTCCTCTGGTCAAACAGTACTTACAGTTGAGTTTAATAAACTAAACACCAAAGAAAATCTGAAAGAGTCTCTGTTTGAAATCCGGATGGCAAAGCTTTAGAAACTGAATTTGTAGAGGCAGTCTCTGACTGAGGCAGTCTCTGACTGAGGCAGTCTCTGAATGGGTTAATTTGCTGTTGCTGGCCTTTGTGTCCTACTTAGACGCTCCGTTGGCGGCCTTGCCCGGACGCTTGCCTGCATTTACAGCATCATAACTCAGGAGTGTAGGGTGTTATGTTGCCTCACCAAACACACAGAACGTGTCGATGAGGAGCCCACCTTGGTGACACTTAACCCAAACCCTGACCCCAAACCTTACCTTCACCCTGGTCCTAATCCCAAGCCTAACACTCACTTTTGACAGATCCTTTGTTAATAAACTGAACATCTATAGATATTCTTTTGTGTGCCATCCAAATAAAAGCTGGCCCCCACCTTTGTTGTCCCCTGCCCCCCCGTCCATCCCTGCTTCTTGACCTCTTTCCTGAAGTTCCCTGTCTTCCTCTGACGCAAGTCCATCACCCCTCCCCCACCCACCCAACCCCGTTCTCTGAGGAACAGCTGAATAATGCATCGTGCTTTGCATCCGCGCTCGTACGCCAACAATGTTGGCATGTCACGCCGCGGGCATCCGATCCGCTCGTCCAATGACACGATGGAAGATATTGGCCGGTGTTGGCTTTCCGCAGGTACGGCTGAAATATTGATGAGCGGTGAGGCAGATTTTCCACCGCCCTCCAGCCCTTTCACCCCTTTTCTCCATCACCCGATACAGGCCGCCCGAGCCCAGGGCCGCAGCCTAGCGGGCGGTGGAGAGAGAGAGAGAGAGAGAGAGAGAGAGAGAGAGAGAGGGAGGAAAAGAGAAAGAGAGAGAGGAGCAGAAGTGCCACATTTTCCATCTGCCGTGAAAGTGGAGCAGCTCATTAGTGCTGGGGGCGGGGTGGGGGTGCGTGTATCTGTGTGGGCATGCATGCATGTGTGCAGCCATGCGTGAAGTCCTCGCCCATGCATGACTTAAGGCTGATGTAGATGATACTCTGTACCAGAAACACACTGGAGACTTTATGGTAGGCCATCCAGGTGAGAGCGTAGAAGTTTACAAGGTTATTTACATAATTACACATGCATTACTGTACAGACCATCACTCTGGCTGCTCACATTTTCTTAAAAAAAGAGTGTAGGAGCGGGTTTGTCATTGGGGGGGGGGGCACATTTACTAATATGAATCAAAGCCCACCTTATACCCTAAAAAATTACCTATAATCTGATTCCACTGTAGGTAAGGTAGTAAATCACTGTATGTGTAGTGACGTAGAACAACATTTGTGAAATTACAGTAAATAAACAAATAAATAAACAAAATATAATATTATCTGTACGTCTGTTTATTATTAAATAAATCTAATTAAAGATCACTTTACACACTAAACTAGATTCTCCACATTACATGCTACTGCTGTCAGAAAAAACTTTTAAACTATACATACAATGTCTGGATTATATACACATATAATTAAAAATATATTATTTTCTTTGAAACATAATACTGAAATGAAATGACAAAACAATGTATGTTAAGTTTTCCTGACTAGACAAGACTAACACTGGCTGTGTCTCAAATCCTACTGAGCTCCTACATAGGCAGCATTTTACATCATAGTATGCGCTCCCGACATGTAGACTGTCCCAATTCTTACATACCTTAAACATGCTGCTACTGAGGAACCTTATTTAGACCTGATTTTAAAGAAGCATCAAACACTTCCTCAGCCGCTAAGACAATCCCATGATGCAGTGCAGGCTAATCTAGGAGCAGTGAAGTGGTTATTTTGATTCTCTCTGGAGTTTTAATGTGTTTCTGGTCATATAATCACACAAAACAGTATTTAATTATCAACTCTGTAACGAGTCCTTCACCATTTACACTTTATACTCCAGACATTAGCATTTATGCTAGCGGATTTTTAAGCTTCCGGCTATTGTTTTGGATGCCGGCCGGTAGCTTAGCAACCAGCAACACTACCGGTGGCGTGCTGCAGTGGCGGGAACAAGCCGTGATGCAGTCTCTCTCTAACTAGAGCGTCTCAGTAATCTGTTTTGTCCTTGGTAGGATGCGTTCTCAGTAGGATATGTCCTTGATAGAACGGATCCTTGGTAGGAGGGGTCCTCAGTAGGGTGGGTTCTCAGTAGGACAGGTCCTTGGTTGGACAGACTCTGGTAGGAGTGGTCCTCAGTAGGATGGGTCCTTAGTAGGATGTGTTCTCAGTAAGACAGGCCCTCAGTAGGCGGGTTCCAGGTACCCTCCCTGGGGTGGTACCCCCACGAATACATCTCAGTACTTTTAGTTAGGGAACATAACCTCACCGTATTTGATTAAAATCATATGTTTAAAGATGCATGGACTTTCCCTCCCAGTAAAGTTATTATATTAAAAAAAGTTGAAATAGTTGTGTTTGAAGTCACTACCTACTTCAGAAACACTATATAGTGCATCAGCTGTTCTGTGGTAGTAAGTATGTAGATTAATGATTTTTTTATAATAGTAAACTGACAGTGTTTAGTTATTAAGTTATTTCACATGCATACATACACATACCCGCCTATCAGAAAACTGTTAGAAGGTCAACCAATAAATCAACCTGTACATTTTATTTGATTTATTTATTTTGCCCGCTACCACCCCCCCTCTTCGGAGGACCAATGTTTCTTTATTTCTAGTATTACAAGTTTTTATTTAATATATGCAGTCATTGTGTAGAGAGAGGACAATAAACAAACAGGGATTGCCAAGGAGAATAAAGGATATGAAAAAAAATGGGAGAGGTGAAAACAAACAAACAAACAAACAAACAAACAAATAAACATAAGCATATATACATACAAACAAACAAACTGACAAAAAAAAGAAAGAGTGAGAAGAGAAGACAGAAATTATAATATTTTACTCTTAGAGAGTGCACTAAGCTGAAGCTATTTATTATACCTACCATAAATATTTTTTTTAGTTTGTGTGTGTGTGTGTGTGTGTGTGAGAGAGAGTGTATATACATGTATGTATGTGTTAATATGTGACCAGGAACATTAGGGTAGGGGCACCGCAGGTAGGTATAAAAGAAAACAGAAGTTAAGGTGGTTCTAGAATGTTGTTAAGTGTTGACCATGTTTTATTGTATTCCTGAGATTTACTCCTGATGGATGCTGAGAGTTTTCCATGGCTATGGGATCTATTAGGAAGTTTTTCCATTGATTAGTAATCGTTTTTCTTGTTTTCCAGTTTGTCAGAATATACTTTTTAGTGATGGTTAGCGCGACCAAGAGAGTTCTGTTCTCTTCCTTGTTAAGACGGGCTGATGATGTGTCACCTAACAGACAGAGTGATGGAGATGGGGAGGTGGGTTGTTCTAACAGTGGGGTAGGTTGATTTAGAACAAGTTGTCAGAAGTGGTGTGCAGAACCACAGGGCATGTATGTAACTGTCAGGAGTGTTTAGTGTACAGTGCGTACAGATTTCTGAGTTTATTATTCTCCATTCTACAGAGTCTTTGCCCGGTGTAGTGTACTCTGTGAATGACCTTCTATTGTATGAGGTGGAGGTTAGTATTGTTAGTCATCTTCAATGTGTTTTCCAGAATGTTTGTCCAGAGGTCGGTAGAAGGACTAACCAAAAGATCTTCTTCCCATTTTTTCTTTGGAACATAAATTGTTTGGTCTAAAATTGTTTGTTAGGAATTTCAACCTGTACATGATTCAGTGTTTATCATCTATTTTCAATGTAAATGTGTTTATTAGTGCGGTAGCCTGTGACAGGCTGTCCTGCAGTTCAGCAGTTTATATGACAGGCGTGTGTCTGTGTGTTTATGAAGCAGAAAATAAATAAGCCACACAAACGCCACTCTTTTATGAAGCAGTGTTTCTGAATGTGGTGTCTGATCAGCTGATTGGTCCTCTAGTCAGTTTACTATGTAGAAAACGCTGTACACTGAATGACTTGACGAGTGAACTATTCAGAACTCAGTGTATGTATACGCTGCACACTTAGCAGCCACGGATAATAACATAGTAACTGTCTGGCGAGTGCCTAGCAACCGCACTTTCTCCAGGAAATACACTTTTCTAGTCAGCGCATAATTATCAATGAATATCTGACCCTATCATTCCTGATCAGATGGAACATCATTCCTGATCAGACAGAACAGTCAGGAGTTACAGCACATAATTCCTGATCAGACAGAACATCATTCCTGATCAGACGGAACATCATTCCTGATCAGACGGAACATCATTCCTGATCAGATGGAACATCATTCCTGATCAGACAGAACATCATTCCTGATCAGACGGAACATCATTCCTGATCAGACGGAACATCATTCCTGATCAGATGGAACATCATTCCTGATCAGACAGAACAGTCAGGAGTTACAGCACATCATTCCTGATCAGGCAGAACATCATTCCTGATCAGGCAGAACATCATTCCTGATCAGACGGAACATCATTCCTGATCAGACGGAACATCATTCCTGATCAGATGGAACATCATTCCTGATCAGACAGAACAGTCAGGAGTTACAGCACATCATTCCTGATCAGACAGAACATCATTCCTGATCAGACAGAACATCATTCCTGATCAGACAGAACATCATTCCTGATCAGACGGAACATCATTCCTGATCAGACAGAACATCATTCCTGATCAGACAGAACAGTCAGGAGTTACAGCACATCATTCCTGATCAGACAGAACATCATTCCTGATCAGACGGAACATCATTCCTGATCAGACAGAACATCATTCCTGATCAGACAGAACATCATTCCCGATCAGACAAAACAGTCAGGATTTACAGCAGCACATCATTCCTGATCAGACAGAACATCATTCCTGATCAGACAGAACATCATTCCTGATCAGACAAAACAGTCAGGATTTACAGCAGCACATCATTCCTGATCAGACAGAACATCATTCCTGATCAGACAAAACAGTCAGGATTTACAGCACATCATTCCTGATCAGACAAAACAGTCAGGATTTACAGCAGCACATCATTCCTGATCAGACAGAACATCATTCCTGATCAGACAGAACATCATTCCTGATCAGACAGAACATCATTCCTGATCAGACAAAACAGTCAGGATTTACAGCAGCACATCATTCCTGATCAGACAGAACAGTCAGGATTTACAGCAGCACATCATTCCTGATCAGACAGAACATCATTCCTGATCAGACAGAACATCATTCCTGATCAGACAGAACATCATTCCTGATCAGACGGAACATTATTCCTGATCAGACAAAACATCATTCCTGATCAGACAGAACATAATTCCTGATCAGACAGAACATCATTCCTGATCAGACAGAACATCATTCCTGATCAGACGGAAGAGTCAGGAGTTACAGCAGCACATCATTCTGAAAACTGGAGCTGTTAAATTCCAGGTTATGCCAAAAAAACTCTCCTTATCTGCCCCTCTTCTCTCTTTCTCCTCCATTTAACACAAGTAGGACGGCGGCTCGGAGCTCTGCTAGTGGCCCCCAGTGAGTGGACTGACCTCCATTCACTGTATAACACACAGAGTGAAGCTCTGCAGCGTCGTCTTCCAGCGAGTCTCAGATCTCTTCCGGTTCCTCACCTGCTTACTCCCGTTCACCAACACAGCAGCTCGTCTAGGATGCATCAGCTCCTCTGACCTCAGCCGAGCCGAGAGAGGACGAGGGGAAGAACTCGATAGGCCCCTGGCAGTCGCTCTGAAGATGACCTTCTTTTGGGCCATTTGAACGGTTCACCGCGGCCGGACCAGTGAACCCGGCGCTGACCAGGAGCTGCCCTTAAAGGGCCCATATCCTAGACTTTAACTATATTATATATTTACCCTCTGTTCTTATTGGCTGCCTTACGTGGTGCCAAGTACAAAAAGCACTACTAGTCTTACTTCAGCATGAGTGGGCGGGGCTGAACCACTGTGTATAAGTGCTGGTTTTTGTGACGTCACAAAAACTGCGACTTCAAAAAGGGGTGTTTTAGGGCAAATTAGTTTCCATACGTGGACTATATGAACTGAAAAGTGAATAAGGTGTTCACCAACACTCCTTTATTTTAAAGAAATGAAGGGAATTTATCTTATTTCTTTATCATAGATTTTCCATGATATGAGCCCTTTAAGATAATGTGTGAATGGAGCAGCAGATGAGCTATCGTCTCTGACTTCACATCTACAAGGTGGACCAGCAAGTTAGTAGGAGTGTCTTATAGAGTAGACAGTGAGTGGACACAGTTTTTAAGCACTCCAGCAGCACTGCTGTGTCTGATCCACTTACACCAGCACCACGTCAGTGTCGCTGCAGTGCTAAGAATGATCCACCACCCAATCCCAGCGCCAGTCCATCACATGGCCAACAAACACTCATGAACACACTCACAGCTACAGGCAATTTAGAGTGACCACTTAGATAATAATATTAAATAATAATTAAAGACATTGGTGTAGGAACCGGAGGGGGGATGGTACTACACTACATACGTAAATAATAAAATATAATAAATAAAATAAATTAATTGATAAATAAATAAAAAAACACCAGCGTTAGAAGTGCTGTCAGTAGTTCAGTATGTAATGTTCCAGAGGGCGCTGTTTGGGACACAGCCTTACTGTCTAACATTAATGTTAGTCTAGTCTAGTCAGGAAACCTCAACATACTTTTATTATAATTTCATTTCAGCATTATACTCCAAAAAATAATATATATATATTTTAGTTATATGTGTATATAATCCAGACATTGTATGTATAATTTAAAAGTTTTCTGACAGCAGTAGCATGTAATGTGGAGAATCTAGTTTAGTTTATAAAGTGATCTTTAATTGTATTTATCTAATAATAAACAGACGTACAGATAATGTTGTATTTTGTTTATTTATTTGTTTATTTACTGTAATTCCACAAATGTTGTTCTACATCACTACACATACAGTGATTTACTACCTTACCTACAGTGGAATCAGATTATAGGTAATATTTTAGGGTATAAGGTGGGCCCCCCCAATGACAAACAGACTCCTACGCCCTTGATTAAAGATTCAATGATATAAAAATATAATCAGTATTAACAATAGTTAAATATAAAGGGGAATATAAAGGGGAATTCCACCTGTGTTACAGAAATTTCTGCATTATTAAGCAGTCGAGAGGTAAACAAGGTAATTTATAGAGCTTTGATGTGAAAAACTGTAAAGATTCAGACTCGAGGTGTTTTACGATCCATTTGCAAGGTTTATTTACTCAGAGCAGTGAAAGAGGGGAGTGAGCAGTGGGCCTGCAGCAGGCTAAGAGGTGATCCCTTTGGGCAGGCTGGAAGTTGGTTGCTGCTTGACTGGGGCACCGTACTGGAACAATGCGGTGGAGGAGGGAACCAGAGCAGCACCTCACGTCCTGGAGGAAGGGGAGAGAGAAACCAGCCCAGTCCGGTGGCCACCTCGAACAGAGAGCGCCCTCAGTGAGGGTGGTATTCCAGTAACAACACTACTAAAAACAGTCAATAGAGAACCGGCCGGAACCGGGGAACGAGCTCGCTGCGGGGAACGAGCTTGGAAGTCCAGTGGTGCACCAACATCGCTTTGCGTATTTGTGAGTGCCGGGCAGGTCAGAGCTTCAGTGGCTCCAGGGAGTGAGACAGGACCCCGCTGTGGAGAAGCCAAATCTGGTTGGACCTGTGGAAAGACCCTTTAGACCCTTGAATCCAGTAGTATCTCAGACTGAATGAGCAGAGAAACAAGGCCACACACTCGGCTACGAGTGTGGATAAGCTAAGTAGCTGGCGCTGATGACTGTCAGCTGTGGGAGATCTGTTGCCGTGGTGATGAGGGGTGTGTCCAGAGCTACTTAAAATTCCAGCGACTGCGACCTCCCAGCAGAATGGACTGTAGAGCTTACAATCCATACGATGTTGTAGGAAAATGAAATGATTATGAAAACAATGTCTGAGTCACTATTTTACACTAGTTCTGTATTAATCTGTATAGTTTATATATATATATATATATATATATATATATATATATATATATATATTTATATATATATATATTTGAAAGGGTATATACTGTAGTCTGTTTTCAGTCCGCAGCCTCTGAGTGAAGCACAAATCAAGCTTGTGGTTGTGGATTAACAGGTTGTCCTTGTCAGCGGAGATCAATGCCAGCAGCCGAGAGGAGGAGGATGTATCACAGCGGCAGGATCTTTCAATATGTCTGCCCCTCACACTCGGGCGAATTACCTTCCCCCTGCCAGGCCATGATGATTGATTTCAAGGCCTTCCCAGAAGCCTTCGGAGCAGAATGGCTCCAGACCCTCATAAGGGATCTGGTCTCGATACAGACATTTCATACTCCCTCACTCGACGGCTACGATAACACAGAGAGGTAATTGATTTTTCCCGGTGCCCTTGTTACGTCTACGCTGTCAGGGGGGCTCAGGAGTCCCGGGGCTGAGAGGGTCCCTGCAAACGCTCACGTTACAGAAAAAGAAAGCAGATAACTAGGGGTTCAGTTTTCCAGTTCAACTGCACCGACTTTAAGGCTATGTGCTCCTTCAGCTCAATGGTATATACACCAATAAGACATAACATTAACACCACCTCCTTATATCTCCACTCACTGTCCACTGTATCAGCTCCACTGATCATACAGGACCTCCACTCACTGTCCACTGTATCAGCTCCACTGATCATACAGGACCTCCACTCACTGTCCACTGTATCAGCTCCACTGACCATACAGGAGCTCCACTCACTGTCCACTGTATCAGCTCCACTGACCATACAGGACCTCCACTCACTGTCCACTGTATCAGCTCCACTGACCATACAGGACCTCCACTCACTGTCCACTGTATCAGCTCCACTGATCATACAGGACCTCCACTCACTGTCCACTGTATCAGCTCCACTGACCATACAGGACCTCCTCTCACTGTCCACTGTATCAGCTCCACTGACCATATAGGAGCTCCACTTACAGACTGTAGTTCATCTGATTCTCTGTATACTTTATTACTCTGTTCTTTAATGATCAGGACCCCCACAGAGCAGATACTATTAGGGAGGTGGGACATTCTCAGCACTGCAGTGACACTGACGAGATGGTTGTGTGTTAGTTAGTGTGTGTTGTGCTGGTGTGAGTGGATCAGACACAGCAGTGCTGCTGCTGGACTGAGAATCGTCCACCAACCAAAACTATCCAGACGACAGTGTCCTGCTGGCAGCGTCCTGTGTCCACTGATGAAGGACTAGAGGAACACAAACTGTGCAGCAGCAGATGAGCTTCTGTCTCTGACTTTACATCTGCAAGGTGGACCAGCAAGTAGTAGGAGTGTCTCATAGAGTGGACAGAGAGTGGACACAGTGTTTAAACACACCACCACCACGTCAGTGTCACTACAGAGCTGAGAATGACTCACCTCCCTAATATTACCTGCTCTATGGTGGTCCTGTGGGGTTTTCAAGTAAAATAGCAATACTTTTACTAGAGATGTGTGCTTAAGCTGCTCCACCCTCGTCTAAGGACCACCTATATCCGGATTGAGGTTCTGCTAACAAATATCAGCTCAGCTATACAGTTATACATGCATTTGCAGCCATTTGCAACAAACGGAGGTTCAGGAACGTGTTTAACCGTCCACCATAAAATACTTTCACAAGGTCAAGTACCAAAGCAGACCTCAAGTGTGGGTAAACACTGAGAATAGAATCATCAGATAACCACACGAAGCACGAATCCCGGTCTCAAACATCTATTGACGCGGCTTTCCTGCACAGCTCCAGTGAAGATATCGATTCTCAGTGACCTTAGACCTCATTTGGACTGTTGGCTCCAAAACGTACACTACCGCTCAAAAGTTTGGGATCACAGTGAAATGTTCTTGTTTTAATGGAGTATCTTCTTCCTTAACACAACAATGGACTGACGGGTCTCTAAAGAAAGTTGTTTCTTTCTGGTCATTGTGAGTCGGTCAGCAAGCCATCAACTGCTGATCTTCAGATACTAAACTAACCTAGAATGTTGTTCCCTTTTATACTCACTTATTAGTAGAATGTTTTTCAGCTGTGATCACAATTGAGCAAGAGTGTCCTAACGACCAATTAGTCCAATAACATCCTTAACTTGGATTGGTGGCCGTACCAGGAGATTTAGACAGAGGACTGAGAATTACTGATAATAGGACTATATGTAAAATAAGCCTCTATACAAAAATAGACTTTAATACAAACATTTTTATTCTTTAAAAATCATCTGATACACTTACATTCATTGTGAAATTAACAATATTGTTTGTGAATTGCATGAAAATTGCATGAAATGAAATTCTAAAGTGATTCTAAACTTTTGAGTGGTAGTGTATGAAAATCTATTACTATTAGAGGTAGCAGTCTCGGACCCCTGTCGTGGACTCTGTGTGGTAGGGGCCGGTGTATACGGGAGCGATGATGAAATAAGAAAGTTACAGGTTAATAAGTGCGGTCATGCTGAAGACATCAAGTGGATTACAGGTTAAGTCCTGAGACAGCATCTACACACTAATGGTTTTTCCACTGTAAAGCTCTCTTGATAGGATGTGAGTGCGCCGCATTAGATTTCTGTTTGTTGTCGATTTATGACGCTCTGAAAGGTTTATGACAGGAATTTAGACTCTCACTGGGTCAAAGTTCTGCCTGTCAAAGGTGTGATAGCTGCAGAACCATGACCTGCAGCTGTGTGAACCGAGAAGCTGTTTTGCAGACGGAAAAAAAAAAAGTTGCACAACTTCAGACTTTGACTGTGATTGAACTCCAGGATGTGTATGGAGGCTTCTGTTGTATGCAATTCTGCTGCAACTTTAGTGAGTAAATCTGAATAAATATAATAATTTATATACAGTACTGTGCAGAGGTTTAGTGATTTGGAGACATTATTATATATAAAAAACAATTTTCCAGACAGGAAGCTTTTATTTGCTTAGGAAAACACTTTATTATTAAATATTAATCAGTTTTAATAGAGTAAGTAGTGCTTTTACACTTTATTATTAAATATTAATCAGTATTAATAGAGTAAGTAGTGCTTTTACATACGTCAGTGTGTTTATTTAACCCTTTTCAAGCTTCTCCTTGTGAAAACAACCCAGTATTATTTTCAGTTCTCATCTAATACCTGCTTTATATTATAATGTATTCTATTCTATTAAATTAGATGACTACACAAAGTCTGCACCTAAGCTGATAGTTTAAAAGCCTTTATCTGATCAATAAGTGTGTGTTCACCAGTAAGAACAGCAGTTCTGATTAGAACAGATGTAAATAATCAGACATACAATACAAAGTAACATGAATATGTTATTGTGAGAGAAGTAGATCAGATCTTGATCCAGTTTGAAGAACAAAGTTAGGTTCCAGATTTCTCCTGGACGCCCCAGACATTGTATGAATGTATTCAGTTCCTTCAGCAGCAAAACTTGATTTATCTTAATGAAGTACTGAGCAGTCAAAGCAGGTATTAGATGAGAACTGATAATAATACTGGGTTGTTTAGGAGAAGCTTGGAAAGAGTTAAATAAACACGCTGACGTATGGAAAAGTACTACTTACTCTATTAATACTGATTAATATTTAATAATAAAGTGTAAAAGCACTGCTTACTCTATTAAAACTGATTAATATTTAATAATAAAGTGTAAAAGCACTGCTTACTCTATTAAAACTGATTAATATTTAATAATAAAGTGTAAAAGCTCTACTTACTCCATTAATACTGTTTGAATGTGTAACTTGTTTTGCTGAGCTAATAAAAGCTAAAGAAAAATAGCTTTTTAAATATATATATATATATATATATATATATATATATATATATATATATATATATATATATATATATATATATATACCAATGTTAGGATATTGGTATTTAGTTTACATTTAATTAATCTGCATTGAACCAAATTGATATGATATGAAATGTTTTTATTGGGGAAGAAGTTCCAGATATAATGTGTACCTGGGGGCAGGAGGGGAAGTTTCCAGACTCTTTCTCTCTGCTTGGAATTATTGTCATCAGAGGAAATGGCAGTTAGATTATGTTCTGTAACTCACTAACTCAGATCTGCCTTTAGTACCAATTAGCAGAAATCATTACAGTCTGTCTCTGTGAGGCGTCCGCAGCGCGAGTGTAGAGTGTTTGTTATTGTGCGTCCTGTATGGATATTTTCTAAACCAGTGTTTAGTGCATACAGCCGAACATAGAGCTGAAAGTTTTATTAACTATTCAGAGAATACACTCACTCACACACACTCACACACACACACTCACACACACCCACACACACACACACTCACACCTACGGGTAGTTCAGAGTGAGGATCCTAACATGCATGTGTTTGGACTGTGGGAGGAAACCGGAGTACCCGGAGGAACCCACTCAAACACAGAGAGAACATACACACTCCACACAGAACCACCCGGACCGGGAATCCCACCCAGATCATCTTACTGTGAGGAGACAGTGCTGACCACTACACCACCATACTAACCACTACACCACCATACTGACCACTACACCACCATACTAACCACTACACCACCATACTGACCACTACACCACCATACTAACCACTACACCACCATACTAACCACAACACCACCATACTAACCACTACACCACCATACTGACCACTACACCACCATACTAACCACTACACCACCATACTAACCACAACACCACCATACTAACCACTACACCACCGTACTAACCACTACACCAACGTACTAACCACTACACCACCATACTAACCACAACACCACCATACTAACCACTACACCACCATACTAACCACTACACCAACGTACTAACCACTACACCACCATACTAACCACTACACCACCGTACTAACCACTACACCACCATACTAACCACTACACCACCATACTGACCACTATACCACCATACTAACCACTACACCACCATACTAACCACTACACCACCTTACTAACCACTACACCACCATACTAACCACTACACCACCATACCAACCACTACACCACCGTACTAACCACTACACCACCATACCAACCACTACACACCGTACTAACCACTACTCCACCATACTAACCACTACACCACCGTACTGACCACTACACCACCATACTAACTACTACACCACCATACTAACCACTACACCACCATACTAACCACTACACCAACGTACTAACCACTACACCACCATACTAACCACTACACCACCGTACTGACCACTACACCACCATACTAACCACTACACCACCGTACTGACCACTACACCATCGTACTAACCACTACACCACCGTACTAACCACTACACCACCATACTAACCACTACACCACCATACTAACCACTACACCACCATACTAACCACTACACCACCATACTAACCTCTACACCACCATACTAACCACTACACCACCGTACTAACCACTACACCAACGTACTGACAACTACACTACTGTACTGAAGACTATACCACCATACTAACCACTAAGTCTAAAGTACCCTTCAGCTCAAATAATGCAGAATGAAGGGCCAGTGCTGATACCTGGAGAGAAGATAAATAAAATACAGGGTTATATACAGTACCAGTGCAAGACCTACTAATACTAATACCCAGCCAGTGTTCAAACCCAGAAGATAAAGAGTTCAGCACAGCTGCAGAAGTGCAATATGATTCATTTCAGTAATTCAGTAGATTAATGCTTCTAACTGCTTCACACGGAGACGGTGGTCTTCAGTTTGCGTGTGAAGACCGTGAGAGAGTCCAATCTGCTGTTTGGACAGCCAATGGAAGCTCATTCCACCATCTGGGCTCCAGGACAGGGAAGAGTCTTGTCGCTTGTCTTTTATGCATCTTGAGGGATGGCGGGTCAAGCTGAGCTCAGCTTGAAGCTCAAAAACATCTCACTGATTAAACTGAGCAGAAATGTGTGCTGCTTATTTGTGTGTCTGCACGTAGTTACATGCACACAACCCTCTGCAGCAGGTACACCATAGCAGCACCATAAAACAGCTTCTTTGATAAGAACTACGATAAGAATCAACACCGATAGCACCAACATGTGACAGAAGTTCTTATCTAAACGATGCCAGCTTAAGTTCATTAAGAACTAAGCACACCGCCGTGAAGGTTTCTGGGCCTCTTATCAGAGGGTGGCCATACATCCTCTCTTTCCAGGATATTCCCTCTTTTGTTTTTGTTTTTTCCTAAATCACCAGTCGCTGTTCATTGTGTGTGTTTTTACATTGTTTTGAACTTCAGTTCAAGTCCTGCCTGCAAAGCTGGTAATACATTTCATCACTCACTAGCGACCTCGACACAAACACTCGAACTGAAGCTGTTCATCATTCGTTTTATTTCACTCTTGAAGCTGAATGTAAATAAATAAGAGTATGTAGTGAAAATGAAGACGTTTATTATTTCATCTGTCCATCCATTATCTTTCGCTTTAGTCCGTCAGGGTCACAGGGGGTCTGGAGTCAATCCCAGCTGTTCTGTTCTTCACCTCCACTCTATTCTTCACCTGCATTTCCTTCATTCTGCTCTTCACCTCCATCTCTTTCACTCTGTTCTTCAGCTCCATCTCCTCCACTCTGTTCCTCACCTCCATCTCCTCCATTTTGTTCTTCAGCTCCATCTCCTCCACTCTGTTCCTCACCTTCATCTCTTTCACTCTGTTCCTCACCTCCATCTCCGCCAGTCTGTTCCTCTACTCCATCTCCTCCACTCTGTTCCTCACCTCCATCTTCTCCACTCTGTTCTTTACACACTGCCTTCATCTCCTCCACTCTGTTCTTCACCTACATCTCCTCCACTCTGTTCTTCACACATTGCCTCCATCTCTGCCAGTCTGTTCCTCTATTCCATCTCCTCCACTCTGTTCCTCACCTCCATCTTCTCCATTCATTTCTTGAGCTCCATCTCCTCCACTCTATTCCTCATCTCCATCTTCTCCACTCTGTTCCTCATCTCCATCTCCTCCACTCTGTTCTTTACACACTGCCTTCATCTCCTCCACTCTGTTCTTCACCTCCATCTCCTCCACTCTGTTCTTCACCTCCATCTCCTCCACTCTGTTCTTCACACATTGCCTCCATCTCCGCCATTCTGTTCTTCACCTCCACTCTGTTCCTCACCTCCATCTCCTCCACTCCACTGCCTCCATCTCCTCCACTCTGCTCCTCACCTCCATCTCCTCCACTCTGTTCTTTACACACTGCCTTCATCTCCTCCACTCTGTTCTTAACCTCCATCTCCTCCACTCTGTTCTTCACACATTGCCTCCATCTCTGCCATTCTGTTCTTCACCTCCACTCTGTTCTTCACCTCCATTTCCTTCACTCTGTTTTTCACATCTATCTCCTCCACTCTGTTCTTGATCACGTCGATCCCACCTCTCACTAGTTTGTGTTCCTGCTCCGAGTTTGGCCTGATTGCTGAAAGCCCCACCGGGCCAGTGGAGGTGTCATACTGGGCCATCGTCCTGCAGCATGCACCTACTTTCACAGCAGCCCAGTTTCAGCTTCTGGGTCAGCGCAAACTTTCTGTGCGCCGCTCCACTTCGGCGCCACGTCGCTCTGTTGAAGGGCACGAGAGAGAAGTCCCGAGTCCCGCACGCCACGAGCGCCGCACAATCGTTTTCAGAGCTTCAGCGCGACGTTTCCTCGTTATTCCTGGAACACGAATTCACTGCGCTCTCTTTTCTGGCCCCCGCCGCGCGCGCACAGGCCGCCCTTTAAATAGGCCGCAGGCTTGTCGTCGCATGTCTCTAAATAATACGTCCCCTGAGCTTGAGCCGTCTGAAAAAAGCTGCTCTGGATGTTGTAATCAGAGGGCATGGGGTTGTATTAATTAGAGATAAATTCTGTTCGGGAACGGTGGCGCGCGACTGTGGGCGCAGTGCTTACGTAACTCGGGCTCATGGGCCGGCTCAGATGGCTTGCTCCGTATTTGATTGCTAAATAATCAGGCAATAACCTTGATGTTCAGTTGCGGGAGCAACATGATAAGAAGGTTAAGTTGCGAGCTGCGCCGCCGCAGATTACCAGCCATCCCGTACGCCTTCGTATACCTCCTCCTCCTCATCCTCCTGAGTGGAATACACGCCGAGGTGGGCCGAAGGTGCTCCGGCCTTTGCACAGTCATGCGAATGACGGTGTGCGATGTGTGGCCGGCCTGCAGCCTGACTCGCACACACTCACACATACAGAGCACATCAGATGAGGTGGAGAGATGGCATTAGACTGCCGGATGATGTCATCGCGCCTGGCCTGAGCTCTGCCTAGAAAACCATTATGGTGGAGAGACTAGCTGCATAATCCCGCGCTGCGGCTCGCCTCGGTAATCCTGATGTGTCTGTGACTGCGCTTTAGCGTGAGGTTATAATCCTGCTGCTGCTGCTGCTGTGTGCAGCTGTACATGGCTGTGCGAGCTGCCGTGTGTTCTTAGATGTGTGCAGCGGGGAGACTTCAGGACCTTCTAGGCTGATATCTGTTGGGTTTAAGCTCTGCACGCACAAGAGTACTGCTCAGTATTGCGTTCATGCGATTTGCCTGGAAATGAAATGGTTAAAACGTCCACTGTAAATCTATCCCGGCAGGATTAACGTCCTCATGGTATAGATACAGCCAAGCGAGCTCTCCCATTGGTTAAGAGCTGCACTGAGGGCTTAATGTGTCAGATTAACCGCTAATACACTGTAATTAGGAACTGATGATGGAATTTGGGTTTCCGGTTGAACAAGTTAGTAAGAAATAGTGCCACACTAGACCTTCTGGAAGTCCTAGATATCTCACAGCCTAAATATATATACTTCCATCTATACTTCACCTACTACACTAATGAATACACTTCTATACTTCACCTACTACACTAATGAATACACTTCTATACTTCACCTACTACACTAATGAATACACTACTATACTTCACCTACTAAACTAATGAATACACTTCTATACTTCACCTACTACACTAATGAATACACTTCTATACTTCACCTACTACACTAATGAATACACTTCTATACTTCACCTACTACACTAATGAGTACACTTCTATACTTCACCTACTACACTAATGAATACACTTCTATACTTCACCTACTACACTAATGAGTACACTTCTATACTTCACCTACTACACTAATAAATACACTTCTATACTTCACCTACTACACTAATGAGTACACTTCTATACTTCACCTACTACACTAATGAATACACTTCTATACTTCACCTACTACACTAATGAATACACTTCTATACTTCACCTACTACACTAATGAATACACTTCTATACTTCACCTACTACACTAATGAGTACACTTCTATACTTCACCTACTACACTAATGAATACACTTCTATACTTCACCTACTACACTAATGAGTACACTTCTATACTTCACCTACTACACTAATAAATACACTTCTATACTTCACCTACTACACTAATGAGTACACTTCTATACTTCACCTACTAAACTAATGAATACACTACTATACTTCACCTACTACACTAATGAGTACACTTCTATACTTCACCTACTACACTAATGAGTACACTTCTATACTTCACCTACTACACTAATAAATACACTTCTATACTTCACCTACTACACTAATGAGTACACTTCTATACTTCACCTACTACACTAATGAGTACACTTCTATACTTCACCTACTACACTAATGAATACACTTCTATACTTCACCTACTACACTAATGAGTACACTTCTATACTTCACCTACTACACTAATAAATACACTTCTATACTTCACCTACTACACTAATGAGTACACTTCTATACTTCACCTACTACACTAATGAATACACTTCTATACTTCACCTACTACACTAATGAATACACTTCTATACTTCACCTACTACACTAATGAGTACACTTCTATACTTCACCTACTACACTAATGAATACACTTCTATACTTCACCTACTACACTAATGAGTACACTTCTATACTTCACCTACTACACTAATAAATACACTTCTATACTTCACCTACTACACTAATGAGTACACTTCTATACTTCACCTACTACACTAATGAATACACTACTATACTTCACCTACTACACTAATGAATACACTTCTATACCTCACCTACTACACTAATGAATACACTACTATACTTCACCTACTACACTAATGAATACACTACTATACTTCACCTACTACACTAATGAATACACTACTATACTTCACCTACTACACGAATGAATACACTTCTAAACTTCACCTACTACACTAATGAATACACTTCTATACTTCACCTACTACAATAATGAACACACTTCTATACTTCACCTACTACACTAATGAATACACTTCTATACTTCACCTACTACAATAATGAACACACTTCTATACTTCACCTACTACACTAATGAATACACTTCTATACTTCACCTACTACACTAATGAATACACTACTATACTTCACCTACTACACTAATGAATACACTACTATACTTCACCTACTACACTAATGAATACACTTCTATACCTCACCTACTACACTAATGAGTACACTTCTATACCTCACCTACTACACTAATGAATACACTTCTATACTTCACCTACTACACTAATGAGTACACTTCTATACTTCACCTACTACACTAATGAATACACTTCTATACTTCACCTACTACACTAATGAATACACTTCTATACTTCATCTACTACACTAATGAGTACACTTCTATACTTCACCTACTACACTAATGAATACACTTCTATACTTCACCTACTACACTAATGAGTACACTTCTATACTTCACCTACTACACTAATGAGTACACTTCTATACTTCACCTACTACACTAATGAATACACTTCTATACTACACCTACTACACTAATGAGTACACTTCTATACTTCACCTACTACACTAATGAATACACTTCTATACTCCACCTACTACACTAATGAGTACACTTCTATACTACACCTACTACACTAATGAGTACACTTCTATACTTCACCTACTACACTAATGAGTACACTTCTATACTACACCTACTACACTAATGAATACACTTCTATACTTCACCTACTACACTAATGAATACACTTCTATACTTCACCTACTACACTAATGAATACACTTCTATACTTCACCTACTACACTAATGAATACACTACTATACTTCACCTACTACACTAATGAATACACTACTATACTTCACCTACTACACTAATGAATACACTTCTATACTTCACCTACTACACTAATGAATACACTTCTATACTTCATCTACTACACTAATGAGTACACTTCTATACTTCACCTACTACACTAATGACTACACTTCTATACTTCACCTACTACACTAATGAATACACTTCTATACTTCACCTACTACACTAATGAATACACTTCTATACTTCACCTACTACACTAATGAATACACTTCTATACTTCACCTACTACACTAATGAATACACTTCTATACTTCACCTACTACACTAATGAATACACTTCTATACTTCACCTACTACACTAATGAATACACTTCTATACTTCATCTACTACACTAATGAGTACACTTCTATACTTCACCTACTACACTAATGAATACACTTCTATACTTCACCTACTACACTAATGAATACACTTCTATACTTCATCTACTACACTAATGAATACACTTCTATACTTCACCTACTACACTAATGAATACACTTCTATACTTCATCTACTACACTAATGAGTACACTTCTATACTTCACCTACTACACTAATGACTACACTTCTATACTTCACCTACTACACTAATGAATACACTACTATACTTCACCTACTACACGAATGAATACACTTCTAAACTTCACCTACTACACTAATGAATACACTTCTATACTTCACCTACTACAATAATGAACACACTTCTATACTTCACCTACTACACTAATGAATACACTTCTATACTTCACCTACTACAATAATGAACACACTTCTATACTTCACCTACTACACTAATGAATACACTTCTATACTTCACCTACTACACTAATGAATACACTACTATACTTCACCTACTACACTAATGAATACACTACTATACTTCACCTACTACACTAATGAATACACTTCTATACCTCACCTACTACACTAATGAATACACTACTATACTTCACCTACTACACTAATGAATACACTTCTATACTTCACCTACTACACTAATGAATACACTTCTATACTTCATCTACTACACTAATGAGTACACTTCTATACTTCACCTACTACACTAATGAATACACTTCTATACTTCACCTACTACACTAATGAGTACACTTCTATACTTCACCTACTACACTAATGAGTACACTTCTATACTTCACCTACTACACTAATGAATACACTTCTATACTACACCTACTACACTAATGAGTACACTTCTATACTTCACCTACTACACTAATGAATACACTTCTATACTCCACCTACTACACTAATGAGTACACTTCTATACTACACCTACTACACTAATGAGTACACTTCTATACTTCACCTACTACACTAATGAGTACACTTCTATACTACACCTACTACACTAATGAATACACTTCTATACTTCACCTACTACACTAATGAATACACTTCTATACTTCACCTACTACACTAATGAATACACTTCTATACTTCACCTACTACACTAATGAATACACTACTATACTTCACCTACTACACTAATGAATACACTTCTATACTTCACCTACTACACTAATGAATACACTACTATACTTCACCTACTACACGAATGAATACACTTCTAAACTTCACCTACTACACTAATGAATACACTTCTATACTTCACCTACTACAATAATGAACACACTTCTATACTTCACCTACTACACTAATGAACACACTTCTATACTTCACCTACTACAATAATGAACACACTTCTATACTTCACCTACTACACTAATGAATACACTTCTATACTTCACCTACTACACTAATGAATACACTACTATACTTCACCTACTACACTAATGAATACACTTCTATACCTCACCTACTACACTAATGAATACACTACTATACTTCACCTACTACACTAATGAATACACTTCTATACTTCACCTACTACACTAATGAATACACTTCTATACTTAATCTACTACACTAATGAGTACACTTCTATACTTCACCTACTACACTAATGAATACACTTCTATACTTCACCTACTACACTAATGAGTACACTTCTATACTTCACCTACTACACTAATGAGTACACTTCTATACTTCACCTACTACACTAATGAATACACTTCTATACTTCACCTACTACACTAATGAGTACACTTCTATACTTCACCTACTACACTAATGAATACACTTCTATACTCCACCTACTACACTAATGAGTACACTTCTATACTACACCTACTACACTAATGAGTACACTTCTATACTTCACCTACTACACTAATGAGTACACTTCTATACTACACCTACTACACTAATGAATACACTTCTATACTTCACCTACTACACTAATGAATACACTTCTATACTTCACCTACTACACTAATGAATACACTTCTATACTTCACCTACTACACTAATGAATACACTACTATACTTCACCTACTACACTAATGAATACACTACTATACTTCACCTACTACACTAATGAATACACTTCTATACTTCACCTACTACACTAATGAATACACTTCTATACTTCACCTACTACACTAATGAATACACTTCTATACTTCACCTACTACACTAATGAATACACTTCTATACTTCACCTACTACACTAATGAATACACTTCTATACTTCATCTACTACACTAATGAGTACACTTCTATACTTCACCTACTACACTAATGACTACACTTCTATACTTCACCTACTACACTAATGAATACACTTCTATACTTCACCTACTACACTAATGAATACACTTCTATACTTCACCTACTACACTAATGAATACACTTCTATACTTCACCTACTACACTAATGAATACACTTCTATACTTCACCTACTACACTAATGAATACACTTCTATACTTCATCTACTACACTAATGAGTACACTTCTATACTTCACCTACTACACTAATGACTACACTTCTATACTTCACCTACTACACTAATGAATACACTTCTATACTTCACCTACTACACTAATGAATACACTTCTATACTTCACCTACTACACTAATGAATACACTTCTATACTTCACCTACTACACTAATGAATACACTTCTATACTTCACCTACTACACTAATGAATGCACTTCTATACTTCACCTACTACACTAATGAATACACTTCTATACTTCACCTACTACACTAATGAATGCACTTCTATACTTCACCTACTACACTAATGAATACACTTCTATACTTCACCTACTACACTAATGAATACACTTCTATACTTCATCTACTACACTAATGAGTACACTTCTATACTTCACCTACTACACTAATGAATACACTTCTATACTACACCTACTACACTAATGAGTACACTTCTATACTTCACCTACTACACTAATGAGTACACTTCTATACTTCACCTACTACACTAATGAATACACTTCTATACTACACCTACTACACTAATGAGTACACTTCTATACTTCACCTACTACACTAATGAATACACTTCTATACTCCACCTACTACACTAATGAGTACACTTCTATACTTCATCTACTACACTAATGAGTACACTTCTATACTTCACCTACTACACTAATGAATACACTTCTATACTTCACCTACTACACTAATGAATACACTACTATACTTCACCTACTACACTAATGAATACACTTCTATACTTCACCTACTACACTAATGAATACACTTCTATACTTCACCTACTACACTAATGAGTACACTTCTATACTTCACCTACTACACTAATGAATACACTTCTATACTTCACCTACTACACTAATGAATACACTTCTATACTTCACCTACTACACTAATGAATACACTTCTATACTTCACCTACTACACTAATTATCATTTATTTAGATCCTGTGCTGTGACATCAGCTTCAATCAGTCTTCAAACAGTGAGCGTCAGTCTGCTACACCAACTACAGGCTAACCAGCCACAGCACTGCATTTACAGTAGGTAGCATTTTGGTTCTGAAAGTACTCCTCGAATACAAGGCTTGTTATTTGATGCCATGTTGAACTGACAGGCCTTTTCGAGGAGGTTTGTATAACACCTGCAGCTAGTACCTAATACACGCTACTCAAGACTTGATCCCAGTGCTGGTATGATATTGTAAGTGATTATCAATGTGTTTTCTATGTATATCTCTGCCCTCCACCTCTCTCTCTGGATGTATCCTTTGCAGTGGGGTCTCTCAGGTGTGTGTGAGCTCCTGCAGCATTGTGGGGGGAGGAACAATACGCTCTGCCCAAGAAACATTACTAAACTGATTCAGTCCTCGCTATGTCATGGTTAAAAATAGCCACAGCCATACATACAGCCTGCTGATATCAATATACTAGTGGTTTACTTGTAAGTGTACTATTTCAATATCTCTTTGGACTAAATTGGCCAGTATTAAGTTTATACAATCCTATTTTAAGTATACTTTGGGTGTACTATACTATAATATATAGGTGTTATATACTTCTGCCCCACTGTTTAGTTTGTAAAATTATACTTTAAGCATACTTTCAGTTTAATATACTGTAATAGAATGATGTTATATACTTCTGTCTCACTGTTTAGTCTGTGAAATTATACTTTAAGTATACTTTATCTGTATTCTACTATAATACATGGGCATTATATACTTCTATCCCACTGTTTAGTTTATGAAATTATACTTTAAATACACTTTCAGTTTAATATACTGTAATGTACTGATGTTATATACTTCTATCCCACTGTTTAGTTTGTGGGATTATACTTTAAGTATACTTTAGATGTAATATACTGTGATATATAGTTGTAATGCTTCTGTCCTACTTTTTAGTTTAAGAAAATAGACTTTTAATTATAATTTCAATAGCTAGTGTAGTAATTGTTAAGTAACAATTGCAAGTATGCTTGTAAGTTGTCTTCATGTGAACTTAATACTAGTAAATTATATATATATATATATATATATATATATATATATATATATATATATATATATATATATATATATATATATATATATATTTATATATATATATATACAACTAGATAACTAGATGTAGGTTTATGCATTATTATTATTTTTATACTTTTAACTTTACTTTCCAGTGGACTTTTTAATGGATACATATATAAATATAAACAAGACATACTCAGGATAAATAATAAATCTCTACAATAATACATTAAATTAATCTCTACAATACATTAAAATTTCCAAACAAGTATTGTATAATAGGTATTTATGTACGAGGCAATAATACTTAGTTATACTTCTCTTAACCCTGTATGTCTATGTATATCTCTGTCTTGTATCCTTTGCAGTGGGGTCTCTCAGGTGTGCTTCTCTGTGGTGTGTGAGCTCCTGCAGCAGTGGGGGGAGGAAAAACGCTCTTCCCAGAAAACATTACTAAATTGATACAGTCCTCGTTACCTCACGGTTAAAAATAGCCCCAGCCATACGTACGGCCTGCTGTTCCCCCGGTGAGCTGTAAGTCGCCATGCACTGCCAGCGTGAACATCATTTGTGAGTGATTGTTCACTTCTGGACAATGACCACTCGACTCCCAGGTCTCTCCTGCTGCTTCCTATATTACAGGTGAAACGGGCCTGTGTGGCTCGGACGCTGCAGGACCATCATGGCTGTTACGCTCGTCGGCTATAATGTGCTGCGGAAACAGGCCAGCCAGTATTCCTGATGGAAACATCAAATACATATCCGGGCCTTTATTATGGGCAGTTAAGGTCATTAAATATGTCTGCGCTGGGGATACTGTCCTGTTTCTACTGACCACTTTGAACACACGCTGCATTTACTGAATGGAAGGGTCACTGATGAACCCTCAGGGCCTTGTAGGCCTTTAAATGATCAGAAAAATGTCTGTATTTTATTTATTTATGTATTCAATTTTTAATTACATAGAGTCTAGATATACATAGAGAAAAATATATTTAAAGTTAATTTATTTATTATTTTTTAAGTAAAATGTATGTATATTTCCCAGGTGCACTGGATGTAGTAAGTATACTACTATTAATATATAAATACTAGTAGTACACTCCTAAGTACTAATTCAATGCTTCTTTGGACTAAATTGCCACTTTTTAGTTTGTGAAATTATACCTTATGTATATGTGATATACTGTAATATACATCTGTCCCTATATATTTAATACTTTAGATTATAAAGAAAAAAGCAAGAATAGATGTAAGTTTGAAGCTTGTAATTAAACTTAATATTTAGCAACCAGCTGAGTTACCCTAGCAATCGCCCAGCAATGCCCTAGCAACCACATAGCAACACCCTAGCAGCTTGTACAGACGCCAGAATGGAACCGCAGCACCGGTTAAGGTGGAACGGAGAATTCCCAAAACCAGCTGCTGAACTTCCAACATCTTTAACAGAATCCTGAACAACTTTAACTCTGCAGTCTGTACGTTTCACTCCGGACAGTTTCTCCAACACTCGGACACCATGGAGCAGCTTCAGCTCAGCGTTCAACACTGAAGAGACTGAAGAGACGAGCAGCTCCACCTTTATTAGCACCACAACCTCCAACAGTGACTGGAAGTAGCAGCCATGCTGTGTGAGTGGATCACTGTGTGCTGGTTGAAGCAGATCATCTTCAACTGAAAGTTTCACAGAGACACCTTTCATCTACTTTGTGTTTGATGTCCAGATCAAAGAGAGTAGCTAGTATAGTCAATGTTAGCGACCAGCAGATCCAAATTACTAGTATAGCTAACTAAGTAGTATGAGGGCGGAGCTTATTTACACAGAGGCTCTCTTTTTTTAATCTATGTTGCTTCTGTGTGATCTTGACTACAGCGCCTCACTGTAAACCAGCCAGTCAGAGCAGAGCTCATTAAATTATTCATCAGCTGAACATAAAAAGGGGAAACAGTTTCTAGGACCAAATCATAGAGAGTAAATGGTGTAAAACCACATCTGGGTGACCAAAGACACACAAGATCAGAGAAGAATTTGAGTTCTAAATATATATATTCAACGACCCCATTAAATTTGAATTGTGTAGCTGTTATTCTGTGTCTGGGGGTGTTTTGTGTTGAAGCTTGGTCACCATGGAGGAAAGGCCTGTGGCTAACACTCTCCTCCCCCATTGTTACAGTGTGACATATGTGCCTGTATCTACTGGTGATCTGGTGATGTTAATGGCCTCCATTATATATATATATACACTACTGTGCAAATATATTTAAAGACACCTTAAGCGCCTATATCTGATCTATCTGATCAATAAGTGTATGTTTACCAGTAAGAAAAGCAAGTCTGATTAGAACAGATGTAAATAATCATACATACAATACAAAGTATCATGAATATGTTATTGTGAGAGAAGTAGATCAGATCTTGATCCAGTTTGAAGAACAAAGTTAGGTTCCAGATTTCTCCTGGACGCCCCAGACATTGTATGAATGTGTTCAGTTCCTTCAGCAGCAAATCTTGATTTAGCTTAATGAAGTACTGAGCAGTCAAAGCAGGTATTAGATGAGAACTGATAATAATACTGGGTTGTTTAGGAGAAGAGTGTTATTGTTCCTAGTAAAGTTACATACACAATGTTCCAGCAGTGGCAATATAATAATATAAAGATTTAACAACAATAACAACAACACCCCCCAACCCCCCGGACCTGCATGCTGATGTGTTTTAGTCATATAGATTTTATGCACACATTAGAACCAGCGCAGCACTACCCAGTACAGCAGCACCAGCTTAATGTACAGAACACCGTCACAGCTGGAGACCGAATCCATTACACTGGCAGTTCCTGGGAGAGAGAGAGAGAGAGAGAGAGAGAGAGAGAGAGAGACAGAGAGAGAGAGGAAGAGAGAGAGAAAGGGAGTGAGGAAGAGAGAGAGTTAGAGAGGGAGAGGGAGAGAGAGAGAGAGAGAGAGAGAGAGAGAGAGAGAGAGAGAGACAGAGAGGGAGAGAGAGAGGGGGGAGTTAGAGAGAGAGAGGGAGAGAAAAAGAGGGAGAAAGAGAGAGAGTTAGAGAGGGAGAGGGAGAGAGAGAGAGGGAGAAAGAGAGAATGAGAGGAAGAGATAGATGGGGAGATAGAGAGAGAGAGAGAGAGAGAGAGAGAGAGACAGAGAGGGAGAGAGAGAGGGGGGGAGTTAGAGAGAGAGAGGGAGAGAAAAAGAGGGAGAAAGAGAGAGAGAGGGGGGGGATTTTATGCTCTCCCTGAACACTGATGTCACTGCTCATGTCTTCCTGTATGGCTTCAGAGGAGAGCAGCTCTATGATGTCACTGCACGGCGCTGTGTATCATATGGCGATCATGGCAGTGTTTGTTTGTTTGTTTTGTGTGTGCATGTGTGTAAAGGGGGGGGCGGGGTTTAGAGCGATGACGTCATGTAATCTGAAATACTGAGAATTGCAGCTGTGCTGAATCTGAGCTGGGGAGGAGTGGGGGGGGGGGTGAGGGGGAGGCAGTGGTTGGGGGGGAGCAGGCTTAAGTTATGTCATCTGCTCTGACTCTGCGCCGCTCAGGACACCAGACTGAAGAGTGCTCTGCGTTTGAGCGTGCACACATGAACTTCATACTAATTCACCTCCGGGCAGCGCTGACATCATCACTGTCCAACGAAAAACAAGTATCTCCAAAACAGTGTCTTTACAGCACAGAAGAAACAAACTCCACTCTCAGCGGAGAGCTCCATTCTGAGAGAGGTCAGTGTTTCTATTGGTCTGTTCATCATAAAACACTGAAACTCACAGTCAGCAGATCCGTACACCAACAGAACATTACCATCAATCAAACAACAGCAGCTCATCCCTCACTGAGAGATATTATATTAGTTACTTTATCCACACACACACACACCAGGGGGCAGTGAAACACCCACATACACACACACACTAGTGAACACACACACTAGGGGGCAGTGAAACACCCACATACACACACACACTAGTGAACACACACACCAGGGGGCAGTGAAACACCCACATACACACACGCTAGTGAACACTCACACTAGTGAGCAGTAAAACACCCACATATACACACGCGCTAGTGAACACACACACACACACACTAGTGGGCAGTGAAACACCCACGTACACACACACACCAGTAAACGCACACACTAGGAGGCAGCAAAACACTCAAATACACACACACACACACACACACACACTAGTGAACACACACACTAGGAGGCAGTGAAACAGCCACTGGTGAACACACACTAGGGGGCAGTGAAACACCCACATACACACACATACTAGTGAACACACACACCCTAGGAGGCAGTGAAACACCCACATAGACACAAACACTAGTAAACACACACACACTAGGGGGCAGTGAAACACCCACATAGACACAAACACTAGTAAACACACACACACTAGGGGGCAGTGAAACACCCACATACACACACACAAACACACACTAGTAAACACACATAAACTAGTGGGCAGTGAAACACCCACATACACACACACTAGTGAACACACACAACCTAGGGGGAAGTGAAACACCCACATATACACACACACTAGTGAACACACACACACACTAGAGGGCAGTAAAACACCCACATACACATAAACTAGTGAACACACACACTAGGAAGCAGGGAAATTCCCACATACACACACACACAGAAGTAAACACACACTGGGAGACAGTGAGCACACTTGCCCGTAGTGGTGGGCAGCCCTATTCACAGTACCTGGGGAGCAGTTGGGGATTGCACGTCTTGCTTAAGGGCTCATTAATCATGTCCCATTAGTTCTGTGGATTAAACCAACAACCTTCTGGTCATAAGTCTGGTTCTCCAACCTCTAGCCCACAGCTGACCCCAGCCAGTAGTAGGATGCTACACAGCCCCCTGTTCAACCTTCTTGGTGACCTACAAAGAGTCAGTTACTGAGCAAACTGAGACACATCACCTGTCTAATGCCGGACTTGCTATCTTGACCCATCACTGGATGGACATGGTTAACTGTACCTGCTGCTGCCGCTTTCGTTGGCCTCCCATCGGCCCTTCACCGCCTCCACCGTCTTCAACACCCGTCCTCACTGTACTCCCACTTCTTTATTGCTCTTATTTGAGTTTGAGGAAGTGCTTTTCTCCTGCACTCCACCGAGAGGCAAGTTTATTTATCACCAAAATACATCAAAGCTAAACCCTAAAGTTTAAACACTCGGTACAGGTTCTGTGATGTCATGATGGTTCAGAGTGGTTATGACTTGGCTGGGCCTGAGATGACCATCCAGTGTCATCAATTTTAATACCCCTGCAGCCCAAACCAGCACCGCTGCCCCGGAACTGATGGCCCGATTTCTGGAAAACTCATATTCCCAGAACACCCTTTATGACGGGCAAATCCTCAGCGAGGAGGAAATTGCTTATCCGTGCCAGTCGGTGATATTTCCCCCTTTCTGAACTCTCTCTACGCCCATGCGCCACGCATGATTGTGGTTGTGTAGAATGCGATGTTTTATTCATGAGTTGTTGATGGCCGTGGCATATTTACCTCGGAGTTTGCCGAAAAGAGGTCACCCACTGTCGCTGTTGCATAATTACCCCCTTACACTTGCGTGGCTATTTATAGCCCACACTTCTTCTTTTCATCTCGGAGCGGTCTGTCTCTCTGATTTATTTCTCTCATCCAAATACACCTGGGGTCATTTATAACAGTGACAGGCAAAAAATACCAATATCATTTGACTGGACGACCAACCGCTGAGATTGATATCGAGTGTAAATTGGTTTCTTAATGTAACAGCCTCGCCAGCCCAGCACGATACTCCTGTGGTTGAAAGGGGAATTCCACCAATTTTTCAAAAACTCATAATTCACTGACTGAAAAATAAACATGGCTGTTCAGAGTGGCATGGTGTGAGAACCAGAGCTCACCATGTCTACAACAAACCCACCAGTGAATCTACACAAGTCCTCAGAGCTGGGAATGCTAAAAATCAATTTACACTAAACCCTAACCCCTACATTTACACTAAACCCTAAACCCTACATTTACACTAAACCCTAACCCCTACATTTACACTAAACCCTAACCCCTACATTTACACTAAACCCTAACCCTACATTTACACTAAACCCTAACCCCTACATTTACACTAAACCCTAACCCCTACATTTACACTAAAGCCTAACCTCTACATTTAAACTAAACCCTAACTCCTACATCTACACTAAAGACTAACTCCTACATCTACACTAAACACTAACTCCTACATTTACACTAAACCCTAACCCAACATTTACACTAAACACTAACTCCTACATTTACACTAAACACTAACCCCTACATTTACACTAAACACTAACTCCTATATTTACACTAAACACTAACCTCAACATTTACACTAAACACCAACTCCTACATTTACACTAAACCCTAACCCCTACATTTACACTAAACACTAACCCCTACATTTACACTAAACCCTAACCCCTACATTTACACTAAACACTAACCCCTACATTTACACTAAACCCTAACCCCTACATTTACACTAAACACTAACTCCTACATTTACACTAAACCCTAACCCCTACATTTACACTAAACCCTAACCCCTACATTTACACTAAACCCTAACCCCTACATTTACACTAAACACTAACCCCTACATTTATACTAAACACTAACCCCTACATTTATACTAAACACTAACCTCAACATTTACACTAAACACCAACTCCTATATTTACACTAAACACTAACCCCTACATTTACACTAAACCCTAACCCCTACATTTACACTAAACACTAACCCCTACATTTACACTAAACCCTAACCCCTACATTTACACTAAACACTAACTCCTACATTTACACTAAACCCTAACCCCTACATTTACACTAAACCCTAACCCCTACATTTACACTAAACCCTAACCCCTACATTTACACTAAACACTAACCCCTACATTTATACTAAACACTAACCCCTATATTTACACTAAACACTAACCTCAACATTTACACTAAACACCAACTCCTATATTTACACTAAACACTAACCCCTACATTTACACTAAACACTAACCTCTACATTTACATTAAACCCTAACCCCTATGTTTACATTAAACCCTAACCCTTACGTTTACACTAAACACTAACTCCTACATTTACACTAAACACTAACTCCTACATTTACACTAAACACTAACTCCTACATTTACACTAAACACTAACCCCTACATTTACACTAAACACTGACTCCTACATTTACACTGAACACTAACCCCTACATTTACACTAAACACTAACTCCTACATTTACACTAAACACTAACTCCTACATTTACACTAAACCCTAACCCCTACATTTACACTAAACCCTAACCCCTACATTTACACTAAACCCTAACCCCTACATTTACACTAAACACTAACCCCTACATTTACACTAAACTCTAACCCCTACATTTACACTAAACCCTAACCCCTACATTTACACTAAACACTAACTCCTATATTTACACTAAACACTAACCTCAACATTTACACTAAACACTAACTCCTACATTTACACTAAACACTAACCCCTACATTTACACTAAACACTAACTCCTACATTTACACTGAACACTAACCCCTACATTTACACTAAACACTAACTCCTACATTTACACTAAACACTAACCCCTACATTTACACTAAACCCTAACCTCTACATTTACACTAAACCCTAACCCCTACGTTTACACTAAACCCTAACCCCTACGTTTACACTAAACACTAACTCCTACATTTACACTAAACACTAATTCCTACATTTAGACTAAACCCTAACTACTACATTTACACTAAACACTAACCCCTACATTTACACTAAACACTAACTCCTACATTTACACTAAACATTAACCCCTACATTTACACTAAACACTAACCTCAACATTTACACTAAACCCTAACTCCTACATTTACACTAAACACTAACCCCTACATTTACACTAAACACTAACCTCAACATTTACACTAAACACTAACTCCTACATTTACACTAAACACTAACCCCTACATTTACACTAAACACTAACCTCAACATTTACACTAAACACTAACTCCTACATTTACACTAAACACTAACCCCTACATTTACACTAAACACTAACTCCTACATTTACACTAAACACTAACCCCTACATTTACACTAAACACTAACTCCAACATTTACACTAAACACTAACTCCTACATTTACACTAAACCCTAACTCCTACATTTACACCAAACACTAACCCCTATATTTATACTAAACCCTAACCCCTACATTTTCACTAAACCCTAACCCCTACATTTACACTAAACACTAACTCCTACATTTACACTAAACACTAACCCCTACATCTACACTAAACCCTAACCTCTACATTTACACTAAACACTAACTCCTACATTTACACTAAACACTAACCCCTACATTTACACTAAACACTAACTCCTACATTTACACTAAACACTAACTCCTACATTTACACTAAACCCTAACCCCTACATTTACACTAAACATTAACTCCTAAATTTACACTGAACACTAACCCCTACATTTACACTAAACACTAACTCCTACATTTACACTAAACACTAACTCCTACATTTACACTAAACCCTAACCCCTACATGTACACTAAACCCTAACCCCTACATTTACACTAAACACTAACTCCTACATTTACACTAAACCCTAACCCCTACATTTACACTAAACCCTAACCCCTACATTTACACTAAACACTAACTCCTACATTTACACTAAACCCTAACTCCTACATTTACACTAAACCCTAACCCCTACATGTACACTAAACCCTAACCCCTACATTTACACTAAACACTAACTCCTACATTAACACTAAACCCTAACCCCTACATTTACACTAAACACTAACTCCTACATTTACACTAAACACTAACTCCTACATTTACACTAAACACTAACTCCTACATTTACACTAAACACTAACTCCTACATTTACACTAAACCCTAACTCCTACATTTACACTAAACACTAACTCCTACATTTACACTAAACCCTAACCCCTACATTTACACTAAACCCTAACTCGTACATTTACACTAAACCCTAACCCTTATATTTACTCAAACTCTCAACACCACCACAGTGATGACAGTGTGTTTGGTTTTTTGTTTTTTATTAATTTATCTATTTACTGATTTACAAAGTAGGGCGTTAGTGATCTGCAGGTCTGACGCGCTCAGCAAGGTGTTTAACTGCAGATTAGCTCTTGATGTCTAAGCTATAGATTGTCTTGTAGATGGTATCTATGTGGTTTCCTGCGTAGACCGAGGGGGGAGTAATGCGGGACACTAAGGGGTTCTACAGAACTCTGTTGATTGATGCATGCATGCACATCAGTGGACTTAGTTTCACAACACTCTCGCCAAATTAAACAGTCTTTGATGCACTGAAGTCCTGGAACACTCCCTCTCTCTCACTCCCTCCCCCTGTGGGAATGTTATGTCTGATAAGAGAAGTGCATGCCCTGTTTCTCTGAGAGTGTTATAAGTGGGTGCTGTGAGTGGCTGTCTGGCTGGGGTCCATGCCAGCCCCTTCTGCAATGTTCTGCCTCATGCTGCCAGCTCCCTAGCAGCTAAAGTCACTATTTACACCCTGTGACGAGGCCAAAGAGTGTGGCCTGGGTTGTGCAAGCAGCTTGTCCGTGAATTTGTTATTATCAATAACAAAAATTCCGAATAACTGAATAAGACACTGTTTGAAGACTAAACCATCATGGCTATTTGACCAGTCTGTGTTTTTAATGTTTTTTTGTGTTTTATGACCTTTTTCCCACCAAAGAGTATCATAAATACCAAATTTGTTGAGCACACAGTACCAAAACGTAGATTATGACATACTACATAAGACAGAAGCTCACTTTTAATGATCCTTAGTTCACATTTAAACCTGGCACACTGAGAACAAACTGAAACTGAAGGGATAGCAATGGTTACTGAGCATCGAGCCAGAGCTTGGTGAAGAGCAAATGATTAAACTGGCCATAATACAGTGCGGTCTGATGAAGAACAACTGCCCATCCTGTGTGGTCTGATACTGAACAACTGCCCATCCTGTGTGGTCTGATACTGAACAACTGCCTACTGTCTTGTCTGATGCTGAACAACTGCCCATCCTTTGCAGTCTGATACTGAACAACTGCCCATCCTGTGCAGTCTGATACTGAACAACTGCCCATCCTGTGCAGTCTGATGCTGAACAACTGCCCATCCTGTGCAATCTGATACTGAACAACTGCCCATCCTGTGCAGTCTGATACTGAACAACTGCCCATACTGTCCAGTCGATACAGAATAACTGCCCATCCTGTGTGGTCTGATACTGAACAACTGCCCATCCTTTGCAGTCTGATACTGAACAACTGCCCATCCTGTGCAGTCTGATACTGAACAACTGCCCATCCTGTGCAGTCTGATGCTGAACAACTGCCCATCCTGTGCAGTCTGATACTGAACAACTGCCCATCCTGTGTGGTCTGATACTGAACAACTGCCCATCCTGTGTGGTCTGATACTGAACAACTGCCCATCCTTTGCAGTCTGATACTGAACAACTGCCCATCCTGTGCAGTCTGATACTGAACAACTGCCCATCCTGTGCGGTCTGATGCTGAACAACTGCCCATCCTGTGCAGTCTGATACTGAACAACTGCCCATCCTGTGTGGTCTGATACTGAACAACTGCCCATCCTGTGTGGTCTGATACTGAACAACTGCCCATCCTGTGTGGTCTGATACTGAACAACTGCCCATCCTGTGCAGTCTGATACTGAACAACTGCCCATCCTGTGCAGTCTGATGCTGAACAACTGCCCATCCTGTGTGGTCTGATACAGAACAACTGCCCATCCTGTGCGGTCTGATACTGAACAACTGCCCATCCTGTGCAGTCTGATACTGAACAACTGCCCATCCTGTGTGGTCTGATACTGAACAACTGCCCATCCTGCGCAGTCGGATGTTGTTGCTTCATCAGCCTTGATCGAGTTCCCCCGTCTCCTGCATTCTGGACCAGTTCACCCACCATGGAGCTCCTCCTCTCCTTTGTGGAAAGCTTCACCTGCATCATGCTGAGCCTCCTGAAGATCCTGCTTACTAACTTAATTACAGTCCTCTCTTCTCCTGCCTCTCAGACACTGAGACTCTAACAGCCTACTTTCTTTTTCTCTTCAGTATTACACACAGCTGTAATCTGTGATCATCTAACAAACACTCCACACGTCTTTCTGGTCCCGCCCATTCATCTTACGCCACAAGATATCGTTTGATAAGGCAAACCTCAATGCCCTCTTCCTGTAACAGAAGATGTTAAATAACGAAATAGAAGATCTCCAAAATAACAGTTTTTCAGAATCACACAAGCCAGATTTATTTATGTAGCACCTTCTGTCCACTGCAGTCATTCAAAGAGCTTCACAAAAGAGAAAATATAAGAACAATAATTAATAGAAATAAAAACATAATTAAAATAATATACTTAAAAGATAAATTCAACATAAATACATGAAACATTAAATTAGAATAATAAAGTGATGTTACAGGATTGTAGAGCTAACAGTGTTTCAAACTGAACAGGAACAGTTTTAGCCCAGTTATTAGTACCGGGGTTCTTCTAGCGGTGCCTGGTTCCATTTAAGAACAACATAGTATCTAAACACTGCTTCTCCATGATTAGTCTTTAACTTAGGCTGGACTAACTGATCAGTTTTTAATGGTCTGAGAGTTCTGCTTGGCTCATATCATCACATCAGATAAATATTCAGGTCCTACACCATTATGTCATTTACAGACCAGTAACATTCTCTTCTGGAACATACTGGTATCCAGTGTAAGGATTAAGAATGGAGGTGATGTGTTACCTTCTTTCACTCCTAGAGACTCAGGCAGCTGCATTTTCAATCAACTGACGCTGATTGGTTGTCTTATCTGGGAGTCCAGTTAGGAGACCATTACAGTGATCAAGCCTGATAGTGATAAAGGCGTGGCTGAGATTCTCCAGGCCTGCTTTAGTGAGAACATCCCAAAACTTGCTGATGTTCTTAAGGTGATAGAAGTTTTAAAAGCCAGACAAACGAACAAATTCAAATGAATCTCTGTTGCTTGGACTGTTCGCCATGGAGGTGTTTTCAAACTGGGATTGATGTTTGGAATAGCGAAGTGGAAGGCAATGTTAAAACTAACTCTTCAACTCTAGGCAAAGTTAATATAATTGAGTTAGTTATAAAATAGTTAATATAATTTGTCAGTGGATCGATTAACCAAGACATGTTTGATATCTGATGTCTGATGGGAGATTCTAACGTTACTATCAAACTCATATATGCTAATTTGTGGTCTCACAACTTGCTCAAACCACATCCTGGTCTGCATTTGTTTTCATGTAGACACACTGATGTCGGTTAAACCATGCAAAGGTGAACAGTGGAGCAGCTATTGTGTGCTATTGTGTGACTTGTGTAAGTATTGTCCCACTGCAGGCATAGTGCCACCTTTGCAGTGTGAAATAAAGGTGCTAGCGTCATAGAAACCCACATACGCTTTCAGAAAAACACAAACCTGCCAAATTTCTATTAGTTATTATTATTAAAAGACAAAAGTTGAATATAAAGAACAAGATTTTCTGGCTGGAATGGACATGAAGACATTTGTTATTTGTCTAGTTGTAAAAAGTAGCTGTTTATGTGCTAAAGTTCAATAACATAGTAGCTGTGGATGCATTACAGCCTCATCTTTAGCCCATACACACTACTGCCTCAGTACCAGAGTCACAGTACCGCCCAACCATCTACCCACTGTGGGTGTCCATCTGCCTCATGCCCCAAATCCAAGTCACCAAAATATGGTCGCCCTACGATATCATCAGTTGTTAAATCAATGGCCCAACAATAATTAATAGAAATAAAAACATAATTAAAACAATACACTTAAAAGCAGACATGGGACCAAGTCACTAAGTTGCAAGTAACGAGTAAGTCTCAAGTGTTGACAATCAAGTCCCGAGTCAATACAAGCGAGTCTCAAGTCAAGTGCATTTGTTTTCATGTAGACATATTGATGTGGGTTAAAACATGCAAAGGTGAACAGTGGAGCAGCTATTGTGAGCTATTGTGTGCACGCCACACTCATTCTCTGGACTACATTTCCCATGATACCCTCGAACCACATGGTTCAGTCACAGGTTCATTGCCGGCCAATCACAGCCCAGCCTCTCGGAGCTCCTCGTTAGAGTATTGACTCAGTGCACCTGTGACTCTTTAACTTGCGTTTAAAGCTCTTCTGTTTGGGACTCGAGTTGTGAAGTTCTGCCGTCGTTTGTGGAAACATACTGAGCGGTCATTCTATTTTCTGGTTTGACCTGGTTTGTCTCCCAGTGTCCGTGTGGAGTCTGTACGGTCTCCCAGTGTCCGTGTGGAGTCTGTACGGTCTCCCAGTGTCCGTGTGGAGTGTGTACGGTCTCCCAGTGTCTGTGTGGAGTGTGTACGGTCTCCCAGTTCCTGTGTGGAGTGTGTACGGCCTGCCAGTGTCCGTGTGGAGTCTGTACGGTCTCCCAGTGTCCGTGTGGAGTCTGTACGGTCTCCCAGTGTCCGTGTGGAGTGTGTACGGCCTGCCAGTGTCCGTGTGGAGTCTGTACGGTCTCCCAGTGTCCGTGTGGAGTGTGTATGGTCTCCCAGTGTCTGTGTGGAGTGTGTACGGTCTCCCAGTTCCTGTGTGGAGTCTGTACGGTCTCCCAGTGTCCGTCTGGAGTGTGTACGTTCTCCCAGTGTCCGTGTGGAGTCTGTATGGTCTCCCAGTGCCTGTGTGGGGTTTGTTTGGTCTCCCAGTGTCCGTGTGGGGTTTGTTTGGTCTCCCAGTGTCCGTGTGGAGTCTGTATGGTCTCCCAATGTCTGTTTGGAGTCTGTATGGTCTCCCAGTGTCTGTGTATTGTCCCACTGCAGGTGTAGTGCCACCTTTGCAGTGTAAAATAAAGATGCTAGCAACCTAGAAACCCATATAAGCTCTCAGCAAAACACAAACCTGCAGCTAAAGCTATTTCTATTTGATTTTAATTTCATTGTTAAAAGACAAAAGCTGAATGTAAAGAATAAGATTTTCTGGCTGGAATGGACATGAAGACGTTTGATACTGCCCAAAGTCACCAAAAGATGGTCACCCTACGATATCATCAGTCGTTAAATCAATGGCCCAACAATGAAACGGCTGAAGGTACTGAAGATTTCAGGTGTTAAATCTATTCTTTGTCCTGAATCAGTGCTGCAGTGGCTTAATGCATGCACGCTGTGAGAGTGAAACCATTATCTCACTATTAGAGCTCTTAAAATATCATCGCCTCCCTTGTCTCGAACCCCCTCTTTGACCTTTTTTCGATAAGACAGTTAACGTAAGAGCTTTGTCGGCTACGGCAAAGCGCTCTGCTTAGCTGACACTCCGCGCTCACTTACTCACACTTGCACACGCGCGAGCACAATCAAGCTGCCTCCAGCAGCACTTAATGGATGCTGGTGTCAAAAGGCTCTTCAGGGATTGATGGATGCCGTTCCATTTTTAACAGGCTTTGGACTGAGTAACCCACTGCATCGCTGCATTAGCGTCAGCGGGAAGCGCCACGAAGGCACTCTTACCCACCGGGTTATTTGAAGAGGCCGGGAAACAGTAGGAGTAGCTCTAAAAGAGCATCGCGATGAAGCACATGACGGGACAGAATGGCTATAATTTACTTTGTCTTTGATTACTGTAGAGTTTCGTGACTTGAGTTTGAGAGTTTCACATCATTATTAAGTGAGCTAAACTGAAGACCCCCAGTTTCAGGCCTTCATGAGTAACTGAACACTGTTTCTTGCCCAGCAGGTGTTCATTTGTATCTGGAGTGTTGATGTTATGTCTACATTTAATTTTTTATTTATATTTTTCTACATCTTGAGATACGGTCTGGGTTCAATTCCCTGGCCGGGTACTCAGGGTCCTTTCTGTGTGGAGTGTGTATAGTCTCCCAGTGTCTGTGTGGAGTGTGTATGGTCTCCCAGTGTCTGTGTGGAGTATATGGTCTCCCAGTGTCTGTGTGGAGTGTGTATGGTCTCCCAGTGTCTGTGTGGAGTCTGTATGGTCTCCCAGTGTCTGTGTGGAGTCTGTACGATCTCCCAGTCTCAGTGTGGAGTCTGTATGGTCTCCCAGTGTCTGTGTGGAGTCTGTACGATCTCCCAGTGTCTGTGTGAAGTTTCTCCCATCGTCCAAACAGTCAGAAGACTTGGAGATAGATACCTTAACTGCCCCCTAGGTGTGAGTGTGTGACTGGAGGCCTGTCCAGGGTGTTTACTACTTTCCACCCAATAAGCACTGGGATAGACTCCAGCACACCCACAATCCAGAGGGATAACCAGCATGGAGAATGAATGAATGAATAAATCATGAGATCTCCACCTACTGATAGCACATCCAATATTTACTTACAGCCCACATATTGTACAGAATGATGCCACAGGAGAGGGCCAGATGCAGTTCCCAGAACCCAGAATGTTTACTTCCATTACAGGGCTCCATGTCATCCACTTTTAAAGCAAAACCACTACACAGTGTAGTCACACTGTTATGAGCACCGGCACCGTGTGCAGCACGTCTTGCTGGAAGATCCCATCCACCCAGGGAAGAAAATCGGCATGTATGGTGTACATGATCTGCAAGGATGGATTCAGACCCAAATGGGTTGACAGTGTCTTCCACACGGATGACTGTGTCCAGAGTGAGTGTGACTCAAATGTGTAGTACAACAACCAAGACTACTGCCACGTTGAGGTTGGATGTCCACTGTTACTCAGAGCCAGCAGGCTTGGGGGAGTGGAGGCTACCAGCTCATTCATGGGACTTAAACTTATGACCTTCTGATGAGGTGACAAAGCTTAGCCTGTTGCACTAGTAAGCTACTCTTAGTTAGAAGCCTTATATTTCCAAAATAAGCCAAAATGTTTGCTATTCTCTGTTAATGCCTGTTAAAACCTGTTTAAAATATAAATTACTGTCACATAGTTTATTGTAATACTGGTAATCCTTGCAGGAAGTGGCCCAGACCTGTTTTGAGACATATAGGCCACAGAGGTGTCCAGTAACAAAGTACAAATACTTATTTACCTTACTTTAGTAGAAATGTTGGTTACATATACTTTACTGGAGTAATTAAAGCTGACTTTTTACTCATACTCCTTATATTTACACTCCATTATCAGTACTTTCTACTCCTTACATTTACACTCCATTATCAGTACTTTCTACTCCTTACATTTACACTCCATTATCAGTACTTTCTACTCCTTATATTTACACTCCATTATCAGTACTTTCTACTCCTTACATTTACACTCCATTATCAGTACTTTCTACTCCTTACATTTACACTCTATTATCAGTACTTTCTACTCCTTACATTTACACTCTATTATCAGTACTTTCTACTCCTTACATTTACACTCTATTATCAGTACTTTCTACTCCTTACATTTACACTCCATTATCAGTACTTTCTACTCCTTACATTTACACTCCATTATCAGTACTTTCTACTCCTTACATTTACACTCCATTATCAGTACTTTCTACTCCTTATATTTACACTCCATTATCAGTACTTTCTACTCCTTACATTTACACTCCATTATCAGTACTTTCTACTCCTTACATTTACACTCCATTATCAGTACTTTCTACTCCTTACATTTACACTCCATTATCAGTACTTTCTACTCCTTATATTTACACTCCATTATCAGTACTTTCTACTCCTTACATTTACACTCTATTATCAGTACTTTCTACTCCTTACATTTACACTCCATTATCAGTACTTTCTACTCCTTACATTTACACTCCATTATCAGTACTTTCTACTCCTTACATTTACACTCCATTATCAGTACTTTCTACTCCTTATATTTACACTCCATTATCAGTACTTTCTACTCCTTACATTTACACTCTATTATCAGTACTTTCTACTCCTTACATTTACACTCCATTATCAGTACTTTCTACTCCTTACATTTACACTCCATTATCAGTACTTTCTACTCCTTACATTTACACTCCATTATCAGTACTTTCTACTCCTTACATTTACACTTCATTATCAGTACTTTCTACTCCTTACATTTACACTCCATTATCTGTACTTTCTACTCCTTACATTTACACTCCATTATCAGTACTTTCTACTCCTTACATTTTAAACATAGCATTGTTACCCCTATTTCAGACCAATCTTTACGCATTTTACTCTGCTACGATTTGTTGCTTTAAAATATGAGAAAAGTCATTGATGGCTTTGAGATTAACGGTCTGTTAGTTTGTGCTTTAAGCAGCTTTAACCGCATTGGGCAGCAACCTGTTGGGAAAACTTCAACCAATCCTATCGCTAGTTTTAAACTCTTCAAACAGGCTAGGAGCTGAGAGCCGGGGAGCCATCAGAACAACAGTAACGAAATTGGTTTTCATCTCTCTCTCAGTCCATCTTCATACTGGGACTGGTTTTAAAGGGAGGACGGTGCTAAACACTGTTTCTAAGGTAGCTGGAAGTGTATGGGAATTGTGAATTTTCAATGCCAAAACTAGGCGACTTAAAAACAAGATGCAAAATATAAACATTTTATAAACAAGTTATCATCATACCACGCTCAAACCGATTCCATAGCTGTCCTCGCTCGCCATATGAATCACCTTCCACTGCTTTCTGTGCTCGAGTGAATATTTTTCTTGAGTATTGAATTGGGGTGGTTTTGTTTTTTATAAGCATGCATTCACTGATTCCCATTGCCTGAAGTATTTTTAAACCCTAGTACCTATACTTCTACCTGAGTAATGAAGGTAAATACTTTTGACACCTTTGATGGGCTATATGAGCTTATATAATATGTGGACCACTTTTGGCCGACTATGGGACAGCCGTGTGTTTATACTCCAAAAACTGTCTGGAATAAAACTAATTAATTGATTAATTAATTTTGAGGTAATGGCACTGACTTAGAATATAAAACGTCTTGGGAAGAAACAGGAGACACGGGAGGCCTAGCTCTTTAAGTGAATGCTCTTTTACTGAACACAGCAGCAGAGATAATGGCCGAGATCACCTTTAGCCACACAATGTTGGCACCAACCCCCTCCGCACCGCCTTCTCAAGCGCTGGACCTGCCTGCCAGACCTTTCCACTTAGCTGCGTTGCTGCAGGGCTGTGGTCAACACAACCAGGTCCTCACCGGCCACCATCCAAGTGTCCCTGCTGCTGCCTCTTCACAATTTATTCATTAATATGTAAACAGATTCATTCCGAGTGGGTTTTGGTGTGAAATGGTTCAGATGGTGTTTACAGTGGTGTTGGTGATGTTTACAGTGGTGGTGATGGTGTTTACAGTGGTGGGTGATGGTGTTTACAGTGGTGGTGATGTTGTTTACAGTGGTGGTGGTGATGGTGTTTACAGTGATGGTGATGGTGTTTACAGTGGTGGTGATGATGTTTACAGTGGTGGTAATGGTGTTTACAGTGGTGCTGATGGTGCTTATAGTGGTGGTGATGGTGCTTATAGTGATGGTGTTTATAGTGGTGGTGATGGTGTTTACAGTGGTAGTGATGATGTTTACAGTGGTGGTGATTGTGTTTACAGTGGTGGTGGTGATGTTGTTTACAGTGACGGTGATGGTGTTTACAGTGGTGGTGATGGTGTATACAATAATGGTGATGATGTTTACAGTGGTGGTGATTGTGTTTACAGTGGTGGTGATGTTGTTTACAGTGACGGTGATGGTGTTTACAGTGGTGGTGATGGTGTTTACAATGATGGTGATGATGTTTACAGTGATGGTGATGGTATTTACAGTGATGGTGATGGTGTTTACAGTGGCGGTGATGTTGTTTAGAGTGACGGTGATGGTGTTTACAGTGGTGGTGATAGTGGTGTTTACAGTGGTGGTGATGATGTTTACAGTGGTGGTGGTGATGGCGTTTACAGTGGTGGTGATAGTGTTTACAGTGATGGTGATGGTGTTTACAGTGGTGGTGATGGTGTTTACAGTGGTGGTGGTGATGGTGTTTACAGTGATGGTGATGGTGTTTACAGTGGTAGTGATGATGTTTACAGTGGTGGTGATTGTGTTTACAGTGGTGGTGATGATGTTTACGGTGATGGTGTTTACAGTGGTGGTGATGGTGTTTACAGTGGTGGTGATGTTGTTTACAGTGACGGTGATGGTGTTTACAGTGGTGGTGATGGTGTCTACAATGATGGTGATGATGTTTACAGTGATGGTGATGGTGTTTACAGTGGTGGTGATGGTGGTGTTTACAGTGGTGGTGATGGTGGTGTTTACAGTGGTGGTGATGATGTTTACAGTGGTGGTGGTGATGATGTTTACAGTGGTGGTGATGGTGGTGTTTACAGTGGTGGTGGTGATGATGTTTACAGTGGTGGTGATGATGTTTACAGTGGTGGTGATGGCGTTTACAGTGATGGTGATGGTGTTTACAGTGGTGGTGATGGTGTTTACAGTGATGGTGATGGTGTTTACAGTGGTGCTGATGGTGTTTACAGTGGTGGTAATGGTGTTTACATTGGTGGTGATGATGTTTACAGTGGTGGTGATGGCGTTTACAGTGGTGGTGATGGCTTTTACAGTGATGGTGATGGTGTTTACAGTGGTGGTGATGGTGTTTACAGTGGTGGTAATGGTGTTTACATTGGTGGTGATGGTAACCAGGAGTCTCCATGTCTACAACACAAATATACACATTTTATTCAAACCCACCAGTGAAGCTACACGTCATATTTCTTTGGGCACGATTTCACCATTTTAGCCCCAAAGCTAACGTCAACTCTCACATTCTGTGAGGAGCTTTTAGAGGTGGACGTCTGGTTCCATTCACCACCACTGTGGACTGTTCTGACTGTATCTAGAACTGAGACTGACTCTGTTTACATCCCAGCTGTTGAGATAGGCAGAGCGTTTGAGTGCTTTCCAAAGCGCCCCACTGTACATGGATTTTTTCCGCAGATGCGAGTCAGCACCTTCCCGGTTCACTCGTCAGTGCTCAGAGATGCGGAGCGCGGAAGGCCACTGGGAATCTGATGAAAATGGATCTTCTGCACTATTTTAAAAGGTTAATTCACAGCATGAACCAAAGCAGCCGGCAATTAGACTCAGCGACCTCCTGATAGTGAGCTTAGCGAACGCGTACTGTTACCGAGCGATGATCAGATATTTAACAGCCAATGAGCAATCATTTCAGACTTTCAGATTTGCATAAAAATAATATATTATTATCTTGTATATAATAACTCACTACATTTAAATACAGGCGTATTACTTTAGTTTTGATGATCAATGCATTCATTTTCATCTCTCTATTTATTTATGTATTTGTATTTTCAGCCATTTCTATTTAAGCACCCAATTACAGTTTACCTGTACACAGGTAGGTGAAGGTAGTGTTACAGTTTACCTGTACACAGGTAGGTGAAGGTAGTGATACAGTTTACCTGTACACAGGTAGGTGAAGGTAGTGATACAGTTTACCTGTACACAGGTAGGTGAAGGTGGTGATACAGTTTACCTGTACACAGGTAGGTGAAGGTGGTGTTACAGTTTACCTGTACACAGGTAGGTGAAGGTGGTGTTACAGTTTACCTGTACACAGGTAGGTGAAGGTGGTGTTACAGTTTACCTGTACACAGGTAGGTGAAGGTAGTGATACAGTTTACCTGTACACAGGTAGGTGAAGGTAGTGTTACAGGTTACCTGTACACAGGTAGGTGAAGGTAGTGTTACAGTTTACCTGTACACAGGTAGGTGAAGGTAGTGTTACAATAGTGCACTAACCCTATACAAACCACATTCAGGTGCTTTGCCCGTGTGTGTAAACAGTCACTCTAAATTGGCTGGTGGTAAATATGAATTCTGAGAACTGTTTAATAGAGTAAATGAGAATTCTCTACTGATTTACAGCTATGATGAGCTCACATCCTGTTGAATGTAGTCTTATTAATGTGACTAGACTCTGTATTAACTAGCCGGCTTCCACAGCTTACCATCTACATCCTCTGTGTAGACGTCCTAAAGCCCCAGATGATCAGATGACTGCTCTGCTCCAGGGATGCAGTCTCACTTTCTGCCCTAAGTGTAGGGGTGTGGCTAAAACAAGGCCCTGCCCACTGATTAAAACTCTTTTTATGTCTTAGGACTTTATAGATTGTAACAGAATTCTTGTAAATATCTAAGGACAGAGTTTATTTGAACTAATTAAGTAGAACAGTAGAGACGGATGATGATGCAGAAGTGGGTTGTGGGTAACTGTTCATACGTAAACAGTGCTTTGCATGAAGCAGTAAGAAGGCGTATATGGTTCACTTGAAGCTCTGCGTGTTGTGTTAAATGTTACATTAATTAATGGAGTGGAAACATGAAGTGCCTCTCAGGCTCCACACTCCTGGCCTCTCTCGCTCTCTCTCATCCTCTCTCTCTCTATCCCCCTCTCTTTCTCTCATCCTCTCCCTCCCTCTCTCTCTCTCTCTCTCTTCCTCTTCTCTCTCTCTCTCACTCTCTGTCTGACTATGCAGTCAGCCTTGTGCAGCCTTGCACACTTCCCCTGAAAGAGCTTGAGTTTTTTGAATGCGTTGGATGTAATTGGTGGAAATGTCACTGGGTGTTCACGGCCGGAGCCTCGTGGGCTGTTTTCGTGCTTTAGGTTTAGTGAAAGTGAAACAGGCTGCACAGCAGCTTTCTTTGACTGGTTTGTCACATGAGTTTGAAACTGGGGAATTCCACCCCTATAAAAAAAATCTCCATAACTACACCACTAAGATGTAAACAGAGTAATACAAGTTATTGTCAAGTGTACTTTACAGTGGTGGAGATGTTCACAGTAGTGGTGATGTTTACAGTGGTGGTGGTGTTTACAGTGGTGGTGGTGATGATGTTTACTGTGGTTGTGGTGGTGATGTTTACTGTGGTTGTGGTGGTGATGTTTACAGTGATGATGGTGTTTACAGTGGTGGTGATGTTTACAGTGGTAATGATGTTGTTTACAGTAGTGGGGATGGTGTTTACAGTGGTGGTGATGGTGTTTACAGTGGTGGTGATGTTTACAGTGGTAATGATGTTGTTTACAGTAGTGGGGATGGTGTTTACAGTGGTGGTGATGGTGTTTACAGTGGTGCTGGTGGTGTATTTACAGTGGTGGTGGTGGTGTTTACAGTGGTGGTGATGGTGTTTACAGTGGTGGTGGTGGTGTTTACAGTGGTGGTGGTGTTTACAGTGGTGGTGATAGTGTTTACAGTGGTGGTGATAGTGTTTACAGTGGTGGTGATGTTTACTGTGGTGGTGATGTTTACTGTGGTGGTGATGTTTACAGTGGTTGTGGTGGTTGTGATGTTTACTGTGGGTGTGGTGGTGGTGGTGGTGGTGGTGGTGATGGTGTTTACAGTGGTGGTGGTGGTGTTTACAGTGGTGGTGGTGGTGGTGGTGGTGGTGTTTACAGTGGTGGTGGTGGTGGTGGTGTTTACAGTGGGGGTGGTGGTGGTGTTTACAGTGGTGGTGATGGTGTTTACTATGGTTGTGGTGGTGGTGATGACGTTTACAGTGGTGGTGATGTCATTTACAGCGGTGTGGTGATGTTATTTACAGTGGTGGTGATGGTGTGTATAGTGGTGGTGGTGATGGTGTTTACAGTGGTGGTGATGTTGTTTATAGTGGTGGTGGTGTTTACAGTGGTGATGATGTTCACAGTGGTGGTGATGTCATTTACAGTGGTGGTGGTGATGGTGTTTGCAGTGGTGATGATGTTTACAGTGGTGATGATGTTTACAGTGGTGGTGATAGTGTTTACAGTGGTGCTGATGGTGTTTACAGTGGTGGTGATGGTATTTACAGTGGTGGTGATGGTGTTTACAGTGGTGGTGATGGTGTTACAGCGGTGGTGATGATATTTACAGTAGAGGTGATAGTGATTACAGTGGTGGTGATGATGTTTACAGTGGTCGTGATGGTGTTTACAGTGGTGGTGATGGAAACCAGATATCATCATGTCTACAACACAAATATAAACCTTTTATTTACTATCTAAGCCAGCAGTGAACCTACTGGTTAATAACAGTAAAACCATGATAATTGATCAAATTAATAATTAAACAAACGTTGTAATGTTTTAATTAGGTATTACTTTGTCTCTCAACATTCTGCATGTGTGGATGTCTGGTTCCATTGACCCTCACTGTGAACAGTTCTGACTGTGAGTTATTTTTAGAACAGAGCGTTTCACACCAAGCCACTACAAATGACTTACATCTTCACCATCTAATTATCCAAAAATTGTTAATTTGATTGAATTCTCCTTCATGGTGTTAAAATATATATTTATACATTTTAGCCGAAACTCATCACAACTATCACAAACTAATGTACCATGGAATGTTTTTATTAGACCACTGTCCCTGACTGTGTTTAAATCTTAACAACTTCATGAGTCAGAGATTTTAAAAGCTTTGCTCTGCAGGATTTGAGGTTTATTCTCGTCAGAGCGTCTCTGTGGAAAGATGGTCCAATAAACCTCTGAAGAACAGCTGAGCATTACTTTCTTCACCACCTTGAGAGCGTCTCATTACATTTAAGATCTGCTGTTTTTTTAAAGTCCCTGTAAACTTTAAATAGCTCAAATCCAATCTCTCCAGTCCTCACACCAGTCCAGTCCCACTCGTCCTGAAGTTATTAGGAGTGTTTCAGCCCAGACTACTTGTTGAGTAAGGACAGCCAATCAAAACAGAGCTAATTTGCATACATCCGTTGTTTACAGTAGTGGGGATGGTGTTTACAGTGGTGGTGATGGTGTTTACAGTGGTGGTGATGGTGTTTACAGTGGTGGTGATGTTTACAGTGGTAATGATGTTGTTTACAGTAGTGGGGATGGTGTTTACAGTGGTGGTGATGGTGTTTACAGTGGTGCTGGTGATGATATTTACAGTGGTGGTGATGGTGTTTACAGTGGAGGTGATGGTGTTTACAGTGGTGGTGATAGTGTTAACAGTGGTGGTGATGGTGTTTACAGTGGTGGTGATAGTGTTTACAGTGATGGTGATGATGCTTACAGTGGTGGTGATTATGTTTACAGTGATGGTGATTAAGTTTACAGTGGTGGTGATGGTGTTTACAGTGGTGGTGATGGTGTTTACAGTGGTGGTGATGGTGTTTACAGGGATGGTGATTATGTTTACAGTGATGGTGATTAAGTTTACAGTGGTGGTGATGGTGTTTACAGTGGTGGTGATGGTGTTTACAGTGATGGTGATTAAGTTTACAGTGGTGGTGATGGTGTTTACAGTGGTGGTGATGGTGTTTACAGTGGTGGTGATGGTGTTTACAGTGGTTACTGTTTGACTGAATAGAACTGCTGGTATGAATGTGAATACTTGGAGTTCCACTTTAATTAGGAAACGGCTGAATCTCAAACGCTCCCTCCTTCCCATGTAGTGCACTATTTGTCCAGTATGGACGAGTGCACACCTGGCTGAATCCCAAATAGCTGTTTATTAGACACATGATTCACTGTTTTGGCTGCAGGAGCCACTGTGTGATACACTGCGGCGTGCGGGGAGTCATTGGAAGTTGTGTAGACTGAGCTGAGCTGTCCGGCTGCATTTCATGCGCACTGTGAGCGTGCATGTCGCATCCTGACAGTCAGACAGAGCGTTCAGTATACGACAACATATAAATCACAGGCTCTCTCCACACACAGTGAGTGTGAGTTGTCAGCAAAGAACAAGAGTCCTGAAATCTGACCGTGTATGTCTGGATTAAGGGACAGTAACAACAACTGACTGTTTAATTTGAAAGGGTGTTAAAAAGAAGTATGACTGGTTTTGGCTCATAAACCCAAACGTAAGTGGGAAAAAATCAAATATGGGCCTTTTATTATTTCTAATAGGTAACTATATTACTGGAGTAGCTACTTTTAACCCATTAACTGTCACAAAGAGGTCAAGAAGTGATTGTATTGCTATTAATATTGGACTGTTAATAAAGTATTATTATTATTTTTATTATTATGTGGTGTTGCAAAGACCTCTGTCTCTCAAATAATAAGAGAGAGGAGCATGCCGAGCTGTGTGTGGAGGAATTGGTTAGTGTTTAGGACAGTTCTGTCACCCCCGGCTCTTCGTCTGAAGTGTGTCGGAGCGGAGAGTGCATTACCGACAGTGACGGTGTTGTGTGTCTGTCAATCTCCCACAGTGAGGATCGCAGTGCTGCCATCTCAGATTAGGCTCAACGTCACAGCCAGCACATTTTTGGTTTTATTCTATTATTTGACCAAAGATCCAAAACATTCCTCCAGGACTCCACCAAGTCACAGCACGGAGCAGTCCACCAAAACCCCTGTCTACAAAGACTTAGGTGTGCATATCAAAACCCAGTTCCAGTTTAGAACCCCCAGTTCTGAAATCCCAAGAACTGGCCACCTGTTCTCAGTTCAGCTCATCCGTAGTAATCCTTAGCATTACCCAGCATTACTTAGCAATACCCAGGAATACCTAGTAATACACATCAGTACCTAGTTATACATAGCAATATTTAGTAATACTCAGCACTCATACTTTATACTCAATACTCATACTCAGCAACACTCAACAATACCTACTAATACGCAGCTGATGTTGGTGTAGAGCTGATGTTCATGTGGAGCTGATGTTGGTGTGGAGCTGATGGTGTGGAGCTGATGTTGGTGTGGAGCTGATGTTCATGTGGAGCTGAGGTTGGTGTGGAGCTGATGGTGTGGAGCTGATGTTGGTGTGGAGCTGATGGTGTGGAGCTGATGTTGGTGTGGAGCTGATGGTGTGGAGCTGATGTTGGTGTGGAGCTGATGGTGTGGAGCTGATGTTGGTGTGGAGCTGATGTTGGTGTGGAGCTGAGGTGGTGTGGAGCTGATGTTGGTGTGGAGCTGATGTTGGTGTAGAGCTGAGGTCATGTGGAGCTGATGGTGGTGTGGAGCTGACGTCGTATGGAGCTGAGGTTGTGTGGAGCTGATGTTGGTGTGGAGCTAATGTTGTTGTGGAGCTGATATTGGTGTGGAGATGATGTTGGTGTGGTGGTGAGGTCATGTGGAGCTGATGGTGTGGGGCTGATGTTGGTGTGGAGCTGAAGTTGGTGTGGAGCTGAAGTTGGTGTGGAGCTGATGGTGTAGAGCTGATAGTGTGGAGCTGATGTTGGTGTGGAGCTGAGGTCATATGGGGCTGATGTTGCTGTGAAGCTGATGTTGATGTGGAGCTGATGTTGGTGTGGAGCTGAGGTCATATGGGGCTGATGTTGCTGTGAAGCTGATGTTGATGTGGAGCTGATGTTGTGTGGAGCAGATGTTGGTGTGGTGGTGATGTTGGTGTGGCACTAATGTTGGTGTGGTGGTGATGTTGGTGTGGAGCTGATGTTGTGTGGAGCAGATGTTGGTGTGGAGCTGATGTTGGTGTGGAGCTAATGTTGGTGTGGAGCTGATGTTGGTGTGGAGCTGAAGTTGGTGTGGAGCTGATGGTGTAGAGCTGATAGTGTGGAGCTGATGTTGGTGTGGAGCTGAGGTCATATGGGGCTGATGTTGCTGTAAAGCTGATGTTGATGTGGAGCTGATGTTGGTGTGGAGCTGATGTTGTGTGGAGCGGATGTTGGTGTGGTGGTGATGTTGGTGTGGAGCTAATGTTGGTGTGGAGCTGATGTTGGTGTGGAGCTGAAGTTGGTGTGGAGCAGATGGTGTAGAGCTGATAGTGTGGAGCTGATGTTGGTGTGGAGCTGAGGTCATATGGGGCTGATGTTGCTGTGAAGCTGATGTTGATGTGGAGCTGATGTTGGTGTGGAGCTGATGTTGTGTGGAGCAGATGTTGGTGTGGTGGTGATGTTGGTGTGGAGCTGATGTTGTGTGGAGCAGATGTTGGTGTGGTGGTGATGTTGGTGTGGAGCTAATGTTGGTGTGGAGCTGATGTTGGTGGGGAGCTGAAGTTGGTGTGGAGCTGAGGTAGTGTGGAGCAGATGTTGGTGTGGTGGTGATGTTGGTGTGGAGCTAATGTTGGTGTGGAGCTGATGTTGGTGTGGAGCTGATGTTGGTGTGGAGATAATGTTGGTGTGGAGCTGATTTTGGTGTGGAGCTGAGGTTGGTGTGGAGCTGATGTTGTGTAAAACTGATGTTAGTGTGGAGCTGAGGTTGGTGTGGAGCTGATGTTGTGTGGAGCAGATGTTGGTGTGGTGGTGATGTTGGTGTGGAGCTAATGTTGGTGTGGAGCTGATGTTGGTGTGGAGCTGAGGTTGGTGTGGAGCTGATGTTGTGTAAAACTGATGTTGGTGTGGAGCTGAGGTTGGTGTGGAGCTGAGGTTGGTGTGGAGCTGATGTTGTGTAAAACTGATGTTGGTGTGGAGCTGAGGTTGGTGTGGAGCTGATGTTGTGTGGAGCAGATGTTGGTGTGGTGGTGATGTTGGTGTGGAGCTAATGTTGGTGTGGAGCTGATGTTGGTGTGGAGCTGAGGTTGGTGTGGAGCTGATGTTGTGTAAAACTGATGTTGGTGTGGAGCTGAGGTTGGTGTGGAGATGAGGTTGGTGTGGAGCTGATGTTGTGTAAAACTGATGTTGGTGTGGTGGTGAGGTTGGTGTGGAGATGAGGTCAGGTGGAGATGATGTACTCATTTGGATGAAACAGGAAAGCATTGTTTTCCGCCCGAGGCCTTATTAAGCAAAGGTGCAGTAAATACGTTATTTATGTCTTTTGTTCATGCTTTCTTTGTGTCGAGCACCATGGAAACACAACAGGAAGGGAGTGTTGTGGGGAGGAAGTAGTCCGGATGACAGCTGTCACTGCACCAGCTCAGCTCGCGAGGCCCCACAGCAGCCTCGACCAACCGACACCACACAGCAGTTATCAGACTGGTTCATCATATTCATCTGAAAGCGTGTGCACAGAATGTACTAGACTCAACTGAGCACCTCTACTGGTAGTGTAATTTATCAGCAGCTGGACGGTTGCACCATCTGACTTTTGTTGACCTTCGGAGGCTAAAAAAGTAGCTGAAATGATTTTTATATGGGTTCACTGAAAATTCTTTCTCATAAAAGAGGTATTATTAGATATTTTATGGGCAAATAATTGACCTAACGTAGAGGCAGAGGATGTGTTTACTCCGTTCACCGGAAACATCAAACTTCTGCTTATAAAACGTCATCACAAAAACCTCTAACACCTTCGATTTTAATGGAAGTTAGTCGAAAAAGAAACACATTCCAAGCCATTTAGACTCTTTAAACTCTTCTGTTTACCACACAATGTTCACAGATTATAAAGAGCTGCCTGAGTTTTGAGATTGAGGTTTTAACTTTTGTGTGTGTTATGCAGTCACTGAGTTGTACTTGTACTGGGTCAGCGCTCCCATTACTCTCAGAACAGCCTCGACTCTTCATGGCATTCATTTGGGATTCTGGTCCCTGTTGGCATTGGCGTAGGAACTGAGGGGATGTGTCCCACCCAAAAATTAAACCACAGAAAAGCAGAAAAAGTTTGAAAACTTTTATTTAAAAGCGTGTTTTGGCAACGTTCACTGTTCGCACGCTGTGTTTGTGGTTAGTAACTGGCTCTGGTTGTTAGGTGGTCTTTCACTGTGTTACATTAATGTTAGTCTAGTCTAGTCAGGAAACCTCAACATACTTTTTTTGTCGTTTTATACCAGCAATATACTTCAAAGGAAAAAAAAAATAGTTATATGTGTATATAATACAGACATTGCATGTATCATTGAAAAGTTTTCTGACAGCAGTACCATGTAATTTGGAGAATCTAGTTTAGATTGTAAAGTGATCTTTAATTAGATTTTTCAAATAATTATCAGACGTACAGATAATGTTGTATTTTGTTTATTTATTTGTTTATTTACTGTAATTCCACAATTATACCTTGCCTACAGTTAATTAATACCTTACCTACAGTGAAATCAGCTTATAGGTAATATTTTACGGGATAGGGTGGGCTTTGATTTATATTAGCAAATGTGTCCCCCCAATGTCAAACCCGCTCTTACGCCCTTGCCTGTTGGCATGATAGTATCAAGCATTTCCTGCAGATTTTTCTGGCTCTTCTGTTCCACCACATCCCAAAACAGTTCTACTGGATTCAGATCCGGATTGTGGCTATAGATGGTCATACACGCTTTGCAGCAATACTTAAATAGGCTGTGGTCATTCAAGTAATGATTGATCAGCCCAAAGTGTGCAAAGAACACGTTCCCTGCCCCATTACACCACCTCCACCAGCCTGGACTGCTCACATCAGGCAGGTTGGCTCCATGGATTCATGCGGCTAATGCCAAATTCTGACCATCTGTGTTTTTTTTTCCAATGTCCAGTGTTAGTGAGCCAATGTAGCCACAGCTGTCTGTTCTTGGATCACAGTAGTGGAACCAGATGTGACCTTCTACTGTTGTAGCCCATACATGTTAAGCATTTCTGCTCACCACGATTATACATCAGAGCTAACGTAGCCTTTCTGCCAGCTGGAACCAGTCTAGCCATTCCCCACTGACCTCTCTCTTCAACAGTGTCCACAGAACTGCTGCTCAATAGGTTTCTTTAGTGCTCCATTCTGAGTATCTCTAAAGAGGCTGAGCGTGAAAATCCCAGGAGATCAGCAGTTATACAAATACTGGCACCAACATTCATAAAGTGGTCCGATGTTTTGAGATCACATGTTTCCTCATTCTGATTATGGATGTTAACTTTACCTGAATCTGCTGCGCCGTATCTCTGGATTTAAGCTCTGTACTGCTGCCACATGATTGGCTGATTGTGAACAAATAGCTGTACATAGATGGCATATGTGATTCTCCATGTGTAGATACAAGGAGGTAGTTTTAATGTTATGACTGATTGGTATATATATATATATATATATATAAACAGTTTTAATAAGATTTTGGTGCTTCTTACAGAGCTGGGGTACCTTGTATTGCACAGACAGGCAGCAGCAGACCACAGTACTCCTTCACACCTCCACAATTTGTTCTTCAGCCTCATACTTGCACATACTTGGACACTCCGGTGAATAAATCTGCATGTTAACAAAGAAATGTCATTTCATGAGCGCACCAGAAGTTTGCACCTCCTTTGCTGCGGGATGTTCCTGTGACAGAACTATCAGTGGCAGTCTTAAAGGGGAATTCCAGCCATTTTTCAAAATTGCTGCATAATAAGATGTAAATGTCTGTTCGAGCAGTTTGAGAATTTAGAGAAACTGCAGTAACCAGACACCAGATCTGTCTCACTCTGCTGTTTTGAGCATTTGGACCTTTTGGCTTATTTAAATCTGCCCACAAAGGCACTTCCCTATACACTTTTAGTCAAAAGTTTGGACACATGTACACAGGCTCTTTTTATCTGTGCTATATTAATAGTAATAATATTAGTGAATAAGTGTGAAGAGATCAGAACTATAGAATAAGAGGTATGGAATTATTCCTAAACAGCACACTTGAAAGGACTGTCCTCTCACTCCGTCATCTGTGGATCATTTCACGTCTGAAGATTATCACTATGGGACGTAGGCTTACACGATGACTGGATCTTAAGTTTGACGCTGTTCCACAATACGGGCGTGTAAGGAAACCAGTGAGAGGAGTTCAAGAGCCTCCGTGTACGTGGAGGTAAACCAGGTAACCGCTGTTACTGAGCCTGATTTAGCTGATGCTAGCTAACATTAGCTTCACTTGCTAAGTTCGGTGTCTCAAGTTATGCTAAGCTAACGTAGCTGAGTTATGAAGATGTATAAAGTCGTATGAGAGAGAGTTCCACTTTAATCATATTTACTACAATAACTGTACCTCTATATCTGAGTGTAGCTGGTTGCTAGGCTGGTTGCTAGGCTGTTGTCATGAATAATGTTGGTTGTTTAGCTAGATACTGTTTACACTCAGGATGAGCTGCTTTTGTGGGTGTGGTTTGACTAAAAGTATCAGGACTAAGTGATATGGTGGTCTATTTCTAAATTACAGCTCTTTCAGACTCAAATTCAGGAATGTCATCAGAATCTGAAGAAGCAGTTCTGGAACTTTCTTAGTCCCAGTCAGTCATAGTGCTGTTGTACCGCGGCGCTGTTCACTGTTGTTCACCAGTGACGTCACATGGTAGTGTTCAGGAGTTTCCAAAGCGAGCTCAGGTTTTTCTTCTATTTTAAAACAAATTAAGGAGCGAATTTCATTTTAAGTCATGTTTATATATTTTCAGTGTCTAAAATGATGTGAAATCCCCAGGAGTGTTTATAAATGGTGCTTAGCCTTTATAAATAATAATAATAATAATAATAATAATAATAATGATGATGGCTGTGGACGTACTGGTGGTTTTATATTATATTTAGATTTCTATAATGATGTTGATGTGATTCCTGATCCCAGACAAGATTCAAGAAGACATTCTGCTGCAATCAAGCTCTGCAGAGTGTCTATGTGAGAAGGTAAAAGATGATAGATACCGAAATAGATACCGAAACCAATGTGTTTAAAGCTTCTAATTCAGTGAGCCCTATATAAGCGTCCCTCGGAATCCCTCTGTGTACAGACTGGAGGGAGGCCTGGTGCTGTCGGCTGTTTACATGGATGTGTGTTTTGACGTGGGGGTCTAATTAGGCATTGCGATGATTTGATTATAACTGACTAGGCAAGTAATTCAATTACAAATGCATCAAAACTGCATCAGCTCATCTCGGTTGCCTGCGTTACAAACAAATATACATTCACCGCGACTGCCATGGCGTGCATGCACGAGCGCGTGTTAGCTCATACTTGTACATTTATTTAATTTCCTGTCAAGATGACCATCAGGTCCAAGCTATTCATTGCTCAGTGGATGTTTCTGGGGAGATTAGATGCAGGACAATCCACCTGCGTATCGATGGAGAAGTGAGAGTATGTGGGGGCTCGTAACAATCACTGCCCCCTTCAGATAACCAGCACTTAAATAGTATAGTCTTATGATACCTCGTAATATCTACACGCACTGTCCACTGTATCAGCTCCACTGACCATACAGGAGCTCCACTTACAGACTGTAGTTCATCTGATTCTCTGTATACTTTATTACTCTGTTCTTTAATGATCAGGACCCCCACAGGACCACCACAGAGCAGATACTATTAGGAAGGTGGGTCATTCTCAGGACTGCAGTGACACTGACGTGCTGGTATGAGTGGATCAGACACAGCAGTGCTGCTGCTGGAGTGTTTAAACACTGTGTCCACTCACTGTCCACTCTATTAGACACTCCTACTACTTGCTGGTCCACCTTGTAGATGTAAAGTCAGAGACAGTAGCTCATCTGCTGCTATACAGTTTGTGTTCCTCTAGTTCTTCATCAGTGGACACAGGACACCGCCCACAGGACACTGCTGTCTGGATAGTTTTGGTTGGTGGACGATTCTCAGTCCAGCAGTGACACTGAGGAGGTGTTTAAACACTCCAGCAGCAGCACTGCTGTGTCTAATAGTATCTGCTCTGTGGTGGTCCTGTGGGGGTCCTGATCATTAAAGAACAGAGTAATAAAGTATACAGAGAATCAGATGATCTTCATTGTTTGAGCCCCCTCAGCCCTTGTAATCAGCAATCCATCCCTGGTTTCTGTCCAACAGTGGACTGACCACCTCCTGGTCCAGATCTCAACATCACTGAATGTGTTTCGTGGGAGGTGAGAAGCTATTAAGACTGAACTTTGTGGGTTGAGTCTCTCCGAGGGGCTGACAGTGAGTCTCCGGGAGAGAACAGGAGCTGTAATGAAGGTATAGAGTGACACGCGCTGATATGATGCCTCGCCGTTGAGGCTTCTGTTAAATAAGCACAGTTTTGACTGGTGATTTAATAAACGAGGGCCTCACACTTCCGCGCCGCGCTGAATGTCTGCGAGACCTGCTGCCGTGTGACAAACCAAATCACATCAGTCCCTTGATTCCTCATCAGAACTCCCACGTTCAGTCTGACAGAGGAGCCGAGCGGAGAGCGGCCCGGCGAGCGCTGCCCACGCACACGCTCCACGGACACTCACACTCACACGCTCCTCCGGGAGCTCTACAGAATGTGTGCATATCCAGCCGGAACGAGTTTCTAGGAATTCTGCAAGGAAACCTCAAACACGCCCCCCGTGTAAATAAGGGTGCTCTGAAGCGGCCCGGCGTGCGCTGGACTCGCTGACGGGCCGACACAGCGCGTCTCTGCTTTGACTCTCTGACATTAGAGCTTCCAAGTGACAGCACCTCACCGTGACACATCTTTCCCAGCATGCCACGCTCACACCCCGGGTGTCTGACCTCGCGCGAACCGTCTACCCGCTGGCGCCCGCATCGGCCAATCAGCTGCATGAAAACAGGAAGAGCTCCGCAGTGGCACTCCACTGTGAAAGAGCAGAGGCTGCACTGCTGTGACAGCCGAGGACCAGCGACGCTAACTGCAGCGCTCGAGTGATATAGTGATATTCATGACATCAGGCTGTTGCATTAGTGCTGTTCACTATATAGCAGGTCGAGGTTATTAATCAGTTATTAATAAGACAGAAAATAAAGAGTGACGCTGAAAATGAGGAAAATGGGGACATGCTCAGTAAAACACTTTATTATGTAAATATTAATCAGCATTAATAGAGTAAGTAGTGCTTTTACACTTTATTATTAAATATTAATCAGTATTAATAGAGTAAGTAGTGCTTTTACACTTTATTATTAAATATTAATCAGTATTAATAGAGTAAGTAGTGCTTTTACACTTTATTATTAAATATTAATCAGTATTAATAGAGTAAGTAGAGGTTTTACATACGTCAGTGTGTTTATTTAACCCTTTCCAAGCTTCTCCTAAACAACCCAGTATTATTATCAGTTCTCATCTAATACCTGCTTTGACTGCTCAGTACTTCATTAAGCTAAATCAAGATTTCTGCTGAAGGAACTGAACACATTCATACAATGTCTGGGGCGTCCAGGAGAAATCTAGAACCTAACTTTGTTCTTCAAACTGGATCAAGATCTGATCTACTTCTCTCACAATAACATATTCATGATACTTTGTATTGTATGTATGATTATTTACATCTGTTCTAATCAGATCTGCTGATCTTACTGGTGAACATACACTTATTGATCAGAGAAAGGTTTTTACACAGTAGTGTATTTCTCTCCTGTCCATGTAAACTGAGTTGTAATACTGGGTAAAGCTTATGTAATCACTCCCCCAACCAATCACAAGGCAGACCTCTCTTATATTGCTTCATGTGCATGTCTTAGCATCCAAGAAAGTTGGTGTTAGTTTTGTTTGAGGGGACGGAGCAGAGCTGGAGGAGTGTTGGACAGAGAGCTGTCAATCAAGCTGCTCATTAGCCACGCCCACACAGTTCAGATCAGCTTATTTTATTGGTTGTGTTTTATTGTATATACATCTCATGTTTTTCATTCAAGCCTTTTAATATTACACATTTAGCAACCAAACACCTTAGCAACCAACTGGGATACCATATCAATGGCCTAGCAATGCCTTAGCAACCACCTTGGATTGCACAGTAATGGCCTGGCGATTATTTGATGTTATGTATGCAGCACAACAGAGTCACTGCCTTATTTGATGGAAGCCTGTGTGATAAAATGTTTAGGGCTTCATGGTTTTCTTTGTTGTGCGAAGTTACCTCACGGCTGAGCTGATCACCTCAGGTTCACGCCTCAAGAACATCATAGCCATGATGTCATTGGTGACGCTGCAGTCACTCTCTCAGCCTGTGGCTTCAGTGTGACGCTAATCTAGGACAGGATACCTATACGTGTGAGATAGGATAGCAATGGCCTAGCAACACCTTAGCAACTACCTGGGATACCATAGCAGTGGCCTAGCAGCACCTTAGCAATTACATAGGATACCATTGCAATGGCCTAGCAACACCATAGGAACCACCTGGGATATCATAGCAGTGGCCTAGCAACACCTTAGCAACCACCTGGGACACCATAGCAGTGGCCTAGCAACACCTTAGCAACCACATGGGACACCATAGCAACGGCCTAGCAACACCTTAGCAACTACATAGTTTACCATAGCAATGGCCTAGCAACACCTAAGGAGCCACCTGGGATATCATAGCAGTGGTCTAGCAACACCTTAGCAACCACCTTGGACACCATAGCAATGGCCCACCAACCCCTTAGGAACTACCTAGGATACCATAGCAATGGCTTAGCAACACCTAAGGAAACATCTGGGATACCATAGAAAGGGCCTAGCAACACCTGAGCAACCAACTGAGATACAATAGCATTGGCCTAGCAACACCTTAGGAAGCACCTGGGATATTATAGCTGTGACCTAGCAACACCTTAGCAACTATCTGGGATACCATAGCCATGGCCTATCAACACTATAGGAATCACCTAGGATATTATAGCTGTGGCCTAGCAACACCTTAGCAACTACCTGGGATACCATAGCCATGGCCTATGAACACCATAGGAATCACCTAGGATATTATAGCTGTGGCCTAGCAACACCTTAGCAACTACCTGGGATACCATAGCCATGGCCTATCAACACCATAGGAATCACCTAGGATATTATAGCTGTGGCCTAGCAACACCTAAGCAACTACCTGGGATACCATAGCCATGGCCTATCAACACCATAGGAATCACCTAGGATATTATAGCTGTGGTCTAGCAACACCTTAGCAACTACCTGGGATACCATAGCCATGGCCTATCAACACCATAGGAATCACCTAGGATATTATAGCTGTGGTCTAGCAACACCTTAGCAACTACCTGGGATGCCATAGCCATGGCCTATCAAATCACCTGGGATTGCTCAGTAATGGCATAGCAATCTTTTGATGTGAAGGCTCTGTATGCAGCGCAACAGGGCTACAGGTTTTTTTTGGTGGAAGCCCGTGTGATAAATTGTTTAGGGCTTCATGGTTTTCTTTGCTGTGCGAGTTTACCTCACGGCTGAGATGATCACCTCGGGTTCACGCCTCAAGGACATCATAGCCGTGATGTCATTGGTGACCCCACAGTCACTCTCTCGGTCTGTGGCTTCAGTGTGACGCTAATCTGCGTGTATTTAAATGAATGTGAAAGTCCACGCGCCTCCTCCCCATTCTGATTCAAAGCACTCTTATTTACTATGTGCAGCCGTCTCAGCTTCTCTCTGCTGTGTAGCCGGCTGTCTGCGTGTGACACTGACATCGTGTTTCCATTGCCGCGCGCATCACGTGTGATGTGAGACGCCGTGGTCACCGCAGCTGGAACAGTCAGCCTGTTGTTTTCCCCCCACGCTGCTGTCCGGCCGCAGAGGACGGAGCCCAGAAAGACGCGCTGTCACTCAGTGTGGAAATGTCAGCGATACTAAAGCCTCACTCGCTCGTGAAACAAGACCCACCAACACCCACACATACCTACACACAAGTACGCACACACACACACACTGTTGTACGATTACAGGACAGACGGTCACACATGCAGGATTCTATGTGTGAGAATGTGCGCCAGATGTATTAAATATATGTACTTAATAACAATGTCTCATGTGTGCAGTGATCATTCACGTAACTTACTATGCAAGTGCTCATAATAACATGTACGACATATCAACACTGTCCATAGAAAAACATGTGTTTTTTATTTTTCTACATCATTTGAACACGACTGTTTACATTGTGGGGAAATTTCGTGATGAATGGACCAATAGAAAAGCTCCAAAATAGCTTGGAAAAATTTCTGGTTCCATTGACCCTACATTAAAAGTAAGGTTTTTGGTCTCTCCTCATATATACATATGGCACACAAGCTTAAGATCACTATGTGCAATGCCAAGTGTCGGCTGGTGGGGTGTAATGCGCCACCACTGGATGCATAAATCTCTGGGACGTCATAAAAGCTCTTAGAGGTGTCTAAGACTTTTGTCCATATAGTGGATGTAAGTACCCACATGTAATAATAGCATATAAAAAACATACTTTACTTTTAATAGAGGTCAACGGAACCAGACACCTTCCCAAGTAATTTTTGGCTATTTCTTTTGATCTATTTATTATAAATTGTTTATACAACGGAAAGGACAACAGGTACTTGGACTGCAACCATATGCAAATACGTATATGACACTGTATATATATATATATACACAAGCTTAAGATCACTATGTGCAATGCCAAGTGTCGGCTGGTGGGGTGTAATGTGCCACCACTGGATGGATGAATCTTGGGTTGATGGAGGTGAGATAATTGTCTCTCATTAAAGAACGATGTCCAACCTCACAAATGCTCTGCTGGATGAATAAGCAAAAACGTATACACTCCAAGATCTTCTAGAGAGCTTCCCAGAAGAGTGGAAGCTGTTATAGCCGCCAAAGGAGGACCAACTCTATATTAATGCCTATATATTTAGAATGGGACGTCATAAAACCTCCTGGAGGTGTCCTAATACTTTTGTCCATATAGTGGATGTAATCTATTAAGTTACTTTTAATAGAGATCAGTGGAACCAGACATCAAATTTTGGGATATTTCTTTTGATCTATTTATTATAAATCGAATACACAATGGAAAAGACAACAGGTACTTGTCTTCCCCGGGGGCGGATGGTAATTTCCAGCGAGACAATGTGACACGTCACAAGGCTAGAAATGTCCCACATTGGTTGGACAAGCTGACCAAGACTTCCAAGTACTACCCTGGACCCCTAATTCCCCAGACTTGAACCCTAGTTGAGTATCTGTGGGACCACCTGGATGGAGGTGGTTTGGCTCTATAGATCCTCCTCCACATTTCATCCAGCAGCTGTGGGATGCACCACAGTCAGAATGGCTCCAGATACATGTGACCACCTACCAGGACCTTATTGAGTCTCTCAGTCCGTCTAGCTGCTGTATGTGGTCATAATAATGTGACTCGGCATTAGCAGTACTTGAAACTCTAATCTGAACCTCAGTAACCAGAGAGAAACGAGACGCTACACAGCTTCACAAAGCCAGTTTGTTGGTCCTCATGTTGTAGGTGTTTGGTTCTGAACACGCTGTTGAGCTCATATCAGGGTTCAGGAGGAGACTCATCCAGGCAGACGGGAGGAAGAGATTTTCTGGCTCGGTGCGTGCGAGTATGCACACGGGACGCCAAAGCTGCTGATGCACGCAAAACAACAGCAGAGGAGATACCTCCAAGCAAATCCCGCTCAAAACAGGGAAACCTATGACATCACCCCTACTCCCCACCCCCCGCCCCAAAACAGCCCCCAAATAAAGATCCTTCACTTTATCATATGAGCTCTGCGGTTGGATATGCGCTGCTGTTCGTCTTATGAAATTATGCAATCGCAGCGCAGTGGGATTTACTCAGGCTGTGCTCGGGCACTGACCATGCCACCGCTGCCCGCTGTGCAGTGACATCAGCAATGCAGAGTGTGCAAGTGAGCTGTAGGGCATTTATCTAGTTGACCAGGCTCCGCCCACAGATGTAGTCTTGGACGAGCTTTACGGAACACTGGCTCAATTCCAGTTCATCAAAATAGAAACTATAAAACACAACTCTGTTTATATACCTACATTAATGTGTGTTATTAATTAAACAAACTGGCTTATTTGTCTTCATATTATTTTTATTATTATTATTTTTGTCGTTATTATTATTATTATTATGATGATGACACTTTAGCAACCACCTGGGATACAATAGCAGTGGCCGAGCAACACCTTAGCAACCACGTGGGACACTATAGCAGTAGTCTAGCAACCATCTGGGATATCATAGAAAACTGTCCTAGCAAGACCATAACAACCACCTGGAAGAACACCTAGGACACCACAGGCCTAGCAACTATATTGGTTGCTCGGCCTAGCAATACATTAACAACTACATGGAATATGATAGCAATGGCCTAGCAACACCTTAGCAACTACCTTGGATAGCACAGTAATGGTCTAGCAACACATTAGGAACCACATAGGATAGCATAGCAATGACCGAGCAACACCTTAGCAACAATTTTGGATACTAAAGCAGTAGCATAACAACACCTTAGCAACCACCTGGCACAGCATATCAAAATGGCCTAGCAACACCATAGTAACTATCTTGGATACTAAAGCAATAGCCTAGCAACACCTTAGCAACCACCTTGGATAGGACAGTAATGGCCTAGCAACACCTTAGCAACCACCTAGGATAGCATAGCAATGGCCTAGAAACACCTTAGCAACCACTTGGGCTACCATAGCAATGGCTAGCAAAACAGAGCAACAACTTGAGCAATACAGGTGGCAGCCAATTAGAAGAGAGCTCATTTACATGGCTTAAAAACAGCATTGTTGTTAGGACCACGTCTGAAAAACATCTCAGACTCAGGTTGTCATAAAAGCTCCTGTAGGTGTCCCAGTACTTTTGTTCATGTAGTGTATGTAATATGATGTATGATAAATATCTTTGCTGTCAGAAGAAAACATGATACCATTATAGAAGAAGGAAAAAAACACACTAGCATTGTTTTAGGACCGCCGTTGGGAAAAGACCCCGGACTCGACATCACAAACCCTTGAGTGTTAAATAGACTTCTCAAAACAAGTCTTTAATTAGCTATTAGACCAGATCGCTGTACTCGTTAGTGTAACCAGGTGGGCCTGTTTCTCATTAGGGGGGCACGGATGCCAAAATAAGTAGCACTCGCTAATTTGCAGCACGTTTTAAAATGTGTGGTGCAGAAAATATTGGGAGGGATTGTAGCCCCCCAGTCCACGCCCACACGGCCCTTTGGGGAACTGATTTATCACAGTGTATGATGAGTTCTCTTAAAGGGCCCCCAACATGGAACATCATAGCATAATTGATTTTGTACTGTCTTTATGATCCATAGATGGAAGTTGGAGAATGATAATAGAACTACACACTGTAAACGGAGCTGATTAAATGTGTGTGGACATAAAGAGGTGTTTATAATAGTACGGCTGAAATATATACAGTAAATATAGAGTTAAAAGTCTTAGGACACCCATTTATTTCAGAACTGAAAAGGAAAATGACGTATCTGAATACCCCAGCAAGTAACGGGTGAGGGGGCCTATCTTTTAGGCTATGTCCCGAACATGGTGGGATCCAATGGGATCGATTGATGCAATTAGATTTGCAATATCTCTTGTGGGTTGAATGTTATCAACACAGAAAATTGCAACAACAACCACATAGAACAACATGTATATATATATATATATATATATATATATATATATATATATATATATATATATATATATATATATATATATATATATATATATATACACAATTTAGCCAGGCAGCCATTATGAACCAAGATTACTTATGGATTATGAATGCTGTGAACACAATAATACAAGTTTAAATAATATAAAAAAATAAATATATTGCAAAAAAGTAGCATATCGGCCCTTTAATCCTTTAATGCATTCAATTTCATTTCATTCATGCATTAATTTCCTTTCTGTTCTATTATTGCTCTATTACTTCAGATCATTAATTTTTATGGCTGATGCTGAACAATAATAATAGTAATGGCTGAAAGCTGCATGCAGGCTGCCCCGCCACCCCCCTCCACCTCTCCGCCCTGCAGTCGTGCTGGCTCTGCTTGCCTCGCTGCCTTTTACATCTCCCCTCGGAAGCTTCCGTCTTACAGGTTTAGCCGTGCTGGGATGTTACAGGAACATCACCATCGCCACAGCAACGGCTGCCTGAGCCGGAGCCCAGAGACTTGAGCGGAGTTGTGGTGTTATGATGTGTTCAGGGTCAGTCTGGGACACACCTGCCACAGCACAGGGTGTGCAGGGCCTGCGCTGCGGAGTACAGCAGTGAGAATAATAGGAGAAGACGTTGTAGCAGAGAAGTAGCGAAATATAGCACATATAGAGAAGAACAGGACAGCCGGGCTCTCACTTCACACACCACAGCACAGTAACACACAACACTGCACGGAGGAAAATCACCAAACTTCTGTAAGAGTTAAGGTGGCGGCGCATTTAAGGTAGCAGTGGATTTGTTGTGGCAGTAAATTTGAGGTGGCAGTGGATTTAAGATATTCATAAATTTAAGATGGCAAGTTCATTTATCATGGCAGTGGATTTCAGGTTCGCATAGATTTAAGGTGGCTGCAGCTTTGCGATGGTAATGGCTTTAAGGTAGCAGTGAACTTAAGGTAGCAGTGGATTTATTGTGGCAGTGGATTTCAGGTAGCTTTGTATTCATGGTGGCTGTGGATTTGAGCTATTAATAATTTAAAGGCATCAGTTGATTTCAGAAGGTCGCTGTGAATTTAAAAAAGCAGTAGATTTGCGGTGGCAATGTATTTAAGGAGAAAGTGTATTTAAGGCAGCAGTGGATTAAGGTGGTGGTGGATTTAGGGTAGCAGTGGCTTTAAAGTGGTAGTAGATTCAAGGTGGCAGTGAAATTACGGTAGCAGTGGATTTAAGATGTCAGTGGATTTAAAGTATTCATAGATTTAATGTGGTAGTTGACTTAAGATGTCAGTGGATGTAATGTACCATTGGATTTAAAGTGCCAATAAATTAAAGGTAGCAGCACTGCTGTGTTTGATCCACTCACACCACCACCACGTCAGTATCACTGCAGTGCTGAGAATGACCCACCTCCCTAATAGTATCTGCTCTGTGGTGGTCCTGTGGGGGTCCTGATCATTAAAGAACAGAGTAATAAAGTATACAGAGAATCAGATGAACTACAGTCTGTAAGTGGAGCTCCTGTATGGTCAGTGTGTGTAGATACTAGAAGGTATAATAAAGTAGCTGGTGTATAAAACATTACTATAATATAAAAAATATAATAGAACAGAATAAATATGTTTTTGTGTGTTAAATGTAGTAAATAAACAGTGATTGTGCAGTAAACTGAGCTGAAGTGTGTTTGTAGAGGACGTGTTCACTTATTCAGACTTATTCAGAATTTGACCATGTTCATAAATTCTGATTCTCACTAGCAAAGTGTTTCCTCCAGATTACACGTTCTGTTCACTCGTTTTCACCACTAGTTACTGACAACATTCACAGTTCAATCAGTACTCTCTCTCTCTCTCCATCTCTCTCTCCCCCCTCTCTCTCTCCCTCTCTCTCTCCCTCCCTCTCTCCCTCTCTCTCTCTCTCCCTTTCTCTCTCCCTCTCTCTCTCTCTCTCTCTCTCTCTCCCTTTCTCTCTCTCTCCCTCTCTCTCTCCCTCTCTCTCTCCATCTCTCTCTCCCTTTCTCTCCCCCCTCTCTCCCTTTCTCTCTCTCTCGCTCTCTCTCCCTTTCTCTCTCTCTCCCTCTCTCTCTCCCTTTCTCTCACTCTCCCTCTCTCTCTCCCTTTCTCTCTCTCTCCCTCTCTCTCTCTCTCCCTTTCTCTCTCTCACTCTCTCTCCATCTCTCTCTCCCGCTTTCTCCCTCTATCTCTCTCTCTCTCTCCCTTTCTCTCTCCCCCTCTCTCGCTCTCTCTCTCTCTTTCTCTCCCCTCTCTCTCTCTCCCTCTCTCTCTCTATCACTCTCTCTCTGTCCCTTTCTCTCTCCCTTTTTCTCTCTCCCTCTCTCTCTCTCTCTCTCTCTCTCTCTCTCTCTCTCTCTCCCTCTCTTTCTCCCCCTCTCGCTCTCTCTCCTCCTGTTCACTGTGATGAGTTGAGTCATTGTCTGCGCTGCATGTTTCATTAGTCGTGTGTGTGTGTGTGTGTGTGTGTGTGTGTGTGTGTGTGTGTGTGCTGTTCTCAGTCGACACGCACACACAAACAGAGAAATGAGGGTGACCTTCAGAGAGTCTGCGCCGAGCCGGAACAGAGGTTTTAGGAAGCGACACCGTACAGTGTGTCATATACTGAACAGTAGATTTATCATCTGCTCACTCATTCACACTCACATACATACACACAGAGAGATAAACAGTATAGAGACATACAGTATAGAGATATACAGTATAGAGATATACACAGAGAGATATACAGTATAGAGATATACACAGAGAGATATACAGTATAGAGATATATACAGAGAGATATACAGTATAGAGATAAACACAGAGAGATAAACAGTATAGAGACATACAGTATAGAGATATACAGTATAGAGACATACAGTATAGAGATATACAGTATAGAGATATACACAGAGAGATATACAGTATAGAGATAAACACAGAGAGATATACAGTATAGAGATATACAGTATAGAGATATACAATATAGCAATATACTGTATAGAGAAGTACAGTATAGGTCTATACATGATAAAGATACTGATATACAGTTCATAAATATACAGTATAGAGATATGCAGGTCATAGATATTCCATATAGAAATATTCAGTATAGAGATATTCAGTATAGAGATGTACAGTATGGGTATATACATTATAAAGATACTTGATATATTGAAATACAGTTCATAGACATACAGTATAGATATATAGTATACATATTCAGTATAGAGATATATACTATATACTGGGATCAATAAAGTATTTCTGATTCGGATTCTCATATAGAGATGTATAGTATAGACATTTAGTATAGAGACATACAGCATAGATATATAGTATACATATTCAGTACAGAGATATATAATACAGACATTTAGTATAGAGACATACAGTATAGATATATAGTATGCATATTCAGTATAGAGATATATAGCATAGACATTTAGTATAGAGACATACAGTATAGATATATAGTATGCATATTCAGTATAGAGATATATAGCATAGACATTTAGTATAGAGACATACAGCATAGATATATAGTATACATATTCAGTACAGAGATATATAATACAGACATTTAGTATAGAGACATACAGTATAGATATATAGTATGCATATTCAGTATAGAGATATATAGCATAGACATTTAGTATAGAGACATACAGTATAGATATATAGTATGCATATTCAGTATAGAGATATATAGCATAGACATTTAGTATAGAGACATACAGTATAGATATATAGTATGCATATTCAGTGTAGAGATATATAGCATAGACATTTAGTATAGAGAAATACAGTATAGATATATAGTATGCATTTTCAGTACAGAGATATATAGAATAGAAATTTAGTATAGAGACATACAGTATAGATATATAGTATACATATTTGGTATAGAGATATATATTATAAACATTTACTATAGAGACATACAGTGTAGATATATAGTATACATATCCAGTATATAGATATTAGTTTAGACATTTAGTGTAGAGACATACAGTATAGATATATAGTACATATATTCAGTATAGAGATATATAGTCTACATATTCATTACAGAAATATATAGAATAGAAATGTAGTACAGAGACATACAGTATAGATATATAGTATACATATTTGGTATAGAGATATATATTATGGACATTTAGTATAAAGACATACAGTATAGATATATAGTATACATATTCAGTACAGAGATATATAATACAGACATTTAGTATAGAGACATACAGTATAGATATATAGTATACATATTCAGTATAGAGATATATAGCATAGACATTTAGTATAGAGAAATACAGTATAGATATATAGTATGCATTTTCAGTACAGAGATATATAGAATAGAAATTTAGTATAGAGACATACAGTATAGATATATAGTATACATATTTGGTATAGAGATATATATTATAAACATTTACTATAGAGACATACAGTGTAGATATATAGTATACATATCCAGTATATAGATATTAGTTTAGACATTTAGTGTAGAGACATACAGTATAGATATATAGTACATATATTCAGTATAGAGATATATAGTCTACATATTCATTACAGAGATATATAGAATAGAAATTTAGTACAGAGACATACAGTATAGATATATAGTATACATATTCAGGATACATATTTAGGATATAGATATAAAGTGTACACATTTAGTATACATATTTAGTATATAGATATATAGTATAGGGATATACAGTACAGAGATAATATCAAGATCTGTTTTAAGACTTAAGAGAGAGAGAGAGAGAGAGAGAGAGAGAGAGAGAGAGAGAGAGAGAGGCTGTGTGTGTGTGTGTGTGTGTGTGTGTGTGTGTGTGTGTGTGTGTGTGTGTGTGTGTGTGTGTGTGTGAGTGAGTGTATCACATGTCTGCTTAAGCAGTCTTACCTCTCTACTTGGATGGAAAACAGGGATCCATCTCTGCACACACGGACGCATTCATCACACCTGTTTACACACACAATCCCAGCCTGCGTTCAATTAACTATTAACTGGTTTTGTGATGTCACAAAAAACAATGCATTAGCATATGGCAGGCAGGCTGGACGTATATTCACCTGACATCATTTATTCATGACGCTAGTTCAGTTCTGGGGGTTCTATATAGGTTTTGTTTTCCGTGTTCTTATGTTATATTACAGTCTACGCTGCGGCCTAAGCCGAAGTTCCCGGGTGCGCCGATCTGGTGTGAAGCAGCTCCGCCCACTTTAAAAACATCACACGATTTAACTTCCAACCACTTAGTCTGTGCTGTTTGAGTTTCTTTTCATTTGTGCCATAAACTGAGCTGCTTTCGTGCAGACCGGGTGCAAGTTATCCACTCGGATATATAGCCAACATTTATGATTTCAAACAATCTGGTTTGGCTTTTGGCCAATCAGAACAGACAGTCCGTCTTAAAGACGCAGTGACGCACATACAAGCACAGAAGAAAGAAATAACGACAGAGAAAAAATATACAAAACTTTAATTTATTTAATTATTTAATTTAATTTAAGTGTCTATGCTTTCGGTTGGGGGGCTGCTATCAGTTTAATGTGGCTCACCCATGTGTCCCTTAGTTATTTATAAAGTGTTTTGTGCTCATGGGTATCACAACCAGTGCCGTGTCCTATATCAGCTTTCCTCTCTCTCTCTCTCTCTCTCTCTCTCTCTCTCTCTCTCTCTCTCTCTCTCGCTCTCTCTCTCTCTCTCTCTCTCTCTCTCTCTCGCTCTCTCTCTCTCTCTCTCTCTCTCTCTCTCTCTCTCTCGCTCTCTCTCTCGCGCTCTCATTCGCTCGATCGCCTGCACACACACAAACATACCCAGTGTCATTTTTAAAGAGCCAGCGCTTTCCAGGTTTTCTATCTTGCGTGTGAAGCTGTGAGCCGATGACTGTTGACCACAGTCGAATGGGCTGCAGTGGGCCTTTACAAACAAACCCACACGCTCTCACTCAGTCATGCAGCAGGTGTGGAGGATGCGATACTCGGAGTGGTTTTTAAAAACGTTCACAGGAACATTTGAATCAGTGCTGTGAAGAAACACAACACTGTTTTTTTTTTTTTTTTCTGGGCTCCTAATCTAAAAGTGCACCCGGGTATTGCTGTTGACACATCGCTGGAGTGGCTGCCAGGGCGAACTAGGCCACTCCTGTGAGACGAACGAATCGAGGCAGCGGGGGATTATGGGAGCACATCTCATGAAACCAGCAGATATTGGACAGCGAACCCTCAGCATTTCAGAGCCACTGCGCTGCTGCTGGCAGTCGGGCTGCGGAAGGAAGTCTGATGTGGAAGAAACGAGGGATTCGTTTCATATTAGTGCAGCGTGAACGCCGTGTCTGCCGCGTCTCACCTGCTGAACAATTTCTTTCCCCTTCGTTATATAATCACCGCTTTATTGCATCCCCTGCACAGCACTGCTCGCTGCCACTGCGTCGACTGTAGTTACTCTTCTGTATATTCACTTTAACTGTGAGACGTTTCATTCGTGATGAACAGAAGAAGCTGAAATACGTTACAGATCATTGTATCAATATAGATCAACGTAATCTCCATCTACTAAATTACCTGAGTACCATCAGCAGTCAGCAGAACAGGTGCAGGAACACACTGTGCAGGTCTAATGCAATGTTAGTTGCTTAAACTTACATGCAAGTAAGGTTCACTTGAGTTAAACATATTGTAGAGCACTCTGCCACTTGTTTGAAACTGATAAACTGTTGCCAGCTACTAGGTTTCATGAAACAATCAAGATCTGTGCTTTGAAAGAACACTCTGGATAAAATGAGATACTTCATCCTATGGTTGGCTTGGCATAGTGAAACTTTCATGCAACTTTAGCTGCTTTGAAACGTACAAGAAACTAAATTTCATTCGATGCATCTGTAGTTGCCCATCAAAGCATCCTGCAACTCACTTGAAACTCAGCCACTTCAGAAACAGGTTTCATAAAACATCCAACCAAAACAGGTTTCATGAAGCAACCAGGTTTCCTGAAACAGCCAGTCAACACTCTGAACGAACCAGCTGGGTGTACCTTATCCTAAGACTGGCTTTACAAAGTGAAACCTTTATGCAGTTTCAGTTGCCCATCAATGCATCCTTTTGCAAGCATGCAACTGTTGCAAGCATCTTAACGTGGGAAAATAGGTTTGGTAAAACAACCAACCACAACAGGTTTCATAAAGCTACCAGGTTTCTTGAAACAGCCAGTCAACACTTTGCACGAACTTTAAACGAACAGTCTGGGTGTACTTGACCCTAAACTTACATGCAGTTTTAGTTGCCCGTCAAAGCATCCTGCAACTCACTTGAAACTTTTACAAGCACACACATGTTGTAAGCATCTTAAAAGGTTTCAACCAACCAAAACAGGTTTCACAGAACAACAGATTAAAACAGGTTTCATGAAACTGCCAAGTAAAACAGGTTTCATGAAACAACCAGGTTTCCTCGAACAGCCAATCAACACCTGTGCTTTAAAAGAACAGCCAGAGTGCAAAGGAATCTGCATGGCAAATATTTTATGCAAATTTAGTTGCTGGAAACTCAAATGAAACTAAGTTGCATACTGTAAAGCATGCTTTCAAAACTGGTTTTTATGAAATTTACAGAGGAGAAGAGCAAGATATGTTCCTTAATAAATATATGATATATGTAAACTGCTAATATGAATAACTAATACAGTAATGAAATGTGTTCTGTATGTTTTTGAGTTACATTGTGTAACTATCAAGGAACTTAAGTTGCATGCAACAAAAGCTAGCCCTTAGTGCTAATGTAGATGTCTAAGAATGAAAGCTGTTAATGTTAATTAATGTTAAATGAGGCTTGACAACGCTGTCCAAAGAAAAACAAATAAATAGCAGCTTTACAGGAGAGGACAAACTCTGTCTTCACTCTCAATGTAAGTCAATGGAACCAGAATTTTTCCCAATTGATTTTGGAGCCTTTCTATTGATCCATTCATCATAAAACTTTCACAGGATGTAAAGAGCAGCTGTCAGGTTCAAATGACGTAGAAAAACTAAAATCAACAAATAAGTAGATACATGCATTTCCGTGACGATTTCTTTCTATGCCCTTTCTAGCTCATTTCATCAATGGTCAGTTTTTGACCACAGACAGACGGGTTCTGTTGTTCAGCATGTCGGACCTACAGGGTCAGGGAATCTAATGATGAGGTCAATGAATGTACTCGTTTCCTGCACTTACAGCCCTTCAATTTGTTTAGAAGTTCTAAGAAGTTTCATAAACCAGTGTTTGGGCAAAGATACCCATATTATTGTGGTGAAGATCTGAGAGGGTGGAGAGAGTCTTTTTCCATAATTCTTGCCTTTAGGTCGTGACTTCAGTGCTTACGTCACTGATTTCAGGTTGGGGTGCAACAGTGACGTGTGCTTACCGTATGACCTGTGAAGCCTAATTTATGTTTTGAGAGTAAAGTGCTGGTTGAAGTGTGAATTAGAGTTAAGGTGTAATTTTGATGCTGAGTGAGGAGATATGAAAGGTGAAGCTCTGAAAGCTACTTCCAAAGTAAACAGTTTAAAGGTCAGTTGTTGGCCAAGAGTTTTCATTGGCTGTTAGCCAATGTTGGTCCATATACTCTATATATACAAGCTTATTTGAGATTATTATTAGCTTATCTAGACCTGAGACCAACATAACGATGGAGGATTCTTCCAAATTTTACGTGGCAAAGAGCTGACAGAAAGCAAAAAAACAAATAACAATATAGGAAGGAAGAAAACGCAGGATGGTTGCGCAGCTTAAGCAGTATGAGAAACGAGGGATGAACAAAGTTCAGTGTGTTTGTGGATCTACTCTGAGTGAGTTCAGGCAGTTTAGAGGCTGTAGGTTATACGAAACAATCATGTTTGGGTTTCCTCAAAAATGAATGGCCCTCATTGGGAGGAGCGAGGGATGAATAAACAACAAATGGAGGAGTGCGGGTCAGTATGTCTGTGGATTAGTGTTTGGGGATCTTTTCTGAGTGAGTACAGGCAGTTTGGAGACTGCAGGTTAAATGAAACCAGGATGTTTGGGTATGACTGAAAATGAATAGGACCCTATAGAGAAAAAAAGAGGGATGGAAATAAACGACAAACATACGCGTGCGACTCGAACCAACACTGCAGTCGTGGTCGGGGGTCTGCCCTGAGTCAGTGTATGTGAAACGGTGTCAGTGGGTCGAGCAAAAGTTCAGTAGATTGGCATGTACTTCTCCATCCTATTCATTCTCTGTGGGAGAAAATTCTGTGAATCCGATCAACAACCTGATCACAAGCCTGAATCACACAATCAGATCAGACGGTCTGGAGCTGAAACAGAGTCTATAATTCAAAAACCGCAGGACGAGTTACGTTTTGCTTTCCTACGCTGACAGAAAGCAAAAGACAAATAACAATATAAGAAGAAAAGAAAGGCAGGATGGTTGCGCAGCTTAAGCAGTATAAGAAGCGAGGGATGAATAAGCGACAGGTAGAGGAGTGCGGGTCAGTGTGTTTGGGGATCTGCTCTGAGTGAGTACAGGCAGTTTGGAGGTTGTAGGTTTAATGAAACTGTGATGTTTGGGGTGCGCTCGAAAATGAAGAGGACCCTATGGAGGAAAAAAAGAGGGATGGAAAAAAACGACAAACAGACGAGTGCAGGTCAAACCAACTCCGTCTCTACAGTTGTGGTTGGGGGTCCGCCCTGAGTGAAACGGTGTCTGTGGGTCGAGCAAAAGTTTAGTAGATTGGCGTGTACTTTTCCATCCTATTAATTCTTTATGGGTAGAATTTCTGTGAATCCGATCAGAAGCCTGATCACAAGCCTGAAACACACGATCAGATCAGACGGTCTGGAGCTGAAACAGAGTCGATATTTCAAAACTGCTGGACGAGTTACGTAAAAAAGCTAAGAAATGAATAACAAGATAGTTGCACATTATATGATGACCACACGTCCGGTTCACGCCGTCTGCTGTGATGTAAACATGTGATTGTGAACAGTAACAACTGCGGAAGCTTAAATAATCAGGTGATGATGTAATAACGGTGACAGGCCTTTACTCAACAGGAGGATGATTTAGACACCCAGGTTACACAGTGATCAGAGTTGTTCACTACTGCGTCTAGCTCTGCACCATACTGTTGCTGTCCAAAGAAAAAAACATGTATCTCAATATTTGAGGATTTTCAAGTAGCATGGAAAAGCTTCTGGTTCCACTGACTCACATTAACAGAGAAGGTCATTAGCCTCTCCTGTGAAGTATCTTGTTTACACATGTTTATCTGTTTCAGTGATGATATCTTCCTCCATTTTCTATAGACGATAGTTCGTCAGACAGTGTCTGTTTGGCATTCTTTAAATAGGAATTCTATTGATTTGGCTAAATTTTCATGACATTTACTGGTGGAGATGATGTTTACAGTGGTGGTGATGGTGTTTACAGTAGTGGAGATAATGTTTACAGTGGAGATGATGTTTACAGTGGAGGTGATGTTGTTTACAGTGGTGATGATGTTTAAAGTGGTGGTGATGGTGTTTACAGTGGTGGTGATGGTGTTTACAGTGGTGGTGATGGTGTTTACAGTGGTGGTGATGGGAATATTAACAACTTGCATGTACTTCTGCCATGAATGGGTTTAAAGCCAAAAGTATGATGGCTTTAAACCCATCTATCTATCTGTCTGTCTGTCTGTCTGTCTGTCTGTCTGCCTGTCTGTCTGTCTATCTATCTATCTATCTGTATGATAAAACAGTGCCATAACTTTGAGGGACGTCTGGTTATCATCACCACCACTTTGAACAATTCTGATTTGGCAAGTTTCCCTCAAACCCCTCACAGCGGTAACAAAGTAACAAACTGTAATAAATAATGATAGAAATTTTTAAACCTTGGTGGAGTTCCCCTTTACCCTCTTTTAAGAGATGGCATCATGACGAAGTGCCCCTGCCTCCTCTGTCTCTCTCTCTCAGCCTTGCTCTCCCAGGGTGTAATCGGTATTTAATTTAGGGCCATGAAGCCCAAGGGCGTCGCCTCATCATTCACTGTCATGGGTCAAGCGTCCAATCGGACAGGCCGCGCTCGAGTGGTGTCCAAGCGAATTGATTCGTAACGCGTGTCCTGCTCCATGTCGCTTAGTGCGAGCTTCATCTGTACCATTCATTAGCGTCCTGTCGCACAGCGTCCAGCTGGAGCGTCCTGTGCTGAACCAGTGCGGTGATTCATTACGGTGGGCTGACATCACTCGCCACTCCGTAACGACTTGATTACGCTGCTATGACATGCCGGGCGAATATGAAATGCTTTTTTCTTTTTTAGCTCCACTGTTTAATTTAATGGATCTTCAAAAATTACCTCCACAGGGCGACACCTCAGGCGGGCAGTGTGCGCAGGCCTTGATTGAATTTTAGACCCCTGGCATGCGGGGGGAGTGTAGACACAGCGGGCCTACATTTATATTTTTGATTATTTTTAATATTTGCTACTTAAACCATTTGTACAGAATGCATATCATCATGTATCGTTTTTTATCTTTCTACATCACTGAAACCCGACAGCTGCTCTTTATATCCTGTAAAAGTTTCTTGATGAATGGACCAATAGAAATGCTCCAAAACAGCTTGGACAAAATTCTGGTTCCATTGACTTACATTGAAAGTGAAGATGGTTTTTGGTTTCTCCTGTAAAGTAGCAGCTTTGGAAATACCAGTTTTTCTTTCATATACATGTAGCATCTAGCATATCATAGAAATCGTCACTGTTCAAAGAAAAACATCCATCCATTATCTTCCGCTTTATCCCGCTAGTCAGGGTCGATGGAGTCAATCCCAGAGTCATCGGGCAAGGCGGGGTACACCATGGACACACACACTCACACCTACGGGCAGTTTAGAGTGAGGATCCTAACATGTATGTGTTTGGACTGTGGGAGGAAACCGGAGAACCCAGAGGAACCCACTCAAACACAGAGAGACCATACACACTCCACACAGAACCACCCAGACCGGGAATCCACTACACCACCGCGCGCCCCAAAGAAAAACAAATATCTTCAAAATGGTTACTTTACATCAGAAACCAAAAAGGCTATTTTGGAGCATTTCTATTGGTCCATTTGGTCCAGGCAAAGATACCGTTTACATGGTCAATGTGAGTGGGTGGAGCTAAACTCAACTCAAAAACACAGCCTAAACACAGCTGATTGGACCATCTGAGAACTGTTTTGGTGCAGATCGATCTATCTATCTGTATGTTTGTCTATCTATCTATCTATCTATCTATCTATCTATCTATCTATCTATCTATCTATCTATCTATCTATCTATCTATCTATCTATCTATCTATCTATCTATCTATCTATCTATCTATCTATCTATCTATCTATCTATCTATCTATCTATCTGTTTTAAGGACTTCAGAAGCTGCACAGAAGATATTCATCCCCAGCCCAGCCGTAATAACTAAATAACTTTCAAATAATATAAATTAATAAACCACAACACAAACTCATTAAATATTCCATATCATAAACTCTGCTTTTGGCTTCAAAATCAATCCCTTTTACACTAATAACCATAACGATGAAGTGTTTGCTGAGGACCCCCTCCATGCCCTCCTCTTCCACCACTGACGTTCTACCAAACACTCAGTTTTCAGCGCTGAGTCAAGGAGCTTCTCATCACTCTGGAGTGAGAGGTGTGAGTTCACTGAGTCCTGTGTTAGCAGCAGTACTGTCAGCATTCTGGAGACGAGTGCTGGGAGGGCTGCTATACGGATTTAAGGGGGTGAATTTAATAAGGAGCTCGGTTTAAGCAGGAAAGCAGAAAAAACACACCATATAGGATCAGATATATACAGTAAATGCAGTTTCCCTAATCAGTATGTGGCCCAATCAGTAACCAGCGTGTTGACACTGAGACGAAAATGCTAGAAATCACAGTATTTGGGTCATGAATGCTCCAGAGCGTCCCGGGGCTATGAGCTGGGTCTGTATTCAGATTGACTAACAAGCCGGTAACTCCTACTGAAGAGTTTATCTTACCAGAAAGACATAATTAGGCCAAACTCTCTGTTATGGTTATAATTTTTTGTGGCCCTCCTTAAGAGCAGGACTGAAATTCAAATCAGCCCACCCACAATTTTTTTGTGCCCCCTATCCAACAGGGTGGGACTCTAGGCCTTCTAGAACTTTGTGGAACTCAAAAATGCCACAGTGCTATCCAAAGAAAAACAAGTAAATCCAAAACTTTTCAGGAGAGGCCAAAAACTTTGCATACCTTCAACGTCTGTCAATCAAAAGAGATTTAATTCCAACCAGTCTTATAGCATTTCTGTTAAAATTCTAAAGGACCTGTAAAGCTCAACTGATAAAGAAAAATAATCACAAAATATCAAGATACATGTTTTTCTTTGGACAGCAACGATATTTGAACTCATTTCTGGACTGACACACACTGGCCTACATGTACTGGTCAAAGCGGGGGACTGGACAGTGGCTGTTGTTGAAGGGCTAACGCAAACAGTGAATGGAGACAGATGGGCTGTAGACACGTTCACAAGGACATTTTGGGTTCTGTCAAAAAATGCATTGATATGTGCTGCTAGTTCGCTGCACTGGCCGGCCAAGACTGTGAATAACAAAGTTATAACAGTCAGAATCTGAAATATTCATCATCACAGATCAACTGCAGCAACTGCAGATCTGGAGCAGTTAGTATACATGATTGTGTAGCTACAGTACATAAACAAAGTTATAGATTTACTTTATATATATATATATATGTATCTCCTACATAAACACTAAACCCTAACCCCTATATTTACACTAAACACTAACTCCTACATTTACACTAAACTCTAACTCCTACATTTACACTAAACACTAACTCCTACATTTACACTAAACCCTAACCCCTACATTTACACTAAACCCTAACCCCTACATTTACACTAAACACTAACCCTTACATTTACACTAAACACTAACTCCTACATTTACACTAAACCCTAACCCCTACATTTACACTAAACACTAACTCCTACATTTACACTAAACACTAACTCCTACATTTACACTAAACCCTAACCCCTACATTTACACTAAACACTAACTCCTACATTTACACTAAACACTAACTCCTACATTTACACTAAACCCTAACCCTTACATTTACACTAAACACTAACTCCTACATTTACACTAAACACTAACCCCTACATTTACACTAAACACTAACCCCTACATTGATACTAAACACTAACCCCTACATTTACACTAAACCCTAACTCCTACATTTACACTAAACACTAACCCCTACATTTACACTAAACACTAACCCCTACATTTACACTAAACCCTAACTCCTACATTTACACTAAACACTAACCCCTACATTTACACTAAACACTAACCCCTACATTGATACTAAACACTAACCCCTACATTTACACTAAACACTAACCCTTACATTGATACTAAACACTAACCCCTACATTTACACTAAACACTAACTCCTACATTTACACTAAAAACTAACTCCTACATTTACACTAAACACTAACCCTTACATTTACACTAAACCCTAACTCCTACATTTACACTAAACACTAACTCCTACATTTACTCTAAACACTAACCCCTACATTTACACTAAACACTAACCCCTACATTTACACTAAACACTAACCCCTACATTGATACTAAACACTAACCCCTACATTTACACTAAACCCTAACCCCTACATTGATACTAAACACTAACCCCTACATTTACACTAAACCCTAACTCCTACATTTACACTAAACACTAACCCCTACATTTACACTAAACACTAACCCCTACATTTACACTAAACACTAACCCCTACATTGATACTAAACACTAACCCCTACATTTACACTAAACACTAACCCCTACACTGATACTAAACACTAACCCCTACATTTACACTAAACACTAACTCCTACATTTACACTAAACACTAACTCCTACATCTACACTAAACACTAACTCCTACATTTACACTAAACAATAACCCCTACATTTACACTAAACACTAACCCCTACATTTACACTAAACACTAACCCCTACATTGATACTAAACACTAACCCCTACATTTACACTAAACACTAACCCCTACATTTACACTAAACACTAACTCCTACATTTACACTAAACCCTAACTCCTACATTTACACTAAACACTAACCCCTACATTGATACTAAACCCTAACTCCTACATTTACACTAAACACTAACCCCTACATTTACACTAAACACTAACCCCTACATTTACACTAAACCCTAACTCCTACATTTACATTAAACACTAAATTCTACATTTACACTAAAAACTAACTCCTACATTTACACTAAACACTAACCCTTACATTTACACTAACCCTAACTCCTACATTTACACTAAACACTAACTCCTACATTTACACTAAAGACTAATCCCTACATTTACACTAAACAATAAGCTCTACATTTACACTAAACCCTAACTCCTACATTTACACTAAAAACTAACCCCTACATTTACACTAAACCCTAACCCCTACATTGATACTAAACACTAACCCCTACATTTACACTAAACCCTAACTCCTACATTTACACTAAACACTAACCCCTACATTTACACTAAACACTAACCCCTACATTTACACTAAACACTAACCCCTACATTGATACTAAACACTAACCCCTACATTTACACTAAACACTAACCCCTACACTGATACTAAACACTAACCCCTACATTTACACTAAACACTAACTCCTACATTTACACTAAACACTAACTCCTACATCTACACTAAACACTAACTCCTACATTTACACTAAACACTAACCCCTACATTTACACTAAACACTAACCCCTACATTTACACTAAACACTAACCCCTACATTGATACTAAACACTAACCCCTACATTTACACTAAACACTAACCCCTACATTTACACTAAACACTAACTCCTACATTTACACTAAACCCTAACTCCTACATTTACACTAAACACTAACCCCTACATTTACACTAAACACTAACCCCTACATTTACACTAAACACTAACCCCTACATTTAAACTAAACACTAACCTCTACATTGATACTAAACACTAACCTCTACATTTACACTAAAAACTAACTCCTACATTTACACTAAACACTAACCCCTACATTTACACTAAACTCTGAGTAGAGCAGGTGTAGAGTAGGAGGAGAGTAGCACTGCTTCTTATTCGGTACACTGTGGAGGACGTGCTGCAGCAGATAAGAACGTTACTTCGGCTCCTGCAGTCATTGCTCAGAATGATTAGGGATGGAAGGTGACGGAGGAAAGTAATGAGCGCTCGGGAAAGCGTGTGTACGTGTGATTGTGCATGTGATTGTTTTCACAGCTAGCTGTTTGGACACTGAGTTGACAGATGCATGAGTAAATACATAATGAAACAGGAATGGATGAATAAATGAACAATGCGGGATGAGAAGGGCTTTCATGGCCTCTGATGTCCGACTTCAAACGGTGTGACACAGCAGATCGGCTGTGGAGACAGGGGAGAGGCGGGCGGGATGGAGGGAGGAAGACAGGGCTCTGGAAAGATGGAGGGAGGGATTAAGGGAAAGGTCAGAGGAAGAAGCTTCCTGTCTGCTTCTCTCAGTAGCAAGTCTTCTCTGTGGGATGGGCGAGCTTCCTGTGCCATCTCTCTCTCTCTCTCTCTCTCTCTCTCTCTCTCTCTCTCTCTCCCTCTCGCTCTCTCTCACTCTCTCTCTCTCTCTCTCTATGTTTATCTATCTTTTAAGCTATCTATTTATCTCTCTCTTTCTCTGTCTGTTTCTCTCTCCCTCTCTCTCTTTCTCTATCTATCTCTTTTTTGCTCTCTCCCTCTCTCTCTCTTTTTTTTCTCTCTCCATTTCTCCCCCTCTCTCTCTTTCTCTCCCTTTCTCTCACTCTTTATCTCTCTCTAGTTCTCTCCCTCTCTCTCTAGTTCTCTCTCTCTACCTCTCTCTCTCTCCATTTCTTTGTAATTCTCTCCCCCTCTCCCTACTCTGTCTTTCTCTCTCTCTACCTCTCTCTCTCTCTCTCCATTTCTTTGTAATTCTCTTCCCCTCTCCCTACTCTCTCTCTCTCTCTCTCTACCTCTCTCTCTCTCTCCATTTCTTTGTAATTCTCTCCCCCTCTCCACACTCTCTCTCTCTCTCTCTCTCTCTCTCTCTCTCTCTCTCTCTCTTTCTCTCTCTCTCTACCTCTCTCTCTCTCTCTCTCTCTCTCTCTTTCTCTCTCTCTCTACCTCTCTACCTCTCTCTCTCTCTCTCTCTCTCTCTCTCCGTTTCTTTGTAATTCTCTCCCCCTCTCCCTACTCCCTACTGCCATTTTCGAAATATTTTACGGTATCAGGAATATTAGCTCATTACATTACTCTGTTCACCTCTCTTTATAAAGAATCCTAAAGGGGAAGTCCATGTATTTTTTAAAATTTAAAGTGGTTACTTCCAGAGACACTGTTAACAGTGGTGTCGAACAGAACCAGGTATCTGAACAGAACTCCAACAGTTTACATTAAAATGAATACGCTGCCAGAGACATGACTGTGAAAAGGTTCTGGCATTACATGAACACTACCATGTACACTATGTGTGTGTGTGTGTGTGTGTGTGTGTGTGTGTGTGTGTAACTATAAAGGTGTTTAGATCTGAATGAGTTGAGAGATGAGTGTAAATAGTGAAGTTGGAGCCCATGTACACAAATATTACTAAAACAAACATTTGACTGTATTTAAATCTAAAAATGAGAATGAATATATTTATATAAGAGCTATAAAACCTTTTTATTTGTATTTATAGTAGTTAGTAACAGGAAATTTGTGAAAGAACGTCACTTTAATGAAATGAAATGAGTAATGAGTCACTTTAAATTTTTGTACCACATTAACTGGAATTATTGCTGTTACTGCTGTCATTGCTGTCATTGCTGTTACTGCTGTTACTGCTGTTATTGCTGTTACTGCTGTCATTGCTGTTTCTGCTGTTACTGTTGTCATTGCTGTTACTGCTGTTACTGCTGTTACTGCTGTTACTGCTGTTATTGCTGTTACTGCTGTTACTGCTGTCATTGCTGTTACTGCTGTTACTGCTGTCATTGCTGTTACTGCTGTTACTGCTGTTTTTGCTGTTACTGCTGTCATTGCTGTTACTGCTGTTACTGCTGTCATTGCTGTTACTGCTGTTACTGCTGTTACTGCTGTTACTGCTGTTACTGCTGTCATTGCTGTTACTGCTGTTACTGCTGTCATTGCTGTTACTGCTGTTACTGCTGTTACTGCTGTTATTGCTGTTACTGCTGTCATTGCTGTTACTGCTGTTACTGCGGTTATTGCTGTTACTGCTGTTATTGCTGTTACTGCTGTTATTGCTGTTACCGCTGTTATTGCTGTTACTGTTGTTATTGCTGTTATTGCTGTTACTGCTGTTACTGCTGTTACTGCTGTTACTGTTGTTATTGCTGTTACTGCTGTTATTGTAGTTATAGCTGTTACTGCTGTTACTGCTGTTACTGTTGTTATTGCTGTTACTGCTGTTATTGCTGTTACTGCTGTCATTGCTGTTACTGCTGTTACTGCTGTCATTGCTGTTACTGCTGTTACTGCTGTTATTGCTGTTACTGCTGTCATTGCTGTTACTGCTGTTACTGCTGTTATTGCTGTTACCGCTGTTATTGCTGTTACTGGTGTCATTGCTGTTACTGCTGTTACTGCTGTTATTGCTGTTACTGTTGTTACTGCTGTTACTGCTGTTACTGCTGTTATTGCTGTTACTGTTGTTATTGCTGTTACTGCTGTTACTGCTGTTATTGCTGTTATTGCTGTTACTGCTGTTACTGCTGTTACTGTTGTTATTGCTGTTACTGCTGTTACTGTTGTTACTGTTGTTATTGCTGTTACTGTTGTTATTGCTGTTACTGCTGTTATTGCTGTTACTGCTGTTACTGCTGTTACTGCTGTTATTGCTGTTACTGCTGTTACTGTTGTTATTGCTGTTACTGTTGTTATTGCTGTTACTGCTGTTATTGCTGTTACTGCTGTTACTGCTGTTATTGCTGTTACTGCTGTTACTGCTGGTATTCCTGTTACTGCTGTTACTGCTGTTACTGCTGTTATTGCTGTTATTGCTGTTACTGCTGGTATTGCTGTTACTGCTGTTACTGCTGTTATTGCTGTTATTACTGTTACTGCTGGTATTCCTGTTATTGCTGTTACTGTTGTTATTGCTGTTACTGCTGTTACTGCTGTTATTGCTGTTATTACTGTTACTGCTGGTATTCCTGTTATTGCTGTTACTGCTGTTACTGCTGTTATTGCTGTTACTGCTGTTACTGCTGTTAATGATGTTAATGCTGTTACTGCTGTTATTGCTGTTATTGCTGTTACTGCTGTTATTGCTGTTATTGCTGTTATTGCTGTTACTGCTGGCATTGCTGTTATTGCTGTTACTGCTGTTATTTCTGTTATTGCTGTTACTGCTGTTATTGCTGTCATTGCTGTTATTGCTGTTACTGCTGTTACTGCTGTTATTGCTGTTACTGCTGTTATTGCTGTTATTACTGTTACTGCTGGTATTCCTGTTATTGCTGTTACTGCTGTTACTGCTGTTATTGCTGTTACTGCTGTTACTGCTGTTAATGATGTTAATGCTGTTACTGCTGTTACTGCTGTTATTGCTGTTACTGCTGTTATTGCTGTTACTGCTGTTATTGCTGTTACTGCTGTTATTTCTGTTATTGCTGTTACTGCTGTTATTGCTGTCATTGCTGTTATTGCTGTTATTGCTCTTATTGCTGTTATTGCTGTTACTGCTGTTACTGCTGTTATTGCTGTTACTGCTGTTATTGCTGTTACTGCTGTGTTTTTTAGAGTAAGTTTGTAAGTACTGTGAATTTTTTAAATCTCTACAATTGCACCTTAAATTTCTAGAATCCCCCTTAAAAACACTGTTGCTGCTATTATTGCTGTGTTCTCAAATTATTTCTGTGCTGCTCAAACTCTACTTAAAAAAACTGAACTGCAGATGTTCTTCATGATTCAGGATTCAATAAACAATCACTAGAAATGGACCAAGGCATCACAGTGGTGTAGGGGTCAGTACGGTGGTGTAGTGGTTAGTATGGTGGTGTAGTGGTTAGTATGGTGGTGTAGGGGTCAGTACGGTGGTGTAGTGGTTAGTATGGTGGTGTGGTGGTCAGTATGGTGGTGTAGGGGTCAGCACGGTGGTGTACTGGTTAGTATGGTGGTGTAGTGGTTAGTATGGTGGTGTAGTGGTTAGTATGGTGGTGTAGTGGTTAGTATGGTGGTGTAGTGGTTAGTATGGTGGTGTAGTGTTTAGTATGGTGGTGTAGTGGTCAGTATGGTGGTGTAGTGGTTAGTATGGTGGTGTAGTGGTTAGTATGGTGGTGTAGTGGTCAGTATGGTGGTGTAGTGGTCAGCACTGTCTCCTCACAGTAAGATGATCTGGGTTGGATTCCTGGTCCGGGTGGTTCTGTGTGGAGTGTGTATGTTCTCTCCGTGCTTGAGTGGGTTCCTCCGGGTACTCCGGTTTCCTCCCACAGTGAAAAACACATGCATGTTAGGATCCTCACTCTAAACTGCCCGTAGGTGTGAGTGTGTGAGTGTGTGTTGGCCATGTGACTGGTGACCTGTACATGGTGTACCCCGCCTTCACCCGATGATGCTGGGATTGGCTCCAGCCCCGCTCAACCCTGACTAGCAGGATAAAGCAGAAGATAATGGATGGATGGAAATGGAGCAAGGAACGAAATGCAAACTGAGCACTGTGGGAAGAAAAGAGGACAAAGCTGAGATTTGCTCTTTAATTTTTCAGCTTTTATTTTAATTTCTCGTTTCCGTTCCACCTTAAATAGAGCTGCAGTTACAACAAAGCATTAGGCCAACTAAAGGTGGACCTAAGTGGACTTAACAACAGAAACACTTTTCTTCCTCAAAATATACTTAATTGGCTTCTTTTTAAGGAATTCGGCCAAAACAGGTGGATAGAGTATTTTATGGCTACTGTGAAAAGAGGTCGAGTATAAATTCCAGATGTATATTTTTAGTTTTCGGGAAGGTCCTGGTCATTTCTGACCTTGGAGCTGTTCCTGGTTGGATATTTTTGGTTGATGGACCAAAACCTTGAACAGTGAAGCCGACATGTGTAATACGCTGCTGTGCTTGATACTGACGGAATAATATATGGTCAACAGCGGCCCTGTGGTCAACAACTGACCGGTGATGAATGAGGTAGAGGGCGGCTGGCAAACTGTGCATGACAACAGATGAATTACAGCCTGTAATTGTGGACGCATGTGGTGGATCTATAAGGTAGGAGGAGCTGTTTACGTGGTAGGCCTTTCTTTCTTGATGTGAACGGTGAGCACCTTGCAGATGAAGGAATGCTAAGTATTTTGGCATTGCATTCCTGTCTTAATGTAAGTTTGGGATGAAGTATTCCTTTAAGACCACCCAGGCTCCGGCACCTGTTCTCTAGAAGCCCCACAGCCTGCTGAAGCCCCTTGACCGTCCCTCCTTTTTTGTACTAGTAGATGCGGCCTCTCCATGAGAGGCGCTTTATAAATATTTATCCAAAATAAATATTTGTTTTTAATGTTTTCACAGGACACCCACGATGACCGTAACCTTTGCGTCCACCCTCCCACCTCTCGGAATTTTTTGCGTTTGTTTTCTTCCTGACGTGTAGCGTAATGTAGTCTTACGAGCAGCCAGTGCTTGATTTCCAGGCATGCTGTCATTCAAGTGCTGAAAATCTAGACCCGCGACTTCAGCCCTGGCCTGGAAAAGAGTGCCAAGGCAGTCAATGATGTGTTGTGATGTCATTCGGCACCCCACGCTTGGCCAGCTCCGCGAACCGCGAGGCGGACGCTCCTCCATCCCTCCCTCGCCATCCTTCCTCCTGATCCCTTTGCTCTTTTCACTTTGGGCTTCTCCTTTATCCTGTGGAAGGTCAGGGGAGTTAGTATAAAGAGATGAAAGCCGAGATGAGAGTCAGAAAGGAGGTGAATGGAAGGAAAGAGATGAAAGAGGATGAGGGAAATAATGAAGAATGTGTGAGAGGAGCAAGTCAGCTGAGAGGTGGAAAATAAGTAGAAGAATGCAAGATGTACAAACAATGTTTTTATTCAAATGTAAAATAAAGAGCAATGAACGTTTTACTTTTAAACCATAACTCATATATGCATTTTTGAGCTTTAGCCAACATATTCAGCCATATATGTTTTTTTCTGGGCTGTAGGGGTTTTTACATGGACTTGTAGTGGTTTTTGATTGGTGATACAAGGGACCCAGTTGGGTTATAACTTAGTGCCCCATTTGGGTCATAATTCTGGGCTCAAGTTGGATTGTAACTTTGGCCCAAGTTGGGTTATAACATTGGTCCCCAGTTGGGTTATGACTTTGGTCCCCAGTTGGGTCATAATTCTGGGCTCCAGTTGAATTGTACCTTTGGCCCAAGTTGGGTTATAACATTGGTCCCCAGTTGGGTTATAACTCTGGACCCCAGTTGGGTTAAGACTTTGATCCCTAGTTGGGTTATGACTTTGGTCCCCAGTTAGGTTATAACTCTGGAGCCCAGTTTGGTTATAATTTTGGGCCCAATTTGGGTTATAACTCTTGACCCCAGCTGGGTTGTAACTCTTTTGGGTTTAAAGTTTGAGCTCCAGTTGGGCTATGGCCATGGGTCCCAGTTGGGTCAGTTTGTGGGACACAGTTAAGCTACAGGTGTGGGCTCAAGGTGGGTTACCATTGTGAGGCCCAGTTAGGCTACAGTTGTGGACACCATTTGGATCCCTGCCGTGGGGCCCTGTTGGGTTTCATTTGTGGTCCCAGCAGGGTTACATTTATTTTTGTTTTGACTGTAGGGTCAGAGGATGATTGTTCACATAGGGCCACTTGCAAACCCCATTAGTGGCCCAGATGGGCAAAAGCACTCAAAGGCCCATATGCAGCCAATGGACAAACCTTTGTGGGCCGCAACTGAGTTGCCTAAGGGACACCAAATATGCAGCCCATCTTTAACCCATGTTGGGCCCACACGGACATGTTGGTTGGGAAGTCAATCCAGCCAGATCTAATAGTTGGAACTTGATTGCTAGGATAGGTTTAGGGTGACTGTAGTGGAGATTCTTTCCAACCAGTCAGCCAAGCTGCCCAGTAGTTTGTTTAATGGAAACAAATAGATGCATGTAGAGTTGAGTGGGTAGCATGTGGTACAAAATCAGCATTTGTAATATGGGTCGTTCTTTGGAGCCCTTCGCTGAGCAGATGAATCTGATGATTACAATTGCAATAAAAGAGAATTCAATGAGAACCTAAGCAATACATAATGAAGGGTGTGTTCTCTGAGTTTGTGGGCAAAATATCTGCTATGGTTATCATATTCTCATCAGTATAAAGTTGAATGTGCATTTGGGACCTAAACATTGAGCCGGACCTTCTTGTTAAGCCAGTACATTAATATGTAAAGTCGTATAACAAGGTCCCAAAAGCTCCCTTGAAACCCAATCCAACTCTGCTGACTTTTAAATTAGATTAAATGCTTTACACCACGCCTGTTTTCTTTCAATTCTCACAAAGAAATTGTACATCTTCAATGAGCCAAGTTTGACCTGTAACTGTGTTATTTCCCTTAGTCATAGTGGACGACTCGGCCATGTAAGTCGATTTGTTTTCTGGAGTAACACTTCTGCTTGAGTGGAAATTTTCAGTACTCTTTCCATCATTCGTCTGACCACATCCTCGGGTTACTCACCAGCCTCATCCATTATTTGTGGGCTTGTTCATAATGGATGAGTAGGTACAATGCATACTGCTGCAGAAGCCCCCACCCGCCTGGCTTCCCAACTCTTTGGCCCAAAGAGAGACGGAGCACACCATGTCCACAACACATTGGCGAGGTGATCACTCAGATTTATTTGGAAAGGAATACTTTGTCCTTCTGCCACTGGTACCCAAACATTCCACTCCTTGAATGGCTGCTCTCAGATTAGCAAAGGATACAGAAGATATAACTTTCCAAAGAGGCCAGCTTTGAATGAAAGCTCGTCTTGACTCAATGGGTTTTGGATTATCCACTCTTTACACTCTTTACACTATAGTTCTGAATTTCTCCCAGTAACACCCATCTGAGGAAGTTATCACCTTTTTTGAGCTCTGTGTTTATTACAGTTTAAAAAGCCATCTTTCCTTTATACTTTATATCTACAGTTCAAGGCCAGTAGAAGTGCTTCAGAACTTTACCATTGTTTGGGATTTGCTTTGATTAGTCCCGGCCAGAACTTTCCATAATTTATTAAGAACTGACTGAGAGATTCTGCATCATGATAAAGCAATTTGGCTGAGCCACAAGCTGAGGACATTGTGACAGTGTAGTTAGACCAGGCCACAATATGAGGACACTGCAATAGTGTAGTTAGACTGGACCACAAGCTGGGGATCTTGCACGGTAATAGTGTAATTAAACTAAACCTCAAAAGCTGGATTCTTTGCACAGTGACAGTGTTGTCCAGCTGGGCCACGAGGCAGGACTGTGAACTGTGACAGCAGGGTTTGCCTGAGTGCCAAGCTGGGGACTTTGAAAGTCGAGCACCATGATTGGGTTATGAGTAGAGCTTGTACAGCAACAATAGAAATTGACTGGGCCACGAGCTAGGGACTCTTCAGGTAACAAGCCTGAGACTTTGAGCTGCAAGATAAAGACTTTGCACCATAACACAAGAGTTGTACTGGGCCATAAGACTTTGGATAACAACAGAAATTGGAATTGGACTGGGTTATAAGACCAGGCAGTTTTGCACTGCACAGTATAGTTTGACTAGGATTTTAGTCAGAGACTCACACCTCAACACTGGCTGGACGTCAACCACTTTAACTGGGCCGTAAACCAGGGACGTTGCACCTTGACAATCAAATTTGACTGTGACGTGCTGGGCACTCCACACCACAACAGTTCGACTGGGAGACAGCACGACTGAGACCTTAAATTTCTAAATAAAGACTTCGCACCACACAGGAGTTTGTCCAGGCTTTGGATGATGACATTGGAGTTGCTGGAATATGAGGACTTTGCCCTGTAACAGTATAGTTAGACTGAACCACAAGCTGGGGACGGCAATAGTGTAGATGAACTAGACCTCAAACTAGACCTTGACTAGGCTGTGAGCCAAACAATTTACACAGCAACGTTGTTGTTTGACTGGGCGCTGAGATGGGTACTTCACCCCACGACAGCACAGACTGACTGGGCCATAAGCTGACGAGTTTGCACCATGACAGTTGCATTGTAACAGTGCAGCTTCACTAGGCAGCAATCCAAGCTCTTCACACCGGGAGTTTGGCTAGGCCACGAGCCGGGTAGCAACAGTGGAGTTTGACTGAGCCACGAGCCAAGGATTTGGAGTTCGACTGGGCCGTGAGCCGGGGACTTCACACCACGACAGCAGAGTTTGACTAGGCTGCATGCCAGGAAACAACATCGCAGTCAGCAGAGTTTCTCTCCCTGCCAGCGTGTGTGTGTTTTGTTGCACGCTGCTGCGCGTTGTAAACCATCCCTGAGTTTGAGGAAGACGCTATATAAATTAACGTCTAATTATCTTTTTATTTACTTTCCAAAGCACTGCTCAAGCATGACCGCTGAGCACCTCAGCATGACGTCTGACAGGTTTACGCTCCTTTCAGCGGATCTTTTTAAGATTTAAACATGAATGGAAGTTATCTGTCTTGTTACAGCGCGAAGGCAGAGCTTTTTCTAAGCGACTGTTTAAAAAACACTCTCAGGGAGAAGAAAATCACTCCCGAAGATAGTAACTGTCGGAACGGTGACACTAACTAAATATGGTCATCTGTTTCTTCGGCCGAGGCGCTGCAGTCAAAACCTTGAGACGATGATTTGCAGCTTCTGCTGCTCCTCCAAACTTCCTTCATCATTTCTGCCCTTATTTAGGAAAGACGATTTTCGCAGCCGGGGCTCTGGGGAGTGTAGTTTTTGCCACCTCTCCACAACATTTGACAGCTCTGAGGTCCTTGTTTGACAGCAGGAGGCAAACTACCGTTAGATTCCAGCTGGACTGCGTCACGGGGCCAGACGTTTAACGGACCAGACCCTGGAACTGGCATGTCTACACAGTCCCACTCGGAACATTTACACTTACTGTTGCTATGGCAAGACTGCAACACTTTTTTCCCCTGCAGTCTGCAACAGTGATGGAAGAGGGGTGTCAGTTGGTGTTAGCAAAGCTAAGTTAGCTCGTCAGTGTAATAAATGTTGACTGGGCTACTAGGACGGATGGTCCGGCCTATGCTTTAACTCTTAGCTCCAAGGCGTATAGACAGCTAATCCATCATATCTAGAGTGGTCTCCATGTTAGACCTCCAGTATCTTCATATACTACAGATTATGGGGTAGATTTACTAAGCAGGGCACTAGTTATGACCGCTTTGTGCTGGTTGGGGCCAATTTAGTGGATTATCTACTAAAAACTAAGAAGTACTAATGAACATATGATGGTGTATAATTGACCCCACTTTATATTAAGTGCCTGTAATAACTGTGTAGTTACACATACAACAGCAATATAACTACAAGTGATGTAGCCACTGTTATATGTGGATTACAGCAGTACAGCTTATGTAATTACACGTGCAAGCAATTTCTTTCTTGCCTCATGTAATCAGATAAGAGTAATAACATATTCAGAAGCTGTTTTAAGAGCAATATAATGCAGCATATTCAATTAATTACATATAACTTCCTTTTTTAGGTAAGTGGGCATCTGCTGTTGGCATTTCAGTACCATCACATTACATACTAGCCAAGTAAATGTTACTAAATGTTAAGAAAGCTGGAATGTCTAGTGTTAATACTTCCATATAATGCTGGGAATAACAAAAATTGCTGTTCTAGTCCAATTACAAATGTAATTACACTCATGGTATTACTAATGTGTAATTACATGACAGAGTGTATGCTGATACAACTATTACATGAGGCAAAATTGATACACATGTGTAATTACATAAGCTGTACGGCTGTAATCCATCTATAACAGTGCCTACATCATTACATCATTGCTGTTCATGTGTAATAAGAAAGTTAATATAGACACTCAATATAACATGGGATTATATGATCACATCCTTGGTTTGTGTGTGTGTGTGTGTGTTTGTATGAAAGCTCAGTGATAAATGAGTGTGTGGTTTGGACTCAAGTTGTGATTCATTGGGAAGTAATTTTAAACAGTTTTGCTTAATAAGTCAAAATAAAGACCAGTTATTTCAACACAAATTGAGAAAATCTGGACTTTCTGTTTTGTGTATGAGATGTGAACGTTATAGCTCAGCCAGTTTGCATTGTTTTCTACGTATTTACTGAGTATTAAACCTCTGGAGGTCATATGACCTGGTATTTAAGAAGGTAAGTCCACATACTACCTATACATTTGAAGTGTGTTTAAGGTACATTTTTATTAATTTTCAAAACTTGGCATTACAGGACATAAACACTAACAGAAAAATTATAATAATACAAATTAAATGAATGAAAACAAAATAAGGAAACAAAAGCAAGCTGCCTGGGTCCAAACATCTTCATACAAAGTGTATCATCATAGTGAGGTGGTATTATACAAAAAATAGTTCAATTTAGATACATAGTAGTAATCAGAGAAAATAAACATAAAGATAGATACTTAAGTACACACACGTATAAAAAGAGATTTTGGCTGGTATAGTATTCTTTGTACTTAAATGCAATCAAATATTAATATAGCTAAGCCATTTTCCCCATTACTTTTTAATTTTATCTTTGTGTAATCTCAGGACAAAGATTAGAGATTCCATCTCGTATATCTCATTGACAATAGTCTTCCACAAATCTATCTTGGGGGGGGTCTTTCTGCAGCCATTTTTGGCTTTCTTGCTGGCTGCTACAAAGATTTGCAGCAAATATTTATCTGCCCCAACCACCCAATCAGGAAGGTTCCCCATATAAATCACTAGGAACTCTTTAGGAATTTCCACAGATAAGATTTTGGTGATATGGTCCCAAACGTCATTCCAATAGTGGTGGATTTTAAAGCATTCCTGAAAAATGATGGAACTGTCCTACATCAGAGCAACCACAGTGCATGGTTGTGACATACCCAGGTGCACTGATTTGACTTTGGGGGTATTGAAAAAACAGATTATGTTTTTCCAACAAAATTCACGCCAAGTAGATGTAAATTGTGTTTTCCAAATATTCCCCCAATCCAGATTGGGTATTGTAATATTAAATTTTTTCTCCCTCGCTATTTTAACATAGTCAGTCATTTTTAGAGTTAATAATTCCATTGTACGAGTTTAAGACTATTTTTTCTGACCCCTACATTTGAAGTTTGGCTTATTAAGTTTAGGTTATTACTGATGAAAGCTGCCTGTAAAGCACTTCGAGATTATTATTATTATTATCCATCTATTATCTTCCACTTTATGCCGCTAGTCGGGGTCACAGCCAATCCCAGTGTCATCAGGCGAAGGCGGAGTACACCATGGACAGGTCACCTGTCCACTCACACCTACGGGCAGTTTAGAGTGAGGATCAACCTAATATGCATGTGTTTGGACTGTGGGGGGAAACCGGAGTACCCTATTATTATTATTAGTAGTAGTAGTAGTATTATTGTTATTATGTAAAGCTGCTATAACAATTAGGGTTCTTCCTAGAACCGAGCCTATTTAAGAACCCATTTAAAAACCCTTATGATGCTGTGATGAGTGCCTGCTGTACGCACTGCTCCACGTCAGGTGGGCAATAATCATTCAGGCCGATATATTTTCCGTGCTCCCGAATCCGTCTGGCCTTAGGCCGAACTCCTCCTGACATTAGTCGTAAATGAGAGGAAGCCCAGAAATAAACAGATAGTTTTGGCGAACTCTTCTTTCTGTCTCTCCCCTCCCGGCCTCGTCCCTCTATCACAAACAAAGCCGCTCTGTTGGTACGAGTTTAAATAAAGGAGGTCTGTTTGAAAGCCGGTTTGATGAATGGACATCAGTGGAAAAAGCGACGAGTGCTAAGAGGATCATAACTCCGTCCCTGAGGTTAAACTGAAAATCGTTTCCTTCACACCAAAGCGTCTTTGACCTGCTTTCGTTCTTGGCAGCGGCTCCGCAACTAGGGCGTGTAACCCGCCGTCAACTTTTCCCTCTGCCTCACCAAACAAAGGCCCGTCTGTCTTTGGGCTTTTACACTGACTGTAGAGTTGCTTGCCGGTTTAGCGCGGTGAGGCATCCAGACCGTGCTTCAAAGAATTACGCCTTGACCAGCGGATGACCCCAGCGAGCAGCAGCTCTGATGTAACCTGTAATGTGCAGGTATGATGAAGAGATTGTTTGGTGCCTCATAGCTGTCTTCTCAGATTTCAACCCGCCAGTGATTACACCAATACACGCCCTAAAATAAGGGCCGCTAAATGCTTCTCATTGGTTTCAACCTCTACAGACAGTAAACTGTATAGACTAATAACACTACTGAGCTTTCTCTGCTGTCATATTTAACTCTGGAAATCAGACTTCATACAGAAATCACATGTATTTTTACTGCATTTTTAAAAGTGGAATAGTTTCTTAACCGGTTCGGTCCACATACAAACATGAGACTGAATCCTTGTGCAAACGTAAAGGTTAAATTTCACTCCAAAAAATCTGTATTAATAAACAATTGAGATGTAAACAAAAGTCATTCATTGTGGTTTGGCATAAAATGCTCTGTTCTAGCAAAACTTTCCTTTTAAGTGTTCACAGAAATGTTCATAGTGGCGGTGATAGGAACCAAACATCCACCACTAAAAGGTCCCAACGCTGTACCAGAATCAGTCCCGGTCGTCCTTTATGCTGTATTAAAAATCATAATGAACGGACCAATAGAAATGCTCTAATAAAACTGGTTCCATCCACTTAAATTCAAAGTTAGGCACACTGTAAAGTTATCATTTTGGAGATATAATGGTTTAGTCATGCTGGCTGATGCCCTCCATGCTGTAGACTTGATTCGATTCCCCACCTGGGTAGCCACCTTACACTATACCAGTAAGAGTCCTTGGGTAAGACTCCTAACATTACCTTCACCTACCTGTGTACAGGTAAACTGTAACACCATGTTCACTTAACTATGTACAGGTAAACTGTAAGTCACTCTGAAGAGAGGACCTGCCAAATGCTGTAAATGTAAATGCAGACTGACTGTTTGCGACTGCTGGTCCACCCTCAGACCACCCAGGTTGCTGTCCTGTATACAATATCTTTCATTTTAGAAAATAAAAGAAGAATAAAAAATACAGGCTCTGTCTGATATAAAAAGATTTTGTTAGAAATATTGTTGCCCTGAAAATGTGCGCAAACTGCCAGTGGACCACCAGCTTTGTCATTAGTGGGCCAACACAGGGCTCCACTATCATCCTACTATCAGAGAGTGTGATTTGTTAACTTGACAAAGCTATAAAGAATATTGTATTAGACTAGATTTCCCATATACCACCTTTATGTGGCTTTATTCTTTCATTACATTAAAAATAACTATATAGCTAAACGCTGAACGGTTCTACGTTCTTGTCAGTACTGTGTCACCGCAGCCTGCTGCGGTATTTAAACCCGAAAACAATTAAATAAGTACAGTTCAGTCACATGGATGGCTATTTAATAAAAGCAGTACACAATTATTAATTCTTAATTCACTCTTAATTAATTTAGTGCAAAAGATTTAATTTAAAACCAGTTTTTGAATGTCAAGCAGAGCTGCTAAAGCAGGAGGGCCTGGTTAGCATTAGCTTAGCTAGCTTGCTGCCAGCTCTGCTCACCTTCAGGTTCAGTTCTGACAAACATAAGTTTTACTGGCACAAGTGTAGATGATCTTAACTCAGATCGGATGAAACAAAGTCAAGTGGTTGATGTTGTGGTGTTTGGAGCTGTAGCCTCTTAGCTAAGCTACAGCTAGCAGCCCCTCTCCTTCTAGCTAACTTAGCTCACCTGAGGAGGTCCGAACACCGCAGTACAGGTTTGATTAGACTAACTAGTTATTTGTCACAGCCGTCACAAATAACAGAGAAAGCAAAGTTGATTGGTGACAGGAAGCCGAAAGCAAACCTGTACTGTAGTGTTTTGAGTCGTGCCCTGCTACACTAAGCTAGCAGTTACACTGACTTGGTTAACAACCTTAAAGCTACAAAGCTATAAAGCTACAACATCATGAGGCAAAACTTACAGCTAGATGAAGCAATAATTTTTAAATGTATGTATGTATGTATGTTATGTTTAGACATTTCTGAGGCTGACCTAGCCGACCAAAGTTTCATGCTTACTTTCTGTTTTACTGTAAACCTAAAATATACCACTTCACACACACAGTAATTAAGAAATGATGAGATTATTAAAGTTTAAAAGTCGATTTTATTTTTGCCTTGTAGTTTGTTGAAGCTGGTTAAGTTAACAAGCATTATATTCACTGAGGAGCAGCAATTTAGCCAGTTCTCGGAAAGTAGAAGCCACAGCTTGACCTCTTGTTGCACATTTCTGAGTGGGTTTTTTACCTAGTATAAATTTCCGTTGACCAAACAACACAATTGTGACACACTGACCACATTCTCGCAGTCCAACGGAAGAAGTATCTCCAAAAACAGTAACGTTACAGTAGTAGTACAGTCTTAACTTTTAATTTAAGTGAATGAAAAGAGCTTTCATTTTGGGTGTCTTTGAAGCACTCCTGTTGGTCCATTCATTGTGAAACGTTAACAGAAAACATCCACACAGCTGTTTTAAATTTGTGCTGCAGGTGAACGTTCTCTACACATTAAGGCTGATGGACGAGAGAGGTGATTTATGGGTACATACCATAGTAACTTTAGGTACTTGGTACTTTACTGCCTTAACTCAGCAAGTGCAGCACGTAGCTGTACCTTTTTTGATGTCATTAGCTTCTTAGCCTTGGGCGAAATTTTTCAAGGCTTGTCCATCTTTAAGCAGCTCCTCAGCTGTCATTGCTGACCCTAGGGTCACAGGCTAGCGTTTAAATACCAGAGCAGGGCCGAACAGGTTTCCTCTGAAGCCATAATAGCCTGTAATGATTGAATGAGTCAATCATTCATTCTGGCTCAAGCGAGATCTTCAGTCCGGGGCTATTAATGAAAACAATAGTTCTTTTTTAGCCTTCCTATGAACATTTTCTGCCAATCTCTTGGTGGGGAAATTGGGCCTTACCTGATTGAAGTCTCAGAGAGAACTGAAGACCCTGTTCTCTGCAGACCTTAATAAAGAGCGATTGCTCATTTCTGTCCTGCACAAATCAAGATTTTTTTCCAAGAAAATGATGATGTGAGGGAGTGCAGAGACAAAAACATGTTATTTTTGTCTTGTATGGGCCCGAGTGAATGATCTGTCCCTGACTAGAGCTTTCTCCAGGCTTGTTATTCATCCTGCCTAATTTAGTACAGTGCAAATTATTACCAGGATTTTACAATATTTAAGATTAATTCATCAACTCAACTCCAAAATTGTTTTCTGATGTTCTACATAGAAGGTATGTGTGTCTTTGGTCACCCAGATGTGGTTTACATCCCCATTTATGCTCTATGGATAGGTCCTAGAAGCTGTTTTCCTTTTTTTGAGTTTATGAATAATCTGATGCGCTCTGCTCTGATTGGATGGTTTGGATGGCACTGCAGGCACTGGATGGTTTACAGCGAGACACTACACCAACTCTGTGTAAATAAGCTCCGCCCTCATACTGTTTAGTTAGCTATGCTAGTTACTTGGAGCTGATAGTCGGTAACGTTACCTATACCAGCTACTCTCTTTGATCTTGACATCAAACACAAAGTAGATGAAAGGTGTCTCTGTGAAACTTTCAGTTTAAGATGATCTGCTTCAACCAGCACACAGTGATCCACTCACACAGCATGGCTGCTACTTCCAGTCACTGTTGGAGGTTGTGGTGCTAATAAAGGTGGAGCTGCTCGTCTCTTCAGTCTCTTCAGTGTTGAACGCTGAGCTGAAGCTGCTCCATGGTGTCCGAGTGTTGGAGAAACTGTCCGGAGTGAAACGTACAGACTGCAGAGTTAAAGTTCTGTTAAAGATGTAGGAGCTGAAGTTCAGCAGCTTGCCTCCTTAAATGTTGCTGCAGTTACATTACGGTGCATGTACAAGCTGCTGCAGCATTTAAAGTGGAACGGAAAAGCATTATTTGGGTGATGGATCATTTTGGTAGTGTGTGTTGTGCTGGTGTGAGTGGATCAGACACAGCAGTGCTGCTGCTGGAGTGTTTAAACACTGTGTCCACTCACTGTCCACTCTATTAGACACTCCTACTACTTGCTGGTCCACCTTGTAGATGTAAAGTCAGAGACAGTAGCTCATCTGCTGCTGCACAGTTTATGCTCCTCTTGTTCTTCATCAGTGATCACAGGCTGCTGCCCACAGAATACCACCCACAGGATGCTGGATGGTTTTGGTTGGTGGACTATTCTCAATTCAGCAGTGACACTGAGGTGTTTAAACACTCCAGGAGCAGCACTGCTGTGTCTGATACACTTACACCAGCACAACACACACTAACACATCACCACCACGTCAGTGTCACTGTAGAGCTGAGAATGATCCACCTGCCTCGCAGTACCTGCTCTGTGGTGGTCCAGTAAGGGTCCTGAGCATTGAAGAACATAGTAATAAAGTATATCCTGTAAATGTGGTTCAGTAAAATGAAAGTAATGCAACCAGTACAAACTATATTACAAGGTAGATCAGAATTAATTTAATTTCAAGTCAAATCTCTTTTAATTATCTTCTAACTCTATTACACACTTCATACAGACTGAGAGTGAGGAGTGGGGCTCCTCGTGTTAACAACAGTAGTGTTTTTAACTGTGGTGAGTGGAGATTTTTAGTGCGCTAGCTGTCGCTGTGCTGGTTCCACTGGTCAGTGAGGTAGGAAAATGTGGCTCTTTAAAATGGTTGTGGTTGTGATTCAGCTCAGCATCGTTTCTCACTCCACTTTCCACTCTCCACTCTCCACTCTCTCTCTCTCCCCACTCTGTCTCTCTCTCCTCCTGCTTCTTATAGCTTGTTTAACCACGCTCTCTCGCTGAGTCCTGCCGAGCCCAGATGAGACACACTATAGCCGGCGAGGCGTGCTCAGGAGAAGGCACCCAAACGAAGGTAAAGAGTGAAGCACATACAGGTACACGGAGCTGAACATGTGTGTTTATTTCTGTACAGTATCAGGAGAGTAATAGTTCAGAGCTTTCTGCTCAGTTTATAGACATTGCTTGTTCTGTGTAACGCTGAAAAGATGACTGAAAAAAGGAAAATGTGTTTTTATTAGGTTTCTGAGGTTATGGTTAGACTTAGCGCTCTGTGGTACGTCTGTAAAGACCCATGTTGTGACTAGTTTATTTTAGGAGTCCTAGAAAAGTTTCATTAGTTACACGCACACACACGCACATGTAAATATATATATATTATCGCTGTCGAGTGAAAAACATCTCCATTTTGGTTAATTTGCTTTTTTTTAATGTCATTTGAATACGATAGCCCCCGATTACATGGTGTGAAAATGTCATGATTAATAGATTAACAGAACTGCTCCAAAATAACTTTAAAGAATTCTGGTTACATTGACATACATAAAATATTTTGTGTGTTTGCTCTATATATATATATATATATATATATATATATATATATATATATATATATATATATATATATATATATATATATATATATATATATATATATATATATATATATATATATATATATATATATATATATATATATATATATATATATATATGTATATATATAGTGTCGTGGCCTGAAGGTTAGGGATCCGGTCTTGTGACCAGAAGGTCGCCGGTTCGATCCCCGGGATCCCCGGGATCCCCGAGGCCACGACTGACGTGCCCTTCAGCAAGGCACCTAACCCCTACTGCTCCCCGGGCGCCGTGGATAGGGCTGCCCACCACTCCGGGCACGTGTGCTCACTGCCCCCTAGTGTGTTCACTAGTGTGTGTGTGTATATGTGGGTGTTTCACTGCACGGATGGGTTAAATGCGGAGGTCAAATTCCGCTGTGTGCAAAATCACATGTGGCTAATTTGAGTGTCTAAATTCTAGAAATATATATTTTTATTTTTTTATTTTTATTTTTTTTTAATTTATTATTTATTTATTTTTATTTTTTTTCCTCGTAAGACCTCGTAAGACCTGGTAATCCTCGTAAGAACACTTGAAGCAACTGAAGGTTGATTCTCTATTTAAATTTTCTGTTCCACCTTAAATTGTGTTGCAGTTACATACTGGTGTCATGTGAACGTAACAGTGGCACCGTTTAAGTTGAGCTCAAACAAGGAGCTGGACGGGTAGACTGAGGCACCAGCATGCATAATTAAGGTGGAATTGGAAAATTCAAACAAGAAGCTGAGTAGCCAGAATAAAGCTTAACTGCTGCATCATTTAAGGTGGAACTAAATTTAACTGCTGCACCATTTAAGGTGGAACAGGACAACTCGAACAAGAAGCTGAGTTAACAGAATGTAGCCTAACTGCTGCCCCTTAATTATTAGGAATATTAATTATTTTTGCTGTTTTTGCTTTGTCCCATTTGCTAACATTTATTTTCACAGCAGCAACTGTAGTTTGCTAACCCACAGCATAAGTAACGGTATTATTGACCTCTGGAATGCACAATGGGGCGGAGCTTAAAAAAAATGTGTATTTGTTTGTCGTTCTCCAGAATCACATATTGCACCTTTAAAACGAAGACATTTGTGTTACTTCTGGTTATTTTAAGATATTATAACAACATGTGCTGCCTTTTAGAAGCATAAACGAATTTCATGAAGACTGTTGGTCTAAAAAGTGTCCTTAGGCACCACAGTACTGTATATGGACAAGCCTCTGTCCTTACACTGCACAAAAACAAGTATGAATGAGCTATTTTCCTCAGCTTCAGGAAACAGGGCCTGGCTGTTTCACCCTTTTTCCTCATCCTCTGTGTCCCGTCAGCGTGAGTCACGTATGCAGTCCATGAGAAACAGCGTCTAATACTCATTAAACCCACATTGCAGGCACCTGCCCCGCTGCCCCGGCAAATTTACATAGTAAATCTGAGTCCGTGGCGGGGAAACCTGGTGAAGTGGTATAATAGATGATTAATTATATGGGCCAATGTGTGTGGAGAGAGGCGCGGCAGCGTAGCAGTGTGTGTGTGGGGGGCTTTATTGGGCTAAACGTTATGCCTAAACGAACAGCTAAACACAGTGAAAACGATCTGTAATTACATCAGTTACAGCCCATTTAAACATGTCACCTCTGCCAACCTGTAAATGGCACTCGCCTCATACATACACATAGACACGCACATACACACATACACTGATACACACACACACACACACACACAAACACACACACACACACACATACAAACACACACACACACACACATACACACACACACATATACACACATACACACACACATATACGCACATACATACACGCACACACCACATATACATACATACACATACACACACACACACATACATACACACACACACACACACACATACACACATATACACACATACATACACACATACACTGATACACACACACACACACATACACACACACACACACACACATATACACACATACACACACACACACACACATACATACACACATACACTGATACACACACACACCCGCATATACACACACATATACACCCTTACACACATACACACACGCACACACACACACATACATACACACAAACACACACACACACACATAAACACACATACACACACATACATACACACATACACATACATACACATAAACACACACACATACACATACATATACACATACACATACATACACATAAACACACACACATACATATACACATACACATACATACACATAAACACACATACATACATACACACACACATATACATACACATAAACACACATACATACATACACACACATATATACATACACATAAACACACACATACATATACACATACATACACATAAACACACATACATACATACACACATACATACATACACATAAACACACACACATACATATACACACACATACATACACATAAACAAACATACATACATACACACACACACACATACATACACATAAACACACATACATACATACATACATACACACACACATACATACACATAAACACACATACATACACATAAACACACACACATACATATACACATACACATACATACACATAAACACACATACATACATACACACACACATACATACACATAAACACACATACATACATACACACACACATACATACACATAAACACACATACATACATACATACATACATACACATAAACACACACACATACACATACATATACACACGTATGCACACACACACATACTGAGACGTTCTTTTAGAGAAATAAAGCAGAAATTAAGGTTACAGGTACTAAAAGTTATATTTTGATGGACTTGTACTTTGAAGTACATGTATGACAGTGATCCTCTCGTTAAATTCAATCACTCACTTCTTTTTACTGCTACTTTTTTTGTTTAGACCCTCAAAACAAGAGAAAAGCTCTCTTTCTCTCTCTCTCACACTTTCTTTCTTTCTAGCTAACTTTCTCTAATCTCTCTCTCTCTTCATTATCTCTCATACTCGCTATTGAACTTCTCTCACATTCTGTCATACTTTCTCCTCTCTCTCTCTCTCTCTAGCTCTCTCATTCTCTCTTTTTCTTTCCTATTATCTGTCTTACTCTCTATTACTCTATCTTTCCCCTTCTCCGTTTCTTTTTTTCTTTCTTGCTCTTGCTAGAAAGCTATATCTCTCTCCTCTCTCTCTCTCTTTCTAGCTTCCCAATCTCTTTCACTATTGAGCTTGTTTTCTCTCCCTCTTTCTATTCTCCACTTTTTTTTCTTTCTGTTTTGATCTCTATCTTGTCTGTTCTGTCTTCTGTATCTTTCTTTCTTTCTTTCTTTCTTTCTCTGTTTTACCTCTCTCACACCTCATGATCTCTCATACTCGCTATTGAACTCTCTCTCTCTCTCTCTCTCTCTCTCTGCATATATATACATATATATACGTCCACTTCCTGCCCTGTGAGACGCTGGACGCACTAAGAACTGGAGTTTGGTGTGTTTTTTGGTGTATATATTTGAGAAAGTGGAGTGGGAGAGTTCAGCGGTTCCTTCCACACGTCTGCTTCGACAGGTTGTTCATGAATAGCATGCAGGTACGCTGACCTTCACGAGGAGGCACGTCTCCTTCGTCAACACAACACACTCAGCAGTGAGTGTAAACAGTGAGATCAGAACGGAAAACGTAGTGTGGAAACAGAGGATGCTGTTGGGCGGAGTGTACGTCTCCGCAGCGCTCCTCACACACGCACACACACACACACACACACACATACACATTCACACCCATACCCACGCACATACACATGCACTGGGCACTCCAGGTGAATTATTGTTTGTGAGTGGAAACTTGGCCCACCAAACCCAGAACCGGCTCTAGTGCTGAGTAAGAACACTGTGTGTATTTCCCCATCTCTCCATCCCTCACACACACACACACACACACACACACACACACACACACACGCACACACACACAGACACACACACACACACACAGAGCGATACAGTACGATACAGTCTGTCTCTGTCCACCTCTGTACTGCTGCCATTGACCAGCTGCTGCTGTAAATTCCAGGAGTAGTTGGAAACACAAACATGCCCTTACCCAGTTCAGCACAGTGCTCGCTCTCGCGCACTTTCTCTCGCGCTCTCTTTCTTCTACCCTCTCTCTATCTCTCTCTGTCTTCCTTCCTTATCTCTCTTACTCACTATCGAGCTTGTTTTCTCTCACTTTCTCTTTCTTCCTTATGTCTCTTACTCACTACTGAACTTCTCGCTCTCTCTCGTTCTGTGTTCTTTCCCTGTCTCTCTTACTCACCATTGATCTTATTTTCTCTCTATCTCTCTTTCTCTTTCTTTCTTCCTTTCCTATCTCTCTTACTCACCACGAAACTTCTCTCTCTCGCTTTCTCTCTCTCTCTCTCTCTCTCTCTTTCGTTCTTCCTTTCCTCGATCCTATACTAGCTACTAAACTTAATTTCTCTCTCTCTCTTTTTCTTTCTCTCTTTCTCTCTCGTGTTCTATCTTCTTTCCTTATTTCTTTCTTTCTTCCTTCCCTCTCTCTCTTACTAACTACTGAACTTCTCTCTCTCTCTTTTATTCTCTCTTTCTCTCTCATTCTTGCTTCCTCATTTCTCTTGTACTCGCTATTGAACTCTATCTCTTACACTTTTTCATACTTCCTTCTGTCTCACTCTATTTCATTCTCTGTGTTTCTTTCCTTCTTTCTTGCTATTGCTAGAAAGCTCTCGCTCTCTCTCTCTCTCTCTCTCTCTCTCTCTCTCTCTATATATATATATATATATATATATATATATATATATATATACATGTAGTGTGTGTGTGTGTGTGTGTGTGTGTGTGTGTGTGTGTATAAAAAACAGAGTCTCTTCTTTTTCCTGCTTCTCACTTCTTTCGTACCTAAACTGGAGCCCCGCCCAGCCGCTGTCACCACCGTCACCACCATCACCACCGTCACTGCTGTCACTCTTTTAGTTTCACAGTGTTTGTCTCTGTGTGAGAGCGTTCGGGTCAGAAAGCGGTTCATTCACCTTCACGTTCACAGTTTTCTGTCACTCGGCGTTCGACCTGTGTCAGCACACGGGCCATTTATTGTTGCCTTAATTGGGGAGTCTTAGGCCACACAAACCCCATATTCACCCCACCCCTCTGCCCAATCTGCCAGAGGAGGCAATTACTGTAATTATGGTGGTGTGATGATACGTTTGGGGTAATGGATGTTTTTCAGTGAATTTCTCGAACCCCAAACAACGGCACCAAAGTACTGTACAAACTGAAATATGAGCATTTACCTTAAATCAGCTGAGCCTTCGTACACACGAGAAACACACAGGGAGAACAGGCCTATAGGTGGGACTACATAAACATACAATAATAATAATAATAATAATAATAATAACAATAACAATAACAATAATAATAATAATACAGTTTCTCACATATTACATGCAGCACAAGGTTATGCAGAGATGCTGAACTTGCACAAGAGAGAGTTTACATTTCATTCTTTAATTCCACCTTAAATGGTGTTGCGGTTGACTTCATGTGGCAAAGGCACCTGAATTTAACTGCTGCCCCATTTAAGGTGGAAGTGGAAAGTTCCATTAAGACACTGGACAGGTAGACTGAGGTGCAAGCATGGAACTGCAGCAGCTTTAAGGTGGAATGGAAACATCTGAACAAGAACCCGAGGTACCAGAATGTAACTGCTGCTCCATTTAAGCTGGAATGGAAACATCTGAACAAGAACCCGAGGTACCAGAATGTAACTGCTGCTCCATTTAAGGTGGAATGGAAACATCTGAACAAGAACCCGAGGTACCAGAATGTAACTGCTGCTCCATTTAAGGTGGAATGGAAACATCTGAACAAGAACCTGAGGTACCAGAATGTAACTGGTGCATCATTTAAGGTGGAAGAGGAAATTTCAAATGAGACACTGGACAGGAAGACTGAAGCACCAGCATGGAACTGCAGAAGCATTTAAGGTGGAATGAAAACATTTGGACAATAAGCTCAGGCGCTGGAATGTAACTGCTGTCCCATTTAAGGTGAAGTTTCATTGACAGTTACACTGGACAGGTAGACTGAGGCACAAGCACGGAACTACCTCACCATTTAAGGTGGAATTGATTGACAAATTCAAACATGAAGCTGAGGCACTCAAATACAACTGCTGCACATTTTAAGGTGGAACAGGACAATGCAAAAAGAAGCTGAGGCACTAGATAACTGCGGCACCACTTAAGGTGGAAGTGGAAATTTCACAAGACACTGGACAGGAAAACTGAAGCGCCAGCGTGGAGCTTCAGCAGCATTTAAGGTGGAATGAAAACATTTGGACAAGAATTTCAGGCGCTGGAATGTAACTTCTACATCATTTAAGGTGGAATGAAAAAAACTGAAAACAAAGCTGAGGTCCTGGAATGTAACTGCTACTCCATTTAAAGTGGAAATTTCCAACGAGACACTGGACAGGAAGACTGAGGCGCCAGCATGGAACTGCAGCAGCATTTAAGGTGGAACGGGAACATTTGGATAAGAAGCTGAGGCGCTGGAATGTAACTGCTGCACCATTTAAGGTGGAAGTGGAAAACAAGCCACCAGACTGTAGCATATATATAGATGTACCTTCTGTACTGTATATGAAAGTGCACAGTGGCTGCCCAAGTGGCCCCTCCCTCTTTCCTCTCTCCCTTCTCTGTTCTTTCTGAGGCCTGCTAGAATAAAGGAAGTCCTGTGCTGACATGCTGAGCTAGTGGAAAACAGCAGCGCAGGAACCAAAGTGACCAGAGGAAGCAATAATCCAGTGCGTCCTGAGTGATAGAGCCCGTAAACTCTCTTGTGCAAGTTCAACAGTAAGCTTTCGTCACGTTCTCCACCGCTCTCTGCTTGCTCAACCTGGATCTGAGGTCATGTGATCGATGCGCGTAGCACGTCCGACGTGTGGGCTGGTGGTTACGGAGGAGTGCAGGATTTATCTTGTGATTTTGGCCTGGAAACGTGTGACCAGTGGTACTTCTCTGTTACACAACCCACAAACTGCTCAGTGCACAAACAGTTGGATCTCAAACCTTGATAAGACACGAGGCCGCCAATCAAACAGACCCTCCAGCCCGTTGAACAGACTGTGGTGCTAATGTGAAAGCAATGCTCCTCGCTCTGTTTATAACATAACCTAATTAGCCTCACTGTAAACACCGTGAAGATTATAAAACCAGACATATATATATATATATATATATATATATATATATATATATATATATATATATATATATATATAAAAATTTTATTTATTATTTTTTTTCCTACATTATTTAAATACGACAGCTGCTCTTTATATCCTGTGAAATTGGATGGGCCAATAGAAATGCTCCAATATCTTACTTACATTGAAAGTAAAGACAGTCTCTCCTGTAAAGTTATTATCTTGAAGATACCTGTAACCCATAAAGCCTGGTTTGATTCATTGTTTCTGTGATGTCACAGGATCTAACTTGCTTACATAAATACACCTACCCAGCAGTTTAGCCCCGCCCACTCATGTTAAAGTTCATAAGAAGAGTTGCAGCCCTTAGAGCTTTTCCTGAACGAGGCTTAATACACGACAGCCAATCAGAACAGAGCTTAGTCATAAAGTATACGCAGTATAAGCTTTCAATCCAACACACTTTCAGTAAATACTGTCCAGTGTCGGTACACAGCCCTGTCTCTGTAAATGGGAAATACACACAGCACCCTTCCATCCAATCAGCAACAGGGTGCACAGGGCAGGGGGAAGGGGAGGGGCTACGTGCTGAACTCCATGCACTTTCAAGAAGAAGAGACGGACAAGAAACGACCAAATAGGAGAAGATCTGAGGAACAAAGGCCGAGGAGGAAGTTCTTAGATCAGCCAAGAGTGAGGAGCCGTGCTAGTACCAGCGAGCTGTGGAGAGAGCTCAGGCTAAAGGTGGCTTCCTGTTCGCCAGCATTTTGGTCCACCTTAAATGGTGTTGCAGTTGCATACTAGTGGCCATGGCAACGAGATGCAGGACAGGTAGACTGAGGCACCGGCATGGAACTGCAGCAGCATTTAAGGTGGAATGAAAAAAAGTAAACAAGACACACAGACGCTGGAATGCAACTGCTACACCATTTAAGGTGGAACGGAAAAACCCGAACAAGAATCTGAGGCACCAAAATATAGCCTAACTATTGCATTTAAGGTGGAACGGAAAAAAACAAACAACAAGCTAAAGGGCTGGAATGTAACTGCTACAGCATTTAAGGTGGAACGGAAAAACACAAACAAGAATCTGAGGCACCAGAATATAGCATTACTGCTGCTGCATTTAAGGTGGAATGGAACTATCCGAACACCAAGCTAAAGGCCTGCAATGTAACTGCTGCACCATTTAAGGTGGAAATGGAAAGTTCAAACAAGACGCAGGACAGGTAGACTGAGGCGCCAGCATGTAACTGCGGCAGCATTTAAGGTGGTGTGTAAAAATTTAAACAAGAAACTTCGGAACTGGAATGCAACTGCTACATCATTTAAGGTTAAACAAAAATCTGAACACCAAAGTAAGGGGCTGAAGTGTACCTGCTGCATTTAAGGTGGATTGGAAAGTTCAAACAAGACACTGAGGCACTATTTTAGGTAGTGTGTAAACAAGAAAAAAAATGTAAACAAAAAACTTAGGCCCCGGAATGCAACTGCTACATCATTTAAGGTGGAACGGAAAAAAATATCGTTTATATATGAATATAAATATGAAAAGAGATGAGGAGGTTGCTCTATTTCTTATTTGAACTTTTTGCTGTTCTACAGAACCAGTAGGTCAGTATTGTTTTGTTCCCCTTGCTAATGTCTGTGATTGCAACTGGTTAGCATTGTAGCTGCCATGGAATTCATGCACATGTCTGAGTTTGCTGTGTACTGGTTGTGCTGTGGAGTTCAAATGTTAGTAGTTATTCCCCAGAATCATATAAATCATATAGGAAATGGTCATGCACCACACAAATGCTATAAGTGGGAATGAAACACAGGAGAAATGTAGACCACAGACCCTTAAATGGTAGTAAATGTGGACTACAGGATGATGACATGAAGTGAAAGGTAATAGTGGTCCATTAGCCAGGAAAGGACCTTTCTTTTTATGACAGTAATCAGGATGAATGGGGTCATCAAAGTGACGGACCAGTTATGCAGTAACCTAGTAAAACAGTAGGCCTATACGGCGGTGCGAGTGCTTGTAATGTATATTGCTGTTGACAGCGTGTGGCGCAGTGATGGAGAAATGGGTTTTATTTTTAACAGTTTCTTGCTAAATCGGTCCATGAACTTTGCATTAAACTACTCTGCTTTAAAAAAAGGCCAGGATTAAAGGCCATACTACTGGATGGCTTGGACGTGGAGCTGTCAGTGTAGTGCATAAACAAATGAATCTGGAGCAATTTGCGTCAATAAATAACCTTCGCTTGCCTTTATTAACAGTAACATTAGCGTGCATACATACGTCCAGCACACAGTGACCCTCACGGCCTTAACCTGAAGTTGACATATTTGATGACAGTGGTTAAAAGAAAACACTGTTGCACCGATGGGGAAAAGAATGATGGTGGAAAAGAACTGGTGTTTCCAGCGCTTCCCCCACCGACACAAAACCTGAGGAGTGAGCTTCTATTTTTAAACAAGGAGGGCATAGATTAGCATGATCGATGTCTAGCGACAAAAAAATTTCACAGGGCAGTGATCCGCGATGACGCAATTCACAGGACATCTAGCATAGCAGGAGAAAAGGCAGTTCCTCTCCGACCTGATGGAAAATAATAAAAACTACAACTAAACAGCAGCTTCAGCCCGAACCTCCAGAGAGTCACAGCAGCATACAGCACTGACAGTAACTGAAAATCAAATGCATCTAATTAATACTGACAGAATACATTTACACAGATTAGTAGATTCTCTTACTCTTACAGTTTACCTGTACACAGGTAGGTAAAGGTAGTGTTACAGTTTACCTGTACACAGGTAGGTGAAGGTAGTGTTACAGTTTATCTGTACACGATAGGTAAAGGTAGTGTCACAGTTTTCCTGTACACAGGTAGGTGTTAGAGTTCACCTGTACACAGGTAGGTGTTAGAGTTCACCTGTACACAGGTAGGTAGGTGAAGGTAGTGTTACAGTTTACCTGTACGCAGGTAGATAAAGGTAGTGTTACAGTTTACCTGTGCACAGGTAGGTGAAGGTAGTGTTACAGTTTACCTGTACGCAGGTAGATAAAGGTAGTGTTACAGTTTACCTGTGCACAGGTAGGTGAAGGTAGTGTTACAGTTTACCTGTACACAGGTAGGTGAAGGTAGTGTTACAGTTTACCTGTACACAGGTAGGTGAAGATAGTGTTATAGTTTACCTGTACACAGGTAGGTGAAGGTAGTGTTACAGTTTACCTGTACGCAGGTAGATAAAGGTAGTGTTACAGTTTACCTGTACACAGGTAGGTGAAGGAAGTGTTACAGTTTACCTGTATACAGGTAGGTGAAGGTAGTGTTACAGTTTACCTGTACACAGGTAGATGAAGGTAGTGTTACAGTTTACCTGTGCACAGGTAGGTGAAGGTTTGTTACAGTTTACCTGTACACAGGTAGGTGAAGGTAGTGTTACAGTGTACCTGTAGACAGGTAGGTAAAGGTAGTGTTACAGTTTACCTGTACACAGGTAGGTGAAGGTAGTGTTACAGTTTACCTGTACACAGGTAGGTGAAGGTAGTGTTACAGTTTACCTGTACGCAGGTAGGTGAAGGTAGTGTTACAGTTTACCTGTACACAGGTAGATAAAGGTAGTGTTACAGTTTACCTGTACACAGGTAGGTGAAGGTAGTGTTACAGTTTACCTGTACACAGGTAGGTGAAGGTAGTGTTACAGTTTACCTGTACGCAGGTAGATAAAGGTAGTGTTACAGTTTACCTGTGCACAGGTAGGTGAAGGTGTAGTGTTACAGTTTACCTGTACACAAATACATTCAATTAATCAAGACCTATGTTTCTATTACACATCCATAATGTGTCATGAAATGAAATAATGTATCAGAATAATAATAAATATTTTTTTATAGCTCACCTGATGTAAACAACATTGTACGTCTATCTGTCTGAAGTTGGTATTGACGGTCTGCTAATGTCGCACAGATATGGACGTATGGTAATTAAGCCACTGGGTACACACATTCTGGGGCAAATACATTTTTTTATAACCTGTTTGGGGATCTGTCCCAGCGATGGCTTATAGAAATGATGGAATCTGATTGGTTAAGAAAACTCATAACACCTGGAAAATGTTTGAGTGACAGCCCTGTGCTCTGACTGTTGGCTTTGGCTGAGGGCTGTGCATGTGACAGGCTTCTATCTGAGATATTTTCCTTGTTTGTGTACGTGTATTTACACTAGGAGTGCACGTTAGTGCACCAGGGGAGGAAGAGAGTGAGATTTTAGACTGTGCTTTGTTCTTCTTTGTTGATCCTGTAAGGGATGGTCCCACCAGTCTGGCAGCAGCAGACGAGAGCTGCCTGGGGCCAGTCAGGAGTATCCAGTCGGTCAGATTTGAACCCATGACCTTCTGCTTTATGTGTTCTGACCACTTTGTATCTGTTGCAAAGCTGAAGTTAAATTCATATTCACCAGCTTATTGTTTGAGTTCCACCTTAAATGTGCAGCAGTTACATTCTGGTGCCTCAAGCAACTGCTTCCAACTACTACATCGTTTAAGGTGGACCTAAAACTTAAAACAAGACACTAGCAAATCAAAAGCTGAAGTAATATATTAACAGAGATGTATTGTTCTAGATAGTTATTGGAGTTTAGCACTATCTAAAGCTAACATCTGAAGTAATATATTAACCGAGATGTATTGTTCTAGATAGTTATTGGAGTTTAGCACTAGCTAAAGCTAACATCTGAAGTAATATATTAACCGAGATGTATTGTTCTAGATAGCTATTGGAGTTTAGCACTAGCTAAAGCTAACATCTGAAGTAATATATTAACCGAGATGTATTGTTCTAGATAGTTATTGGAGTTTAGCACTAGCTAAAGCTAACATCTGAAGTAATATATTAACCGAGATGTATTGTTCTAGATAGTTATTGGAGTTTAGCACTACGTAAAGCTAACATCTAAAGTAATATATTAACCGAGATGTATTGTTCTAGATAGTTATTGGAGTTTAGCACTACCTAAAGCTAACATCTGAAGTAATATATTAACAGAGATGTAGCATTCTAGAAAGTTCTTGCTGCTTAGCACGAGCTAAAGCTAACATCTGAAGTAATATGTTAACAGAGATGTATTGTTCTAGATAGTTATTGGAGTTTAGCACTAGCTAAAGCTAACATCTGAAGTAATATATTAACCGAGATGTATTGTTCTAGATAGTTATTGGAGTTTAGCACTATGTAAAGCTAACATCTAAAGTAATATATTAACCGAGATGTATTGTTCTAGATAGTTATTGGAGTTTAGCACTACCTAAAGCTAACATCTGAAGTAATATATTAACAGAAATGTAGCATTCTAGAAAGTTCTTGCTGCTTAGCACGAGCTAAAGCTAACATCTGAAGTAATATATTAACAGAGATGTATTGTTCTAGATAGTTATTGGAGTTTAGCACTAGCTAAAGCTAACATCTGAAGTAATATATTAACCGAGATGTATTGTTCTAGATAGTTATTGGAGTTTAGCAATAGCTAAAGGTAACATCTGAAGTAATATATTAACCGAGATGTATTGTTCTAGACAGTTATTGGAGTTTAGCACTAGCTAAAGCTAACATCTGAAGTAATATATTAACAGAGATGTAATGTTCTAGATAGTTATTGGAGTTTAGCACTAGCCAAAGCTAACATCTTAAGTAATATATTAACAGAGATGTAATGTTCAAGATAGTTCTTGACATTTAGCACTAGCTAACGCTAACAGCTGAAGTAATGTATTAACAGAGATGTAATGTTCAAGATAGTTCTTGATATTTAGCACTTGCTAATGCTAACAGCTAAAGTCATATATTAATAGAGATGTAGCATTCTAGAAAGTTCTTGCTGCTTAGCACTAGCCTCACTGACAGCTGAGGTAATAGATTAACAGAGATGTAATGTTCTAATTCGTTTTTCGAGTTTAGCACTAGCTATTACTAACATTGGAGGTAATATATTAACATAGATGTAATATCCTAGATAGTTTTTTGGCATTTAGTACTAGCTAATACTAACAGCTGAGGTAATATGTTACTGAAGATGTAATGTGCTAGATAGTTCTTGGTGTTTAGTACTAGCTAACGCTAACAGCTCTTAATAAAGATGTAATGTTCTAGAAAGTTTTTGCTGATTAGCACTAGCTAACGCTAACAACTACAGTAATATATCAGCACGGTGGTGTAGCAGTTAGTACGGTAGTGTAGTGGTTAGTACAGTGGTGTAGTGGTTAGTACGGTGGTGTAGTGGTTAGTATGGTGTAGTGGTTAGTATGGTGGTGTAGTGGTTACTATGGTGTAGTGGTTAGTATGGTGTTGTAGTGGTTAGTATGGTGGTGTAATGGTTAGTATGGTGGTGTAGTGGTTAGTATGGTGGTGTAGTGGTTAGTACGGTGGTGTAGTGGTCAGTACGGTGGTGTAGTGGTTAGTACGGTGGTGTAGTGGTTACTATGGTGTAGTGGTTAGTACGGTGGTGTAGTGGTTAGTATGGTGGTGTAGTGGTTAGTATGGTGGTGTAGTGGTTAGTACGGTGGTGTAGTGGTCAGTACGGTGGTGTAGTGGTCAGTACGGTGGTGTAGCGGTTAGCACGGTGGTGTAGCGGTTAGTACGGTGGTGTAGTGGTTAGTATGGTGGTGTAGTGGTTAGTACGGTGGTGTAGCGGTTAGTACGGTGGTGTAGTGGTTAGTACGGTGGTGTAGTGGTTAGTACGGTGGTGTGGTGGTTAGTACAGTGGTGTAGTGGTTAGCACGGTGGTGTGGTGGTTAGTATGGTGGTGTAGTGGTTAGTACGGTGGTGTAGTGGTTAGTACGGTGGTGTAGTGGTTAGTATGGTGATGTAGTGGTTAGTACGGTGGTGTAGTGGTTAGTATGGTGGTGTAGTGGTTAGCACGGTGGTGTAGTGGTTAGTAAAGTGGTGTAGTGGTTAGTACGGTGGTGTAGTGGTCAGTACGGTGGTGTAGTGGTTAGTACGGTGGTGTAGTGATCAGTACGGTGGTGTAGTGGTTAGTATGGTGTAGTGGTTAGTACGGTGGTGTAGTGGTTAGTATGGTGGTGTAGTGGTTAGTATGGTGGTATACTGGTTAGTAAGGTGGTGTAGTGGTTAGTATGGTGGTGTAGTGGTTAGTATGGTGGTGTAGTGGTCAGTATGGTGGTGTAGTGGTCAGTATGGTGGTGTAGTGGTTAGTACGGTGGTGTAGTGGTCAGTATGGTGGTGTAGTGGTTAGTATGGTGGTGTAGTGGTTACTATGGTGGTGTAGTGGTCAGTATGGTGGTGTAGTGGTCAGTATGGTGGTGTTGTGGTCAGTACTCACAGTAAGATGATCTGGGTTGGGTTCCCGGTCCGGGTGGTTCTGTGTGGAGTGTGTATGTTCTCTCCGTGTTTGAGTGGGTTCCTCCGGGTTCTCCGGTTTCCTCCCCCAGTCCAAACACATGCATGTTAGGATCCTCACTCTAAACTGCCTGTGTGGGGTGTGAGTGTGTGTGTTCATGGTGTACCCTGCCTTCGCTCAATGACGCTGGGATTGGCTCCAGCCCCCTATGACCCCGATTAGCGGGATACAGCAGAAGATAATGGATGGATGGATGGAAAATTGTGTATGTTTGACTTTTGGATGAACCTTTGCATTATATATCAAATAGCGATAGATCTGTGTACAAGAACACCAGATAACACTAATTAGTGAGCAACAATCGAGCAAACGCTCATTTTTTCCATCCTTATGTAAATGTAAGAGATTTTTATAGTTTCTGATAAGTGTATATATATCAGATAAGTGTATCTCGTGTGGCCTCAGTCGTAGTGGAATGGAAGATAACATTTATGGCTAATGTTACATAATGGCAGCCTGTGTGAGGACAGTGGTAATAAACCTTAAACAGGTTCCTGAGAGACACCATACGGCGCAGCGAGCGCACAGCCAACCAAACGAGGAGAGAACGAGTTTGTTAATTGGAGCATTAAAGTTGTGACTTTGCAGTGGTGTGCGCGGGCATGTGGGAGGTGGCCGCTCTCGGGTCTCTCTGCTTTGCGGGGACATCTGCTTGAGCTCCTCCACAGGCGACCAATGGGAGAGGCTCTGAATAAAAAACTCAGAAGTGGAAAGTGGCACAAATAAAAATAGGATCCGCGTCCCATTCGCTCCAGAGGTTCTGGAAGCCTGAGAGGAAACTTAGCTGACAGCCTCTCGTGGCTGAGGAAGGCCTACATTTGACGTTTCGACGAATGTGATGTGAACCGAAGGCATCGAAGGTTTCACGCCTTACAGGCATCATGTGTGCCACATGCTCTGCATTTACACGCCTGTGAGTTCAAACCGTGCCGATGCCCTCCCTGTCACAAACCTCGCTGAACTCGCGACGTGGTAAGCAGGTTAAATTTTCACTCACAAGCTCATAAATTAATAAATTAAGCCATGATGCAACATTCTATATCTACTCAAAGGTCTCGCTCTTAAACTCACAAGAGAGGCGCTGGCATGCTGTTGCTTTGCACACATACAGTAGCTGATGTTGCATCTCCAGCCAACCAAGTCAGGCCTCGCAGTCAGAACCAAACCATGCAAGACACATGTCTTTCAGCATAGCAGCCTGGTGAGTGGTAGGTTTGTCTGAAAGAAGTAGAGGGGAAATCCCAACAGTACAGTTTAGTTAGACATACTTTAGGCTGAATGACTCATGCATTGACATGTATCTCATTTTTAATGCTACCATATATATATATATATATATATATATATATATATATATATATATATATATATATATATATATATATATATATATATATTGTTATGCATGTTTGCATACACACAGTTCTATACATGCATAATGTTGTATGTATATATATATATATATATATATATATATATAATCAGCAGTATTAATAAAGTAAGTAGAGCTTTTCCATACGTCAGTGTGTTTATTTAACCCTTTCCAAGCTTCTCCTAAACAACACAGTATTATTTACAGTTCTTGTCTAATACCTGCTTTGACTGCTCAGGACTTCATTAAGCTAAATCAAGGGCGTCCAGGAGAAATCTGGAACTACGCTTCTTCAAACTGGAGCTCAAGATCTGATCTACTTCTCTCACAATAACATGTTCATGTTACTTTGTATTGTATGTATGATTATTTACATCTGTTCTGGTCAGATCTGCTGTTTTTACTGGTGAACATGCACGTATATAAATATAGTTCCATGCAAATTGTGAATTTATGATTCTATTATATACATAAAATCACCATTTGCAAGTGTCTCGGATTTATTATTATTATTATTATATGTTTTTGCCTCAGTGAGGATTCTTTGCATGTCTGTTCACGTTGCTGCGATTTGCCCAAAGTACCCCCCGCCCCGTCTCGCGCTGGGCACCGGAGCTCAGCCGTGCACTGGTCTCCAGTCTGGTGTGATTCGGTTCTGCGGGACAGCACCACTGAATCAAGATAGAAAACCTCTACGTCATGGAAACAATGACGTCAGGTTTAATTAGCCGCTGGGGGAAGACTCGTCCCAGACCGTGGGCGGGGTTTTACAGCAGCAGAATAGCCGCTGCTGATCTTGCAGCCTGTATGCGCGAACAGTGCAGAGACCGCGCGCCCTGCCAAAGCCAAGTCTCTCTCTTTTTTTTAATACTAATAAATTAATTAATAAATAAACAGCGTGCCAGGCGAACGAGGAAAGTGTGAATAAGTGTGAATAAATAAATAAATAAATAAAGTAAGTCGCCGCTTGGAGAGTGGCCGGTGACGTAACCGTTTCCAGCGGCGACTGATATCTCGGCTCAGCCAATGGGGGAAGCGCTTTAACATTTGGGCCCCGCCCCCTTGACGCGAATCACATGTCCCAGAGCGACGTTGGGCAGAGGGGCGGGGTTTCGCCGCAGATTGGAGGAGGGAGTCAGTCGGCGGAGGGAGAGAGAACGAGAGGGAGAGAGAGAGAGTCCGGGGAGAGTGAGGGAGACCTCCGAGACGCTGTTCTCTGTGCACGGTGAGTGTCATTTTGCCGTTTCTCCTTCATTTTTAAGTAAAACGTTTGGCCGCTGCGGCCGGCGACTTGCCTTTCTTTGTGCGGCCGCTAACGGTTAAGCGTCCACATTTCGCCGGCGCTGCTTCGCTTTCTTCAACACGAGCTAGCCAAATTGGCTAGCTGGGTTACTACTGCTAGAGCTAAGTTGGTAACGAGCGAACGGGCGACAAGGCTGCTGAAATGACTCGCCCGCCGCCGGGGAGGGGGTCGTTGTGCGGCTGGTGAGCCGCTGGCGGCGACTGGCGTTAGCGTTAGCTCGGCTCTGAGGCTCCGCGGCTCCGCGAAGGTGCCAGAATGAAGTGACCGTTGGAAAGTTGTTCGTTGGAACACGAAAAAAAAATTTTAAATGTGTGCACGCGCTGCGCTTCGGAGCGCTTCCCCGCGGTTCGCTGCGGCTCGCTGACAATGACAAGGGTGGAGGAAGAAGAAGGAGAATAAGGGGGGGTTTAATGTGGGAGTCCCCTCAGAATCGATGTGGAGATCTAGTCCAGTCCTCGGTAACACGGGTAAGGCGTGTTAACGACTCTTGTAGCCCCGCGAACGCGCGTCTGTAACGTTATCTATCTCGGCCGGTGCCCGTGGAAAGGGTAGATAACGCTAGCCGCCACGAAATATAATAAAATCTCCGAAAGTACGCGCGCCGGTTGTTCAGCCTCAGAACAAGGTCTGTCATTGTGATAAGAGAGGGGGGAGAGAGAGAGAGAGCGGCTAGCTAACCAGAACGCGGGTGCAGTTAGCCTGCGATCCCTTGCCGTGCACGTTATCGACGCCAAATGAGCTCGTTTAGATAAGTTGCCTAGCTTCTTGTTGCCGCTCCACCTTAAATTGCACTTCCCCGCTGCAGCGTTTAAGGTGGAACCGGGGGTGTTACACGTATGTAGTCGCGTTAGCTTCGGCTCATTTCGATGTGAGCTGTCAGAAATAAAACAAAGCATAAAAGCAGCCGGCCGCTGTTAGACGTGCTCGCTGTACAGAGGAGCTACATACTCTTTTGACGTTGTTTGTCACCTCACAGCTCTTTCTGCGTCTTGTGGAAAACGTCAACGCTGCCACTGCGAGGGACAGCTGACAGTGCGCACACACACACACACACACACACACACACACACACACACACTCACTCTCACACACGCACACACTCACACTGCTGCTGGTGATAGTTTGCCAGAAGCTCATTCACTTGGGCGCTTGTACAGAAAGCCTGTGCTCGCTCTGTCCTTTGCCCTGTTGCTTGGTCTGCACCAGTTTTGCACACAGGTAAACGGCTGGACGCTGCGTGTGACAGCAAAGCATTCTGACCTTGAGTGCATGGTTTATTGCCAGCTTCATATACATGCATATAACTGGGGCACTAATTGCCTACTCTTGCTATAATGTCCATATCACGGCTGAACATATGCATTATGCATACGCCGGCACTTGGATTACTTCAGGTGTTTGATACCTGCCGTTTACATTATTGATTACTGGGTCAGCTGTCAGTTATAGTTTTATAATTACGTGCTAACATTTTAGATTTTGGATTAAATGTTTTAGATCCGTATATGTGACGTTTGGCCAAGCTGTAATCGCTGGTACGTCTGTATTGGCTTGTGAAAAACATTCTTAGCTTAATTAGTGCATGTAGACTGCTTGGCGTGAACGTTTTGAGTGTAGTAAGTAAGTGGATATCTTTAGATAGGCAAAAATCATTGACGTTGAAATCTTCCTGACCTCTAATCAGAGTAAAACGATGAATAACTGTATTTGTATTCAATATTTAGTACACTAAATTACACTTATTCTCTTCATAATGAAGTATGAAGAAAAACATGCATCTCAATTTTTGTCGATTACTATTTTTGGCATCATTTGAACATGACAGCTGCCGTTTACATTGTGGGGAAATTTCAAAGTTAATGGAAATGCTTCAAAATATCTTGGGGAAAATTCTGGTTCCATTGGCTTGCATTGAAAGTGTTCTCATGTAAAGTTGCTAGTTTTTTCTTTTGACAGCGATGATATGCAGAATATGTTTAGAAAAAAACAATATGCTGATTTGTCACGATAATGATATATATTGCCATGTTGCACAGCCCACATTGCCCCAATAGTTTGTATTTTCTTGATTTCATTATGGGTGAAATCAGTTGTTAATTTCTTGAACCATTCTATCCTAAATAAAGACCTGAAATTCTGGTATCTACACTCAAAACTGATGGTTTGGTTAAAAAAATTCACATTTGCACAAATTTGCATGGGTGCTGATGTTGATAACATTGTGTATATACATGTTTATTGTTTTGGATGGCAGACATGCATTAATGTCCAAAGTTTTTGGGGGCAAATTGTGCAGAATGTTTCATTGACCCATTTCGTTTAAGTGTAATGATTCACTCCGTCTATAAAATACACTAACCTTTGACTGTGTCTAATCAGATACTGAAGCCTTTGGCCTGTTATTGGACGCAGAAATTGTGCTTCTGGTTTAAGGTTTTGACCTGAATATATCTTCTGTGCCCAACTATGGTAATTGGCTGTTATGTTATGCAGCATTGGAGTTTTCCAGTCAGCTTGTGTACAGTAAGTAATTTCACTTGCTTTGTAGTTCCTGAGACCTGGATAGTGAGTTTTTTCCGCTTTGATCTTCTGAATGGAAGACTTGAAGCACAGGAGAGTACATTACAGCCTAATTAGTTTGGTTAACCTAATCTGACGTACTCTGAGCTAGAAGCTCTAGAATTTCAGCTCATTTTTCCTTGCAAATTACTCTAGAAGTTTTTACTTAAGCCCTGTGCTAGCGTTAAGCGTATATCATGTTCTAACTGTCAATTTAAAAGAAGTGGTGTCCTTCTTTTAGGTGTACGTTTATTTATTAAAACTATTTCAGGATTTGCTGTTGCAGAGCGATCCACCGTGATGTGTTGTCCCGTTGAGGTATCAACATTATTTTTCTTTTTAAAGCAAAGGTCATGAGGTTTATTCTGCTAGTATTGTAGGGACAACAGGTAGCTGCTTTTAACCTGTATGCAAAGAAAACAAAATCACTGATTAAAAGAAATCAGTTTTATCATTAATTCACCCTTTAAGAGACCTGAAATTGTTTTATAGTCTTTTTTGTTATAGATAAGCTTCTTTTCGAGCTGTATTAACTGAATTAAAGTACAGATTATTCTTTAGTTTGGATTTTTTTGCACTCTATGGCACATTTTTTGTGCACATGAAGAAAATGATAATATGCAAAGACTCAAGCTTAGTTGTTGCACCAACATATCATGTGAGCCCTTGGGTATTTCAAATAAGGCCATGCATTTTTATATGAATAAATAATGACTATTTACTGGAGTAATGCATGTTACATTTCCTAGAATCACTGGATCTGTAAAGAGAGCCTAGTTTATGCCTTTGAAATAGCAGAAGAATTAGTTTTATTGTTCTTTAATATGCACAATAACCAAAAATCACCAAAACTGTACGCAAGCTAACAACCAGTTTAATAATTACTTCTTTGCGTAGCATCTCAGTATGTAACCAAATCATTGACCCATGTTCCGGGTTTACCAAATATATCAGTTTTGTCTTTCATGCTACTGTACTAGCTATCTAGAAATGAGGAACCCTCAACAAGACAGAGGTAAAAATGATACAGTGTTCAGTTGGGAGAGGCACCATTACGTTAACAACATTGACATTATATTTAAATAATTAAGCATATAATGGTAAACGAGCTGCCTTTGAATATGCCATTGACTCCTAGTAATGAAGGTGTTACTGGTATACTTGGATTTCATTTGTTTAAGACAAAATAATCCATAGAAGTGTCCAGTAGTGCAGTAGTAGGTGTTGAAGCAGTGTTGGAGCCATAATTTCTGTGAAGACATCTGTATATAAACATCACAATCACAATAGCATACATGAAGATGCAGCAGACATATTGAAGTATCATGTTAGCTGACTGAATAAGCATGTTCATATTAGGTGACAATTTTATTTTAAAATTAAAAAGTAATTAAAATTTCTAAGAAAAAAATGTTATCTTGTTTAATCTCCCCATTTTGTATGTTTACCTGCTTGTATACAAAACAGGCACACAAAACAAAATGCACAGGTCATGTACACAGTAAAACCCTCAGTCATGCATCTACATTGGAGGACTGTGTAAAATGCATGGAGGTTCCATGTTGTACTCCGCTTGTATTGTACTAAAATTCACTGGCCAGTTTTGTATAGATTTTTCAGCTGCAAATTGGCGTTAATGCTTCAAAAACATGTTGTTGAAAGTCCTTGTTTAACTCTGGCAGTAGACACAGCTGTTGAACAGAGGCACAAACCTTGAACATGAGCTAAAGGAATGCGCACCATCAGAATACCACTGTTTAAAGTCCCACGACCAGATTTTTGTGTGAGATCATGCGCAAAATGCAGCGGTGCCGCCACAATATGTGCACTCAGCCTGCGTATCTCTGTCCCCGTTTACACCTGATCTTTTGTCCGGTATCCGGATTGTATCCTGATAAGATTTTAGCCACATGCGTTTACATTTGGTAGTCAAATGCATCTGCAGATAGTCGGACTGAAATCCGATTGCTGTGTGGGACGGAATATGCAAATCTGCTTATTACACGACAGCCAATTACCAATTGTTTATCCTTTCAGCCTTTATGGTGTGCAGTTCGTTTTGCACAGTAGTGTCTGTCCATATGGCAGTTCAGCATTTCATTGCATGCATTGATGATCCATCCTTGCCGTCACGGATCATGTACCCAGTGATGTACTAAGAGGGGTTTGGGTGGTAGAATGTGTTTTGGAGAGACCGATAAGTTTGCTGCTGTAGCATGCAGCCCATACACATCTCAAACCACATCTTAAAGCTATTTGATTGTATCTGTTTTAAATGCATATTAGGTACATTTGCTCTTTTATATGATACTCAAGACAGATAAAGTGACCAGAAGTAAATAGGATCTTAGTTTGAGTGGAATAACACTCTGTTTTGTTGGCAGTGAACTGTATTAATTAGCACTCTCACAGCTCCTTCTCATTAAAAATGTATCTTTAGTTTGTATTTGTTTTTTTAATTAATAATGGCTCACTTATTTTATTTATTATTAATTATTATTATTATTTTACAGCACACTTTGAACACTTGGTGGATAGGGCTACAGAGTTCATGGGATAAGCTGCAGCATTAGTAAATAAATTTAATTCAGGTCTTTATCTTGCGCTGCACCTGTACATGTGAATTTGGGCCTGTATGTCCAAAAAGACCCCCTTTCTAATTAGTGAACACGGCTGCACCCACTGCTGACCCAGGTGGCCAGTCAACCCTGTATAATTTGCAGAGAGAAATATTGTCCAGTAGAATGGGATGTCGTGGAACATGTCCAGTGCCAAGCTTTGGCTGGAGGAGTATATATCTGTCCAGCTTTGTTTTGGGTATGGGGTGCATCTCCTATCCGAAATTCTGCTTCCCCTTCCTGTTTCCCTTCCTTGCACATTTCCCTCATATCTGAGCTTCTCTCTGCTTCCACAGAGCAAGGGGAAGATGAGAGGACAGAATAATTGACGCCAAACATGTTTGCCAAATGAGATGTCCTTCACTCCTTTTATGAAATGATTTTTTAAATGAGCGTTCTTTATTGAAATTTAGTTACATCGCCAATAACAAATATAAACAAACTGAATTAACATTCATCATCTTTTCACAGTAGCATCTCATTAACTTAAAAAATCCAATAAAAAAGGAGGAGTGGGAGTGGAGAAGCTGTGCCATAGACCAACTTCACATCTTTCAGCAAAGCATACACCCACACATCCAGAGCTAATCGCTCCACATCAGTACCTGACCTCACAGATTTACCTCTTGTGACTAAATGCAGTCAAATCCTTACAGCAGTGTTCCAGAATCTAGCGTAACGCCTTCTCAGAAGGGTTGAGGCTGTTAATAACCCTGATTTCAGAGGGTGATCTGATATCTACAAGCTTATATAAAAGTGTACTTGTTTAATGTTATTTTGAAGCTACTTGGAAAAATGTCTAACCGACAGTGTGACGTGTTATGACGTGAGTAAAAAGGGGACCGGATTGTTCTACAAAACTGAAAGAAAGCAAACAGCACAGCAGTTTTTTATGCCATCTAGCACTGTTGAAAACTCTTAGTGTATGAGTCTGCTGAGAGTTCAGAGAACTCTTGGAAGCGTCCACACGTTTTGCTGTGGTCTTTTCTTGCACCTGCTAATAATTCTGTGCTCATTATCGGCACATGGCCTTAAATTTCACTCAGCCTTTTAAAACTCCTGATTCTCTTGGCCCAGAAGCTGCAAGCCTCCTGCTCCACAAACCTATATTCTTAGAAATAGGCGTGTAAGAAAATTGGTGGTAGACAGTGGTTTATTTTGTGTGAACCCCTAACTACTAGATAGCAATGTTGTAATCTAGCTCCTCCACTTCAACATAAACAAAGCTAAAAGGCACACCTGTGATGTTGGCGTTAGCAAACCCAGTAGACTGCCTAACGTGTTTATACTACAGTTTTCCTAAAATAAGTTTTTTTAAAAATCACAGTATGTACAGTCTTGTATGTTAAATCGTAAACACTGTATCCTAATACATATTGTATCACCTTATTCTTACTAGTACAGCCCTACTCATTTTTACCAATAGCTTGTTACTAGTGGGGCTGGGGCCTTTTCATTGTCATGTTTGCATTCAGGTGTGAAGCTCTATTACGCAAGTGAGAGTAAATAGTACTATAGCATTGTATAGAGGTTTGACCATTTACAGAGACAGGCTGTATTTCTAGTTTAGTTAGTTTTAAGCATTAATCATATCATCTAAACCTTTTTCCAGGTTTTTTGATTCTTTAGATATCCAGTGAAAGTACACTGTCATAATTTCTATAGGTGCAAATGTTAGAAATCTGACAAAGACAAATAGAAGATGCTGTGGCAGTTCCCAAGGCATAACAGTTTCAATATAGCACTGAGAGATAAACATTTAAAACAGTGGCCTATTTTGCCATTCTGCACTTGTGTTGACTCGTGAGACCAGTTACAGTTTCTTTTTCCATCTGTTATGCTCTTAAATCAGAACCAAGAAAAATTTTAAACTACACAGAGATCTGCTAACTGCTAATCAGCTAATTGCTAAGCATACAGCACAACCACAAAAACCATCCACTGTGACTCCAGTACCAGCCTCTCAGTATGATCTCAGCCTATTTATCCTTTAAACGGGTGTTATTTGAAAATCAGTTGCTAAAACTGAACCTGTGGTGGGAAGAACCTGCAGCCAGCTAACTACACCAGCATTAGCATAGGGTAGCAACACAACAGAACAATTGTGTTTTTATGTTTTGTCACTCTGACACCAGGTATTAGAATTTGGGATCTCAGACATGAGTCCTCTAAATGTGTTTTTAGGTATCAGTTCATCAGGCCTATATCTCAGTGGGAGGCACTGTATGCTCACGTTAGCTTAGTCTAGCAAGTTACACCTTTTTTTTGTCACTTCAGTCAGCTTCACTCTCACTGTTAAGTTTTGATTGTCAGTGCATGTGATGACAGAGCACCATTTAGTCTAAGCAAACCTGTACTGAGATGTTTAGATCTCCTTAGAGAAAGAGGAACCAGCTAGCTTTAGCTTAGCTATGCCACTGGAATGGTTACCCTCAGAATGTGCTCAGAAGCGTTTGGCCCTGCAGTGGAAAAAAGTCCTGTACACACTGTACACCTGAATAATTAAAGCAGTATAAGTTGTAGTTAATGCTCATTATCAGACTCAGTGCTCACATATTATAACAGACTTTGATATATCTGTTAACACATGCTCAGTAAGTGTCTACAGGGCTGTTCTGGTATTTGTCTTTGACAAACCTGTGTAGTGTATATTTAGACAATTTTAATACATAAAATAGTGAAAACAATCACATAATCAAATCCATAGACATTTGAAGGTTAAGTGGTGTTGGGAAAGCATTAATGTGTAGTATGTGTATTGCATTATGTAAAAGGCTTGCAGGTGCCCAAGTATTTCTTCATATACTACCTTTTTATGAGTGATCTCATTGGTGGGGATTTTATTTGTCCTGAAATCTGATATCACTCAACATCACGTCAATGCTCAACTCAACTTCTGCTATAACTTTGAGCTGGTGAAAACAAACACCTTGTCATAATGTTATCAAAACGCCTGTTTACTGTGTTTATGCTTCACATACTTTTGGAGGACAAGCGAGACAAGTACAGTCAGTGTGAACAGATAAGCATTGTTTAACAAAGGAAATCAACCAGCTATTCAAAGTTAGGTTTGCTTGAATGATGTTTTGGAAAAAATTGAAGGAGAAAGCTCAAAGGAGCTTTACACAATGTCTCTTTATTTTCTATATTTTGTCATTTTTGGTGCTTAGTTAGCTTCTTGATTGGATTCATCATCTGAACTTCCTTTCACTGTTTTATTTTCTTCTAAGTTAATCACAGAACATAGATTTTTTTTTTGTTGGTTAAAATTTGAGATGCTTTTGATGTCATGTAAACAGGGTCTTATAAGGTAAGATGAAAGAGTTCTGTGTTGGTTGGATGGGCAGGCTGGGCAGTGCATTGTTTCTTCTGTCCCTGCAGTCAGTTTAGGAGCTTGTACAGTTTTATACATTTAGGAACACAAATTGAATACAATTGAATACAACAGATTTAACTATAATCTAACTGGTGTGACAGTGCAGCAGTGCTTAGCCAAGGAAGTAAACAATCAGCAAACTTGGTCACCTTTCATATATACTAACGTTATGTGATTGTCCTCAGCAGTGTCTGAATGTTATTCATTTTATCTGAGAACATTCTGGGAGTATTCAAGCTTGTATTTCTAGCAGAAGTGGACGGCAGAGCCCCTTATTCAGTGCTATAAAATCCATTTTCCCTGCACAGAGAAATGTGAAGAGGTTCGCTGTAGTGCGTTTTAGGAGGAGTCGAGAGGGAGGGAGATTTTCAAACCCCAGGCTAAAGCTTTTTGTGGGGATTGTGGGTGAAAATGGTGAGAAGCACTGCTATAGCTAACTGCAAGCAAGTGGTTGACGCAGATGTAGTCATTTGTAGCAGTGGTTACCTTGCTTACTGATTCAGGTGCATCTCTTATATTTCCATTAGTGGAAACAAGTGAATAAATAAGAATATATTTGACAAAATTAAGTTTTAGATGATGCCCTTATACCCTGATGCGTGCCTTTAGATAATCAGTGACCCCTGATTTAAGAGGACATTGCCCACCCAAGTTTCATATAGCCAACACACCCCCTTATGTATTGTAAAGTTTTTAAGGCTGAGTGCTTCGGAACTGTCTATAATTGGGCGAGTGAGTAGAAGCTAGTCATGCTTTATACATTTGAATTAAAATAAATAACATTAGGCATGCTTAATTGTTCAATTAGCCGACAATATGTCACCATCTGCAAGGTTTCTGCATCTGTAGTCCAGCACCAGCGTTTAACACAAAGAGAACCCAGGCTTCATTCTTTGTTGTAGGACTTGTATTCAAAATGTATTATATTCATTGGACCTTTTAAAGAGATGGTCCATTAAAAAGCTTAATGTGCTCATGAAAAGGTTTGCTTTACATATGTTGCTGTAAAAAATACAGCTGGATAAGTAAAATGTCCTTGTCTGACCAATTAAACTGACTGATCTGTCAAGATGGCATATGTTTTGATTTGCTGATCAGATTGATACAAAAACCCTTAACTTCCTTCTGTTCACACAGTCTAGTATCTATAATGTTGTTGGCTCGGTTGGATTTGGGAATTGCTACTAAAATCTGTCAAATAATCTTGCTTTTCTCTTTATTTCATTGTTTCGCCTATTTATTTACTTTTAATGCACAATACAAACCGACAGCAAACCTCTATCATTGCATTTTTTTCATTGTTGTTTTCACTTTCTTTTAAATTTCCCAGTCAACTAGTAAATTGCAGTTAAGTGGTAATGGAAAATATTCTGTTTTAGCCATTTAGAATGATGGAATAGAATATCTAAATATTTTTATATTACGCAGGTGGAGGTTTCGTTCTGAGAACTGTTTGCCATTATGGCTTCTGAACACTGCTGAGTGTCTCTAAAACCATAGGGTTTTAAATTATAGTCTGCTGTAACCTACCATTCAGGGCGCTTAAGTGCACACTGTGTTACACTTGGTGCTGTGCAATGGAATAGAATGCACTTTAATAATAAAACTCAAAGACTATGAAACTGATTTTTGGAGGTGGTAGCAGAATGATCAGTGGTCTGCTGAATAGGCCATACATTTTTAGCCTGATTAAAAAACACTGCTTGAATGAATATTCTTGCCTAATAAGTTGAACTGAGGCCTGATCCCTGCTGAGAACATTTCTCATGTGAAAGTCTTTAATCTGCAGTTAAAAAGTTATGATTGAGCCAAAACAATGGCTTCCATGACGACCTGCCATTTATTGAGTACATTGGAAAATGTAGAGGTTCAAAGCAAAGTAACCTGAAGATGGATGGCTTCAACACTTACTGCACAAGAGGGTACGAAGTTGTGTTTGAGCATTTTTGGTGGTTAATTAATTACATGCAGGAAAACAACTTGCAGATACTTAATGTGGTCATTTTTATTCATGCAAAACCAAAATACCAATCAGTACTTCAAAATAGAGGTGCCGCAGGTGGTATTATTATCTTATTACTGAAATGTGTGCGTACTGCTCTCTCGCTGTGTGTCTTTACCAAAATGATTTTTTTCTTCAACTTTACTGAGCAAAAGATTTTAATCTTTAGGATGTGTGCATACAGAAATGGCAGAGATTAAGATCTTTTTCTAAAAGAGCTGCTATCAAGAAAAAACAGGCTTGTAATTTCTTTTGGCGCAGTCATCTACCGTATACCCTACTCTACAGAGGACCCTTTAGATCCTGTAATATTTATTGGTTACTCTGACTTCTATGCACTGCGGGGTATCACAATGTAAGATTAATCACAATATTAGCTTGTGTTTTTCTTTTGCTCCCATCCTGCCAGTATATGAAATATACGGAAAGCAAAAAATGACTTGGGGATGTGTTTTTGTATTTACTGCATTCTGCCAACAATTAAAAACCACCTTCTAAAATCTGCAATCATTGTCCACTTTATCAGCTTCACTGAACATATAGGAGCTAGAATTACATACTGAAATGCATTTGTTTTTCTATGTGCTTTATTACACTGTTCTTCATTGGTCAGGACCCCCACAGGACCACTACAAAGCAGGTACTATTTGGATGGTGGGTCATTCTCAGCACTGTAGTGTTTAAATACTTTGTCCAGTCTGTTAGACACTCCTACCTTGTTGGTCCAGCTTGCATATGTCAAGTCTTAATCAACCTCAGGTTCTTCATCAGTGGTCACAGGATGCTGTGTACTGGATATTTTTGGTCAGTGGATGATTCTGGAGGTGTTGAGTAAAGAAATATGGCTGGTCAGTGTATATGTCGGATCTGAGCCATTTTTTCCTATTTTTCTAGTTGTGTATGTTTGGCTAAATAGCCTGGGCTATCAGAATATGTATGCTGCAGTGATGTCACATGAATTTATAAATAGTCATATGACCATAAAAACTAAAACTGAAATTTAATCTCACACTAACAGCAGTGACTGCAACAGTCATTCTTTGCAACACTGAGAAACGAAAACATCATCACAGAAGACATTCAGTGTTGGATTTATGACCACAGAATTATTTTACTCCAAAAAGACTTCAAGGCTGAATTACTAAGCTTGCGAAAAGGATATGATCGCAAAGAAGCCCTCATTTTTTTCAAATGTTCCAATGAAGTCATTGTTTTGCCAACATGTTTAAAAATATTTGTTGATACTGGCTTGCTAAACCATGTAATGATCTGGTTGGTAGTCTGCTTTTAACTTTGGCATCTTGTACTCATGTAATGATGCACCTATAATTTAGACTAATGTCCTTGATGAATATATAGAATGCATCTAGATTTGTAAATGGAGGAGGTTTTTTAAAAGGCTATCAGGAAACTCTTGTCGTTGTGTGGTACTAACCTGAATTCAGAAGTAAAAATTGTAATTGTGCAAATCGGCTTCTGTTAGCTAGGCGAGCTATCGCATCTTAAAAAGCCATGATATTGTTCACATAACTGAAAGAGTTTGTTAGTGGTCACTTTAAGAGGTTCTGGGATTGCATGCTCGGCTCTTGACAGTCGACACAGCTGAGCAAAGCTAAATCAGCAGCTGGCGACAATGAAAGCAGTTTCTGAGATCACTTTTGTTTGTTGGTTTGCTGCTATTTGTTAATTTATTTATTCATTCATTTGTTTAAAATACAAATTATGCAGCTTTCTTTAGTTTACTAAGGCCAACTGTGTAGATCTAATAAGATCACAAACTTGACAGCTCTGCCAAAAAGAAAACGTGTGATCATTTCAATTCACCATGACTGAAGTGATTTAATCTCACTTGATGATTTAATGAACTAGCAAACTTCAGCTAAACAACAGCGGTATGACTGCTTTAGCTCTCACGATTAAGCTATTCTGTCTCTGCAATGGACACCCAGTCATGATGGTTTGGACTCTTCAGACTCTGGCTAGGCGCAGTGTTTGCTTTTAAGTCAACATATTTGTCTACCGTCTTCACTCGAAACCGCCCGACTGTCATGCTAGAAAGATACTGCTATGCCTCTGAGCTTTTCAGGTTATTTATAGCCTCTCTGTTGCTTGCTAATAATTATAGAACACATAAAAATACTTCCATTTGTCACTTTTGGCCACCTCCTCATATCACCCTCTTGTCCCTAGGTAACAGGATAATGTAAAACAGTAACACCTTACTTTAATGCTCTGTTGGTATGCTTCAACATTTGTGTTGTTGGTGAGTTTAGTATTTACGGCTGCCGGAAGCTTTGCACATATTTTGCGAAAGGCATGGAAAGGCATCATGGAGAGAGTAGTCGGAAAGCAAGCTCGCAAAAGCCTGGGAAATTGGGGCACAAAGCTTTTCATGTATATTTTTAAACTTGGAAAGAATTTGGGTGAATAACGGTTCGAGGAACCCAGTGTGTATTCAGCAGTGCAGGGCAGTTCTGCCAGTAAATGTTCACATTTGGTGGAGACGTGCACTTAATGTTTCTCAAGCCCAGTGAGGAAGGAGCCTAAAAGCAGAGAATTAAGAATTAAGAATTGATCCTATATGTATTCTTTTTTTTGTAGGTCTGCATGCAAAACCTTGTTCTATGAGCTGTTTTTATAACAGCATTACGACACACACTTGCTTTAAGTATTCTGTTATTTTTGTTTTGACCTAGAACGGTAGTGTTTTTTTAAGCTATTTTAAATTCAGACTCTATACTCTATGCTGCATAGTCAAATAAGACTGTGTGCTTAAATCTTCTTTGTGTCCTTTTTTCCAGATCTCTGTGCTTTTTGTCCAGATGATCTGACATTTCCAAGAAAGTTATTTTTATTTGTCCACACAGAGCATTATCTCCTTGTGACTTCCTGCATAAGCAAGAATTGAGATAGGGAAATTGCATAGGATTTTAAGAAGCAAGTCAAGAGGTACAGAGTTAGATGTTTTGATGTTTTAACGTACCATGCTGTCCAGGACTTGTTTCTGGGAATAGCACTGTGGTGGCCGTAGAGGTGGGCAGGATCAGGAAAATATAACGTGAGACATTTTTACGGTACATGATCAAAATAGGCATCATGATCCGCATATGATCTGGGTTTGATTCCCGGTCCGGGATATTCTGTGTGGAGTGTGCCTGTCCTTCCTGTGCTTGAGTGGGTTTCCTTTGGGGTACTCCAGTTTCTTCCTCTTTCTGTCCAACACATGCATGTTAGGTTGAACACTCACTCTAAACTGCCTGTAGGTGTGAGTGTGTGTGTGTTGGCCATGATGGACCCTGATGACTCTGGAATTGGCTCCAGCACCCGATGGATGGATGGATGGATGGATGGATGGATGGATGGATGGATGGATGGATGGATGGATGGATGGATGGATGGATGGATGGATGGATGGATGGATGGATGGATGGATGGATGGATGGATGGATGGATGGATGGATGGATGGATGGATGGATGGATGGATGGATGGATGGATGATGGATGGATGGATGGATGGATGGATGGATGGATGGATGGATGGATGGATGGATGGATGGATGGATGGATGGATGGATGGATGGATGGATGGATGGATGGATGGATGGATGGATGGATGGATGGATGGTTTTCTTGAGGTTTATTTAGTTGGAACAGACAAAGGAGAGCTGCTTACAGTGATCATAGGAAATTTTAATGTTTCACATACTGTGCTGCACGAAAGCCAGTTATATGGGACAAATATGCTCTCTTTGCAATGAAGCATGCAGTCGGTCATGTAATTTATCATAATGACCATAAATATTGTCTTATTTCTCCACTTGTTAGACATTTGTGGTCTCAGCACAGTGTTCAATCAATACAATAAAACATAAATGCATTATGTATAAATTATGCTTGTTTTAATGACTGATTCAGTAACTTTGGCCACTAGAAATAAATTTAATTAGTATGTTGTAGTTTAACAGTTGTGAATGTTATTGCTTCAGTGATTGTGCCCTTGAGCGTGCACAAATTTGTACCGTATTGCTGGTCTACAGTGCTAAAATTTCTGTATTTTAGTCAATGTACCACACCCTATAAAAACAAATGTTCTGTTTCTCTGTAATGATGATTATAGATCTGGATTTGTAAATTGTTTATGACTCACAATATTGGTGCATCTCTACAAACAGATTAAGACTGTATACCTACATTGCCCCAATCAGTTAAAGGACTTCACATAAATCTGCAGATGCCATTAAAAATATATTTCATTTGTTAGCCGAGTTTTTCATACTGTTCACCGGGTCGTTTATACGAGTTTGACATTATGAGAAACTGAGCACAACAAAATGACACACTTGAAGATCTAAAAATGTGGAAGTACCTAACCTGTTTGATGAAGTGGCCCTTACAGCAAGAAGCTATACACGCACAATCGAGTCGGGCACCTCTGCTTTAGGTTATACCTTTCGCATAGACATAGCCTGACCCACTTCAGCTGTGACCAGGGTGGGGGATGGAGAGGGGGCAGTCTGGGGGCTGCTAAAAATACATCATTGCCTGTGGCTCCAGTGTAGAGGGATCCCTGGAATTGCTGTCCTTGACTCACATGCATAATGTTGGCACATACTGTGGGGAGTCCAATTGCCAGGCTAGACCATGAGGGTTTTCCTTAGGTTTTTCTTGGACAAGAACTTCTGAATGTAGAGGCATATTTAAGGAGATCTCCTGATTGGTGGTGAGAGATCCTATTTCCAAGCTGTGAAAGAAAAGGAACTGGCGGGTACATATATGGAATTACACTTATAACTACACGAGATGGTACTGATCTGATACTGGGTATCGGTATCAGGCCAATATGCTGAACGGGGTGCTGGAGAGGGAAAAAAAAGAATGAATCCAGTCCAATAATATATCAAATCTATCCTGAAATAGCATTCGCTCCCACAGTGTGATATGGTGTTAGCTGTGTTTTCCTTCCTGTGGGGTAGTAGAATGATAGAGTAGTTAGTAGGGGTGTGCCATATCTTATCGTACACAATAATATTGCCAACATTTTTGAATATCATGAACGATATTATACCCTGAAATATCATGCCATATCACCCATCCCTAATAATCACATCAGGGTACTACTTTTTACTGTTTTTAGCAAAAGAAAAATTCACATTTTTTTCATTTCCTATTATATATCTACTAGAGACAGATTTTATCTGTCCAGTATTATTCACTTTACTTCAGTCCTGGATATATGGACATAATTGGAGTGCATTATTTAATATCGTGACATTCTGGACTTCTGTTACAATCTGATGAAAATTCTTGTTATTTTTTAAGATCTCAGTTAGGGGTGTGCCATATCACATGCAATAATAAAATGTAATTTTCATTTTGTGGCAGTAGTGTATTCTTGAAATATATTTTTTAAATTCAATGTTTTGTCATATCGCCAAGAGTTATCATTATCGCAAAAATACCATGAAATATTGTGATTTTGTTGTAGGGCCATATCGCCCATTAGTTAGCAGTGGAATCTTAATTTTAGGTGCTAAGTGAATTTCATTTGTTGTAGCTATTACCGCAAGTGACCCCTTTGTCATTCTGGGCAGCTGCACATTTCTGATGTCTTTACTTGCGTCAGTTTTAATGCCACAAGCCTAACTGTGCCCGGTGGCCCACTAGAGGAAGGGTTAAAATTGTGCCTGCCATTTCTCACCCATCCCATCCTAGCTGTTAGTTTGGCGATCCAGTCACAATGATTTTCCACTGTTGTGACATGTGATCTGCTCTGCAACCCGAAACTGTCGCTGTGCAGTAAATGTTGGCACTTCCATCATCTTGGTCAAACTGAACCTCAAAGATGATCGCTGGAGGCATGAGGGTTGTGTAAAGGGTGGGGTGACACTCTGCAGGGGTCCATCGTCTACAACACTTGAGAAATGCCATATGTATGTGTGTGTTTAAGGTCCTTGAAGGTTTGTATTACTTCTGCGCTGGAAAACTTTATCATTATCTTTAACTTTAACTCATTATCAGCTTTTGGCTGCTAGTTTTATTGTATGTACTATTATTGCAGATGCATGTTAACACATTCTCTCAACAGTTACTGCTTATAGGCCAAATGTAACATGTCGGGAGAAACAATACAACATTTAATATTTGATGTGTTTATCTATATAGGAAATAGGTTCCCTGCAGTTGAGGGATGGATGAATGTATTGTTAGTTATAAAATCAGCAGAGCATGTAGTTTGACACCAGCTTTTTGTACTTACGTACATACAGCGTATACATTAAAATAATTTAAAGGACATCCTACAGACTTAAGTAACATAGTGGGCAATGGCTTAAGATGTAAAAAGTACATAGAAGCCAGCATAGCAAATCTCCCCAGTGCTGCAAATTGGAGAATTAGATTAAACAGGCAAGTTTTTTTTTAACTGATGTCACAGCAAGTGGAAAGAGGAAATGCAAAAGGTTAAGAAACCCTATGTGAAGGAATAAAAATACATTGTTTTTGTGTTTAAAGGGGGCCTATGAATCAGCATTACTGCTGATATTTGTATGTAATGAACATATAAAGCTTCTTTATTGTTTGATGCTGATTTTTTTTTGTCAATTTTATAATTTTTTTTATTGAAAACAGATGTGCGTATGATGTCATCATTGTTGCACTGCTAGTAGTAGTTTTTAGGTCTTACAGATATAATGACTCACAAAGGTGGCTGCTACAAGACTCTAATATTGAATAATAATGAGAATAGTTGTTGTTAATCACGGTTAATGATCCTGCCAGACAGAATCTCATAATTAGCAGAGTAAACAGAATGGCGCTCCTCAGCTATAGCCAAATTCACTCAAATAGTTTATACGCAGTACAGTCAACCGTATGTTGACTATGTGGTAAACCCTTGTGATTGTGATGATGGGCTTTGGAAGTGGGCGAAATGCTGGTTAAATTTTGTTACAACAGTCGTGACACCAGTACGCCACAGAATGTGCACTGATAACGTAATGTACAAACCGTGCACCCCACGGCAACGGTAACCTCTTTAGCAGAGCGGTTGAGCCAGCGTCAGATGATGCCGCAGTGGGTGCAAAACAAGCCAGCTGGTACTGGTAGTTGTATAACTGCGATGCTTTCCAAATTCCAGCAGTGTCTGACGGTTGGAGGCGCGAGTGTATAGGACACACACATATGAGATTAATGACTTGAGAAATTCAACAAGTTCAAATTGTCTGTTTCCACCCTAAATGGTGCAGCAGAAACACTCCGACACCACTCCAGGTGCCAAAATGTAACTGCTGCTCCATTTAAGGTGGATAACAACATTTGAACAAAGCTTTGATAGGAAGATTAGAACTGTTTTTCTGGGGCGAGCGTTAGCGAGTATAGACTATTTTGAACAATTAAATTGAAATTATAACTTTAAAAAACATTGCACAACTTATCTGCCAACAGAGATGAAAGGCTGCAAATGATGATAATGTATTTGTATGTTTTGTTATTTTGGCTTTTACTTGTGGCACCTTGCATTACCCATCAGCACAGCATTTTCCCGTGGCACAGTACTTGGGAAACGCTGCTCAGGATGGCAGACTTGTTCCCACGCTGCTCCTCAAATAAATGCTGATATCTGTTCCCTGCAAAAGAGCGTAGTGTGTCATGTTGAACCTCAGCCAGTGACCTGGGGTTCCTACTTTCTATTTATAAGCCTTGCTAAACTTCAGGTGTTCGTGTTTAATTTCATAACAACGTGGCTTTGGTTCTGTACCCTGTCGTTTTTAATCTTTCTACATGTTTTGGTATTGTGAATTACTATTGATATATATATTTTTCTCTCTTTCTCAGCCCCCACAGATCTGTATGGCCAGTGTTCTGTGGATCTGTGAAGCTCCTGTCAGCATGAACGAATAAGTGTATGCTGCAAGCTGAGGGAAATGGCTTTTGAATTGTCCCAGTCCTGCCACCTACAGTTGGTCCTCCTCCACCTTCTCCTCTGAAGGACGTCAGCTGTTTATGGGAACTACTGGCTTTGCTCTCCTGAGGATTTAGCTCTCCTTTTGGGACGCCATTTTTTCCATCGTCGCAGAAGTGCTGTGCAACTGGGCGACATGGCTCACAACTCCTACAGTGGGGTGAAGAACTCCGTGGCAGAGCCCAATCATGATGGAGAATTTGGCTGCTCGCTCAAAGAGCTGCGCTCTCTCATGGAACTGAGGGGGGCCGAGGGAATACACAAAATCCAGGAATCTTACGGGGATATTAATGGACTCTGCAGCAGATTAAAATCCGCGCCTATAGATGGTATATATGCTCTTTCATATTTCTTCTTTTAGACAAGTACCTGAAAAGGAAAAGCCTAGTTATATCCTTAGTTTCTGAAGGGTTTTTAATGTCAAATGCATGCAGACAAACCTTCACGTGTTAAGTGTGGCTGTGGAGCCTTTACACAAGGGCTAGATTCAAGCTTCATCACTGTGAAAATTAATCAAGCCCTTTCCAGAAAGGTCAGCGTTTGGGTTCAAAGATTTTATATTTTCTCAAATTGAAACCAGCTATTGCCTATTTGAAAAGCAACCTTTCTGCAGCTCCTAGTTTGTTCCATTGTAACGTTTACACACAGCAGCTACTAAACAAATAGAAGAACACAACGCTACTGACCAAATAGAACAATGACAGTCTGTTTACGCAATAATAGATGGGAGCGAGTGCTTTGGCCTACTGCCTGTGACTGCAGCACACTAGTGCCAGCATGTATAGCATTGTATAGCACACTATTGGGGTTACACCATTGTTTCATTATTGATTCTTATTATTAGGTTTTAAGACACTAATTAAGAGGAACGCATTGGCACTCTGCAAATGAATACACTGTAAAACCTAGTCTTCTAATCAAGACAAAAACTTAAACAACAAATCAGCTAATAGCTTTAGAGCCGGCTGCACACTTTACATGTGTAACATATCTAGTAGAAGCATCAGGAGCTCACAGCAGATTAAGAATGTGGTACTACTGAAACCTCCTGCAGGCCAGCAATGTCCTTGTAAAAATAGTCTCCAACCCAGTGATTAGTTTAACCGTGTTGTTAAGGAAGGCAGCAGGCTTGACATCAGCATTAAAGGTGGAACATCAGTTCAGTTCAAATCCCTTAAAAACAGGTAGCGTAAACAACTTTGTTGATTGCAGGCAGCGTGTGTTGGTTTTGTCATTGCCGCTTGATTGTGTCTCATTTAGTGTCCTTCTAATTGCAGTTCTTTTTTAAAAGGCCTACTTGTAATAAAATTCTAGCCATTCATTTTTGCTGTTATTGTTGCTAGGTTACTGGCAAATAAGGCGGAGTGTTACTTATTAGCTCTTATAGAATCCTTCTCAGCCAACTACAGTTTCAAGGTCGGAACTAACTGTGCTATTTTGTCTATTAATTAGAGTTTTAACACGTGTCACAGAGTATTTGCAAGCAGCTACATTACATTCCCTGAAATGTAGAATGAATTGTGAACAAAATGCTACAAATACAAAATCAATATCAGCTCACGTTAATAAATGATTTAATCACCTCAGTAAATGCTCCGTAATCAGGAACCACCTTAAACTTTGTTGTTGAAGATGGTTAATAAGCAGCTATAATCAGACACTAGAGCTGCTGGACTGCTGAACACAACTGTCTGATCTAACCCTATGTCCCAAACCACACATTTCTATACTTACTATACGTCACCTACTGTACTAAGTGCACTTCTATATGTCCCCAACTACACTAATGACTGCATTTCTATACTTCATCTACTACACTAATGAGTGCATTTCTATACTTCATCTACTACACTAATGAGTGCATTTCTATACTTCATCTACTACACTAATGAGTGCATTTCTATACTTCATCTACTACACTTATGAGTGCATTTCTATACTTCACCTACTACACTTATGACTGCATTTCTATACTTCATCTACTACACTAATGACTGCATTTCTATACTTCATCTACTACACTAATGACTGCATTTCTATACTTCATCTACTACACTAATGAGTGCATTTCTATACTTCATCTACTACACTTATGAGTGCATTTCTATACTTCATCTACTACACTAATGAGTGCATTTCTATACTTCCATCTACTACACTTATGACTGCATTTCTATACTTCATCTACTACACTAATGACTGCATTTCTATACTTCACCTACTACACTAATGAGTGCATTTCTATACTTCACCTACTACACTAATGAGTGCATTTCTATACTTCATCTACTACACTTATGAGTGCACACGTCTTCTATACTTTTACCTACTACACTAATGATACTTCACCTACTTCACTAACGAGTACACATCTATACTTCTCTATATCTAATGATATGCGCTGTTTCTGTGTTCTGTTTAGTGTGCTACTATGCGTTTTGGGATGCGGCAATAATAACACAGCAGGAAATCTCAGGTGTTTAGATTTCAGCTGCCGTTTATCACTACAGGAACAAATAAAGTATAAATTTTATGTACACACTCAAATATATATATATATATATATATATATATATTATACACATTATTTTTAATATACTTAAAAAAAAAGTACTTTAATACTTTTCGTTCATTAGGTTCATTTTTTCAAACACAGGGTCGGCATGATATCCGGTATCCAGAGCTTATTGCAAAGTCAGTGTGTCTCTTTTTTTCAACACCCTACCTTCATTGTACCCGAGCAAAAGTAGCAGATGAAAAGCGCAAAGTCAGCATACTGTGACAAGCCAGTATGCAGTAGTTCCAGCGGTTTATCACCTCTTTGCAGACATTGCTTAATCACAGGCCTGACCTTGGTTGAACTTTTGGGAGGGGGAGGGATTTTCAGTTTGATCCTAGATTAAAACAGCACCACGTCCACAGGAGCTCGCTGCAGGCTGTCAGAGGCATAACTCTGCTGCACAGTGATCAATGGTTTTGGTTTGCTTTCAGAAATAGTGAGTCTGCGTAGCACGTCAGCCTGCTTTAAATCACTTATGAGCAGAATCTGATGGTTCAGGTTAGCTTTACAGACACACAGTTATTAGGGCAGTCTCCTGAATGCAATTATTTTAGCTGGTGGACGTTTTACCACATTTACCACATATTTTTACATCACATCAAGCAGAATTGGGTGTGTTGTCATCTGTTAGGCTGAAGCAAATACAATACAGTACAGTTAATACAATCAGTAAAATAAAGGAGAAAACATTTATTGGGACATGCTAGGTCTGTTGCTGTAACCCTGCTGGAGAGCAGAGGTGCTTAATGTTTGTTCATTTGAGTTTAAACTGTGTTTATCAGCAGTTGGCAGTAGGAGCTACAGTCGAAAGCTTGGAAAAAAGATTGAAAGTCAGCTCATTTGCCCACTTTAGACATGAACGTTTAGGGCTGCTATGAATAAAAAATATAATTGTTACTCACAGTCATTTATCTGGCATAAATGAACGTGACAGGCGTAAACAGTAAGACTAACTGGGATCCTAACCTTAAGCTCCATCTGAGCAGTGTTAAAGTAGGTATGGAAGTTTGCAGTCTTACTATCAGGTTAGTCATTCAAATACAACAGATCTGCAGGGAGAACTACTAATTACAGAGATTACAAAATTAATACCAGATCAGAAATGATTAAAATCCGGGATTTATTCTGTATTACCATAAAGACGTTACCAGGGGAAAAATCCACTGTATGCAAATGAACTTTACAAAAGTAATGCATATCATCTGAACACTTTAGTGTTGAGGCACAAGTTGCTCTGGTTATTCTATACGAACGTATATTTATATATGTTATACTATCCATACACTTCACCAGTTAAATCATTCGAGACCAAAGACTGTGCGTGACGTGTTTGTGTCAGAGTCCAGCATTGAGTTTCAGTATCCCCCCGCCCACAACCAGTATGTTTACTAATGGAGAGTATGATGAAATACAGATGTACAAACCTGCAAAAATAGGCTGAGTTTTCATCAGTTTTGATAAACTGAATGCCCCCCCACCCCCCCAACACACACACACACACACACACACACACATACACAAAAAGTGTTCAGTTACATGTTCTAACGTAGCTTGACAAACGTAATTTGCACTGAAGCTCCTAAAGACTTTCTCATTTGCACAGGATTATTTTAACTTGCAAATATGAGTGAAGCACTCGCGCCACATACAGCCCCTGTTTTTGTTTGGGCGCACGCCGCACGGTGTGTTTTTGTAAAGATACTGTGTCTAAACTTAGCGTTGATGCTGAGTCAGAGTAGAGCTGAACTGCATGGGAAAAGTTCTGTGGTGATGAGAAAGCATTCCAGTAGGTTTCGTCATGCTCCACAGTCTGTCAGAGCCCTGCCAGAGAGACGCGTACAGCAGTCGCCACACTGCTCTGGGTATCGGGCCTGCGGTGATAAGACAGATCAGCTTTACCCCACTGCCTCTGCTCTGCGACAGCGCTATACCGGGGAGACATGCTCTTATGAGACATTGTACGGCTTAATCAGCTCATTCAGGTTTAACATAGAAAATGAGGCTTTTGGCTGTTATAAAAGAGATGTCTAATTACTAAGTGAGCCGCTTCTCTGTTTCAAAGCAGCACGTTTCTTAATCTCGTTGCTCCTCCACATAGTGTCTTATGGGCTGTCGGCCGTGTCTGTCCTGTAGTAGGCCTGGAATCTGTGGAATAAAAGTACTGTGCAAATGTCTGGGCAACTTAAAGGCTGTTAATATGAGCAGTACCTTTTAACTTGCTAAGAAAAAACTAAATATTAGATAAAGAATGAAAGACATTAATATATAATAGGTAATGCTTTTATGTATGCCTGTGTTCGTTAGCAGATCTATCCTCTCATTCAGTCTCTAATAATTTACTAAAGATTTTTTCAGTGTTGATAATTGTGTGTGGATTCCTCTAGAATAAAATTACAAATTTCTCAAAGCACATTTCTCATACCGTACATCTGTATTCATCCGCTCTGTTAGAGCTCCTTTGTCTTTAAGCTCCGCCTCCCTGTGGCTATTCTTACAAAAGCACCTTCCTGACATATACAGTAACATACAGTATACACAGTAAACAAACTCTTGTGGGCTCGAGTTGTTGCTGTGTGTCGCATCATGTGTGCTAAACTTGGTAGGCAGGTTATTAGGGTTGTGTTACGATATGATGTCATCTTGTAACAGAGAAAAGGGCTGGAATTCCAGCAAGGCATTCTGGCAGCTGAGAAAAGTGTTTTGTTGTGTTTTTTGGCAGTAGAGAATTTCTACTAGTGAAGAGTTTTACATGGATATATATATATATATATATATATATATATATATATATATATATATATATATATATATATATATAGCACATTGGCAATTTGTTATATTAATACATCACCATACATCATGAGATTTATGGTGATGTATTAGCATAACAAATTGCCAATGTGCTTTATATTACTGTATATCCCTAAATATATAAAAATATTTTTATAAGATATTTACACCATAATGGTGTTTTTTTTTGTCTAGTTTAAGGACAAAAGCACAAACGCTATTTTAGGTACTTGATGATGTACATGCTGTCAAATGTTATCCCAAATTTTAAGAGTACACAGAGGCCCATAGTCAATGAATGACTAAGCAAGTAATTATAGCTGCTTAAACTATTTTCTGTTATTTCAGGGTGGTGTTGAGGTCAGCATGAGCCAAAACATAAAACCTTAAAATAAAAAGAAAATAGTTTAAGCATCTATATTTTCTTGCTTAGTCATTTGTTTAGCACAGGCCCTGACCAAATTTAAACAAGTGATTATTCACAAGTCTTTTTATAGGACATAATTTTATAGCATATTTAAATATTTAAATAATTGTTTTTTAAACAGGAAAATAATCTGACTTGGCCCCCCTGCTGTACCTTCTTCCTGTGTTTAATTATGACTCACTTTTAGCCCATTGAAACAAAAACGATCCAGTCAGAATTTGCAGTCTGTACCATATTTGTGGTTTAGAATTATTTTTAAAAGTTTTTTAGGTTCACATTTAAACCAGTCCATAAAGAAAGTAAATCATATCTAGATCCATCACCGATCATGTGATAAAACAACAAAACAAGAAATAATAATAGCTTTGGGCTTCTATGGGATAAATAAAATTACTTATTATTTTCCAGATTATACGTTTGTATAGTTATAATATCATCACTGTCCAAAGAAAAGCATGTATCTTCAAAATGATCATTTTACAGGAGAGGGCAAAAAGATTTTTATTATATTCAATGTTAATATAAAGTTAATATAAAGAGATTTTAGCAGTTTTGAAATATTTCTATTTATCCATTTATAAAATTAGGTGATACATGTTTTTGGGCAGTGACATGTAACAAAATTATTATGGCCATGAATTTGGAGCCATCTCATTGGTGTTGTAACTGGTGTTCATCATAGAGGAACTCCTTTGCTGTGAGTTGCATGGTTGAATGGGTGGTCTTGAAGCTATTTGCCTTGAAGCTATTTACTGTGGTTGGGTCAGTTAAACAAATGAAGCGTCTTTAGGAGCTTTTAATTTAAACACAAATAGGAGCTTAAACCCATTTTTATCACATATATGACCTTTCATAGATTTGTCTGTTTCTTGATTGGTATATTAGATGGGGCGTTTCTGTAGGTCAGAATGTTGGTCATCTTAATTAAGGTTTTAAACTGTGGTTTGCAGGAGTCTGTGATTTGAATAAACTGGCTTTTCTGAAGCATGACTCATGTTTGTTTCAAGATGTGTCCTTAAAGTGTACCCACCTCCGCCCAATGCTTAAATACTGGGTCAACACACTCCAATGCAAAGGGTGTATATTAGTATGTAAACGGCTGTAACGATTCTTCAAATGCGCAGTTCGCTTCAGACCGCAGTTTCATTTTAAATAAATAAGAATAAATGTATTGAACCACAGCAGGAGACATTTGTATGACATTTGTATTGAGCATAGATGTTTTGAGTGGTCTTATAGGCTGTAATGATTTGAACTTTTATCCCCCCCTTCCGGCTTGGGTGGGCTTTAATCTTCCCCAGTCACTGATGCTTATTTGGCTAATGCAGACACGGGGACAGAAGAAATGTGTTGTTTATAATGGGTCGAGCCTTTGCTGTCAGCATGTTCTCTTTGGCTCTGGTGTGCATTATTGTGTTGTGGGCTTGTAGTACAGGATGAGGACCACTGACTCTATTGTAAGACCTGAGTCATTGGGACCTCTCTGCTCTTTGAGCTCACATACTCGCTTGAAACCAACAGCCACCGTTTACTAGGGCTGCAAACATTTCAAATCTGAATTAATTGCATAGTTAAGCAGCTTACATGTGAAGAGCTGTAACACTGTACTGCTCTCCAAGTCTAAATTACCTCCATAGAAAGAAGACGCGCCACTTAGTTTAAGCCTGTTTGTAGTTTTTAGCTACTGTAAAAAATAAGCAACCAGTAAAATAATAATATGCAAGTATGTTAATGTTATAGCTTCTCAGGCTACAGCAACATTCAACCAGTATAGTTGTGTTTATTACCAGAAGTTTGTAATTGGCTGGATAGTTTGTCATATTTTAACAGGACTGGTTGTGCTTCTGTGGAGTCTAAATAAGATAAGTTGTGTTATGTTGTTTGTGTGAAGACAATGTTTCATTGTTGCCAGACTTCTTTCTATCCTCTCCCATAGGTACACCCTTTAGACAGATGGACAGACGGACAGATGGACAGATACAGGTGGACAGACAGATACAAACAGATGGATAGATGGATGGACGGATAGATGGATAGAGAGATAGACAGACAGATGGATAGTCAGACAAACGGACAGATAGATAGGTAGTCAGACAGACAGATAGATAGATAGATAGATAGTGAGACAGACAGATGGATAGTGAGACAGACAGATGGATAGATGGATAGAAAGGCAGACAGATGGATAGATGGATAGTGAGACAGACAGATGGATAGATGGATAGTGAGACAGACAGATGGATAGATGGATAGTCAGACAGACAGATGGATAGATGGATAGTCAGACAGAGACAAGACAGATAAGACAGACAGACACTTTATTGATCCCGAAGGAAAATAGTCATTAATCAACTGTAGGTTGGGCATCACATTGTAAATATTAATGAAACCTCAACATTGACATGGACTGAATAGTTGTTTCTCTTTACATCTAATTGTCAGAACTGAATTTTGTTTTGTGTCGTGTGGCTGCAAATAGCTGCAAAGTTCTGTAACAGAAAGTTTAGACAAGATAAAGTTTTGTCTGGTTGTGGGTCCAAATGTGATTCACCTGTCAGAATGACGCAGAAGTGTGGGTTTGAATGACAGTACGTATGTAAATCTGTAGAGAAAGCTGCAGAATAAGTGAAAGGATAAAATGGAAGGTAGACAGAGAGAAGGAGGTGAGGCAGAGCTGTGCTCTGGCTGTGGATTGCTGAGTAATGAGGAGCATTGTCATGTCAATAAGCTGTGCTGACCAGGCTGCTAACCTGTTTGTCGCGCAGAGTCGACCACATACGCATACATACACCCGCGCACATCCCTCAGCTCAGCTCTGTAAGCTCAGAACGTCCAGCAATCCTGAGTCATCTTCATCTCAGAGCTGGAGCAAACTGTGAATGAAGTGAAAAAATCCCCACCTGGCGAACTCTTTTGAATACAACTTCATTTGAACAGACAGGGTTATGTAAATGAATGACTGAGCAGACTGCCCTGTGCATCAGATTGTGCTGTGAGAATGTGCAGTACGATGCTTCAGGTTCTGTTTGGAATAGTTTTACATGGGAAAGTGGAGTTGCGTTGTTTTCATCATTATTTCTCTTGTGATTTTGGCCACTATTTGAATCTGCCTTGTCAGATGTAGGATGTGTGGCCTGTTCTAGTCCTGTGTGAACTGACATGTCAGTGTAAATGCCATCATATTCTGTGAAAAAGGAAGTTTTATTGAATTTATATTGGGAAGCACACGAGCAAGTAGGTTAAAATCAGGCTAAAATGTACATTAAAACTTATAAAATGATGGGGACAAAAAGACTTTCCTCAAACTAATGGCAAAAGTAGTGATTAATTGTATTTGGACAGTTAGGCTAAACAAACTAACATGTTTTGACATGTTTTCTGAGTGAAGGTCATGTATAAATCAAGTAGCTACTCCCTTCTCTGTAATATATATTGATATTTCTTATCCTGTGTGAATAGATCAAAAACATTAGACATCCTGCAATAAAACGAATTACCTCCCGTGATAAACCAATGCTTTCTGGCTCTGTTTAGACTGTTTCAGCTTTAAAATGTCAGTTGCGTTTAGATATGCATGCGTATCGTTGCTGTCCAAAGAAAAACAAGTATCGCCAAAATGGCAGCATTACAGGAGAGAACAAAACCTTTCTTTACTTTAGATAGATACGTTATTGATCCCAAAGGGAAATTCAAGATCCCTACATTTAACCCATCCATGCAGTGAAACACTCACATACACACACACACTAGGGGGCAGTAGTGAGCAAACTTGCCTGGAGGGGTGGGCAGCCCTACTACAGCGCCCGGGAAGCAGTGAAGGGTTAGGGGGTTTGCTCAAGGGCACTTCAGTCGTATCCTATGGGTTCATGGGGTCGAACGGGCAACCTTCCAGTTACAAGAACCTGGCGATACAATACGTATCGTGATACAGTGGCCACGATTCAGTATATCGCGTTACATTTCAATACTGGAAGCGATATATTGATATATTGTGATTTTTCAAATCCTACTATTAAAACACACCACTATATGAACAGGTTTACCAGTACCAGTTAATGTTGGAGTGGAGCTGAAAATGGATTACAACTCTGCCATTTAGTGGTCAAAGGTTTAAACACAACACACAGTGATTCACTGTCTGCCAGGAATCTGTGTATCGATACTGTGTTTTTGAGAATCGATACACTATCACGAAACATAATATCCCGATTTTCGATATTTCGATATTTCCCAAACCTCTAGCCAACGACTGCCCAAAGTAAAAGCAATGTATTTAATGTAAGGCAGTGGAACCAGAAATTTTCACACAATATTAACGTCTGCTATGTTCAAATAATGTATAAAAATTTAAAAATCAACTAAAATGGAGATACACTCTTCACACAGTGACGCTATCTAAGATCCATGTATGTCCTAGATGACTGCTTTGTGACACTTGTTGTTTATTTTGTGCTGAAGGTTTTATTTTAAAGGCAAACAAAGAGTTGAGGAGGGTTTTTCCATAACTGTGTGCTGCAGTAATGACCGAGTGAAGGCCGGTTGCATCAGCAGGGCATAAAACAGACAGTGACTTTTGATCAGTGTTTAATCCATCTTTATTAACCTTAGGTGAGCATTAACTGGTACATATGTCCAACATGCAGTTTGCTTATGTGCATACATATATTATTAGCTGAATTATGATTGTTGTGTTTCCTTGACTCGCCCCCCCTCCTCATCTCTAAAGAGGGCTGAATTATTTCCATTGCACTTCCTATAAAGTTGTTAGGATACGTTTCATGTTGTCTGCTTAAAGATGTTCAAATGATAGTCATGTTTGATGGGTGACTGTAGCCCGGCTGTCTGCTGATGTAAGAATGCCTTGGCTGCTGGCCTATCAGAAGTTTATTTAGTGCCCATAGCTACCTGCTTGTGGAGTAGACAAAGCTACAGCAGGTTGGGGACGAGTTTCAATGACACTCTTTGAATGGCTGTGTGTATGTAACATTTTTAGCCTTTGGCTAAACTGTTTCATGCAGGCAGTTCAATGTGTGTAGTTAATTTTCATGTCCAGGAAAGTTACAGATGTACCGCTGATATGATAGAGTGCTCCTACAATGAGACCAACTTTGCTAAATTGTCTAAATTCCAGTCAAAATGGATAATAAATACAAATGTATTATTTTTTCAGTATTGGTGATACAGAACCTTTAATAACAAATACAGTTATTTGTTTTTAGCTAGTTATGTAGTGCGATGTAGTTTAGTGTGTGCGTCTTTCGCCTTCGTTACAGCCTCCATTCTTTTCAGGAGCCGTGCTTTCAGTTTTTTAAAAGAAAGATAATTTTCCAAACCCTCAAAATTCAGTCTTATAAGTTGGTTGCTTTTTCTCATTCTCACAGTCGAATATACATTGAGTGAAATTGGGGTTTGGACACTGAGGTTCATCGTTATTAGAACACTAGTAGCTGCTTGCACATTTTCTTACTTGCACATCCTTTCAGACCCATAGCATTGTGTAGCACTTTTGTTCTCACAGTGAACAGGATGGACAGAAACAGCTATACTGTAGATTAAATTTGGTTCTAGTTTACAGTCCAGGGTTAAACGTCCAGTTCTAGTGCAGTGTAGCTTTGTACACTGTAAAGCCCTTGTGAGACGTCTATGCTGGTTCTGGACCTGTTATTTTCTCCTGATATTGTTAGCTCTCACACTTCAGATAGAACACGCATTGATATAAAATTTGTTCAGATATTTTCTTGTAAAAATTCTCAATGTTAATATTGGTTTTCTTTGTTTGTCTTACAGGTTTAAGTGGAAATCCTGCAGACATCGACAAAAGAAAATTAGCGTTTGGACAGAACTTTATACCTCCGAAAAAGCCAAAAACATTTCTTCAATTAGTATGGGAAGCATTACAAGATGTAACGTTGATTATTCTAGAAGTAGCAGCCATAGTTTCATTAGGCCTTTCTTTTTATAGACCTCCGGAATCAGGAAATACAGGTGAGCTCCCTTCTTTTGCTGAGTAATTTTGCTTTTTATGATATAAGTTTATTAGTTTAGAAATCAATTAATGCTTTTTAATGTATTGTTTAATTCATTAGGGCCTCTTTAAGGTTCTGGGAAGTGTTAGTGTGATGCTGATCGTATGCACTCTGTGTGTGTGTGTGTGTGTGTGTGTGTGTGTGTGTGTGTGTGTGTGTGTGTGTGTGTGTGTAGACTGCGGGGAGGGAACAGGAGGAGTGGAAGATGACGGCGAAGCGGAGGCAGGGTGGATAGAGGGAGCAGCTATCCTCCTGTCTGTTATCTGTGTGGTGCTAGTGACTGCCTTTAACGACTGGAGTAAAGAAAAACAGTTCCGTGGCTTACAGAGCCGCATTGAGCAAGAACAGAAGTTTACAGTGGTCCGCGGTGGGCAAGTCATTCAGATCCCCGTGGCTGAGATTGTCGTTGGAGATATTGCACAAATTAAATATGGTAAGTTAACGCAAAAAAGTTATGGGGGTGCAGGACACAATCTAACGCAGTGTACAAATTATTTTTTTCATATCCTTCCATTATATATAGTCAGGTCCAAAAATATTTGGACAGGGGCATACTTTTTGTCATTTTACCCATCACAGTCAATATGAAATGAAGTCAAGATGAGAATAAAGAGTAGACAGCTTTAATGTAAGGATTTTTATATTATAGCAATTTTTACAGGCTCAATAGTAATTGGACAGTTGACTGACAAGCTGTTTCATGTCCAGGTGTGTTCTGTCCCCTTGTTATTTTATGGCATATTTCATGAGATAAGTCTACAATCAAGAAAAGCCTTCATGAAATAACCTCAAGACTTAAACCACTGCTGCCTCTCAAGAATGGAAGGATGAGATTAGATAGTTTTTTTAAAAAGCTAGCCCAGTTCTAAAACAAGATTCTTTGGACAAATGAGGCCAAGATCAACTTGTACCAAGCTTATGGGAAGAGAAGGGTATGAAAGGAAGGGCTCATGATCAGAAGCATAACACATCATCTGTGAAACATGGTGGAGATAGTGTTATGGCAGGAGCTGCCAGTGGAACTGAGTCACTGGTGTTTATTCTAAAGTAAACATTAGTCACCATTCTGAAGTGTATACAGATATACCTTCTGCTCACCTTCAGTCAAATGCTGCAAAGCTGATTGGACAGCGCTTCGCAGCACATGTAGATCATGACCCAAAATGTGCCACATAAGCAACCCAAGAACTTAATAAATTGGAATGTTCTTAAACCTGACCCCTAACCTCAACCCAAATGAGCGTTTTTTTTTTACTTCCTGAAAACAAACCTGAAGCAAAAAGAACTGCGAACAAGCAGCAGCTGACGACATCATCCCCGCATACAAATTATATTTATAATTATGCTAGTTTATCCAATGACTTGTGAGCCTGTAATAAAGGGGTGAGGAGAAGGTTAATTATTTAATTATTGATGAAGTCTTTGTTTGATTATAATATTACTTTAGTGTTTTCATTTTATTTTAATTTTATTGCTATTGTTTTTATTTATTTACTGGTTTTAATGTTCCCCTTCCTAAGTTCTCTTAATTCTTTTACCATTTATATTATTAATGTTTCAATATGTTTTATGTAGTCATACCTTCAATTTACTTTTCCAGATAAACAGCCATTTTTATTTTTTTTCCCCTTAAACTGTGAGGGTCAGCTATAATGTGCTTCTGAGTAAAAATAAAGGTTGATTGATATGCTGTGGTGTCTTGAATTAAAGCTGGAAGTCTACATTTCAGTCACATCTTCATTTCTGTTACTTTGTGCCGGTACACAGAGACAAAATTATATAATAAAAAAAAAAGAATCCAAAAACTTATGGACCTACCTCTATGTGCAGGTGGCATATATTATTTAGCACGAAACAGAATGTGCCGCATTGTGTCCTGCTGTCCTGTAATTAGCTGTGCATTCATTTTTTAATGTTATTGTGTATTTTTCTTCCTAAAAAACCTTTAAGTTAATGATGTATTTCTGTATTTGTTCCATATCTGAAGCAACACGATGCCTACTTCTCTGTTTTACAGGTGACCTCTTACCCGCTGACGGCATTCTCATCCAGGGGAACGATCTCAAAATTGATGAGAGTTCTCTCACAGGCGAGTCAGATCATGTGAAGAAGACACAGGAGAAGGATCCTATGCTGTTGTCAGGTATCAGCCTCTATCAGGTGTCAACATATGCTGTGTCTCAGTGTAACGCACTAATGAATTATTTGCTATCTGGCTAACCAAATTTAATATCTTAACAGAAGGCGTCTTCGCTGTTGTTTTACTCTCTTTGGCCTTGTTTCTCCGCTCGTCAGTCTCTCCCACGTTGCCTGTTTCTTACCTGCAACCCAAGTCGTTCAGATAATGACAATCAGCCAGATAAAGTTTTGCGGCCGGAGGAATTAAAATAGTGGCTATTCATTAACGCTGTTCGGGAATCTCGTATCAAATGAGTATCCGGTTGCTCAGATACTTCTTTCCATACCTAGTCATCATGACTTCTTAAACAGCCATGAATCCACCAGCCTTTATCTCCAGCCAAAGCCTTATGAAAGATTTAACTAGGGGGGGAACTGGACTCTGGCTCACAAGGCCCTACTGTCCTCAATAGAGCTGTTGCTTGTCTCTGTCTAATCCCGTTTTATGAAAGCCAGGTGCACCACCAATAGAAGAGATTCTTAAGGATCTTAAAGTACTTGGATTTTCCGCTGGTTCTAAATTAAAGGTGCACTTGAAATTAAAATGTATCATTTAGGGCCACATGACACTTCGGCCCTGTTTTTGTCAAATGTCTTTGCTAGATTGGTTTGAGTCTAACGGCATCAACGACATCACACAGTCAAAGCAATTGTAGTTGATGCTGGTGACTGAAGTTGGTACCCGAGATGTTGAATATCATTGCTGTCCAAAGAAAAGCCTCAATTTTTGTCTATATTTATTTATCTGCTTCATTTGAATGCAGATGGGTGGCCCAGTAGAAATGCTCACTTGGAAAAATGTCTTGTTCCATTGACTTACATTAAAAGTAAAGACTGTTTTTCTTTGGACAGCATTTGGATGCAATAAAAGTGCCAGAGGCTTCGTCCTGTAAGCCCAGTAGGTAAACTGTATATAACTGATAAGAGAACTGTGGGTCGATGCTGATATCTGATGGTTTTAATGTATGTATCTGCTCACATAAACATTTCTAAACTGTAGAGCTCTGAAGTAAATTGACGTACTATACTTACAGAGAATTTGTGGAATGTTATAATGCTGTGAAATTAATACAATACAATTTAATTTAAAAAATGTTTGGCACACTAACACAGTCACATAAACATTCTGCTTTTCTGGTGTACAATAAATGCAAATAATAATAATAATAATAATAATAATAATAATAATAATAATAATAATCATTCTTTATATAGAGAGCAAATTTGTGCTATACAGGTTGTTAACAGCAGTAGAAGAAACTAAAAGTATTAATTAAAACTATATCAAATGTAAGTACCAAGAGTGAAAGAGATAATTTTTTCTTTTGTCTTTAATTTTTCTGACTTGATTGTACTTGAGCACCTGTTTAAAACCATTTATCGATTGACTGATTGATGATTATTCATGTTGAGCTTTGTGCGTACAATGCATTGCATCACTTATAATAAATAGAAGACTAAAAAAAGCACAAATAAGCATAAAAATTGCTTATCAATTAATTTTTAAAAAATATTTCTCTCAAGCTGTTCCACAGTACAGTTTATATTGTTAAAGGAAAATGTTGTACGTCATATATACATTTGGCATGTATAAATTTCATGTTTTGTTAATTTTCTAAATATAAATAGGTGAACACGTCCTGTATAGGGTATGTATTTTATGTTGAGTATGAGTTTAACAAAGAAAGGACATGACCTCAACCCAATTTTTACTTCTGCATAGGCCACATTTTTATTATTTTTTTTCTGTGTGTTTAATTTAGTAAATAAGTGTAGGAGTGTGTTCTATGTGGAGGATGTGGTGTTCACTTATTTGCACTTGGAAAATCACTGAAACGTGTCATTTGGCCATGGGTGCGCAAATCTTTGCTTGCAGCTGTGTACAAATCAAGCAAATGTTGTAGGACGAAACGAATGAGCTGTGACATTGTGGATGTACAATGAAGAGCCACATGAGACAAAGCAGCAGGCGGCAGCAGCAATAAGGGAAACAACTGCTTTCCCATAAGAATGAAGGCTTTAATGCTGCTGGAACATCTACGACCAGGGTGACCAAGGTTGTAACGTTACTTCCCTGACTCCATTCACATGTGAGAGGGCCCGCAGGTCATCTGCTGTAGCCAGTGCTCTGGGCTTGTCTCTGGTCTTTCACTGCTTACAGAGACAGAACAGCTGCTTCACTGTAACACTGCAGAGTTACGAGAGGACGGAAGTAACAGCGCAGCATGAGGAGCTGCTTCTCTGAGTAATTAGGACATTACGGTCATCTGACAGTTCTTGATTGCTGAACACTCACAACCCATATTTAGGTACCAGATACGCAGAAATCAGAGTGCACACACACACACAATGTGTGTTTGTGTGTGCACTCTGGGCCGTGTAGGCTGTTGTGTTTATTGCAGCCGAGTGGCATGCCCTCACCTGCGTCTCATCCTGTCTACAGGTACCCATGTCATGGAGGGCTCTGGAAAAATGCTGGTCACTGCTGTTGGAGTCAACTCCCAAACTGGAATCATCTTCACCTTACTAGGGGCGGGATCGGAAGATGACGAAGACGAGGAGAAGGAGGAAAAGAAGAAAGAGAAAGAACGGAAGAAGGATAAGAAAAGTATGTTGGCGTTACTTAATGTCTGACCTGATTTTAAAATAGATCAGCCATGTTAGTCACTTGGTCTGTAGCTGCAGCGGCGAGTGTAATCGCATAGCAAAGCAAAGAAAAGCTGTTATATAATTTGGGGCGTGCCAGCTCAGAAAGAGAGAAAATGAAGGTCTAGTGCACACTGTTCACATGACTGTTTGTTTTTTGTGGCGCTGCTGATTTTGCTCGTTTGCCGTAGAGACACACTGCCGAGTCTGTCCTGTCCGACTGCACAGCGTGTTGTTTCAGTCTTTATGCTTTAAGCCTCATTTTCATATCATAAGTTCTGAAATCTAGACACGGCAAGGAGCCGTATCTACAGGACGAGCTCACCTCTTTAAGTTGAATGTCGTTGAAGGATAATGCGATGTTCATACCAAATGCAGTACCTCAAAGTTAAAGTCAAAGTAAACTTTACTGTCATACAGACTGCACAGCAAGAAGTGCACAGCTGGATGAAATTGCATTTCTCCATAATAAAATATAAATATAGAGAAGGATAAAAAAAAAGTAGGGATGAAAATATAGATTTTTATATTGCACATTATATACAGTTGTAAATGTTTTACAGTAGTGGTGTTATTTCACATTTAACGGGAAGTAAACAGGATAGTAGTTTTAGAAAGTGCTCAGTGCCAGCTTGAATTATTGCACACGTTAGTGTTGAAGATCAATAAATAAATAAAATACTGAGTTTAGTCTTTGTGTGTGTGTGTGTGTGTGTGTGTGTGTGTGTGTGTGTGTGTGTGTGTGTGTGTGTAGCAGTCCTGATAGTTTGGTGTGTTGTGTATTGTGGAGTGTGAGGTGTAGAACAGACCTGAGACAGTCCTGAGAGGCCTCATTGGATTGCTGGTGCAGTGGCCATGTTTCATTTATTTATTTATTTGGTAAAATGCATTTGTCTGTATCAAGTTGATGCTTAAAAAAAAGAGTTCAATTTAAGAGGCACCTGCTGTTGTGCATTACGAGTCAGTTGTTCTCTCTGTTGTATCTGAAGTGTTGAGTCATGGGAGTCATGGGAATATTTTTGTTTTGAGTGTTCAAGCACACACTGCAAGAAAATGATCTCTTGGCAGGCGAAATAGTCTTAAATATAGTTGATTCTTCATATATATATATATTCATATATATATATATATATATATATATATATATATATATATATATATATATATATATATATATATATATATATATATATATATATATATATATATATATATATATTCTACAGTAGAAAAGGTAAACAAATTTGTGGCAGTAAGTAGATTAGATTGTTCTTAAAACAATTTCAGAATAAGAATTTTAGATATATTGACTGGATTCAAGATGATTTCAGTGATGTGGTGGTGGTGGTTGTTGTTTGTTGGTTTTGTTTTTTGGCAGTGCACAATATGTCTCCTTCATGATTATCCAAGCCATATTGTGGTGCTATACATCCCAGCTTTGGTAACAAGTTAGCTCTATTAAAGCTCGGTGTTACAATCATTGTTGAATTGCCTCAAATTTTATCCGGGCGGTTATTCATGCACTGCGTTTGTTAGTTAGATCAACATATGTCCAAAAGTTCTCCCAAACCTGCTCATCCAGCAGTTCTTCTGAAATTAAGTGTATTAAGGAGGAGTTTGTTTCTCCTGTGCTGCATTAACAGTCTCTACTCCTCTGGGAAGGCTTTACACTAGGTGTTAGAACATTGCTGTGTGAGTTTAATTGTTTTTCAGCCACAAAAGCATCGGTGAGGTGTGATATTGGACGATCAGTTCTAGATCACTACAACTCATAGATTAGTGCTGTGGATATTATGTAAGCTGTCTGCCCATTAGGGGTCGGGGAATTTTTTCAGATGGCAATATTGTATTAATACTCGGACACATAATGTCAATATTATGTTAATGTTAGTACCAATATTATATATACATTACAAAATATGAAGTCAACGTTTTGGTAGTAGAGTCATACAATCAGTGCCTTGTCGCTGCAATAATATGATATGAAACAGTTTGCAGTTGAAAAGAGATCACAGTATACTCAGCTTAGAGTTAAGTATCATAATATCATATACTGTGGCCCTTAGCGATAGTCACGCCCACTGCCGAAGTCAGAAATAATAACATTACTATGTATACACAGTTTAATTACAAACTATGTCTGGATACTTAGAGATACGGTGTATATGTTTAATTGAGGTGAGGCAAGTGAGCCATGATTTCAGCCTGTGATGGTTTCTGTAAATGCAGATTACTGGGCGCCGCAAACCTGCACGCCCCAAATGGTCCTCGAATTATTTCTTTTTATTTTTTGCCATTCTTTAGTCCAGCAAATGATGGTGATGTCTTGTGCACACAGAAAGCATTCACATCTCTAATTGAGTGTATCGTGAGGATTTCTGCTGCGCTCCATTAGCTAACGGCCTTTTAATGAATTTCGGCAGCTTCCCGCTCACATGTGGGAGCAGTTGAAATTAATGCCTCTAGATATTTTAATAGTTCAGTGCTCGCAGGGGTTGGGGCACAAGTTGTGGTTCAGTGAGCACACGCGCCGTGTGCACGGGCGTGTCTCTGGTCTGGCAGCAGTAGTGGATTTTCACGTTGCAGCGAGGCCCCGGCGCACATCTGTTTTTTACCCTCATGAAAATTCTGAGCACTGTCCCTCACTATTAAATCATATAGGGCATTTGCATAATTGGAAATGTGCTCGAATGAGTCGCAGAATCATCTCCTGCGCCACGTTTTCTCATAGCGAATAAGTTCTGGAATGTTTCTGATGCCTTGTTTTTCCTTTTCCACAGACAAAAAGCAAGATGGCTCTGTGGAGAACCGAAAGAAAGGTGAGTAACCCTATCGACTTAACTGCATAATGAGTGGCATATTGGCTTAGCTGGCAGTCTCGGAGGTGCTGCAGCTTGCGTTAAAACCGTTCCCTTAACCCATTAGTACTATTGGATCATCATTAAAGCTGGCTCGTTTGCGTCTGGTCCTGACTGCATGCGTGTGGAGCCTCTGCTGTGGTCGCTGTGGTCAGTCTGATGGCTACTATACAGTTAAAGGCTAGGGCTAATGCTGATATCAGAAAGTCTGAGTTACTGGGTCTGTCTTTGGTGTAGAAACGGGACTGTATGTGTGCTGCCTGTAGAGCCTCTCTCACTACCATGCTGCCAGGAATGAGGTTTAATCCCTCAGACTAGGATTATAGCCCTGTGAGTGGAGAACAGACTCGCCACAGCAGAATATCACAGAACATTACGTGTTACACGCAAATCGGGCCTTTCATATCGGTCATGCTTCTACTGTCTTGCAGTACCCAAATCAGCAGGACGGGACCAAATAATTGCGTTTACAACCATTGAATATTCATTCAATCTTGTTTTACATGTGTGAGTTCATTTGTTTTATATATAGTGGGGTCCAAAAGTCTGAGACCACATTGAAAACTGTATTTAGTTTATTTCTGGAAATAAATGGGTTTTAAAGGTTATGAGTAAAAACGAAGGAGATGTTAAATATTCTGTCCACAAATCCTTGCATACAGATGATTCTGAAGTATATTTGACTCATCATTAAAGCAAAAGGGGGAGAAACGCAGCATGTCTGAAGACTTTTCACTCAGATTGTTATGCTGATACTATAAATAAAGTAGAAGTTCGCTTAATGAATTAAAAGAGTAATAAGTTCTTTATCTAAGTGTTATAGCCGTATATTATGTTCTTCATTAAATAGTCATCATATTCTCCTGTTTTGTGATTATACAATGATAAATAAGCTTCCAACTCTAACAAAATGATCCATGTCTAGAATTCTGAAGGGTTAACCAAGGACAATGTTTCTGAACACTAAATAAGGAATACCAGCATAACAAACACTTGAGTATTTGAGTGAATTTGGTCAGCTTATGTAATCAGAGAAAGAGAATGGATGGTGCCTGAGCATGAACACATTGCTTTAATTATTCTTGGTTTGATATTGCAGTTAGACTGTTAATTGCTTATAATTGGTATCATCCTATTTTTAGCTTGCTTGTACTGGCCCGTGTGTAGTCACAGATGATTTCCCTTCTTTTAAATTCACCTTGGACCTGGGGTTCTCCTGTGCTCAAACATGCTCAACTTAATTCAGCGAGGATTTGTCAGAGCTGATTGGTTGGATCAGGTGTATCGCAGCTGGACAGCTGTAAACTGGTTCTCCAGGACATGCTTTGGGCATTTAAAACATCTTCGGTAGTTTCTGCCTAGATTTTTTCGTTCCATCGAATGCAAATGTGTTTGTATGTGTTGATGCTAGTCTTTTTAAATTTTTACCTCTTAATATCTATACTCATACGACCCTTCTCTGCCTTGTTCTTGCGCTCTCTCTCTCTCTTTCCCTTTCTCCCTGCATATAGCTAAAGCCCAGGATGGAGCTGCAATGGAAATGCAGCCACTGAATAGTGACGAAGGGGCGGACGCAGAGGAGAAGCGGAAAGCCAACTTGCCAAAGAAAGAGAAATCCGTTCTGCAGGGCAAGCTGACCAAACTGGCCGTGCAAATCGGCAAAGCAGGTCATCGCCGAATTCTGCTCTTCTTTACTCCCATCTTTGGGATTTGCTGTGCCCGTTTATGATCCCCTTCCGTCCTTTCTAAAGCTAATGCCGTGTTTGTTCAGGCTGGGGGACTGTTGTGGTGAAGCACTAGTGTTAAAGGTGTGCCCGTTTCATTTCTGTGCAGGTCTGGTGATGTCTGCCATCACCGTCATTATCCTGGTGGTACTGTTTATAGTGAACACCTTCTGGGTGCAAGGCCTTCCCTGGGAGAAGACCTGCACGCCCATCTACATCCAGTTTTTTGTGAAGTTCTTCATCATCGGTGTGACCGTGCTGGTGGTGGCTGTCCCCGAGGGTCTGCCTCTTGCTGTTACCATCTCGCTGGCTTACTCTGTCAAAGTATGTCCCTTCGGCTCTTTCTGAAAGCAGCTTAAAGCAGGTAGACAGCTCAATAGTCTCCATGACCTGTCCTGACACGCTGCCTTAAAGCCAGCACAACATGTCTTTACCAGGGTCATGTTGGACAACACCTGCTCATCCCCTAATCAGATCGTTTTAGTCGCTCTGGTCTGGCATCCCCACTTTCTTTCCGTAGCACTTAACTTACTGGCTCTTGCCTGTCGTCCTTTCTTTGTGCAGCGCTATAGTAACACCATCCAAGGCTTTTTTGTCAGCCCTTGGATTTCTGACTTTGTTTGGGGATTTTAGGATTTCTCCTATTTAATCTTGTACTCAATCTGTTTATATTGCACATCTCCCCACCCCCACCTCTTACTTTTTATTTATTTGTGTTATTTGTGCTTATTTTTATTATTATTCTTGTTTTTTGTTTAGAAAATGATGAAAGACAACAATTTGGTGAGGCATTTAGATGCCTGTGAGACCATGGGCAATGCCACTGCCATCTGTTCAGATAAGACGGGCACTCTGACCATGAACAGGATGACTGTCGTGCAAGCGTACATCGCAGACAAGCACTACAGGAGGGTCCCTGAGCCGGAGGTCATCCCTGCCAGCATCATGGATCTGCTCGTTCTGGGCGTCAGCGTCAACTGTGCTTACACAACCAAGATCATGGTGAGTACACCTGCATCCATTTTTTTTTGCACAGCACAAAGCCTGCAACGTTTTTTTTTACATCAGAGTTTTAGAAACAACTGCACAAAGGCTTTTAGTCTTTCATCTACTCTAACATTTAGGGTTGGTTTTTGGTCCACGTGTTGCACCTTGTTATTATTTTCTGTCCTTGTTCCTCAGTCCCCCGAGAAGGAGGGTGGGCTGCCTCGTCAGGTGGGCAACAAAACAGAATGTGCCTTGCTTGGCTTCGTGCTGGACCTGAAAAAGGACTATCAAGCAATCCGCAACGAGATCCCCGAGGAGAAGCTCTACAAGGTTTACACCTTCAACTCTGTCAGGAAATCTATGAGCACCGTGCTGAAGAATGCTGATGGAAGCTTCCGCATGTTCAGCAAAGGAGCCTCGGAGATCCTCCTCAAGAAGTAGGCGTCCTTCAAACTCTATCTTTGCGCTATGGAAGCTTACACATGCCTTATAACCTCTCCAAGTTTAGGGAACAAACTGTGTCAGTAGGCTCACGAAGCAGATCAAGTGCTTTGTTCCTTGTCCTGAAGCTTACCAGATAGATATTGATGGATTTTCCTCAAAAGGAATGACCTAGAATCGTGCCTTTCCTGTCTTGCCGGCTTAGCTGCTGTGCCATAACCTCATGTCTTTTCTCTTTTCTTCTCTCCTTTAACTAGATGTTATAAGATCCTCACAGCGACTGGCGAGGCTAAGGTGTTCCGGCCCAGAGACCGGGACGACATGGTGAAGAAGGTGATAGAGCCGATGGCTTCTGAAGGCTTGAGAACAATATGCCTGGCCTACAGGGACTTCCCTGCTAAAGACGGAGAACCGGACTGGGAAAATGAGAGCGACATTCTCACTAGCCTCACCTGTGTGTGTGTGGTGGGCATTGAGGACCCGGTCAGACCTGAAGTACGACCTCTGGATGCTTGTTTTCTTTATATTGAATTGATTGAACTTTTTAACAGTCTGTAAACATTCCTTTAACTGTCTTATGTTGCAGCTTAGATTAGCTGTTTACCGCATATTCATCTTGCATAGCAGTCTGACCCAGTTCTCTCCTTCAGGTCCCTGATGCCATTAAAAAGTGCCAGCGTGCCGGCATCACGGTACGCATGGTCACCGGAGACAACATCAATACCGCCCGCGCCATAGCAACCAAATGCGGCATCCTGCAGCCTGGCGATGATTTCCTATGCCTGGAGGGAAAGGAATTCAATCGGCGGATACGCAACGAGAAGGGAGAGGTGAGAGAAGCGATGCTGTTTCTGCAGGACTACACGCTCAGAGACTCCTTCAAAAATACTGACTGACGTACCCCCTTTACAGATCGAACAAGAGCGGATTGATAAGATATGGCCTAAACTTCGGGTCCTAGCAAGGTCTTCACCCACGGACAAGCACACGCTAGTTAAAGGTACGCTGTTTCTCCACCTCTTTATATTGATTAAAAAAAGATCTATGTAATCATTTTCAAAATATTAAATATACGCTGTCGAGTCACATTATTATGACCAATATATAACTAATATCCAGAGTAGCCGCTGTGTGCAGCAGCTAGACAGAGGCTCAATAAGGTCCTGGTAGGTTGTCACAGGTATCTCAGCCATGCTGACTGCAGTGTATCCCATGCTCCCTCCAGCAGCCAACACCACCATCCAGGTGGTCCCATAGATGCTCAGTTGGGCTCAAGTCTGGGAAATTAGGGGTCCAGGGTAGTACTTGGAAGTCTTTGTTACCTCTTCCAACCAGTGTGGGACATTTTTAGCCATGTGACGTGTCGCAGTGTCTTGCTGGAAGATCTTATCCGCCCTAGAGAAGACCATCAGCATGTATGGTGTACATGATCTGCAAGGATTGATTCAGACCCAAATTGGTTGAGAGTGTCTTCCACATGAATGAGCGGGTCTGGAGAATGCCACCAAAACGTTGCCCAGACCATAACGCTGCCATCTGCACACTGCTGCCACCCAAAGTAGGACGTGGTCATAATAATGTGACTCGACTGTGCATGACATGATACAGAGATCATGTATTATCTCTTTGTACGTTGCAGGTATCATCGACAGCACTATTGTAGAACAGAGACAAGTAGTAGCAGTAACGGGAGACGGAACCAACGATGGCCCTGCCTTGAAAAAGGCAGATGTTGGATTTGCCATGGTATTTTTTTAACCTATGTCTTTTTTATCTCACATACAAGGACAGAGTGAGCAGTGTCATGTTGTAGATACAGACAAACGTTTGTTTGCTGTTCTTAGGGAATCGCCGGCACAGATGTGGCGAAAGAGGCCTCTGACATCATTCTCACCGACGACAATTTCAGCAGCATCGTCAAAGCAGTCATGTGGGGGCGCAACGTCTACGATAGCATCTCCAAATTTCTGCAGTTCCAGCTCACTGTCAATGTGGTGGCTGTGATCGTGGCCTTCACCGGAGCCTGCATCACACAGGTAATAAGAGTGCACGTTGAATGATGGGAAGGTGGCAAGGGGTCTACCTCCAGCAGATTATAAACCTTATTCAGCAAATCCACATGTATAGCATATCATTTTTTGGTGGGCCCGTGTGGCTATGAGGTACCGTAAAGTGAGAGGAGAGCCATATTGCATGTGCGGTAAAGTTCTGTAGCTTTCCAACAGTGGACAAAACAGGTTAATATGAGAAAATTGTTATTGTAAGCAGCCAGAAAGAACAGCTTCCATTTAGTTTATGTCTAAAATTGATTTTGTTGATTTTCTGTAGACTCTGCCATAACCATAATGAAAGGTTGGCTGCCGCCTGCAAATTACATCCCAAATAGGGATCATTAGGGATGATGCACCATTTGTGGAGGCCGTAGAACCTGAATGATGGGAAAAGTGGTCTTTTCATACACATTTACCTTTAAACCTTGCTCAGCTACAGATATTTAAAGTAAAATTTCTTGAAAAAAATGTGCATTTTTTTTTTTTTTTTTTACATGGCTTGTATTTGCAACAAGATTTAGTTTTTTCCGCCCCATTAATGATGCCACAAGTTCTTGAGCAATGCTACACATGCCTGGTTAGGGGTTTGTGAGCTGATCAGAACACATATGAACTCAATCAGAATTGTCACTGTGGGGCACAGACATTTTCCATTATCTTGTTGGTTTGGCTGCTGCCTGTTAGAGAAGATGCTCAAATGGTTTCCTTTTTTATTTATTTATTTGTTTTTTGTTTCTCCATTTATATTAAAAAAGTAATGAAGCAATAAGCAATATTTCATATGCTTATGTAACCGGTCAACTGCGATATTGAAAGTGTACCCCACAAAAATTGACTTGGAAATACCATTAGGAGCCAATGGTGATTAAAATACTGCACATGCAGTGATTTCCATACATGTTGGTTTTTATTGGCCCACCGCATCACTTGGAAGAATACATTATTGGTCCTTTCACCTGATGGTGGCAGCAGTACATATACATGTATAGTACAGTTCACCGCTGTATTAGCAATCTAAGTTATCTAAACTTAAGAGCCATTATTTTTCTGACTGGGCGTCCTGAATTTATGTGTCATTTCAAGAGAGATGGACATCAGAATATGTTTTGGCACGGGAGAACCTGACCAGCAGAGAAAGGTCATCCATACCATAATAGATCATGTGACTTAAGAAATATAAGACTTGCTGTTACTGAGCTCCATAAGTTTGGTGATGCAGTGACTAAGTGATATACAGTCTACAGGAGAAACTCTGAAGATACTTAATGTAGGAATGTTGTTCAGCACATGTTCAGACTTTGTAACATTGTTTACTCTGTTGATCTCCTTCTGCTGCAATTACAGTAAAATTAAAAGGATTAGTTAAATAATTCTTCATTATTCTGTACTTGTGTGTTTTCATATGTGGAATACAGCATATATATCATTTATGTATAATACTTTTGTAAAGAGAGACCGGCCCTTAGCTATTTTGACATTGTCCAATCTGGCTCCCTTTGGAAAAAGTTTGGCGTTGAATGATTGTCTGCAAATATCCAGCAGAGGGAGCTCTGGTTTTGCACTCCACTCATTAGTTTCACTGTTTTATATTTCCATTTCCTCGGATTTGGCATACTGTGTGTAGATACTGCTCATTTGGTCCAACACTCTGCTCGTATTAGAATTTAGTGCGTATTGAAATCTGAAAATGGATTACATTGTCCAGACTTATACAAATACTACACAAAGGCTTGAGCAAACATCAGCCTGCTGGTTATATCTCGGTGTCTGTATGACTTTCCACTGCTCTGCTGTTCAGGGTTTTTGTTTGTTGAGACATGGAACGTCCCACTGTGAATCCATCCTGTATACATACGAATACGTATGCATGAAAGAAAGAAACGTGATGCATGGTTCTTTAACAAGGTTATTATGAATTTGCTGGCATTTAATGTTTTTGTGGCAGCTTATGTAATATGTAACGTATGCCTTGCGTCCAGGACTCTCCTCTGAAAGCAGTACAGATGTTGTGGGTAAATCTGATCATGGACACTTTTGCCTCGCTGGCTCTGGCCACCGAGCCGCCCACGGAGTCTTTACTGCTGAGAAAACCATACGGACGTAACAAGCCCCTCATCTCCAGAACCATGATGAAGAACATTCTGGGCCATGGTGTTTACCAGCTTACCATCATCTTCACTCTGCTGTTTGCAGGTGAGAGTCACCGGCCAGTAGATACAATTAAATAATGTGGAGTTATATGGACATTAATTTACAGAACATATTAATGCATTGTTTTTTATTAGGAATGATTATCACAATCTGTTGTGATTGCCTAACAAATAATAATAAGATGATATCTGGCTCGGAGAAGAGCTGTCAGTGATTGACATTGTTTTTAATCCTAGACTATTGTCTCTCCTGTGTTTGAGGAACATACAGTAGAGGTTACCTGCATTATTATCCCTTTGGCTACGTGTGGCTACCACAGCTTTTGATGTTTTCACTGTACTATGTTTTTGTACTACCTGCTCACATCAACATGCAAGTTATTTGTGTGCGCATGGCAGACCGGATGCAGTACTACAGTTTTACAGAGTGTACTAGAATCAACACAATGATATTTTTCTTTCTTTTAGGTGAGAAGATATTTGACATAGATAGCGGTCGCAATGCCCCGCTCCACGCTCCCCCCTCTGAACACTACACCATTGTCTTCAATACCTTCGTCATGATGCAGCTCTTCAATGAAATCAATGCCCGCAAGATTCATGGCGAGAGGAATGTCTTTGATGGCATCTTCAACAATATGATCTTCTGTTCCATCGTGTTTGGCACATTTGTCATCCAGGTGGGTGCTGACCGACAGAAAAGTAAAAAATAATCTTCTCTCAGGAGTGAAACTCCAATAAAAGCACTTTTTCCAGACTGTTTCTACATGAGCGACGTTGTCTCTTGCTAGATTGTGATCGTCCAGTTTGGAGGAAAGCCTTTCAGCTGCGTGGGCCTTTCCATTGACCAGTGGCTGTGGTGCGTCTTCTTAGGCTTTGGCTGTCTCCTCTGGGGCCAGGTGAGCTTGCAGTTTGTTGCAGCGTTTCTTTGTGTCTCAGGCTTCCAAAAATATCAGTGCAACATGGAGTTCATGTGAGGTCTAATCTGTCTGAGAAGACACCACACATTTCAGTAATGAAGTGGTGTGACTGTAAAAATAACCATGTTTATGAGTCTTTCTAGACCTCAAGACAAGTGAAAGTGCTTCAGAGTGGTGGTCACCCTGGTCCTGGAGCCTTCTTGTTCTGCACGTTTTAGTGCTTTCTGTCCAACTTCAACTCAGTAAAGGGTTTTCAGAGAAAGAGAGAACAGTAAAATGTGCAGAGCAGGATGGTGTCCAGGACCATAGTTAGCAAAGAGTTTATTTCCAGGGCTGTTGACCACTTGAGATTATACACTGGTAGAACACTCCCCCTTGTGGTCAAACTGCAGAGGACAAATAATTAAGTTCTGAATTCACTAGGACTATTTTTGCATATTAAAAGTGTTCTCATCGTGAGAGAATTCTTTAGATTGATGGAGAATGTTCTGTAGACGGTTCTGCATGGAAGCATTAAAAACAAGGTTCTGTATAGCTCCAAAAATGGTTCTGCTGCAGTTTTAATGTTGAGCTTGTAACAATAACCCTTTTTGGTGCTGTATTATATATGGGGCCATTTACAGCTCATTCCCCATTGGTGTTCTATATATGTTCTATATAGAACGTCTTTCTTTGCTAAATATTGTCTTTTTAAGTGTGGTATTATTTCAGACACGTGACATACATGTAGAGCCCTGAGCGGACGCCAGAAAACACCCTTCATTCATTTAATTCCCAGGAAGAGTTGCCATTGAGTACAAATTATTCATTTTGAAGGATCAGGAAAATGTGGAAAACAGATACTCACCAAAAAAGATTTTAGAACTATTTGCCATTTATATGGGAATATGACCTCTGTGTTTAACCCATCCGTGCAGTGAAACCCACATTTACACACACTAGTGAACATACACACTAGGGGACAGTGAAACACCCACAGTTACACACACTAGTGAACAGACACACTAGGGGACAGTGAAACACCCACATTTACACACACTAGTGAACATACACACTTGGGGGCAGTGAAACACTCTCATATACACACACTAGTGAACAGACACACTAGGGGGCAGTGAAACACCCACGTTTATACACACACTAGTGAACAGACACACTAGGGGGCAGTGAAACACCCCCAGTTACGCACACTAGTGAACAGACACATTAGGGGGCAGTGAAACACCCACAGTTACACACACTAATGAATAGACACACCAGGGGGCAGTGAAACACCCACAGTTACACACACTAGTGAATAGACACACCAGGGGGCAGTGAAACACCCCCAGTTACACACATTAGTGAACAGATACACTAGGGGGCAGTGAAACACCCCCAGTTACACACATTAGTGAACAGATACACTAGGGGGCAGTGAGCACACTTGTCCAGAGTGGTGGGCCACCCTATCCACAGCACCCGGGGAGCAGTCAGGGGTTGGGTGATTTGCTCAAAGGCACTTTAGTCGTTTCCTCTCAGTTCATGGGATTGAACCAGCAACCTTCCGGTCACAAGACTGGTTCCCTAACCTCCAGCCCACGACTGCCCCTATCTAAATATAATACATGTTTATTTCAGTACTCAGTGTCTTAATTACAGCGTCCCTTCTTTTTAGGAGACTAGTTTTCAGTTTTTCAGAGAAATCTGCAGGAACATATTTATTTAATTGGTATTGAAGTTTGTTCTTTAGATTACTTCTTTTCCTTTTACACATCCTTTCAGACCCATTGCACTGAGTTGTCTTTTTACAGTGGAAGGATGAACAGAAACATATGTTAGTGTGTACAGATCTTAACCTGCTCCTCTCTCTCGAAGATGAAATCAAGTGACGGGTGGTCTCTGATTTTGTACAGTATTATTAGTTCTAGCGAGCAGCGTTTAAGTGTCTTCCTAATGTGCTGCCCCGTGTAGGTCATCTCCTCCATCCCCACCAGTCGTTTGAAGTTCCTAAAGACAGCAGGTCATGGAACTCAGAAGGAAGAGATCCCAGATGAAGAGCTGGAGGATATGGAGGACCTTGACGAGATTGACCACGCTGAGCGTGAGCTGCGCAGGGGGCAGATCCTCTGGTTCAGAGGTCTCAACCGGATACAGACTCAGGTAACCTCGCTGGGCCACTTCCGCTCACTCCTCCACCGCTGCCGTAGAACTCAGGAACCCTAAATTAGATCCGGCGCCTCTTGATTGTTTAGCGTCCTTTAAACTTGATTAGCGCTTAAGTGCTCCAGTTTCCTACAGCCGAGTTTAGTCAGAGCCTTTTCACGCAACTGCTTTGAGTCTTATTTCTGGTGAATTAGAAATTTTAGCTAATGTGTACCTGCCTGCTTTACGAAGGCCTATGATACGGGCTGATTGATGATGTCAGGGAGGCTATAACTGGGACTAATTTCCATACAGTGCCTTTTTCTCTCTCAGCTGCTACCTGTCCTCTCTTTATGTGGGTGCCCTTCTTTTTCTATCCTCCCTCCCTGCTTCTCTCTCTCTCTTTCTCTTCCTTTTTCTCTTCCCCTATCTCTCTCTCTCTCTCTCTCTCTCTCTCTCTCTCTCTCTCTCTCTCTCTCTCTCTCTCTCTCTCTCTCTCTCTCTCTCTCTCTCTCTCTCTCTCTCTCTCTCTCTCTCTCTCTCTCTCTCTCTCTCTCTCTCTCTTGTTTGCGTTCTTTGGGCCCTCCTGTCATGCTCTCTGATTCCTTGCAGATGGATGTAGTGAGTGCGTTCCAGAGCGGCACTTCCTTTCAGGGGGCCCTCAGGCGTCACCCCTCCAGCGCCAGCCAACAGCACGATGTAACCAATGTTTCTAGCCCTACACATGTAGCCTTTTCTACTGCCACTGCCTCCAACACAGCTTCTGCCACTGTGGGGTGTGAGTGCGTGTTTCTTAGTGCATGACAATTAACATTTCCTCCTTCACTCGCCTAACGTTCTACATTCTTCTCCTAATGTCCCTCTCGATAAAAGCAAAAAAAAAGCAAAACAGTGAGTCAAAAATAAAACATCCACCACCGCTTCTAAATATAAGTGCTGTTGTTTTTTTTATGGAGATATCTGTGTTTATTGTTCCGAGGCCAGTGGGGCTGAGGTCTCTGTGTCATTGTTCCGTTCTATGGCTTTGGCTGGGTTTCTCAGATAAACAGCGTGTTGACATTCTAACAGGTCGGCATTGTGTCTGTCGCGTCTGCAGCCGCTGCTGTGCCTGGGTCCCTCTGCGCGTGCTCACTGGGCTATGTGACCGCTCTAGTCCTCTCTGTGTGTAAATGTTTTGAGTATATGCCCATGGTCACACCGACAAGCAGGCGAATCGCGTCGCAGCTAAAATCAGCCGTGCTGAAGGCTTTGTGGGTTTATTTTAAACTTGATCGAGGGCTTACTTGCTGCTGCTGCTGATGATGATGATGATCTCCTGCCAAGTGATGGCTTTTCTTTGCCTGTCTCTGTCTCAGGCTTCGACAGGCCGACCACCACTTCCAGCCCTGACTCTCTTGGAATCTTGGAATCTTTCCTGTCCCTGTTTCTTTCTTACTTTCTTTATTTTTCTGTCATTTTAATGACCTCAATGGCACACGCCCATTTCTATCATGATTACATGCCCAGTGTCAGACTTTTTATTTATTTATTTCTTTTATTTTATTTTTTTTTGCATGCAGTCTCTCCCATTCTTTGTTGGATGTGTAGCCATTCGCCAGATCGTGTGCTGTAGTATCTCACATGAAATGATGCTGAGAACATGCTTCTTGACAGCTACAGAGTGCTCCTCGTTTGCTTTTCTTCATGCGAACCATGTTATCGGTGTCCGCCATTTGTTCGTTCATCGCTGCTGTTATTGTCTGCCGTGTTCTTTCGCCCCAGGACCTAGTCTTGCTTCATCTTGCTTCACCCACAGTTCTATTTTCACAGCTTCTTTCAGGTCCCGTCCAGAGAGAAGCTCGACGCTCTTCAGTGAGATTAATCATGTCTTGTTTCCTAGGTTTGCTGTTGTCGGCGGCGGCGGCACCGTCTCGATGCAAACTGCGTTCCTTCTAATCCAGTTAATGTCTCTCTGTAGCCAAACTGTCCTTTGTGCAAACAAAGCTTGCAAACACTGACTCCAACGTGTTCCTCCTCAGATTCTGTGAAATGTGTCATGGGCTATACTCAAAGGTTTACTTCTGTTGAACAAGGTAGCGCCGCTCTGCATGGGTCTAGTCTCTCGTCCGTTTGTGAATTTACTTGTGCTTTACAGCTTAGATCTGCTTGGCTGCTCAAAGTTTCTGTATCAAAAACATAACCAGTGATTGATGCCCCCTTCCACCACCCCCCCTCACCGAAGCATGTCCAAATCAGTTAACCTCATGTGTTGAGCTGTGTCCTCTGGGTTTGTTATGTAGAAACCTGTCACTGTCTTCTCTCTCTCCCTCTCTCTTTCTCTCTCTCTGCTGTCTTCTCTCTTTCTGTCTCTCTTTCTGTCTCTCTCTCTCTTTCTTTCTTTCTTTCTTTCTCTCTCTCTCTCTCTCTCTCTCTCTCTCTCTCTCTCTCTCTCTCTCTCGTTTGCATTTTGAATAACTGGACACTGGCTATAACAGTTTCTGACATTACTCCTGAAAGGGGACGTACAGATTGATTAACGTCTTTCTTTATTATTTTATTTTCTTATATTCGTTTTGTACACCCCACCCCTCCCCTGAGGCGAGAGTGGAAAGAAAGACGCTTTCTCTCTGTCTCTCTCTCTCTCTCTCTCAGTGGGAGAAGGAGCTTGATGGGAATCAGGTTTTTACTCACCACTACCAGTGCTGATGTCCTCCCGCAGCTCATAATAATAATAATATCTCTCTCTGAAACTCACTCCACCTTAATTCCACCCTTATTTGGCCATGGTTTGACCTCTATTTAAAATGCAAAGTGTGAGGATTTTATGCCTGTACCTGTAACCTGTGTCGCCGTGCGAAGCCCCAAGGCTGACTGTGTGTCTGTCCGTGCCCCTGCTTCCTCGCAGATCCGAGTGGTGAATGCATTCCGCAGCTCCCTGTCCCCCTATGAGGGGCTGGAGAAGCCCGAGTCCCGCACCTCCATCCACAACTTCATGACCCATCCGGAGTTCCGGATAGAGGACTCGGAGCCCCACATCCCCCTCATCGACGACACGGACGCGGAGGACGACGCCCCAACAAAGAGAAACGCCACGCCGACGCCTCCTCCTCCCCCCTCGCCCAATCAGAACAATAACGCCGTGGACAGCGGCGTCCACCTCTTCCTAGACAGCAGCAAGCCGGCCACTCCTTCGGCCCCGGCGAGCCCCATGCACAGCCTGGAGACGTCCCTCTGATCTGCTCCGCCCTTCCGCACTCTGCGCCACGCCCACCTCTCGTTTCACAGAGATTTGTGCTTGACGGACTCACGGTTGCGAGGGGGGGGCGGAGCCGAGCATAACCCGGGAGCGTAGCTTGGGCTTGACTGAAACAAGAGCAAGCGTCCTTCAGAATGTAGGCTTGGTTGTTGATTATTACTTTTCTTAGTTTTTCCCCTTCATTTGATTCTGGATGTCCCCTCGGAGGGGAGAGGGGGGAGCGGGAGGGGAGGGCTTTCTGTTTCCACCTGCTTATACAAAATCTTGTTCTCTCCCCTGGCGAAAGTTGGAGGGATTACAAATTCATATTGAAAGTGACCTGTATTTTTTATGATGACGATAATGCAGATGACGACGACGAAGATGATGATGATGATGATGATGTTCTTGTTATTATTTAATTATTAATTATTAATATTCTAATACCGAGGAGACTTGCAGATCAGCTGTAAGAAATTGACGAACCCTTCTGCTTCTTCTTCTGAATGGTGGTGTACATTTTCTTTCTTTGGCCCTCGCTCATTCGTTTCTGCTTCGTTTGGCTGTTAATACTTTGAATTATTTATGTTTTATTTTGTTTTTGTTTTTTTTGGAAGAAGCAGGTCTGTTTACAAAGTTTGTAGATACTTTTTTTTTCTCTTCGGTTTGTTGGTGAAGGAGCTTCCTGATGCAGACTAATGAAAAACAAATGAGAGTAATATTTCAGATACTGCTGTATTTTCAGGAAAAAAGGGTGTTTCTATTGAAACTGAACTATTTTTGCCTGCAAGTTTTATTTGTTATATATTTGTGGATATATAGATTCTTCTAGCCAAATAAATAACACTAAGGCTTGTATAGCAATGAACAGAGGTGTTGAGGTCCATAGGCGAGGACGATATGGACACGGACCTCAGTCAGTACATTTCCTTAGGTATTTACTACTGCTTAACAGTTTCGAAGCTAGTTTTTCTTCATGTTCACGGGAGCCGCGCTGCGTTTCCAGCTCACGACCGTCGGGGAGTGACAGCGAAGCGGCCGATTTCATTAGCTGGATTTCCAACAGAACCTAAGCCAGAGACAAACCACCAAACGCGAAAGCTCGTTCTTCTGCAGGAAGACACGTAAACGAAAGGAAACTCAGTCCCTGCCAATGTACGCGACGGAGGTTTGTGAACTCAGGCTTGATTTGGAAAGGGATGCAAACATGAAACATATTCATTTAGGAATTATATTTTTGTCTTTTAACTAGTAAATCTTGTCTCGGTCAGAAAAAAAAAAGAGTGGATTTTCAAATTTTCGTTTCAATTTTTTGAGAACTTAATATTTTTCCCCTTATACAGTTCTGGTTTGTTGACATTACAAAAAAAAATTGTTTGTATTTTTCTTCCTCTTATTCCATAAATATTCCAGTCATGAAAAAAACTGCATTTGACTCGTTTGTAGAATATATTTCACACCTGAAATACTGGAAACACTAAAAAAATTTTAAAAATTAACAAAAAACGTTTAAAAAAAAAAAGGATTTTTAAGGAAACCTTAGACAGCGATCTCTGCACAGGGTACTTTATTTCAACTCCCTTTGAAAATTTTGATACAGACCATATAAATGAAGCTTAACTTTGTATTTTTATGGGGCGTAGAGGACATCTTTCGACCTGCTGAACCACACTTACGGGGATTTTACACAAAGTGAAGTAACAGTCGGGGTGGGGGTTGCGATTGGTTCTGCTAGGGATATATAACTCAGGGTGGCTAATAGTATGAAACAGGCTTTAAGGAAACACCTACAGACGAATACTAACCTTTTTTATGTGTAGATTAGCTTCTGTTCTTGGCAGCAGGGTTCCGGTGTAGGCCCTTGGTTTTCTCCTCCGTTTGTGTCTGTAAGGGAAAAAGAGAAGACACTGAGAAGAAAGGGATGTGTTCTTAAGTCGGCGCACCCAAACTATTTTTTTTTTTTTTTGCGTAATTTATTTTTTTGTTCCTTGTGTTTATGGGATAAATTTAAAAAAGCAGCTTGAGTTTGCTAGTTAGGAAAGAGATGTGGAAAGAAAAAGAATCCATAAGTTTATTCTGTAGCTTCTTCCTGTACCAGGGATGAATGTTTTTCCACCTGTTTTATGGATTTATTATTTTTTTATCTTAACATTTGGAAATAAAAATACTTCATGTCTGTTTATCTTGAGCAATGTAAATGGTTATTGTGATTCAATTTACATTTGAAACTTGTCAAGTAATGTGTATGGTTTTTAAGAATAAAAAAATTGATATTTAGCCTAATCAGAGGACCATGTTTTCCTTCACAGCGGTTGTAACTTCTTTCTTTGGTGTCAGAATGAAGAGGGGGAGGACCAGTTCAGAGTATTAGGGTTTAGTCTTGAGGTACAGGCGTTTTTGGAGGAGCTCTCAAAACCTGGTCTACCCTGGTCTCGGCAACTGCACGGTCTTATAGTCCAGCCTCCATGTTTCATCTGGCCACGTCATTATTTCCTGGGTTGGGCTGCTTACTTGGGGGGGGTTCCTGCCATAAATGATGGGATTCGCTGAACCATAAACTTCTCGTAACCTCCGTAGCATTCAGTATCCCCATCTGTATGAACAAGCTTTTAACAGACTCCATAGTTTGTAAGAAATATTCACAACGGCCACCCTCGTTGGCTGGAATCTCCAATGATGACCATGACGTGTAGGTCATGTATAATATGTTTTCATTCTAAGAACAGATCTTCAGTTCCATTTAGTTGATCTCCCCCTTTCTAGCAGCTCATTTTCTACATAAGGCCAACGTTTTCTAAAATTATAAGCAAAAAGAAGGTGTTAAAACATTTTAGGTCCTAATTGATTCTTTAGTCAAGAGTCTTTTATTGTCATTCCATCTACGTACAAGTACACAAGGGGGTGAAATTTCGTTTCTCCAGGAACAACACGGTGCAACATAGAACAAAGAGTACAAAGTACAAACGTGAGGACAAGTTTTAACTAGAAACACGATAAATTAACAGACATTAGACACAGTAAACAGGCAGCACTCATTTCTGAACATGAGCGTTTAGATTTAGAATTAAAAACGAGATCGAACTGCGAGATCAGTTGCTGTTGTGAACTCACACTACTAGAATATGTCCCACTTGATGTCATGGGCAGCTCCTGTTGACCATAAAGTCAGCTAGGCACATCAACAACGAATGCAGTTTCTGTTGTTAAACAAGTGTTGCAATTATAGTAATTGTCCTCTTCTGTAGATTAGTCTACATGCTGATTGGCTAACACCTCTGACGCCCATCGAGCCAGACCTTAAATCCCATTGCACACCATTACTCACTCTATTGTCAAAACTTGTTGTTCAACCCAGAGACCATTGCAAACCATAGCAAATCATTAGGACATAATTTGACATTGTGTAGGAGCTGTTGTTGAAATATAAGCAACATTAGACGGGGTCAGCAAAGTTCCTGTTAGTCCAGTCCCAGTCCGAAATTTCATATACTACTTTGGCCTCCAACGAGGAGCTCACTAGTGCATTCTAGGCTCCCATACTGTGAGCTCCGCAGCCTATTAACCAAGGTTAGCACCACTGGCAAAAGGCCGAACTGGCCCTTTACTGATACTTTTCTTATAAACGTTGAGTTTTTTGGGGTGTTTTTTTCTATGAACCCTCATCTGCATGTTTTGCTCCCCTGGCTTGTTGGTCAGACAAGGGCTGACCATGATGGCTACCCAATAGATATCAATGGGAATCTGCAAAGGGCCAGTTTGTCTTTTACCAGTGGGAGCTAACGTTAGCTAACTGGCACCAAACTTTGTTTTATTTAATTGATGTGTAAGAGTTATGATCAGTGTATCAACTACAGCTGTTTCCTCTTCTCTCTCTCATCACAAGGAAAGTTCTAGAATTGTAACTGAGGAGGTTTTTTAGGAACACAGAGCTGCTGCAGCTGAGAAGACAGAACCTCAGCAGCTCAGTAGAAAACTCAGACTCAGACATGTTAACAAGCAGAGCTGAAAGATTTTAGACCCTGTTTAACCCACAGTGGTGTCTGAATACACAAGGGATAGGCTGTGAAAAGGTTAACAGGGTCTGTGGTTTGTTTGGGGGGTCTGTGGGCACGTTTGACCCTGGAAATAGTGGTTTATGTCAGGATTTATCTGCTCTTATCGTCTTCAAATCAAGCCTACGGTGCAAACTACTCCCACAGTGGGAGGTCTGAAAGTGTGACTCTGAGCCGGCATAGTTCCCGGTAAACGCTCCTCATTGGGCTGTTTCTGATCATGGAGCTGAGAGATGAGCTCAGTGTCTCTGTAGCATCAGTGCCTTCGGCTCAGTTAGCCTCACTGTCACCCTCCGCATAAGCAGCTCCCTCCCGCAGCTCGGTTTTATGAACGCTCCTCGTTTTGCCTGTGGCGAGGACACAGAAACCATAAGCAGAGCAATGCCAACCTCAACCCTACCAAAGCAGTTCAGTCGCAAGCGGACGGTTGCTTATTAACAAAATCATACACAGCATCAAAGGACGGAGATAGAAGAATACATCGTGGGAATAGTGCATGCTGGAGACTTACTTTACTTTAGTTGTATTCCTTGTTCCTCTTTGTGCTGCTCCTGTGTGATCATATACCTTTCAGAGGGTTTGTATTCCTTCTGTTTGGAGACTTCATGATGATAAATCCAAGGACAGGACTCACAGCAACAAGGGCCTGGGTTTCTCCCTTTGTCCCTGTGGGTTTCCAAAGACGTGCAGTCGGGTGAATCAGAGATGTTAAATATCCCCCTAGAGGTGGTTGTGGGTCATTGGGTGGGTTGGTTGGTTGGTTGTGGGTGGGTGGGTTGTGGGTGGGTGGTTGTGGGTGGTTGGTTGTGGGTGGTTGTGGATGGGTGGTTGTGGGTGGTTGTGGGTGGGTGGTTGTGGGTGGGTGGTTGTGTGTGGTTGTGGATGGGTGGGTTGTGGGTGGTTGTGGGTGGGTGGTTGTGGATTGGGTGGTTGTGGGTGGGTGGTTGTGGGTGGTTGTGGGTGGGTGGGTTGTGGGTGGTTGTGGGTGGTTGTGGGTGGTTGTGGGTGGTTGTGGGTGGGTGGGTTGTGGGTGGTTGTGGGTGGGTGGGTGAGTGGTTGTTGGTGGGTGGGTGAGTGGTTGTTGGTGGGTGGGTGGTTGTGGATTGGGTGGTTGTGGGTGGGTGGTTGTGGGTGGTTGTGGGTGGTCGGTTGTGGGTGGTTGTGGGTGGTTGTGGGTGGTTGTGGTTGTGGGTGGTTGTGGGTGGGTGGTTGTGGGTGGTTGTGGGTGGGTGGTTGTGGGTGGTTGTGGGTGGGTGGTTGTGGGTGGTTGTGGGTGGGTGGGTGAGTGGTTGTTGGTGGGTGGGTGGTTGTGGATTGGGTGGTTGTGGGTGGGTTGGTTGGGTGGTTGGTTGTGGATGAGTTGTGTGGGTGGGTTGAGTGGGTTGTGTGGTTGTGTGTGTGTGGGTTTGATGGTGGGTGGTTGGGCTGGGTGGGTGTTTGGTTGTGGGTTGGTTGTGGGTGGGTGTTCGCTTATGGGTTGGTTGTGGGTGGGTGCTCGGTTGTGGGTGGGTGCTCGGTTGTGGGTTTAGTGAGTGTGGGTGGGTTTTGTAGGTGTGAATGTGGGTGGGTTTAATGGGTGTTGATGGTTGTGGGTGGGTTTTGTAGGTGTGAATGTGGGTGGGTTTAATGGGTGTTGATGGTCGTGGGTGGGTTTTGTAGGTGTGAATGTGGGTGGGTTTAATGGGTGTTGATGGTCGTGGGTGGGTGTGTGGTTGGTTGTGGGTGGGTGCGTGGTTGGTTGTGGGTGGGTGCGTGGTTGGTTGTGGGTGGGTTGGGTTGGGTTAATGTGTGTTACCCGCTGTAATAGGCTCCGGTACCCCTCACAACCCAGGAGGACAAGCTGCTTGGAGAATGAATGAATGAATAATGAACAATAAATCCAAACTGATTTATTCTTTTATCTGTGTTGAAAAAGGTTAATGTTGTTAGCACAGCTGTTATCCATCCACAGACACCTTGGGTTGGTTAACCAATCAGAGGCTGAGCTCCTGACTGGTCAATGGAACAATCCTTCATTTCTGGCAAAATAAAAGTGTCTAGTATGCGACATTCCTAAGACACTTATTCTTTTTATAAAGGATGTCACAAACGACACCATCGACCTGAGAGTGTTGATCTACAGTCAACTCCAGAAATACTGGCACCCCTCAAGAAAGTGACCCAAAACATTTGGTTGGATTTGCCACCAAGTATCCGTTCAGTAACGATAATTCCTGCCACAGCTTGAGGAGGTGAGTTACGGTTTGGGCGTGGTCCTGCTTCTCCCAAACTTATTTCATAACTCAGCTTTTAGCTCATTTCCATGAAGTGGGCGGCTATTTCTGGAGTTGACCATCAGCTGACAGTGTTTTACATCGTCTGCCACTCAAAACGTCCAACAATATATGATTCTGCTTCGTTTAAAGTCAGTCGTCCGCCAGCAGACTGCCCGCTTGCTTTGCTGTCTCCGTTGGCGAATCTTCAAAGCTGCAGAGTGTTCTTCAGCCTTGGTTATTATTTGGACTAACCCAGCCAAGCTGGCAGGACATTCAATCAATCAAACAGTGCCCCGCGGCGGTAGTCCCCATGTGTGGCAGCTGCTCTGGGCATTTGTCTTTATGACGCATCAGCACTTCTGTCACTCAAATACAATTCCAAAATACGATAGCAACAATAGGCTCAGGGCTGAAACAGAGAGGGTGTCCAGCTGTAGGGAGTAGAGTTGGAGGAAAAAATCGAAACACCATCACAATATTTCGTTTAGCAACATTGTATCAATTCACAGATGCCAAGTATTTATATTTTCTTATACACAGTCGAGTCACATTGTTATTTAATTTTAGATACTTAATAATTAAAAGTGGAGATCTTGATTTTATATATATATATATATATATATATATATATATATATATATATATATATATATATATATATATATATATAGATAGATAGATATAGATAGATATATAGATTTTATATATTTTATATATATTTTTTTATATATAGATTTTATATATATATATATATATAAATACACACACTCTATACACAGATACACTAGGGGTTAGTGAGCATCCTTGCCCAGGGCAGTGGGCAGCCCTCAGCGCCTGGGGAGTAGTCAGGGGTTAGGTGTCTTGTCCAAGGGCATGGGATCATACCAGCGACCTTCTAGTCACAAGGCTGGCTCCCTAACCTCCAGCCCACGACTGCCCCACGCTCTTCTGGCCCATACAAGGATGACCTACCTTGGGCGGTGGCAGCATTCTGGTCTGGGGAGTGTTTTGGTGACAATCTCTGGACCCATTCATCCATGTGGAAGACATTCCCAAAGAATTTAAGTCTGAATCCAGCCTTGCAGATCACGTACATCATACACGTTGAGGGACTGGATCTTCTAGCAAGACGATGCGAGACCTCACACGGATAAATATACATCCTACATTGGTTGAAAGAGATGACCAAGACTTCCAGGTACTACCCTGGACCACCAGACTGGAATCCAGTTGAGCATCTGTGGGATGTGAACCTCTGTAGAGATGTGTTATTTCTGCTACCCTGTATTCTGAGTGGTCATGCTTATGTGAAGGTGGGGCCACAGTCAGGGTGAAGGTTACAGCTGGTGGTGACCTCCCCCCTCTGTATGTGCCTTTCTGCAGATTTGCAGTGATGGCTATTGACTGGGCTGGTTAATGATGGGAAGTGGGTAGATGATTGGGAACATCTCTGTGTTGAAGAAAGACTGCTCGGGTCCTTTTAACAGGCAGCAAGTCAGTGAGCAGTCCGTGGGATGCTGAAATGCTGGTGGACTTGCGGATGCAGCAGTTGTGGTAGGAGAAGTTCTTCTCAATCCTGGATTGCAGTACCGGGTCCCAGTTAGTAACTCTCTCCAAGCAGGGTACGTTATGTGCTCCAGCGTTCCCCGTCAGAAAGCAGAGCTATGCCTCCAGATAACAGGTTAATGAAGGGAAACAGTCGGCGACAGCAGAGGAGTCTGCCATTCAGGACGCCCTTCAAGTTTATTTGCGGTAAGTGACTCACCATAAAGGACCCGAATAGATTTTCTTTTTATAGAGCTTTTCATGTATTTCATTCCAGCTCAAAGTGCTGTTCTAGCAAATGTAGGACACCTGTTTCCAGGCAATCAGACACAGGCACAGGCAGTTCTTACGCACTTCCAGGCCTCGGCGTAGCAGTCTGCCACCGTCTAGCAGAACCTCAGTGACCTTCAGTCTTTGGCAGTTTGAAAAAAAACCCTCTCTGAATCCAGTTACAGTCAGTTAGTCTGACATCACAAACAACACATGGGGCAGTTCGCAGTACCGCGACCTGGACTCCAGACTGGAGATCGACCGATATGGGTTTTCCATAGCCGATGCCGATGCCGATGTTTAGAAGTCCGGGTCAGCTGATGGCCGATATGTGCTGCTGATTTTTTTGGATGATTTTTAGAGGTTTTCTGTTTTATTTGCTGCTAAAACATCAAACTATTAATAACAAGTGGATGCACAACATTTCTGAACTAAACATCATTTACTGAACACTGAACACTGACAAGATAAACAAAATATTTTTTATCTGCCCCCCAAAAAATACTGTATGACCACCTTAAAAAAGAAACAAAAGCAATAGAGAGAAACGCTGACGTGCTGTTATGGTTGTTAACACAGCGGCTCTGTTCTATTTTCTTTAGTTCTGTTTGTCTCGAGTGCTGGAAGCTGAGTAATGTCTGAGTAATATCTGAGTAATATCTGAGTAATATCTAAGTAATGTCTGAGTAATGTCTGAGTAATGTCTGAGTAATGTCTGAGTAATAGCTGAGTAATATCTAAGTAATGTCTGAGTAATATCTAAGTAATGTCTGAGTAATAGCTGAGTAATATCTAAGTAATGTCTGAGTAATATCTAAGTAATGTCTGAGTAATAGCTGAGTAATATCTAAGTAATGTCTGAGTAATATCTAAGTAATGTCTGAGTAATAGCTGAGTAATATCTAAGTAATGTCTGAGTAGTGTCTGAGTAATGTCTGAGTAATATCTAAGTAATGTCTGAGTAGTGTCTGAGTAATATCTGAGTAATATCTAAGTAATGTCTGAGTAGTGTCTGAGTAGTATCTGGGAAGCTCTGTCTGCTCCGGAGAGACTCTCTGTGTAACAGTAACGTGTTAATGTGTGTATTACGCTAGAGCAGTTAGCTTTAGCCCTGGAGCTAATGTGTGTATTACACTAGAGCAGTTAGCTTTAGCCCCGGAGCTAATGTGTGTATTACACTAGAGCAGTTAGCTTTAACCCCGGAGCTAATGTGTGTATTACGCTAGAGCAGTTAGCTTTAGCCCTGGAGCTAATGTGTGTATTACACTAGAGCAGTTAGCTTTAGCCCTGGAGCTAATGTGTGTATTACACTAGAGCAGTTAGCTTTAGCCCTGGAGCTAATGTGTGTATTACACTAGAGCAGTTAGCTTTAGCCCTGGAGCTAATGTGTGTATTACACTAGAGCAGTTAGCTTTAGCCCCGGAGCTAGGCTGTGAACATGCCTGACTTTAAATCGGCGCTGCGAAACACTTAAATCGATATATTAAAAAATGTCAAATATTGGCCCGATATATCGACCTATACTGGTCGATCTCTACTCCAGACGCATGTAGAGCGGTCCAGGTCTCACTCTTAAATGACTGGTGACTGAAGTTGGACTCGAGGCTTGGGCTTGTGTAATTTAAGCCCCAGCAAAGAACTTATACAGCTATATACAAGCATACAGTGAGAAGAAACAACGTTCCTCCAGGACCAATCCGGTGCAACACAAAACACAAGTGCAAAACAATACAATATACTCTCAATGCAGACAAATACATAATCAGACCTGGGACAATTCAGATACAGTACACGGGACTGAGAGTATGTAGTGTTGGGTATAGAGGGCTGTCACATACTATGACGTTTGGTCATATACACAAGGCTATCTGCTAATACGTCATAGTATTTCCAGATAGCCTTGTGTATATGACCAAAGTGGTCAGTGAAGAGTGCAAAAATGCAAGTAATTAGGTATATAGATTAAAATAAAGTGAATGCAATTGTTAATATATTTTCATACAGGATCTCAGACATGGGGCGGGTCTTAAAACCTACTGAGCTCCTACATAGGCAGCATTTTACATCATAGTATGCGCTCCCGACATGTAGACTGTCCCAATTCTTACATACCTTAAACATGCTGCTACTGAGGAACCTTATTTAGACCTGATTTTAAGGAAGCATCGAACTCTTCCTCAGCCGCTAAGACAATCCCATGATGCAGTGCAGGCTAATCTAGGAGCAGTGAAGTGGTTATTTTGATTCTCTGGAGTTTTAATGTATTTCTGGTCATATAATCACACAAAACAGTATTTTATTATCAACTCTGTAACGAGTCCTTCACCATTTACACTTTATACTCCTAGACATTAGCATTTATGCTAGCAGATTTTTAAGCCTTGGGCTATTGTTTTGGATGCCGGCCGGTAGCTTAGCAACCAGCTAACCCACCGGTGGCGTGCTGCAGTGGGCGGGAACAAGCCGTGACGCAGTCTCTCTCTAACTAGAGCGTCTCAGTAATCTGTTTTATGAGGAGAGATGAGGAGAGAACACTGATACTTACACACTCACTACCTAGACAGCCTACTTACACACTCACTACCTAGACAGCCTACTTACACACTCACTAGGAGTTTGGGACAGACCCATGATGTCTGATCCACTTGCACCAGCACAACACACACTAACACACCACCATCATGTCAGTGTCACTGCAGTGCTGAGAATGATCCCCCTCACTAATAGTACCTGCTCTGTGGGGGGTATCTGTATCTGTGAGTGTGTATGTGTGTTGAGACTCGTGTTGGGCTTTTAGTGGGTCTTTACTTTAACAGTGCAGCTCACAACGACTCGAGACTCGACTCAAACTCGACCTCAGCATTTTTGCCGCTCTATGTACAGCACACACTTTACCTGAGGGGGAGATCAAAGGATCAGACACAAAGACAGGTCACTGGGTTACTAGGTCAGTCGCTATGTTCTCTAAAATTTCTTAACTTTTCTAACATGCAGTCAAATATCATAGCTAACGAACCTCGAGCCTGTCCAGGTATTTGGTATGTTTTATTTGCAGTCATCATTAAAAGAGCCGTTTTTGTGTTTAATATTATATTAGTTGTATGGAGCTGTTTAAATTGTTCTCGTTTGATTTTTTTATTGAACACAACTTTGCTAATTTTGCTAATAAACCTAATTAATAATGGGGTTTGGATTATTTTGATTGTAACTGTACACATATGCAATTATACTTGTATGTATAATTTGGTGAGATAGAGTTTTATACACAACATAAGGACTAAATATTTTATTATATGGTAACTGGAATTCTTTTAGCATGATATTGATCTTTCAGTGTAACAATATTTACACCTGATATACCTTCAGTCCTTCAGTCCATACCCTTAAAGGTTATAGGCTACTGAAATATATAGATATTTTAATGTACTGAATTAATTAAAGTGTTTCATTTGATGGCATTTTTACAGATCAGGCAAACCAGAGACCTCATCAACACAGTCACATGACAGAGAAGGACTGGCTTCCACTGTGGCCTGTCTTTGTGTCTATCGCTTTCCCAGCCAACATGTCCCTGTGGGCCCCATATGGGTTTTTTGTGGGCTTATAGTGGCATTTTGATTGATAATACATGGACCCCAGTTGGGTTATAACTTTAGGCCCCAGTTGGGTTATAACTCTGGCCCCAGTTGGGTTATAACTTTAGGCCCCAGTTGGGTTATAACTCTGGCCCTAGTTGGGTTATAACTTTGGATCCCAGTTGGGTTATAACTTTGGCCCCAATTGGATTATAATTTTGGACCCCAGTTGGGTTATAATTTGGGCCCCATTTGGGTTATACTTTTGGGCCCAAGTTGGGATATAATTTTGAGCCCCAGTTGGGTTATAACTCTGGGCCCCAGTTGGGTTATAATTTTGGACCTCAGTTGGGTTATTATTTGGGCCCCAGTTGGGTTATAATTGGGCCCCAGTTGTGTCATACTTTTGGGCCCCAGTTGGGTTATAACTTTGGGCCCCAGTTGGGTTATAATTATAATGGATTTTAATTTTGGACCCCAGTTGGGTTATAATTATAATGGATTTTAATTTTGGACCCCAGTTGGGTTATAATTATAATGGATTTTAATTTTGGACCCCAGTTGGGTTATAATTATAATGGATTTAAATTTTGGACCCCAGTTGGGTTATAATTATAATGGATTTAAATTTTGGGCCCCAGTTGGGTTATAATTATAATGGATTTTAATTTTGGACCCCAGTTGGGTTATAATTTGGGCCCCAGTTGTGTTATACTTTTGGATCCCATTTGAGTTATAATATTGGATCCCAGTTGGGTTATAACTCTGGCACCAGTTGGGTTATAACTTTGAGCCCCAGTTGGGTTACAGTTGTGGACCCCTTGTTAGCCTACAGTTTCGGCCCCAGTCAGGCTAATGTTGGGGGTCCAACTGGGTTACAGTAATGGGCACCATTTGGGCCACAATAGGGGTCAGTGAAACACCCACATACACAAACACACACTAGGGGGCAGTGTAACAACTACATACACACTAGTGAACACACACACTAGGGGCAGTAAACCACTTACATACACACAAACTACTGAAAACACACATTAGGGCCCCAGTTGGGATATAACTCCACAGAGCTACAGAGGGAGGTGTCTGGAAGAGGTGATGTCCAGGATGAGAGGGGTCAGCTGTAATTTTTCCAGAGCGCTGATGTTGTGAATCCTGAAACACTGGCTGATTGTTTCTGTCTTGAGTTTGGCTCGGCATATATATATATATATATATATATATATATATATATATATATATATATATATATATATATATATATATACACATACTAAACCAGTACAGTAATATTTATATATTTGGAAATGTGTGATTTTGGATGCCACCTTTTGAGCCGCTATTCTACAGAAAAAGTGCTTCTGCTGCCATCTAGTGGTTTATTACTGTAACTAACCATCTCCAGTCCTCACTTCCGAGAACAGCAGCTCTCAATCAAAGCTGAATGTTGATAATTCTCTGATGTAGGTTCTGCTTGCCGGTCAGGGCAGTGAGCCAGGGCTAAAAACTGTATATGGGAGATCTGACAAGGTAGTGTGTTAGTGTGTGTTGTGCTGGTGTGAGTGGATCAGGCACCTCAGTGTCACTGCTGGACTGAGAATCGTCCACCAACCAAAACTATCCAGACAGCAGTGTCCTGTGGGCGGCGTCCTGTGTCCACTGATGAAGAACTAGAGGAACACAAACTGTGCAGCAGCAGATGAGCTACTGTCTCTGACTTTACATCTACAAGGTGAACCAGCAAGTAGTAGGAGTGTCTAATAGAGTGGACAGTGAGTGGACACAGTGTTTAAACACTCCAGCAGTGTCTGATCCACTCACACCAGCACAACACACCACCACCACCACGTCAGTGTGACTCTGTAAAGAACAGAGTCACGTGTATATTCTTGTCACTGTATCAGCTCCACTGACCATACAGGAGCTCCACTTACAGACTGTAGTTCATCTGATTCTCTGTATACTTTTCTTTAATGATCAGGACCCCCACAGGACCACCACAGAGCAGATACTATTAGGGAGGTGGGTCATTCTCAGCACTGCAGTGTCCATCAGTGTCCGTATCTAAAATGCTAAATTTCTGTGCACAGCTGAGGACAAATTTAAAGAATTTACTGATTTCTTTATAGCCTAAATTCTTACATTTAGTATTTTGATTATTGAGCTTGAACTAAACGAAAACATAGTTGCATGTAATCAATAATAATTTAGTTGTTGAGCTTGATGGGATAACTAATGGTCAGTTGCCCAATTTTATTCTTATTTCTTTCATTATTATTAAAGTATAACTGTTAATATCTTGTCTTCCTAGACCTGGGATCACGTTACCTTCTGTCTCTAACAATTAAAGGCCAAATCTACATTTGCTCCCTACATAGTGTGCAATGCAAGTAACGAAATTCTGGCTTCTGCATCCAAAACAGCCCTAAACAGACCTGAGCGCACAAATATTTTACATAACTACAAATGTATTTAAGTTACAAACGTTATACGTAGTGTTTTAATATTTTAATCTATATATTAACTCCCACATAACGCACTACATAGCGAGCAGGGAGCTATTCGAGATTCAGCCAATGTAGTTCTCCCTCCGAACCGCTAGGCGGCCTGCGTGCACTCCGTTCTGGCCTTGAACAAAGATTGTATGAGTTAAACCGAGATGGTGCATCACTGTTCAAGTCAATGGGGCAAACAGGGATAAGGGGCAGCAAATAAGCTGGTAATGCGATTTTATCTTTAAACTATTACAAATTCACTGACCACCGGTCAGCCCTCCTGTCCAGGAGATCCACTTACAGACTATAGTTCATCTGATTCTCTGTATACTTTATTACTCTGTTCTTTAATGATCAGGACCCCCACAGGACCACCACAGAGCAGATACTAAACACTGTGTCCACTCACTGTCCACTCTATTAGACACTCCTACTACTTGCTGGTCCACCTTGTAGATGTAAAGGCAGAGACAGTAGCTCATCTGCAGCAGGTGTTTAAACACTCCAGCGGCACTGCTGTGTCTGATCCACTCACACCAGCACGTCAGTGTCACTGCAGTGCTGAGAATGATCCACCTCTCTAGAAGTAAATACTCGTAGTGGTCCTGTGGTGGTCGTGAACATTAAAGAACAGAGTAATGAAGTATACAGAGAATCAGATGCACACGTAAGCTGTATAGATATCCATTTAAAACACACATCTGGACAGATGTTATTGGAAGGACACCTCAGTGTCACCGCTGGACTCAGAATCCTTTACGAACCAAAACATCAGACAAATCTTGGTTAATGATTCGAATGAGAGTCGAGTGCTGGGAGTCGACTCCTCGACTCTGTTAGCTCCGTGTTTAATTAGCAGATGTAAACAAAACCAGCGCTGCAGCTCAAACTCTTCTCACATCCACACTTTCTATACGTCCTGAACTGCAGATCTTCTTCATTATTTAAATAAACAATTATTATAAACGAAACACAAACACTGTTTATGGCAGAACGTTGTGGAAAAGAGGATGAAATTGATATTTGCTCCTTCCCGTTTCTTCGTTCCACCTTAAATAGAGCCGCATAATTATCGCAACTATAGCATCACTTAAGGTGGACTGGAAAAGTCCTATAAGAAGCTGTTGAATATAAGGCAAACTTTAGTTCATTTTAAAGAGAAACGTCCAATTTGTGTTTAAGTAATTAAAAAGAATTATTGTTTAAATTAATTATTTTGCTCTGTCGATGAGCAAAACACTTTGTGGCCGCTAGCACAAACGCTAATAGCGTTAGCTTCTCATATTTAGTGTTCTGAGTTAGAAATGCTCTCCACAAAGTTAAAATTCCAAAATATATCATCATAGTTTACATATTGAAGCTCTTATTTGTTATATAATGGTGCTGGTTTAACTTCAACTCTTCATTTATTACAGTAAAAGATTCGCTAAACTGTTGTTAGCTTTAGCTGCTAATGTTAGCAAACACTGGACACGAGTACAACAGCTCCACCGTTTTAGGAAACTGGAAATACAAGAAAAATATAATTAAATTAATTTTATAATCAGATATATTTCGTAATACAGCTTCGAACAGATCGTAATTTTATTGTTATTGGCAAAATTGTGTGTTATGTTTAATTTTATTGTGTACTGTGGTATAAATTGAGCTGCTTTCATTCTAGTTATCCACTCGGAAGTGTCCTAAAGCCCTTTGTTTACAAACACAGTATATAATTATTTAAAAATATAAAATTAAAATAAATATAAGAAAATTCAGATGGCCTACGTGATTGGCCGAAGACGTGACCACGTGACCGCATTCCCGAAAATCTTTAGCCAAGCGACTCTCGCTTCAAGTACGATCTGTGGCCTCAGTGAAAGACCTTTGGCTCGGATTCAGCGCGATTCTGTCCCAGCCTCAGAGACGGGGGGCTTTTCTTAAACCCACCGGACAGACAGGGTCGCTCCACCGCGCTGAGAGAAAACGCCGCAGTACGGGAGCGGCAGAAACGCGGAGCATGACTCGCCACAGCTCGGCTGTAGGTGTCGTCCGACTGACAGTCTGAGCTAATCTCGTGTAAGCTGATCAGTCTCTGCACGTTTCCGTATGAACTCTCTCTGATGAGACCTTCTGGAGGACGAGCTTGTTTGAATTGTCCAGCTTCAGTGGTGCAGCAGTTTTCTCGTTCCACCTTAAATTGTGCAAGCCTTAAATGGTGCGGGGGATCGGGGAGCTCTTCAGCCCGTTTATAACGTGACTCTTCCTGTCTGCCTCGCAGGTAAGCAGCAGGTGTCACAGGTGTGCTTTAGCCCTGTGTTGTGTGTGTGAGAGTGTGAGACCTTCTGCAAGAAGACTTACTTGTTCGAATTTTCCCATTCCACCTTAATTGGTGTGATATTCCGTTCCACCTTAAATGGTGCAAGCCTTAAATTGTGTGTCTTCCTATTACTCCAGAAATAGGGGTGATAGTTTTCCTGTTCCACCTTAAATTGTGCAGTAGTTTTCCTGTTCCACCTTAAATTGTGCAGTAGTTTTCCTGTTCCACCTTAAATTGTGCAGTAGTTTTCCTGTTCCACCTTAAATTGTGCAGTAGTTTTCCTGCTCCACCTTAAATTGTGCAGTAGTTTTCCTGTTCCACCTTAAAAAGTGCAGTAGTTTTCCTGTTCCACCTTAAATTGTGCAGTAGTTTTCCTGTTCCACCTTAAATTGTGCAGTAGTTTTCCTGTTCCACCTTAAATTGTGCAGTAGTTTTCCTGCTCCACCTTAAATTGTGCAGTAGTTTTCCTGTTCCACCTTAAATAGTGCAGTAGTTTTCCTGCTCCACCTTAAATGGTGCAGTAGTTTTCCTGCTCCACCTTAAATGGTGCAGTAGTTTTCCTGCCCCACCTTAAATGGTGCAGTAGTTTTCCTGCTCCACCTTAAATTGAGCAGCCTTAAATGGTGTGTTTTCTCGGTCCACCTTAAATTGTGTGTCTTCCTATTCCCCCTAAATGGGGGTGATAGTTTTCCCGCTCCACCTTAAATGGTGCAGTAGTTTTCCCGCTCCACCTTAAATAGTGCAGTAGTTTTCCTGCTCCACCTTAAATGGTGCAGTAGTTTTCCTGCCCCACCTTAAATGGTGCAGTAGTTTTCCTGCTCCACCTTAAATTGAGCAGCCTTAAATGGCGTGTTTTCTCGGTCCACCTTAAATGGTGGGTCTTCCTATTCCTCCCAAAACGGGAGTGATAGTTTTCCTGCTCCACCTTAAATGGTGCAGTAGTTTTCCTGCTCCACCTTAAATAGTGCAGTAGTTTTCCTGCTCCACCTTAAATGGTGCAGTAGTTTTCCTACTCCACCTTAAATTGAGCAGCCTTAAATGGCGTGTTTTCCTGCTCCACCTTAAATGGCGTGTTTTCCTGCTCCACCTTAAATGGATGGGGGGGTTGAGTTGAGCTCTTCAGCCTGTTTATAACTCCCTCTTTCTGTCCTGCAGGTGAGCAGCAGGTGTCACAGGTGTGCTGCGGCTCTGTGTATGTGTGTGTAGAGTGAGGTGGAGTGTGTGGGGGGGTGATGATGATGATGATGGGGAGGGAATGGTGGGTGCACGTGGCGCTGCTGTGCGTCCCCCTGCTCGCCGTCTACCTGCACATCCCTCAGCCTCAGCTCTCACCTGCCCTGCACACCTGGCGCACCTCGGGACGTTCCTTCAGTTTCCGGGGTAACAGCATCTTCTACAAAGGTGAGCTGCCTTCTATACACTCTACACATGTAAGGGCAACTCCACCAATTAAAAAAAAATTGCTGGTGAGAGGAACCAGGGGTCTCTTATGTCTACAACACAAGTCTAGCCATTTTGTTTACTATACAAACCCATGACTGTAATAGTGGTCAGCAGCCCACCTCCTGGACCTCCCCCGCCCCCCTGGCTTAACACTAATACAGCTGATCCTGCCAATCAGGGACTAAGAGGTTAATTGGCTGGAGCAGGTGCAGCAGATTGTGGTTGGAGATGTATTCTGAAGAGGTCAGGACCACCATTTACATATGTTGAGTTAAAAAAGTATTTACAGTGGTGGTGGTGTTGTTTACAGTGGTGATGATGGTGTGTACGGTGATGATGGTGTTTACAGTGGTGGTGGTGTTGTTTACAGTGGTGATGCTAATATTTACAGTGGTGGTGATGGTGTTTACATTGGTGATGATGGTGTTTACAGTGGTGATGATGGTGTTTACAGTGGTGATGATGGTGTTTACAGTGGTGGTGATGGTGTTTCCAGTGGTGGTGATGGTGTTTACAGTGGTGGTGATGGTGTTTACAGTGGTGATGATGGTGTTTACAGTGGTGGTGATGTTTACAGTGGTGGTGATGGTGTTTACAGTGGAGGTGGTGATGATGTTTACAGTGGAGGTGGTGATGATGTTTACAGTGGTGGTGATGTTTACAGTGGTGGTAATGATATTTACAGTGTTGGTGATGGTGTTTACAGTGGCTGTGATGATGTTTACAGTGGTGGTGATGGTGTTTACAGTGGCTGTGATGATGTTTACAATGGTGATGGTGTTTACAGTGGTGGTGATGGTGTTTACAGTGGCGTTGATGGTGTTTACAGTGGTGGTGATGGTGTTTACAGTGGTGGTAATGGTGTTCACAGTGGTGATGATGTTTACAGTGGTGGTGATGGTGTTTACAGTGGTGGTAATGGTGTTCACAGTGGTGGGGATGTTTACAGTGGTGGTGATGGTGTTTACAGTGGCTGTGATGGTGTTTACAGTGGTGGTGATGGTGTTTACAGTGGTGGTAATGGTGTTCACAGTGGTGGGGATGTTTACAGTGGTGGTGATGGTGTTTACAGTGGCTGTGATGATGTTTACAATGGTGATGGTGTTTACAGTGGTGGTGATGGTGTTTACAGTGGCTGTGATGGTGTTTACAGTGGTGGTGCTGATATTTACAGTGGTGGTGATGATGTTTACAGTGGCTGTGATGATGTTTACAATGGTGATGGTGTTTACAGTGGTGGTGATGGTGGGGTCTCCATGTCTACAAAACAAATCTACCCAGGGTTTTTACTATCAGACCCACCAGTAAAGCTACACGTGCCTTTAAAGTATCTATATATATAGAATTTAAATGGTGGTAAAATAATCATAAATCTGAAAATAATAAGGTTTCTATTTTTACTCATAACTCCCTGTTTTTATATATATCCCTCCACTATGAATGCATTAAAATTTATTTTAAGCCAAAATGTTCTGACAAAACTATCAGAAACAGCATCTCAGACATCAGACCACATAACCATGTTCTGTAATAACTTTCTGTGAGGGAGCTTTTAGAGGTGGACGTCTGGTTACCTTCACCTCCACTGTGTACAGATCTGAAGTTTCTCTGAATGACTCTGTTTACATCTTGCCAATTCTGTTATTGAGAATTGTCGAAAATCCAGTTTATCCTTTAATCTCTTCGGGCGTTTGGTTCCTGGAAAGTTCTGAACAGACAGAGCCTCCCGGACGTGATAACAAGCAGAGCTGAAAGTATTTAGACCCTGTTTAACCCACAGTGGTGTCTGAACGAAGACAAACGCAGCTGTGAACAGGTTAAATTGATTTGGGGGTCTGTGGGTGGGTTTCTGATTTGGCAGATTCGTTCGGTGCTGTGGGCAGTTCTGATGTGGTGGTGCTCCTTCACGGTTTTCCCACCTCGAGCTACGACTGGCACAAGGTAAGCTGACCGGTTTGTTCATTTATTTCACTGCTGTATCTCCATTCACTGTCCACTGTATCAGCTCCACTGACCATACAGGACCTCCACTCACTGTCCACTGTATCAGCTCCACTGACCATACAGGAGCTCCACTCACTGTCCACTGTATCAGCTCCACTGACCATACAGGACCTCCACTCACTGTCCACTGTATCAGCTCCACTGACCATACAGGAGCTCCACTCACTGTCCACTGTATCAGCTCCACTGACCATACAGGACCTCCACTCACTGTCCACTGTATGATCCACTGTCTGATCCACTCACACTAGCACAACACGCACTAACTAACACACCACCACCACGCCAGTGTCACTGCACTGCTGAGAATGACCCACCTCTCTAATAGTATCTGCTCTGTGGTGGTCCTGTGGGGGTCCTGATCATTAAAGAACAGAGTAATAAAGTATACAGAGAATCGGATGAACTACAGTCTGTAAGTGGAGCTCCTGTATGGTCAGTGGAGCTGATACAGTGGACAGTGAGTGGAGGTCCTGTATGGTCAGTGGAGCTGATACAGTGGACAGTGAGTGTAGGTCCTGTATGGTCAGTGGAGCTGATACAGTGGACAGTGAGTGGAGGTCCTGTATGGTCAGTGGAGCTGATACAGTGGACAGTGAGTGGAGCTCCTGTATGGTCAGTGGAGCTGATACAGTGGACAGTGAGTGGAGGTCCTGTATGGTCAGTGGAGCTGATACAGTGGACAGTGAGTGTAGGTCCTGTATGGTCAGTGGAGCTGGTACAGTGGACAGTGAGTGGAGGTCCTGTATGGTCAGTGGAGCTGATACAGTGGACAGTGAGTGGAGGTCCTGTATGGTCAGTGGAGCTGATACAGTGGACAGTGAGTGGAGCTCCTGTATGGTCAGTGGAGCTGATACAGTGGACAGTGAGTGGAGCTCCTGTATGGTCAGTGGAGCTGATACAGTGGACAGTGAGTGTAGGTCCTGTATGGTCAGTGGAGCTGGTACAGTGGACAGTGAGTGGAGGTCCTGTATGGTCAGTGGAGCTGATACAGTGGACAGTGAGTGGAGGTCCTGTATGGTCAGTGGAGCTGATACAGTGGACAGTGAGTGGAGGTCCTGTATGGTCAGTGGAGCTGATACAGTGGACAGTGAGTGGAGGTCCTGTATGGTCAGTGGAGCTGATACAGTGGACAGTGAGTGGAGATCCTGTATGGTCAGTGGAGCTGATACAGTGGACAGTGAGTGGAGATACTCCCACGCTCTTGATTAAATGTATTTAAATGTTAATTAGATGGTGATGTGATATCAGTCCTGTTCTTTGGTGGTTACGAGTCTAATGAAGGATAAACAATGTCTTCACTTGTTGTGTAGATCTGGGAGCCTCTGAATCAGCGCTTCAACAGAGTCATCGCTCTTGACTTCCTCGGCTTTGGCTTCTCGGACAAACCTGTGAGCGTTTTACTGCTACTGTCATCAAGAAGCCACTTCATCTGTAACGTGATCCAATCAGGTCTGATTATTCGCCCCTCTGTTTCAGAGGCCGCATCGGTATTCCATCTTTGAGCAGGCCAGTGTGGTGGAGGCCTTGATCACCCACTTGGGCCTCACTGATCAGAAGGTCAACCTCCTCTCGCACGACTACGGAGATACTGTAGCACTGGAGCTGCTTTACAGGTAAACAAATGAAAGTTTTATGTATTGCTTATTAGAGCTGTGTATTAGCAAGAACCTGGCGATACAATACATATCGTGATACAGGGGTCACGATTCAATATATCATGATATATCACATGATATGAACACAATATATAGCATCGCACCCTTGTGCTGCTTGTTAATGTTGGAGTGGAGCTGAAAATGGATTACAACACTGCCACCTAGTGGTCAGAGGTTTAAACACAACACACAATGATTCACTGTCTGCCAGAAATCTGTGTATCAATACTGTGTTTTTGAGAATCAATACAGTATCACATAAATCAACACAGTTATATGGTCGAGATATAAAAAGTTCATACAAAGAGGTTTGGTGTAAAAACGCTCTGTTTTAGAAACAGTCTGTTTTATTTATTTATTTTAATGGTGGAGGGGTACATGCAGGGTGTTGTGAGGCAAAATAGTCCCCAACTTCATTATTATTTGACTTTGTTTGCATCTCCACCACTGAATTCAGTGGAATTTTTTGGTGGAATTCCCCTTTTAAAGAGATTTCCCAGTTATATGCACCACAAACTGAAATTTTGGATACAATAAAAGTAAATATAATAAATAATAGTGATAAGAAGTAGGACTGGGCAATATTGAGAGTTTTTTATCGGGATATTTGCTTATTAAAAAAAGGGGGATAATCGTTGATATATGCCCCCCCCCTTAGTTCTGTCTCAAATCCTAGTGAGTGTGTAAGTAGGCTGTCTAGGTAGTGAGTGTGTAAGTAGGCTGTCTAGGTAGTGAGTGTCTAAGTAGGCTGTCTAGGTAGTGAGTGTGTAAGTAGGCTGTCTAGGTAGTGAGTGTGTTAGTAGGGTGTCTAGGTAGTGAGTGTGTAAGTAGGGTGTCTAGGTAGTGAGTGTCTAAGTAGGCTGTCTAGGTAGTGAGTGTGTAAGTAGGGTGTCTAGGTAGTGAGTGTGTAAGTAGGCTGTCTAGGTAGTGAGTGTGTAAGTAGGCTGTCTAGGTAGTGAGTGTGTAAGTAGGGTGTCTAGGTAGTGAGTGTGTAAGTAGGCTGTCTAGGTAGTGAGTGTGTAAGTAGGGTGTCTAGGTAGTGAGTGTGTAAGTAGGCTGTCTAGGTAGTGAGTGTGTAAACAGATTACTGAGACGCTCTAGTTAGAGAGAGACTGCATCACGGCTTGTTCCCGCCACTGCAGCACGCCACCGGTGGTTTAGCTGGTTGCTAAGCTACCGGCCAATATCCAAAACAATAGCCCGAGGCTTAAAAATCTGCTAGCATAAATGCTAATGTCTGGAGTATAAAGTGTAAATGGTGAAGAACTCGTTACAGAGTTGATAATAAAATACTGTTTTGTGTGATTATATGACCAGAAACACATTAAAACTCCAGAGAGAATCAAAATAACTCACATTTTAAAACCACTTCACTGCTCCTAGATTAGCCTGCGGTGGATCATGGGATTGTCTTAGTGGCTGAGGAAGAGTTCAATACTTCCTTAAAATCAGGTCTAAATAAGGTTCCTCAGTAGCAGCATGTTTAAGGTATGTAAGAATTGGGACAGTCTACATGTCGGGAGCGCATACTATGATGTAAAATGCTGCCTATGTAGGAGCTCAGTAGGATTTGAGACACAGCCAGTGACTCACGATGGTCACAGTGCAGCTCGTGTTCAGTCAGAGTGGAGCTCTCTCAGCTGCTGATCGATCATTATTAGTGTGTTATGATGTTATACAGTTCATCCACTGCATGGGGTGTCCCAAATGTCGGCATCGGGTCAGGTGTTGGTCATCACCGATATTTGATTACATCGCCATGAGAAACACACGTACCTGGTGAAGAGAATTAGAGCCAAAACTTTAAAATATTTGAGATACACAAACAGTTTTCTGCACCATATTGAGCTGATCTGCTGAATTATAGGCCTGTTTTCTGTGTGATGCTTATATTCCTCAAATCTATGGTTTTGATTTGAGAGGACGACTCAGCCGGTCGTGGCTCTCCGATTAGAGAGTGGACTAGAAAGACAGGAGAGGAACATGTGTGAGATGTTTGCTTGTCCATCTTTATGACACTCACGTGCAGCATTATCCACACAGGAGTGACCATAATCGAACCGGACACCTGGCCATAAACAGCCTCTGCCTTTCAAATGGAGGTACCTTCCATTCTAATGTCTTAACACCTGTAAGTTCGCCGTCCAAAGAAAACAGTGTTGTCTCCATGGCAACTTTCATTTTCTACATCACTTATATTGTATTTTATAATAAATACCAAAGTATCTCAATATATGTCAATTTTCAACATCATGTAATTACGACAGCTACTGTTTACATTGATTGAAAGTTTCATGATGAAAGGACCAATAGGAATGCTCCAAAATAGCCTGGGAATAATTCTGGTTCCATTAACTTCCATTAAAAGTAAGGACTGTTTTTGTCCTCTCCTGTAAAGTTGCCATTTTGGAGATTTTCATTGGACAGCGACGACAAACCATTGTGTGCCCCAGTTTTGCTGATGCTCTAAGTGTAAATGCGTTTCTCTACAGTAAACGTGTCTGTGCACTTTAATTTTATTTATAATCTTAATTTACTGAATATAATTAATTGAATTTGCTTAGAATAAAAAAAACTGTGTTTTCTGTAGAAGGTGTGTTGATTTGACCAGGGTGTTCAGATGTTTGTGTACAGCTGTCCCACTTTAGTGTGTTAACTGTTGTATTTTTGTGGTGAATTACGACACTTAACGAATAACAATTTACAAATTAATCATTATTTAATTTCTTTATTGTGAAAAGGTATATTTCCAGAGACGCACTACCCAAGATTCATTCAAAAGGTAGGTCCAGGATTCTAGAACCATCCTCAAAATATGTACGGTGGTGTAGTGGTTAGTACGGTGGTGTAGTGCTCAGTACGGTGGTGTAGTGGTCAGTACGGTGGTGTAGTGGTCAGTATGGTGGTGTAGTGGTTAGTATGGTGGTGTAGTGGTTAGTATGGTGGTGTAGTGGTTAGTACGGTGGTGTAGTGGTTAGTATGTTGGTGTAGTGGTTAGTATGGTGGTGTAGTGCTCAGTACGGTGGTGTAGTGGTCAGTACGGTGGTGTAGTGGTCAGTATGGTGGTGTAGTGGTTAGTACGGTGGTGTAGTGGTTAGTACGATGGTGTAGTGGTTAGTATGGTGGTGTAGTGGTCAGTATGGTGGTGTAGTGGTCAGTATGGTGGTGTAGTGGTTAGTATGGTGGTGTAGTGGTTAGTATGGTGGTGTAGTGGTCAGTATGGTGGTGTAGTGGTTAGTACGGCGGGGTAGTGGTCAGTATGGTGGTGTAGTGGTCAGTATGGTGGTGTAGTGGTTAGTATGGTGGTGTAGTGGTCAGTATGGTGGTGTAGTGGTCAGTATGGTGGTGTAGTGGTCAGTATGGTGGTGTAGTGGTTAGTACGGTGGTGTAGTGGTTAATATGGTGGTGTAGTGGTTAGTACGGTGGTGTAGTGGTTAGTATGGTGGTGTAGTGGTTAGTACGGTGGTGTAGTGGTCAGTACGGTGGTGTAGTGGTCAGTACGGTGGTGTAGTAGTTAGTACGGTGGTGTAGTGGTTAGTATGGTGGTGTAGTGGTCAGTATGGTGGTGTAGTGGTTAGTATGGTGGTGTAGTGGTCAGCACGGTGGTGTAGAGCTCAGCACGGTGGTGTAGTGGTTAGTACGGCAGTGTAGTGGTCAGTATGGTGGTGTAGTGGTCAGTATGGTGGTGTAGTGGTCAGTACGGTGGTGTAGTGGTCAGTACGATGGTGTAGTGGTTAGTATGGTGGTGTAGTGGTCAGTACGGTGGTGTAGTGGTCAGTACGGTGGTGTAGTGGTCAGTACGGTGGTGTAGTGGTCAGTATGGTGGTGTAGTGGTTAGTACGGTGGTGTAGTGGTTAGTACGATGGTGTAGTGGTCAGTATGGTGGTGTAGTGGTCAGTATGGTGGTGTAGTGGTTAGTATGGTGGTGTAGTGGTTAGTATGGTGGTGTAGTGGTCAGTATGGTGGTGTAGTGGTTAGTACGGCGGGGTAGTGGTCAGTATGGTGGTGTAGTGGTCAGTATGGTGGTGTAGTGGTTAGTATGGTGGTGTAGTGGTTAGTATGGTGGTGTAGTGGTCAGTATGGTGGTGTAGTGGTTAGTACGGTGGTGTAGTGGTTAACACGGTGGTGTAGTGGTCAGTACGGTGGTGTAGTGGTCAGCACGGTGGTGTAGAGCTCAGCACGGTGGTGTAGTGGTCAGTATGGTGGTGTAGTGGTCAGTATGGTGGTGTAGTGGTCAGTATGGTGGTGTAGTGGTCAGTATGGTGGTGTAGTGGTTAGTACGGTGGTGTAGTGGTTAATATGGTGGTGTAGTGGTTAGTACGGGTGGTGTAGTGGTTAGTATGGTGGTGTAGTGGTTAGTACGGTGGTGTAGTGGTCAGTACGGTGGTGTAGTGGTCAGTACGGTGGTGTAGTAGTTAGTACGGTGGTGTAGTGGTTAGTATGGTGGTGTAGTGGTCAGTATGGTGGTGTAGTGGTTAGTATGGTGGTGTAGTGGTCAGCACGGTGGTGTAGAGCTCAGCACGGTGGTGTAGTGGTTAGTACGGCAGTGTAGTGGTCAGTATGGTGGTGTAGTGGTCAGTATGGTGGTGTAGTGGTCAGTACGGTGGTGTAGTGGTCAGTACGATGGTGTAGTGGTCAGTACGGTGGTGTAGTGGTCAGTACGGTGGTGTAGTGGTCAGTACGGTGGTGTAGTGGTCAGTATGGTGGTGTAGTGGTTAGTACGATGGTGTAGTGGTTAGTATGGTGGTGTAGTGGTCAGTATGGTGGTGTAGTGGTTAGTATGGTGGTGTAGTGGTTAGTATGGTGGTGTAGTGGTCAGTATGGTGGTGTAGTGGTCAGTATGGTGGTGTAGTGGTCAGTATGGTGGTGTAGTGGTTAGTATGGTGGTGTAGTGGTTAGTATGGTGGTGTAGTGGTCAGTATGGTGGTGTAGTGGTTAGTATGGTGGTGTAGTGGTTAACACGGTGGTGTAGTGGTCAGTACGGTGGTGTAGTGGTCAGCACGGTGGTGTAGAGCTCAGCACGGTGGTGTAGTGGTTTGTATGGTGGTGTGGTGGTCAGTATGGTGGTGTAGTGGTCAGTATGGTGGTGTAGTGGTCAGTATGGTGGTGTAGTGGTTAGTATGGTGGTGTAGTGGTTAGTACGGTGGTGTAGTGGTCAGTACGGTGGTGTAGTGGTCAGTACGGTGGTGTAGTAGTTAGTACGGTGGTGTAGTGGTTAGTATGGTGGTGTAGTGGTCAGTATGGTGGTGTAGTGGTTAGTATGGTGGTGTAGTGGTCAGCACGGTGGTGTAGAGCTCAGCACGGTGGTGTAGTGGTTAGTACGGCGGTGTAGTGGTCAGTATGGTGGTGTAGTGGTCAGTATGGTGGTGTAGTGGTCAGTACGGTGGTGTAGTGGTTAGTACGATGGTGTAGTGGTTAGTATGGTGGTGTAGTGGTCAGTATGGTGGTGTAGTGGTTAGTACGGCGGGGTAGTGGTCAGTATGGTGGTGTAGTGGTCAGTATGGTGGTGTAGTGGTTAGTATGGTGGTGTAGTGGTTAGTATGGTGGTGTAGTGGTCAGTATGGTGGTGTAGTGGTCAGTATGGTGGTGTAGTGGTCAGTATGGTGGTGTAGTGGTTAGTACGGTGGTGTAGTGGTTAATATGGTGGTGTAGTGGTTAGTACGGTGGTGTAGTGGTTAGTATGGTGGTGTAGTGGTTAGTACGGTGGTGTAGTGGTCAGTACGGTGGTGTAGTGGTCAGTACGGTGGTGTAGTAGTTAGTACGGTGGTGTAGTGGTTAGTATGGTGGTGTAGTGGTCAGTATGGTGGTGTAGTGGTTAGTATGGTGGTGTAGTGGTCAGCACGGTGGTGTAGAGCTCAGCACGGTGGTGTAGTGGTTAGTACGGCAGTGTAGTGGTCAGTATGGTGGTGTAGTGGTCAGTATGGTGGTGTAGTGGTCAGTACGGTGGTGTAGTGGTCAGTACGATGGTGTAGTGGTTAGTATGGTGGTGTAGTGGTCAGTACGGTGGTGTAGTGGTCAGTACAGTGGTGTAGTGGTCAGTACGGTGGTGTAGTGGTCAGTACGGTGGTGTAGTGGTTAGTACGGTGGTGTAGTGGTTAGTACGATGGTGTAGTGGTTAGTATGGTGGTGTAGTGGTCAGTATGGTGGTGTAGTGGTCAGTATGGTGGTGTAGTGGTCAGTATGGTGGTGTAGTGGTCAGTATGGTGGTGTAGTGGTTAGTACGGTGGTGTAGTGGTCAGTATGGTGGTGTAGTGGTTAGTACGGTGGTGTAGTGGTTAGTACGGTGGTGTAGTGGTTAGTACGGTGGTGTAGTGGTTAGTATGGTGGTGTAGTGGTCAGTATGGTGGTGTAGTGGTTAGTACGGTGGTGTAGTGGTTAGTACGGTGGTGTAGTGGTTAGTATGGTGGTGTAGTGGTTAGTATGGTGGTGTAGTGGTTAGTACGGCGGGGTAGTGGTCAGTATGGTGGTGTAGTGGTCAGTATGGTGGTGTAGTGATTAGTACGGTTATTATCTCATGATATGATCACCAGACCTGCTGAATCTGAACATCACTTAAATAGAGTCTGTCTGGTGGTGTGGAGCAGCTAGAAGGTCTCAAACAGCAGCAGCTACCGCCGCTTTCTAAAGAGATTCACATACAGACGCAGAACAAAGGAACTGAAATCTGCTGTGAAGGGTTACAGAGTCATTGCTGATGTTCTGGAGCTCCACAGAGAAAGCCGTTATCCACACATGGAGAAAACCTGGGACTGTGGTGAACCTTGCCTGTAGTGACCAGTCCACCAAAATATCCCCAGTAGCTCATAGACAACCCATCCAGGAGGTCAGAAAAGAACACAGACCTCAGTAAAGGTCCCACAGTAAGAAAGATGCTGGGCAGAAATGATGTCTGTGTGAGAGTCGCAAAGTATAAAACCACTGCTGACCAACAAGAACATGAAGGTTCGCTCACGTTTACAACCTTCAAGACTTTTGGGATAATAATCTACAGACTGATGAGTCAGAGGTGGAGCTTTTTGGAAGGAAGACCACAAGAAGCCAACACTGCCTTCCACCTTAAGAGCATAATACGAACAGTGAAACATGGTGGTGGTAGTGTGATGGTCTGGGCTGCTTTGCTTTTGCAGGACCTGCAGGTTCTGAATGGCTCAAAAGAAACATATAAATAAGGGTTTTGTAGAACCTGAGTCAAAGTCCTGACCTGAAAGTATCATATAAAAACTTAACTTTATGTTTATTTGTGTTTCTTTATCTCACGTTAAATAAGTTTGTTGATCTGAAGCATTTCAATGTGACAGATTAGCAAAAATAAAACACATTTTATATTTAAAAAAAAACAAAACACAGCAGTTGATCTGTATCGTTGGTATGTGTAGGTCCTGAAGGACTCTGGCTTCATATCTTCTCTGCTTACACGTCTTATGAACTTCCATTTCTTTTCTAGAGGGTAAGTGTGAATGTTGGTTTATACTATAAACAGATTTTTTCTTGTGTGTTAGTTCTGTCTGTCTGGCTGTTTAGTTAAACTGTTGTGTTTGTTTAATTCTATTTCTCTGACGGGCAGAATTGGAGATGTGTTCGGTCCGTACACGCAACCCACCGAAGCCGAGTACTGGGACATGTGGACAGGCATTCGCTTTAACGATGGAAACTTGGTCATGGACAGGTAAACAGTCAAGCCTGAAACACTAGATCAGCCCTGCTGCACTGGAAGATCGGCTTAAACGGCTAAACCATCCCTGATGGCTGGACTGTGTATGAGATGTAATTAAAGGTGCCAAAGACTTTTACATTAGGGTTGTGTGTTGGCAAGAACCTGGCGATACAATACATATCGCGATACAGCGCTCACAATTCAATTTATCGCGATACATTGCGATACTTCAAGTAAAGTGATATACTGCTATTTTTCAAATCCTACTATTAAAACACACCACTGTATGAACAGGTTTATCAATGCTTACAATAGCACTGCACCCTTGTGCTGCTTGTTAATGTTGGAGTGGAGCTGAAAATGGATTACAACACTGCCATCTAGTGGTCAGAGGTTTAAACACAACACACAATGATTCACTGTCTGCCAGGAATTTGTGTATTAGTACTGTGTTTATGAGAATCGATACAGTATCACTAAACATAATATCTCGATATTCGATTATTCAGTATTTTCTTACACCCCTATACTACACGCCCTTGTACACTGTTAACTTAGTCCCATATATATATATATATATATATATATATATATATATATATATATATATATATATATATATATATATATTTACACACACTAACTCTGTTTATTTTGATTTCGGAGCATTTCTATTGATCCATTCATCATGAAACTTGCACAGTGTTATTTATATATTTATATATATATATATATATATATATATATATATATATATATATCTGGGACTAAGTTAACAGTTTTGTTTGTTTTTTTTCTGTAGAACTGAGATCACAGTGCAGCAGTGGTGGCCTACGTGCCTATTTGTCATGTTATATTTAGAATAAACAAAAATTCTTGTTGAGCTTGTTAAAACTGGTACTGGAGCAGATTGTATGCTAACAGTAATGAAGTGTGGTGTTTGTTTCTCCTCCTGTCTAGTATATTACAGTATATAAACCAAAGACTGAAGCACAGGGACAGATGGGTGGGAGCACTTACCTCTACTTTAACCCCATGTGAGTATATCCACCATGCATAGACGAACCCAGTCAATTAACAGTTAATTAATTACATTTATCAATTTGTTATGCAGCACTGTCACCCGATGACGTGGGGATTGGCTCCAGCCCCCTCGTGACCTGGAGAATGGATGGATGGAGTTTATTAAGCTGCTGTTATTATAAAAGTGTTTCAAACTCATGTGCCTGTGTAGTAACAGGCTAACAATTTCAGTAATGCGCTTTGCAGTGCATATTAAGTAAACCCCGCTCTGAAGTGAGGCAGGCCTGGGGCGGAGGCCGAGTGGGTCTTTGGTAAAGGGTCTGTTGAGGTTAAGAGGATTAATCTAGTGGAAATCTTTCAAGAAACTGATTAGCCTCATAGCACTCGCAGGCACATTGTTTCCACAGTGGCCTTGTGGGCTATATTCAATTTCCGTGCCGTATGTGGACCCCCTTAAACTCTAAGTACCTGTTAGTAGGTCCAGAGTTCCATCCCTCACCCTATATGACCAACACAGTGGTGAATAATTCGTTGTAGAGCTGGGCAGTATGACTGTATTGCTTGTTCTCGTGATCATTTATGAGGCAATTTGTGGTGGGTCGTGGTGGGTCGTGGTGGGTGCTGCAGCCTCTCTGGGCTCATTGGGTGGAATGTACTCAATGTGGGTGCCAGCTAATGTTCAGTGTGACAGCAGCTAGACGGACTGGGAGACTCAATAAGGTCCTGGTAGGTGGTCACAGGTATCTAGAGCCATGCTGACTGCAGTGCATCCCACAGCTGCTGGAGGGAGCGTGTAGGAGGATCCATAGAGCCAACACCACCACCATCCAGGTGCTCCCACAGATGCTCAACTGGGGTCAGGTCTGGGAAATTAGGGGTCCAGGGTAGTACCTGAAAGTCTTGGTTAGCTCTTCCAACCAGTGTGGGACATTTCTAGTCGTGTGACGTGTCGCATTGTCCTGCTGGAAGATCTCATCCGCCCCAGAGAAGACCATCAGCATGTATGGTGTACGTGATCTGCAAGGATTGATTCAGACCCAGATCCGTTGGGAGTGGCTTCCACATGGATGAGTGGGTCCAGAGAACGTCACAAAAACATTCCCCAGACCAGAACACTGACACCTACACGCTGCTGCTGTTTAGAACAGGATACTAATGTGACTCTACTGTAGAGAAACACTGGACAGCAGAGCTGCATGTCCAGCTGGTAGTGTTGTTGATTGACATCATGAGGATACAAGCTTCCACCAGCTCGCCTTTTAATGCACCACCACATGAGCGCGACTGCAGAATCCACACTCAGGCATACGAGACGGCTGTCGGGTAACCGTTTACCTTTATAGGCAGCCTCTGCACTTCCTTCAGTGTGGCCACACATCCTGTTTCCTATCTGGACTTAACAGTAGTGATGTAAATGATCTACATCATAATTAAAGCGCAATTTCATTGGTTTTTTTTGTTTTTTTTAACTTCCAAAACAATTCAGTCCTTAAGATGCAAGCGGAGTCATTCAGAGTGCTTTGATGTGAAATGGTTTGTTGTAGAGAAACACTCAGATGATGTTTACAGTGGTGGTGATTTTGTTTACAGTGGTGCTGATGGTGTTTACAGTGGTGGTGTTTACAGTGGTGGTAATGGTGTTTACAGTGGTGGTGTTTACAGTGGTGGTGGTGTTTACAGTGGTGGTGTTTACAGTGGTGGTGGTGTTTACAGTGGTGGTGTTTACAGTGGTGGTGATGGTGTTTACAGTGGTGGGGATGGTGTTTACAGTGATGGTGTTTACAGTGATGGTGTTTACAGTGGTGGTAATGGTGTTTACAGTGGTGGCAAAGGTGTTTACAGTGATGGTGTTCACAGAGGTGGTAAAGGTGTTTACAGTGATGGTGTTTGCAGTGGTGGTGATGTATATAGTGGTAGTGATGGTGTTTACAGTGGTGGTGATGTTTACAGTGGTGGTGATGGTGTTTACAGTGGTGGTAATGGTGTTTACAGTGGTGGTGATGGTGTTGGTAGTGGTGGTGATGTATATTGTGGTAGTGATGGTGTTTACAGTAGTGGTGATGTTTACAGTGGTGGTGATAGTGTTTACAGTAGTGGTGATGGTGTTTATAGCGGTGGTGATAGTGTTTACAGTGGTGGTGATGGTGTTTACAGTGGTGGTGATTTTGTTTACAGTGGTGCTGATGGTGTTTACAGTGATGGTGTTTACAGTGGTGGTAATGGTGTTTACAGTGGTGGTGATGGTGTTTACAGTGATGGTGTTTACAGTGATGGTGTTTACAGTGGTGGTAATGGTGTTTACAGTGGTGATGTTTATAGCGGTGGTGATGGTGTTTACAGTGATGGTGTTTACAGTGATGGTGTTCACAGTGGTGGTAATGGTGTTTACAGTGATGGTGTTTACAGTGGTGGTAATGGTGTTTACAGTGATGGTGTTTACAGTGGTGGTGATGGTGTTTACAGTGGTGGTGATGGTGTTTACAGTGATGGTGTTTACAGTGATGGTGTTTACAGTGGTGGTAATGGTGTTTACAGTGATGGTGTTTACAGTGGTGGTAATGGTGTTTACAGTGGTGGTAATGGTGTTTACAGTGGTGGTGGTGATGTGTTTACAGTGGTGGTGATGGTGTTTACAGTGGTGGTAATGAGGTTTACAGTGGTGGTAATGGTGTTTACAGTGATGGTTTTTACAGTGGTGATAATGGTGTTTACAGTGGTGGTAATGGTGTTGACAGTGATGGTGTTTACAGTGGTGGTAATGGTGTTTACAGTGGTAGTGATGGTGTTTGCAGTAGTGGTGATGTTCACAGTGGTGGTGATAGTGTTTACAGTAGTGGTGATGCTGTTTATAGCGGTGATGATGTTTACAGTGGTGGTGGTGGTGATGGTGTTTACGGTGGTGATGGTGTTTACAGTGGTGGTGATGGTGTTTACGGTGGTGATGATGGTGTTTACAGTGGTGGTGGTGATGATGGTGTTTACAGTGGTGGTGATGGTGTTTACAGTGGTGGTGATGGTGTTTACAGTGGTGGTGATGGTAACCAGGGGTCTCCATGTCTACAATACAAATATACACATTTTATTTACTATCAAACCCACCAGTGAACCTACACATTCCTTCTAAGTTTATATGAAACCCACTCTATATAACTTTACAGGAAAGACTAAAATCCTACCTTACTTTCAGCGTAAGTCAATGGAACCAGAAGTTTTTCCCTAGATATTTTGGAGCATTTCTATTGGTCCATTCATCATGAAATCTATACCATAATGTAAAGAGCAGCTGCTGCGTTTAAACGACGCAGAAAACAAAAAATCAATACAGGGTTTCCGTTGGACAGCGACTATATGTTTACTTTGGGGACTATTTTGCCTTATACTGCCCTGCAGGAACCATGAATGGATTAAAACAATTTTAAGCCAAACTTCATCACAAAACTATCATCAAACAACATATTAGACATCAGGCAGTGTGTGTATTCATAACCGTCTACTGTAATAACTTTCTGCAGACATCTGGTTTCATTCACCTCCACTGTGAACAGTTCACACCAAACCACTCAGAATGTTTACATCATCATTCATTTCTCAAACATTACTTACTCAAATGGTGCACTTAAAGTGCTGGTCCTGTTAATATGAGCTGGTACTCAACCTCCAAGTTGTGTGTGTGTATTATGCTTAATTGTTGCATCTGATTAATTTTATTAAATTGATTTTGTGTTTCAGTGCATATGATCTACGGCCCTCTGGATCCAGTTAACCCGTATCCCCAGTTTCTTCATCTCTACCAGTAAGTGCAGACACTAGTTTACTGTATATGATGTGCTGTTCATTGTGTATATACAGTTGTATGCAGATGTTTGGGCTCCCTCTTCACATGTAATGTTGTGTTAACTGTAGGGAACCAACACAATAACACAATAATTTTAGTGCACAGTTTCTATTTATTTGCTGAAATGCAAATCTTGAAATAATAAAATATTTGTACGTTATGTGTTACATTTTTCCAGTATGTTAAATTGTGTATTAAAATGTGCAGAAGTGTGTTTCCTTATTTACAAATCTTTGTATATTTGACAGCGTATGTTATACCTGCAGATGCTGGTGCGTGTAAAATATAAAAATAGAGACTATTTAGTACTAAAGATAATGACTAAAGATATTGCCAAAAGTGTTCACTCACCCATCCACATCACTAAATTCAGGTGTTCCAGTCACTTTCATGGTCACAGGTGTATAAAACCAGTACCTAGTCCTGCAGACTGCTTCTACACACACTAGTAAAGAGTGGGTCTCTCAGGAGCTCAGTGAACTCCAGCGTGGTACCGTGATAGGACGCCACCTGTGGAACAAGTCCAGTGGTGAAGTTTCCTCACTACTAAATATTCCACAGTGGACTGTCAGTGGTGTTAGAACAAAGTGGAAGTGATTGGGAACGACAGCAACTCAGACACCAAGTGGTAGAACACGTACAATGACAGAGCGGGTCAGCGGATGCTGAGGAGCATAGTGCACAGAGGTCACCAACTTTCTACAGAGTCCATCACTACAGACCTCCAAACTTCATGTGGTCTTCAGATCAGCTCAAGAACAGAGCGTAGAGAGCTTCATGGAATGGGTCTCCATGGCTGAGCAGCTGCATCCAAGCCTTACATCACCAAGAACAATGCAGAGCGTCAGATGCAGTGGAGTAAAGCACACCGTCACTGGACTCTAGAGCAGTGGAGACATGTTCTCTGGAGTGACCAATCACGCTTCTCCGTCTGGCAATCCGATGGACGAGTCTGGGTTTGGCGGTTGTCAGGAGAACGGTACTTGACTGACTGCATTGTGCTGAGTTTAAAGTTTGGTGGAGGGGGTATCATGGTGTGGGGTTGTTTTTCAGGAGGTGGGCTCGGACCCTTAGTTCCAGTGAAAGGAACTCTTAATACTCTTAAATACCAAGAGATTCTGGACAATTTCATGTTCACAACTTTGTGGGGACAGTTTGAGGACGGCACAGTGCACAGAGCAGCTCCATAAAGACATGGAGGAGCGAGTTTGGTGTGGAAGAACTTGACTGGCCTGCACGGAGACCTGACCTCAACCTGATAGAACACCTTTGGGATGAATTAGAGCGGAGACTGAGAGCCAGACCTTCTCGTCCAACATCAGTGTCTGACCTCACTAATGGTCTTCTGGAAGAACGGTCCAACATTCCCATAAACACTCTCCTAAACCGTGTGGAGAGACTTTCCAGAAAAGTGGAAGCTGTTATAGCTTCAAATGTTGGGCCGCCATCATATTAAACCCTATGGATTAAGAATGGGACGTCACTCAATAGTTCTGGTTCCATTGACTTACATTGAAAGACTCTCACATTATTCAATACTATTATTGAAACTGACACGTCTCCACCAGGAAGGTCTCCAAACCCTGCAAAGCTTACATAGTGCAGCTTTAACACATGCTCTGTATATGTACGCTCTTATCATTTCAACCAGGAATATCAGTGCAGTCAGTTGTTAATGACATCTTGAAGGTAGAAGAATGAGAAGCTGATGCCTGATTTGCTAGTAGAGAATTAAAGAGTAGTGTTTAATATGTTCTTCTGATACCCACAGAAAACTGGTTCAGAGGTCCACTATATCGGTTCTGGATGAGCACATCAGCCACTACCCACAGCTTGAGGACCCCACAGGCTTCATGAACGCCTACCTCAACTTCATCAACTCTTTCTAAGCTTGCTGAATCTCAGAGAAATCCTGGAACACCAGGAGGAAGAGTATCAAGAGGATTTTTATGCTCAGTTGTTGAACTCCTTGATTCGGAGATCAACAGAACCTACCATAGAAAATTTGGTGTTAATGTTGACATGTGGAATGTAGTAGCTCAAGCATTTTACTCAGAAACCAGCCTTGAGCTGACCTGTGATCAGGTTTATAACTCCTATAAGTAGGCCTGGGCGATAGGGCCATGAATTGGGAAATCAGCAATGACACATGACCTTTGATGCCAATACATGTTAATAATAACTAATTAGCTGCTGAAAGAGCTCCACTCTGACTGAATACGAGCTCCACTGTGACCATCGTGAGTCACTCTGTTCACACTAGTGAACGCTGAGCTTGTTAAAGGTGGGCTCGCGCTCTGTCTACTCGGTGTGGCTGCAGATACTTTAGGGTTATGTATTTGGAGATGTAAGTGGAGGTTCGATGTCTGGGAGTCCAGATCACTAAAGCTGGTCCTCCAGCTCTCCTGTCTTGTTCCACTTTATTACGCTAGTCGGGGTTACTGGGGGGCTGGAGCCAATCCCAGCGTCATTGGGTGAAGGCGGGGTACACCGTGGACAGGGACAACACACACTCACACCTATGGTCAGTTTAGAGTGAGGATCCTAACATGCATGTGTTTGGACTGTGGGAGGAAACCGGAGAACCCGGAGAAACCCACTCAAACACAGAGAGAACATACACACTCCACACAGAACCACCCGGACCGGGAATCCAACCCAGATCATCTTACTGTGAGGAGACAGTGCTGACCACTACACCACCATACTGACCACTACACCACCATACTAACCACTACACCACCATACTAACACTACACCACCATACTGACCACTACACCACCATACTAACCACTACACCACCATACTAACACTACACCACCGTACTAACCACTACACCACCATACTAACCACTACACCACCATACTAACACTACACCACCATACTGACCACTACACCACCGTACTGACCACCACACCACCGTACTAACCACTACACCACCGTACTAACCACTACACCACCGTACTGACCACTACACCACCATACTGACCACTACACCACCATACTGACCACTACACCACCATACTAACCACTACATCACCGTACTGACCACTACATCACCGTACTGACCACTACACCACCGTACTGACCACTACACCACCATACTGACACTACACCACCATACTGACCACTACACCACCATACTGACCACCACACCACCATACTAACCACTACACCACCGTACTAACCACTACACCACCGTACTAACCACTACACCACCATACTGACCACTACACCACCGTACTGACCACTACACCACCGTACTGACCACTACACCACCGTACTGACCACTACACCACCATACTAACCACTACACCACCATACTAACTACTACACCACCGTACTAACCACTACACCACCGTACTAACCACTACACCACCATACTAACCACTACACCACCATACTAACCACTACACCACCATACTGACCACTACACCACCATACTAACCACTACACCACCATACTAACCACTACACCACCGTACTAACCACTACACCACCATACCACTGATACGTACTAACCAGGTTAATATTATATAGAATACTTAATATAAACCTAAATGTCCCAAATACTCCGATATCACAGATTATCCCAATTTTATTTTAATAAAATTATTTTATTTTAATTTAATAAGGGAATATCCCAATAAGGTATAATGAGTTCTCAGGATCGCCCAGGTCTACGTAGGAGTTTCCGCTACTGGCTTATCTGCTATTTCTTTATTGATTATGGGACGACGTGCAAAATAATTTAGAATGTTTACAATCAGCGGCAAACAGATAGGACTGAACGATTCAGGCAGAATCAGTACTTACAGTATTGTGAGTAACATTAAACCTGTGATCATTTTCTCTTCATGAGCTTCAGGCCTGTTCTTGTTGTTTTGGCCAAGACGACCTGAACGTGATGCGGTTGTGCTGTCATGCAGCATGTGGGCGTTCGCTTGCGTCTGATTGGCCCAACTGGAGCGTCACAAGCTTGTTAAGACATGTAGGCCTAAAAGCTTAAAGCTGTGATTGCAATTTTAATATAAAAACAACTCCTCTTTCCAGCAGCTGAGTAAACCAGCAGGACACCAGTCTATAACCTCTCGTCAGGTTCTCACCAGCTACGCTTGATAACCTGTATGACTTGAAGGTCCAGCCAGGACATCAGATCCTAATGAGATTTGACTATGTGGGTAATCGGATCACCTGTTTAATTAAAATCTATGTTGGATGTATGTAAGGAATTCAGATGCACCTCTGCCCCCCACGTCCTCCAAGAGGACAGTTGTTGCGAATCAGATTTTTAGAGACAAATGTCTGTATTGTTATAAGGGAGCAGATCGGACTTGTGTAATGATGCAGACATCAGTAACTACCAGAAGTGAAAAGTAACAGTTACTCAGTACATGTACTTCAGTATGTTATCGTATTGAATGCAGAGGTGAGTAGTAACCAGTTACACTTACTCGGTACATGTACTTCAGTATATTATCGTATTGAATGCAGAGGTGGGTAGTAACTAGTTACAGTTACTCAGTACATGTACTTCATAAAATTATTATATTACATAATAATACAACTCAGAAAAGTGTAGTCATACAGACTTCAGTTCCTGCACTGAGAGATGCTGGAGTTACTCAGTACTTAAGTAGTTTTTAACTGGCTACTTTTGTATTGTTACTCAAATAGTTTTATATGAAGGAACTTGTATCAGTATTTTACCCAGGTATCAGTACTTTTATTGCAGTATTGGTTGAGGCTACTCTACCCACCTCTGTTACGAAGCAATTTCCGGCCCCTCTGTTAGTCTGAATTATAATCTGTCGTTGTTTGTAACGTTATGAGTGACACAAAAGACACTTAGAAATTGGATTTGAGCGGCATAGCATCCAGAGTGAGACGCATCTGATTGGAATCACGTCTCGAACCACCTCCAAAGATTTAGGGTCTGTCTCAAACCCTAGTGAGTGTGTAAGTAGGCTGTCTAGGTAGTGAGTGTGTAAGTAGGCTGTCTAGGTAGTGAGTGTGTAAGTAGCAGTGTTCTCTCCTCATAAAACAGATTACTGAGACGCTCTAGTTAGAGAGAGACTGCGTCACGGCTTGTTCCCCCCACTGCAGCACGCCACCGGTGGTTTAGCTGGTTGCTAAGCTACTGATAGCCCAGGCATAGCATAAATGCTAATGTCTGGAGTATAAAGTGTAAATGGTGAAGGACTCGTTACAGAGTTGATAATAAAATACTGTTTTGTGTGATTATATGACCAGAAACACATTAAAATCAAAATAACTCACATTTTAAAACCACTTCACTGCTCGTAGATTAGCCTGCGGTGCATCATGGGATTGTCTTAGCGGCTCAGGAAGAGTTCAATACTTCCTTAAAATCAGGTCTAAATAAGGTTCCTCAGTAGCAGCATGTTTAAGGTATGTAAGAATTGGGACAGTCTACATGTCGGGAGCGCATACTATGTAGTAAAATGCTGCCTATGTAGGAGCTCAGTAGGATTTGAGACGGACCCTTGGATATGATTAGCACAGATATGATTTCATGTGTTTTGCTGTTCAGGTCACCTAAAGGAATCCAGATTGGAGCAGTTTGAACAGAGCTGGACTTGTATAATGTAAACCCTACAGCATTTACTGTACTTCTCATTTTGTACTTGTATACAAATAACATGAAAGTATAAGTTGAGAGGTCAGGCAGTCTGGGATTTCCAGTGAGGCTGTGAAGAATGTCCTGTTGCTACCAGCATCATCTGATCTGGGATTGTTTGAGTTTTGCCAGACACTTTAGATTCACCAGCTGTCCTGATGAGTCCACAGAACCAGTCTAAAGCAGACTTTATCACTTAATCACGTGACATCCCACCTGCTGACAGCTCCTCTACTTTGGCTGGTCACATAGAGCTGAACTTCTCCTGCAAGGTTTATAAAATGATGCTTGGCCCAGATGAATATAAGAGCTGGCAACCCCTTAAAATCCTAAGATCTTTGACAAAGCTGAGTATTTTTGAAATGAGCCACAATCTGTACATACTTGGATAAAGAGAAACGAATGAGCATCACAATAAATGTGTAATTTTTATTAAGCATGTGTTTGAGTGTTTATTGATGAATGTAAAAGTCACTGGATTTAACAAGGTCTCCCCAGATAGAAGTTCACTACAGTGGCGAGAACAGAGGAACAGAAATAAGCCACAGACCATGAATGAAAACAAACAGCACTTCTTTGGTGGCATCTCTGCTCGTTCCATGGCCCAAATCAAAAGAGCAACGAAGAGAACTGTGGAGAAGTACAAACATTATTACATATATATTATTATTAATGCAGGAGAGGAAACACCATCTAAACACCGTGGACCCGGTTTGATTGGCACGTGACCCGATCCAGGCATTTCGGGTTCTTCTTAACCGACAGACGCCAGGATGACATCCACGACGTTCTCGTCTGTACTTCGCACAGTGACCTGCATGGTGACGCCGTCGGCGAGGGCGAGGCGAGCTCGCACCAACACGTCATAACCCCCTCTGAACACACCTGTAGAGACACAGTTATTATGATGAGTCCGCTATACAGTTGACCACAGTTTAGTGTTCTGTAGTGTTAACTATGGAGGAGATGGTTTACACAGCAGGTCAAAGTGACCCAGATCTGATCATTTTCTTCAGATGTGACGTGTGGCAGTGTAAACACACTGAATCTGACTTTTTCGGTTCCTACTGCAGACATACAGTACTGTGCAAAAGTGTTTAGTCACTTGGGGACATATTTTATAGATTATATTTAAAAAGCTATTTATTCCAGAGAGGAAGCTTTTATTTACTCAGTAAACACTTTATTATTGAATATTAATCAGTACTAATAGAGTAAGTAGAGCTTTTCTATACATCAGTGTGTTTATTTAACTCTTTCCAAGCTTCTCCTAAACAACCCAGTATTATTATCAGTTCTCATCTAATACCTGCTTTGACTGCTCAGTACTTCATTAAGCTAAATCAAGATTTGCTGCTGAAGGAACTGAATACATACATATAATGTCTGGGGCGTCCAGGAGAAATCTGGAACTACAATTGGGACTCAATGCTGAAAAACTATACTATACATTGTATAACATCTTTATATATTTAATATTTAATAATTAATAATAATAATAATAAAACTGTTCAGCTGATGATAGAGCTCCAGTCTGACTAAATGTAAGCTGCACTGTGACCATCGTGAGTTACTCTAGTTTGTAGCACTAGTGAATGCTGAGCTTCTTGAAGAAGGTTTCCTCAGTTCATGCCTCAATGTGTCTCAATTGGGAGTCTGGAGGGCTACAGATCCTATGGCTCTCCTCTCGAGTGGCTGTTTTGTCTGTGTATTGCATTAAATAATATTATTTAATGTATTTTTGAGTAAATCAAACTCAGATAAATGGGAACAAATGGATGGATTACTATAAAAAGATTAACACTGAACAAGGGGAAGGGGCGATATGACTGATTATCCCAATTATTTAAATATAAAAAAATTGGGATAATTATTATTAATTAGGAATATCCCAATAATGAATACTGAATATTGCCCAGGCCATGCAGAGTTGGTAAACCAGTGGTTCTTCCTTCTGTTAGTGTAGATTAAAACGTGTCATGCCTTAAAACCAAAGTAAATGTCATGTAAGAAACTGAATCCGTACCCGCCAGGAACAGGACGTGCGAGTTCTTGTTTTCAGGAACCTTGTCGGAGCGCTCACACGGCTGCATGCCCAGGAAGCTGATGATGTTGTTGACTGCCTCTGTTTGATGACATACAGCAGTGTGAGAATGAGGTCCATCAGCAATGCTTTACTCTTGCAGTGAAAACAATAAGCTGCACAAGTTCAAAGTGTCTACAACGTCTTGAGAGAAAGTTTACCCTCCAGTGTCCGAACTGAGGCCAGAGCGAACGTCTCCTCCTTCTCAAACTCGTCTCCAACCTCCTCCCACGCCGCTCCGAAGTTGGGTTTCAGAACTTTCTGTATGTGGTCGGCTACTGTGACCTCCAGGTCTTCCAACTAAAAGAGAGGGAGTGAAAAAGATCAGGAGTACTGATTTTAACTTTGCATAACACTGAATAACAATTAAGGTATAAGAAATCTACTGAGGGTACGTACCACATATTCATCATCATAACCGTCATCGTCAGGCTCTCCTGTGTTTGGATCGCAGTCCCGCACCAGGTATTTCATCGTACAGCTGAACGTGCAGGACACTGAGATGATAGCACAACGAAGAGCAGATTAAAAAAGAAAGCTACTCTAATAGGAAACTAGGAAATCAGATAATTGTATTTATGCTCATTTTAATATTTAATAATAACCTTTTTTAAAGTATCCATCAGACTTCATTAGGTCTATAGGTGGCAGCAGTGGTGTATCACACAGTAACACATTTGACACGTTTCATTAAGCAAAAATAGCCAAGGATCAGTTTTCGTGTAGGATGAGAAACATAAACGAGGCCTTCTGTTCCTGTTCAGTGGAGAGAGTGCTAACGCTGTATTTATTTCTAACTATTTGTGTACGTAACATTGCTCTAGTCCAGGGGTTCTCAACCTGTTCCGCTCCATGGCCCACCTACTCATAGCTACAAAGCATAGCGGACCACAGAAACACTAACATCACCTGTATAAAATGGTGCAGTAAGGTAGATGTGGACAGTAGGGGTGTAAGAAAATACTGAAATATGGAATATCGGGATAATACGTTTGGTGATACTGTGTCGATTCTGTGCTAAAGTTGAACTGAGTGCTCACCCTCACCAACATAGAACATTACTAGCATCTAGTGAACTAAACTACCCAGTCACGGTCTGTGTTAACGCAGTGTGAATCACCTGCTGTGGGGTCATCGTCAGGTAGCCGAACCAGTGTGTAGCAGGAGCCCGGCTGGCTGTATGGCAGGCTCGGTGCGGGGACATGGTGCACCACCTCGTACGCCTCCGATGGCTCCATCTGCACCAGGACGCGCTGCAGCAGCTGGTCGTTGAGAGTGTTGGTGCAGTCGAACTGAAACACCATGTGCGCAGCAAACGCATGCTTGATGCAGCGGACCACATACTCCGTCTCAGCCTCCGTCAGCTGGACCGGCTCTGAAGACTTGAATAGAGGACCCAGAGACTGGAACTCGGGGATGGCAGCGAGTTGCTCTGAGAGAGAACGCAAAAGGAAAGGTTGAGGGATTTGTTCTTTATTCTATATATATATATATATATATATATATATATATATATATATATATTACTATATGGCACACCCCTACGTCTAAGCACTGAATTCTATTCCTTAATGGGCCTATATAGCAAAATAGACTAATTTACTTAGTAAAATTTAAGGTTCAAGTCAAAATGTGTCAGTCTGATGATGTTCAATAATATTGTTACTGTAATGTTTTTATTTGTGTCTCCATTAAGATTAATACTGGTTACATATACCCAATATAAACCCTGTTTCAGACATCAACACTGGTTTTCTGCTTAGTTTCTGCTTCTGGTGAATTAAGTAAACTCTGCAATGACACGGCACACGCTCTGGTCATTCACATCATTAGTGCTACAGAGTGGAGCACTAATGATCAGCCACTCTGAAAACTCTTAAAAGAGCAGGTGCATCTGTTTGAGCGAGGGTCTCAGCCTGACAGGCTCCTTGACTCTAATGCAGGAACCCAAACTTAAAACAAGGCATTCCAGGTCATTCGCAATAGATCGACATCAAAAATGTTTCTATTTAATAACAATATTAAATAGACAATATGAATTATATGAATTAACGGTATGAGAAGATCAGCACTTTTTCTGATATGTGATCTCATTTTAATATTACAAGATCCAGCCCAAAGGAATGAATACCCACTGTGTGTGTGTGTGTGTGTGTGTGTGTGTGTGTGTGTGTGTATATTGTATATATTGTGTGTATATTCCATAATATTTGAACACGGCAGCTGTTGTTCCATAATATTTGAACACGGCAGCTGTTGTTTATGTCCTGTGAAAGATTCAAGATGAAAGGACCAATAGAAATGCTCCAAAATCACTTAAAAAAAATGTTTGGTTCCAACATTGTTGTCCTCTCCTGTAAAGATGCCATTTTGAAGAAACTTGTTTTTCTTTGGACAGCAAGTAATATATAAAAATATCGAATATCGGGATATTATGTTTTGTGATACTTGATTCTCAAACACACAGTATCGATACACAGATTCCTGGCAGACAGTGAATTATTGTGTGTTGTGTTTAAACCTCTGACCACTAGATGGCAGTGTTGTAATCTATTTTCAGCTCCACTCCAACAGTAACAAGCAGCACAAGGGCGCAGTGCTATAGTAAGCATTGATAAACCTGTTTATACAGTGGTGTGTTTTAATAGTAGGATGAGTAACTGTAACTGAGTCTGCTTACCTTGGTAGATATCTTGGCGGGAGGGTGCAAGTTTTTCAGGCAGCTTGCTCGTCGCCACTGGAGCGATTTCTGGCACAGAAGAAAATACGTGACGAAGTTAATCAGAGCACATTTTTTTAATTACTGCAGTTTACTTCCAAAACAGGGTAGTGATTTAAGAAGATTAGTAAGAAGACTGATGCATGAACATACTATAAAAAATATAATATATAATAAAGACTGTATGGACATGTGGACCACGTGGACAGTCTATCTGAACCCCGAGGTTTAGCAGCCTACCTGTTTTCTGCTCTGTGATTGGTGCGGTGGCCAGAGGCACAGTCTTCATGTCGAAGGGTTTCTCTGAAGGATCCAGCGTGTACTGGTGAAGAGATTTCTCCAGTCCAGGAACAGAAACAGACAAACCTGAGCCCAAACCAAACATCATGGGTTAGACGGAATCGACAACCAAATCATCTGAAGCACTTCTGTTTAGGCTGTTCAGTGCAAACGTCAATCAATCTTCCATTTAATAGCAAGAACTTAATTTTACAGTTCTGTTAATCACCATTAAAGATGTAGGCCGCATTCAGAGCCTTCTGCTTCTGCTGCAGGACATTCATGTAGAACGTAGCCCGGTCCCTCACTTCATCATCACTGTCCATCATACACCTGCAACCAACATGCAAAACAGCCTGAGTTCATCATACATCACGTTACGTTTATAGGCAACACTTTACAGCGGGTTCTGTTCTGTACGGTGGTGTAGTGGTCAGTACGGTGGTGTAGTGGTTAGTGCGGTGGTGTAGTGGTTAGTGCGGTGGTGTAGTGGTTAGTGCGGTGGTGTATAGTGGTTAGTATGGTGGTGTAGTGGTAGTCAGTATGGTGGTGTAGTGGTCAGTACGGTGGTGTAGTGGTTAGTGCGGTGGTGTAGTGGTCAGTATGGTGGTGTAGTGGTCAGTATGGTGGTGTAGTGGTCAGTATGGTGGTGTAGTGGTTAGTATGGTGGTGTAGTGGTTAGTATGGTGGTGTAGTGGTCAGTATGGTGGTGTAGTGGTCAGTATGGGGGTGTAGTGGTCAGTATGGGGGTGTAGTGGTCAGTATGGGGGTGTAGTGGTCAGTATGGGGGTGTAGTGGTCAGTACGGTGGTGTAGTGGTTAGTACGGTGGTGTAGTGGTTAGTACGGTGGTGTAGTGGTCAGTATGGTGGTGTAGTGGTTAGTATGGTGGTGTAGTGGTCAGTATGGTGGTGTAGTGGTCAGTATGGTGGTGTAGTGGTTAGTATGGTGGTGTAGTGGTCAGTATGGTGGTGTAGTGGTCAGTATGGTGGTGTAGTGGTCAGTATGGTGGTGTAGTGGTCAGCACTGTCTCCTCACAGTAAGATGATCTGGGTTGGATTCCCGGTCCGGGTGGTTCTGTGTGGAGTGTGTAGGGTCTCTCTGTGTTTGAGTGGGTTCCTCCGGGTACTCCGGTTTCCTCCCACAGTCCAAACACATGCATGTTAGGATCCTCACTCTAAACTGCCCGTAGGTGTGAGTGTGTGTGTGTGTGAGTGTTGACCATGCGACGGACTGACGACCTGTCTATGATGTACCCCACCTTCACCCAATGACACTGGGATTGACTCCAGCCCCCCATGACCCCGACTAGTGGGATAAAGCGGAAGATAATGGATGGATGGATATTCTAATAGGTGTAATTTGCTATAAAGGTTATATCTGCCAATTTTCTACAAACTCTAAGTAACCTTTCATTAGCATTAATAAACATGAATGTAGGGCTATGTCAAAGTCATAACAAGCTTGTGTAGGTGTCATGTAGCCTTATGCACAGTACCCTACATTGAAGTGTGACCAATATATGATCCAGAAATCCAGAAGACTAGCTAGAGAGCAGCTAGAGAACTACAGCATATATGTTTTGGAAACCTATAAATCACTTGCAGGATCCATCACACATTCATGATACCAGTCAGAGGTTATATTACTAGTTTGATATTTCTAGTGTTCAAATTTAATTAACTTACTTTAGTGTCAATCAACAAATTAGCTAAATAGATGCTGATGTTTTCCAAAGCAGGATTTCCCAGATAGCCTCAGCTCTTTGATTGCTGGACCAGCCTGGGTTCGGGCTACGCTGAGAAACCTGTAAGAACTCCCTTTACGCCCCACATAGTAATGAAAGCCAGGCTTACCTCTGCATCAGGACCAGAACGCTGGGGAGCAGGTCATCGTTCTGTGCACCAAACTTGGCCAGGGCGCTCACAGCGGCTTCGAGGGAGAAGAGAAGAAAACATGAGTCACAACACAGTAATTAGGGACCGTACAGGGCCGCAGTCGAGGAGCGCTAAGCCTGCCGCAATTCTCTCGGCCTGTATACGAGCCCACATCAAATCCAGCTTTTCACCACCACCTAGTAGGTACTGCCTTTCAGCTGCAGCGAGCTTGGCCTGCACGTGGCTCAACCGAGATATAAAGCATGTTTTAAAACGTTATTAAAGGGGTTTAGCGTGACCGGGTAAATACTGTGAGGCATATTTACTGTACCACTTTCACACTTTGACCAAACCTTGAACAATCCAATGGGGGTAAAGCTTCTACACAGCCAAGAAAGATTACAGTGAGTTTCTGGGATCAGTACGTCTAATCTGACTATGCAGATGTTAAAGAGGTGAGGTAATACTGTTTTTCTATTTGAGGTCACGTCCTTAAATCAACCTTGGGCATGTAGGACACATGAAGTTTATACAGACAAACGCTGCTGAATAAAACTGATCTTTAAAAAAAAAAACATTAACAGGGCGAGTGAGTCAAAGCTAGAAGAGGTAAAAGATAGTGATGCACTGATACCACCTTCTCCCTTCTGATATAATAGCTAATTCTAAAGCCCTAATTCTAAAGCATAACAAATACTGATTTATTTGTTCTTTATTTTATTTTATTTATTTTATCTACTTACAGTTTGACAATCAACATCTAAACAATTATAAAAAAATATAGGCAAATAAATGATTTAAATGTGTCTGTTCAATCTGTGTTGGAGCGTGAGGGGTTAAGTGGAAGCCCATGAGCCTGTGTTTCCCCCTATAAGGACTATGATGACTCTGCAGAGTGTTGGTGATTGGTGGTCCCGCTGTTCATGTACAGGGGGCCAGGCAGTTATAATTCAGCGCCATACCACCTCTAGCAAGTTTGCTGAGCCACGATGGAAGCCCATGTCGCCCCCCAAACTGTCAAAACCACCCCCTCTGAAAACTTGAGCACAACTCAAGGGGTAGAGGGCCGAGTCTTAAGTGTCACGGTTCGCTATTGCTGATATCAATACTCACTCTAGCCAACTAAGCACTGATACTCATACAATTGCAATTAATTTAGAATTAGTATCTAGAATTTATATATTTATATATATATATAATAAAAATAAAAACCGGTGCTATGTATCCTGCATGGAAGGGCTCAGTTCATTGAGACTCCATGAAGGACTCGCAGGCCAGAAGGAAGCTCACCTGCACGGACCGCCTCGCTCTCGAGCACAACGCGGTTGAAGATGAAGCGGATGTATTTAGAAGGCGAAGGGGTGCGAGGACCTTCCTTCCCCAGCAGGTGCAGGATCTTGGTGGCCAAGACCGTGTGCTCGCAGTCCTCGATGAACTCACACAGGTGAGCCAGGCCCGTCTCCTTGCTCTCCGGGTTCTCCTCAATGATGCTGATAATGCAGTCCACAATGGCACGCTTGTACTCGAAGCCACCCTGCAAAAGAAGCCCCCAAATCAATGAATCACGTGCGTGACAGCCAGGTTCATGTACATGTACGGATAATATCCGTGATCATGTAACACATACATGACGGTGGGGGTGTAAGAAAATATTAAAATATTGAATATCAGGATATTATGTTTAGTGATACTGTATCGATTCTCAAAAACACAGTATCGATAAACAGATTACTGTCAGGCAGTGAATCATTGTGTGTTGTGTTTAAACCTCTGACCCCTAGATGGCAGTGTTGTAATCCATTTTCAGCTCCACTCCAACATTAACAAGCAGCACAAGGACGCAGTGCTATTGTAAGCATTGGCAAACCTGTTCATACAGTGGTGTGTTTTAATAGTAGGATTTTAAAAATCACAATATATCACTTTGCTTGCAGTATCGTGATATATTTAATCGTGACCGCCGTATCACGATACGTATTGTATTGCCAGGTTCTTGCCAATACACAGCCCCACAATACAGAGTTATAGTTTTTGAAGCAATACATGTATTATGTGTGTAACAGCAGGACTATACAGAGAATGTAGTAGAGGACCACACCACCCCATACATCAAACTCACATCATCTCTCAGCATGTTGGACAGGAAGTTCATCATCACGCTGTGCTTCCTGGGATATTTCTGGCAAAGAGCACTGATGGCTTGAACCACCACCACCTGGAAAAGCACACACAGGTGTCAGTTGAGTCACTTACATTGCAAAGCCCTATAGATAAAACCACCTCGAGACATGACAGTGAGTGAACAGACTGTGGCAGCGTTGTGGTGAGCAGGTAAAGCCAGCTACTCCTCCTATATCAACCAATCACCTTGAACTCGTCAGATATCTCAGACACAAAGGAGGAGATCTGCTTCATCAGGCGGTCCACGCTGCTCTCACTGCCGGTCTTCAGCAGGGTTGTGATGGCCAGAGTCGCTATGCTGCGGTTAGAGTCTGTGATCAAATTCTCCAGGTCCAGGTTACACGCTGTCACTGCAGAGGGGTGCTTCATTGCCACCTAGTGGCCATAGAAACAAATAACAGGGATTACAATTCATCTGCTTTTTATATGCAGCTTCTATAAACTCTCTAGAACAGTACAGACCAATAGACCATCAGTACCTGACCTCGCTAATACTCAATCAAATCCTCACAGCAATGTTCAACATCAGTACCTGACCTCACTAACACTCAATCAAAGCCACCATCCTTACACGTTAAATTCTAGATTCAATACATTAATATAACTCTGAATGATCAGATAGTTGTATTATGTCAATTAATTATTAATATCCTGTGTCTCTCAAAAAGATTAATATTAATATCACCAGCGGTGACCGCTAAGCTGCTCTAAACTGAGAAAATATGTATAACAGGAGATAGAAAGGAAGAGAAGACTCGCCTTGTTGAGAGTCCTGACAGCTGCATAGCGTAGCGCTGCCTTCGGTGAGCTGCAGAAGAGCTGGAGCACTACGAGAAGAAATCAAAAATATGAATTAATATGATTCTTATTTTATACTCTAATTATAGCCGTACCAAATACCACGTGAGCCACCAACCTGACACGGCCGGGGCCAGCTCTCGGGCCGTGCAGTTGGGCATGTGGACGATGGCGGAGGCTGCTTCATACACCACCATCTCGTGCTTATTCCTCAAACAGCTCTCAATGAAGTCGAACAGGGGGCTGTCGTGTCTGCAGGACAAACATACATACACACACACTTTTAATGGGACAAGTCCACCGGCGGAGTTGAGTGTGTGGTGCTGGTTGATCCACAGGAAAGTAAAAGAAAACTAAACCACAGACTTTGTGGAGCTCCTCAGTATCGAGGTCCACCAACACACCAGCTGTAGCTCAACACTTTTCTTGGTGGTTCTTAATCTGCTGCTCGATAGCAGCTCATCTTTCAGTTCAGCTCAAACCTCTCTTCATCACATCAGCATCACCTCCAACATCTACTGTAACATCTCATCTCCTCCACTCTGTTCCTCACCTCCATCTTCTCCACTCTGCTCCTCACCTCCATCTCCTCCACTCTGTTCCTCACCTCCATCTCCTCCACTCTGTTCCTCACCTCCATCCCCTCCACTCTGTTCCTCACCGCCATCCCCTTCACTCTGTTCCTCACCGCAATCTATTCCACTCTGTTCCTCACCGCCATCCCCTCCACTCTGTTCCTCACCGCCATCTATTCCACTCTGTTCTTCACCGACATCCCCTCCACTCTGTTCCTCACCGCCATCCCCTCCACTCTGTTCCTCACCGCCATCCCCTCCACTCTGTTCTTCACCGACATCCCCTCCACTCTGTTCCTCACCGCCATCCCCTCCACTCTGTTCCTCACCGCCATCTATTCCACTCTGTTCTTCACCGACATCCCCTCCACTCTGCTCCTCACCTCCATCTCCTCCACTCTGTTCCTCACCTCCATCTCCTCCACTCTGTTCCTCACCTCCACCTCCTTCACTCTGTTCCTCACCTCCATCCCCTCCACTCTGTTCCTCACCTCCATCCCCTCCACTCTGTTCCTCACCTCCATCCCCTCCACTCTGTTCCTCACCTCCATCCCCTTCACTCTGTTCCTCACCGCCATCCATTCCACTCTGTTCCTCACCGCCATCCCCTCCACTCTGTTCTTCAGCTCCATCCCCTCCACTCTGTTCCTCACCGCCATCTATTCCACTCTGTTCTTCACCTCCATGTCCTCCACTCTGTTCCTCACCGCCATCCCCTCCACTCTGTTCTTCAGCTCCATCCCCTCCACTCTGTTCCTCACCTCCATCCCCTCCACTCTGTTCTTCAGCTCCATCCCCTCCACTCTGTTCTTCACCGCCATCCCCTCCACTCTGTTCCTCACCGCCATCCCCTCCACTCTGTTCCTCACCGCCATCTATTCCACTCTGTTCTTCAGCTCCATGTCCTCCACTCTGTTCTTCACCGCCATCCCCTCCACTCTGTTCTTCAGCTCCATCCCCTCCACTCTGTTCCTCACCGCCATCCATTCCACTCTGTTCTTCACCTCCATGTCCTCCACTCTGTTCCTCACCGCCATCCCCTCCACTCTGTTCTTCAGCTCCATCCCCTCCACTCTGTTCTTCACCTCCATCCCCTCCACTCTGTTCCTCACCGCCATTCCCTCCACTCTGTTCCTCACCGCCATCTATTCCACTCTGTTCTTCAGCTCCATGTCCTCCACTCTGTTCTTCACCTCCATCCCCTCCACTCTGTTCTTCAGCTCCATCCCCTCCACTCTGTTCTTCACCTCCATCCCCTCCACTCTGTTCCTCACCGCCATCCCCTCCACTCTGTTCTTCAGCTCCATCCCCTCCACTCTGTTCTTCACCTCCATCCCCTCCACTCTGTTCCTCACCGCAATCTATTCCACTCTGTTCCTCACCGCCATCCCCTCCACTCTGTTCCTCACCGCCATCTATTCCACTCTGTTCTTCAGCTCCATGTCCTCCACTCTGTTCTTCACCTCCATCCCCTCCACTCTGTTCACCTATTACGCATTCTAAAACGGCTAAGAATGAAAGATGGTCCGTACTCACCCTCCCTCCGTCTCCTCCAGCAGCTTGCTGGCGATGCGGATCAGCATGCAGTAGGCAAACGGAGACTTGAGGCCCGACTTGGTGAACTTATTGAGCATCTTCGTCACAGCGAGACGGTCGTTCTTTCGCAGGTGATACAGTAAACCCAGTGCGTGGTACTGCAGATCAAAGCGGAACACAACATAGTTAAATGGGAGGAAGAGCGTCACAGAAGAAAGACGAAGAGCTCAGCAGTATCGTACCAACCTGCACCATGATGTTGTCGCTGGACGCGGCCTCCTGAGCTTCATTGACCCACCGTTTCACCACATCATAGCTCATTTTCACCATGTGCTGAAGACAAACATAATGTTATTCGCAAATCAACCCACGATCTTGTTATCAAAGCCCAAAACTAAAAAAATAAAACATCTTACCAGAGAAGAGACCAGAGCAGAGCTGGAGACACTGGGCACCTTGTCCACTATAGCCTGCTTCATGTATCTCTCAATGGCTTGCAGCATGGTGGTCTAATGGATAAGCACATATAGAGTCAACACTATTGCTGGCAAGCTGCTATTACAATGTAACAAAGAAATGCGTAATTAATTAATCGTCACTACATCTGTTGTCTACTCATACCATTCGATGGTGAATGTGCAAGGAAGTCATTGGTCGACACTAATTTTGCACATTTTGTGCTGATTTAATAAAGAAACACTGTTTTCTGTATGATTTTCTCAAACAAACTCAGAGTTAAACTAAGACTTGATAGTCTATATTAGCCTTTAGATCAGTGGCTCAGCTAAGAGTCAGGATTAGTCATCACCACACAGATTCACAATCAATGCACATGTACAGGGGCGTCACCAGAGGTTCATGAATAGAGGCCGGTACTGGGGGGTGTCCCAAAGGAGAATTTCTTAATGGGCCCCAAAATATTCATCATGAACTTTTAAGGTAGCGACAACTAGAAAACAATAATAACACATAGCACAGTAGAGCCTCTGTCTGTAGTGTATGTTAAGCACCGAGCCAGTATGACTTAAATACCATATCCAGCCACTTACAACAGATACAGTTTAGGGCTGCAGCTATCGATTATTTTAGTAATCGAATATTCTATCAATTATTCCATCGAATAATTGAGTAATCGGATAAAATATATATTTTTTTTAATTAAAGAGCAATAGTAAATATATAAGATAAAATAAGACAGGTTTCTTAAAATTCTATCAGTTAAATTGCATATAATACAGTTTTAAAGAAAACATTTTAATAATTACTTTTATTGAAATTTATTGCTAGACCTACATAATGTACTATAAGTTCACAAGACTGCCTACTGTACACTCCTTTACTCTGCCGAAGCTTATCCTACACTTGCTGACCCACTTACTGTAAACAAACTAAACTGAATATACTTGCTGTACTGGATTTGGTGCATTTTAGGCTCCAAATTGCTACAAACACCACCTGATATTTAGTTTACTGTGTATTTTATGCATCACTGTGAGGGAAAAGTGTGTGTGAGGGGTGTATGTTCTTGTGAGGGAGTGTTCGTTTGTAACTATGATCAAAACGGTAAAGTGAATGAAGTTCAGGCTTCTATTTTTTGTGGTTATGTTCTTAAGCAAAGCTCAGATCATTTACGGACATAAGTCGCCATCACACTGTCTTAACTAGCCATTACATATAACCACAACCAACATACACACTTTACTAGCCTTCATCTCAACTCACCATCTCACTGATTTAGGCTAAATGTTACTGTGAGTCGCTCCGCTCTGTGGACTGGACGTGCTGAAACTCTGAAACACTGATGCTGTGCTCGGCTAGGAGGTTACCGTAACACTCTGACTCGCTATCAGTTTACTAAGAAAGCTCAGTTGATGCTTTCTGAAGTTAGCTTCTTATTTGAATCCCCCGTTCCACCTTAAATGGTATAGAAGTTACATTCCGCCGCCTCTAACTGCTGCATCATTTAAGGTGGAACGGCGGAATTCACATATAAAGCTAACTTCAGGTCTCTCAGCTAATTCGGTTTACAATAGACTTTGGACTCTGTGTATGGTTTTCTCTGACCCGTCTCTTCTGGTCGTCTCTCCTTATTCTCTCTCTCTTTCTCTACCTTGTAATCCACTTAATCAAATCACGTCTTCTTCGTGTTACACAAATCTTCAAGGCAAAGAATTTGCTTCGATGATTTTTTGTAATCGAGTTACTCGAATACCTCGAGGAATCGTTTCAGCCCTATTACAGTTCAAGCAGCACTGTCTCCTCATTCTTACATGACCTGCAGGTCCTAAATATATTATTCAAATAGACAGATTTTAGATCAGTTCAGTCTTAGCTGGTACAATCCTCCAAACCTCAACCTTTTCTAATAACCATCTGACAGGCCTTCCACAGAGCTTACGAAATTGAGGGATATACAACCATGTTATGATAAACTCAGGGGCTGAGGCAGCTGCTCTGATGCCATGCTGCCAGCAAAGGAAACTATATCTGACTCTGATGTCAGTGTTTCTAAATACTGAAAGGAATTATAAAACCAGAGAATATTAAGAGCTATAATTAGATTTAAAAATAAGGTTATTTATTATTATAATTTTTCTATAAAGTGCAGACAAACTCATTGGCTTGTCAGCTAGCTAACTAAAAGAGTTCTTTACCTCAAGGCCCCTAAATCTGGCCCAGCAATACCCATGTATGTGTGTAACACAGATAAGGTTGAGGGTTACAACGCTGCATAACATAAAAATTAATCTTTAAACCCCTTTTAAATTAGCTCATGTGTAAGCTATGCATGATTAAATAAAGCAGCAGTCCACTGTACTCACATCAGTGATCCTGCAGAGAGCTCTGATGGCAGGTCCTCTGTACACATCCTCCTTACCAGTCATGTCTTTGGTCAGACTGACGGACAGAAACAAAACTAATTAGTATTCACAACACATGAGGAGGACCACACGAGTGAGAGAACATTACACAACACCAGAAAAGAGACTCACCTGCTGGTGACGATGATGACATCCTCAGAGATGTTGGCCATCTCTTTAATGGTCAGGTAGCACATCCTTCTCAGCGTTTGCTAACAGGGCAGAGAGATCGAGATCAAGATCAGAAGAAGTGGCGAAGCGATCAAAAAAATGAACCACACTAAAACTCTGAAGAGAGCAAACGTGGGAGATGTTTACATCATTCGACTGGAAGAGCCTGGTCATGGCGAAGAAGGCCTCTGTGGCCTCTGTGGTTCCAAAGTGCTCACCCTGGAAAGAAGGAGATGTTCAGAGAGTGTACAAGAAGAGCCAAAACTGAAGAGCTTGTATGTATTGGTGTGGAGCATCACCGACCTGGTTGAGCAAGTAGATGATTTTTGTCAGGATGTGCAGACATCGTCGCGGGTTAATCGGGGTCTCGTTGAAGATGCGAGCCTTCAAAGCAAACACACAATAAAATTAAACGACTCCAGATGACTTATAAGCTACACTCAGCAGCACTCAGGGCACTAACTCACCTCCTGCAGTACAGCACTCTTCTCCAGGTGCTGAAATGGGTTGGAGCCACTTCCTGTAAACGAGAACATCGTTATAAACAGAGTTTCTGCTCAACAGGAGATCTGCTCATGCAACACTGTCTCCATTGATTCTAATACAAAAAGTCCTTAAAGTCTCTAAAGTGGCACCAAATGCTTAACTAACATCAGACGTGATATGAACAGCCTTTTAACTGGGGAACTCTAATATAATATGATTGGATTACAACCTATGAGGTCTAATATGATTGGATTGACACCTATGAGGTCTGATATCATTGACTTATAACTAGGAAACGCTAATATGACAACCTACAAAGTCTGTTATGATTGGATTACAACCTACAAGGTCTGAAATAAATGGATTACAAGAAACAAGGTCTGATATGATTGGTTATAACTTGGGAACTCTGATATGACAACCTTCGAGGTCTGATATGATTGGCTTATAACTAGGGAACGCTAATATGACAACCTACAAGGTCTGATATGATTGGATTACAACCTAAACGTCTGAAATAATTGGATTACAAGAAACAAGGTCTGATATGATAGAAACCACAATGTTGGCATAGGGCTGCATTATAACAAAATGTGGCTGTGGATAAGAGACCAATCAGATTTGGCACACGTAAAAAAAAAATCACAATAAAAAAAACTGCAATCAAAACATTAGTGAGAACTGGTCACAATTAGATATTCCCCCCAACTTGTTCCGGCCGGCATCAAAATAGTCCAATTACCTAAAAATCTGGTGACACCAGTACACGTACATGTGTAGTACTGTGGTCCAGCAGCAGGAGGGGATGTGTATTGTGTCTGGTTCGAAAATCGATTCGGACACAAACACTACTTATAACTTTAGTGTGAACAGGCAGAGCTAAACCGCTGCAGGCTAAATGGACAGATATACGCAAATGACATCACAAAAACAATTCATTCTGCAAAACAGTCTGCTTCGGTAGCTTACTTTCCAATTATAAACTCCAAAAACTGGTACGCACTGAAACTTGTTTAGGGTAGATCCCTGCTTCACACTACACAACTGTTTGAGTGGTCAGGTCCTTGTGCCTGTTTTGTAAACACATATACACATGTGTGTATATATATATATATATATATATATATATATATATATATATATATATAACTTCAGCTTCTAACTTCAGCTTCTGAGGCGCCAGAATGTTACTGCTTCACAATTTAAGGTGGAATTGGGAATTCAGAAAAGAAGCTGCAGCACGTCTTTCTTCAGGTTTACTATCAAAAACGATGTCCAATAGTTGGAAGTTGTAAGTGTTGACGGATGGAGCGACTAAAGCGTGTTTAGTTTTGTCCAGAATGTTACTGCTGCACAATTTAAGGTGGAACGGAGGGTTCGAATAACTTCAGAAAGCAGGCAGTTGAGCTTTTCCAGCAAACTTCGACGAGACAGAGGTGACGCGACCAGAACTGACACAACATCCAACTACGTGGCTTAGATCTTAATCCACGAACAACTCTAACACAAGCAACATCAACACTCATGGCGTGTACAGGGAAAAATAAAAGCTGCAACAAAACAACCCACAAACACACCATCACATACAGGCTCATTAAACTGTATCCAGAAATAAATCCTGTCCGAGAGATAGCTAGCTAACATTAGCTTATCCAGTTACCAAACCAAAACAGATCTGGAGAAGATGCAGCCTCAACACATAAGAGAATTTTAACACACGAGAAAAAGACTTTTGCTCCAATGTGTCGTTTGTTGTGACAGATGTTTTCAGCAGCTGGACGAAAACTGTTAAGTTAGTCAGCGAACCTGCTAAGCATCCCTTCTAAGCTAAGCTAACTTAGCCTAATCAAATACGCACCGTAACCGGCCAAATGTCGGCACCAACGTCATTATTAAATAACAGTATTGACTGTAATAGCGTCTTACCGGCCTCCTCGTCCTTCTTATCGAACTTCTTTATCATTTTAAGGAATGTTTTCTGCAGTAAATGTGAGGAGCGTCGTTCTTCACTCTGATGTCCACAGAGCCTCCACGTCAGCTACTGCGGTGAAGTCCGGGCTTAGAAAAATGGCACCCGCCATGAATGGTGTTCAAAATAAAAGTCTTCAAGTAACAACAACTTTTTATGTTGTCTCTGGATGTAGAAATACATGTAGTTTCATGTCTCGCTGATTTTTATTTAGTATCATTTTTATTTTTTAGTATCATTTAAACTCTCTCTAAACGGGCTAATAGTGCTGCAAAATAGCGTGGAAATTGCTTCCATGGGCAGTTCGTGTAAAGACAGTTCGTGTCCTCTTCTGTAAAGTAGTGGTTTTAAATATACGTTAAAATAAAGCTGTTGACAGCTTTAGTAACTAACGGATACTAACAAATACTTATTATTATAGCCACAGTCACTTTACATTTTATTCTTCTATTGCATTATAAGACTTTATATATGTGTACATATTACAAATTTCTTTTATGTTGTAAATTATTATTGGAGTGTTTGTTTTTCTACATCACTGGCTGCTACTGTAATAACTGCAATTTTCCCCTGGGATCAATAAAGTATTTCTGATTTCTCATTAAGACTCATTAAATTGCGGAGATCTCGTATTGACTTTTATTTTGAAGACTAACTGGACAACAGAAGTTCTACTGTTCTAAGGTTAGGAATAAAAAAAAAAATTTCATTAAAATATAATAATAATAATAATAATAATAATAATAATAATAATAATAATAATAACAATGCAGATAAATATAAGCAATTATTTTCCTGTGGAAACCCATAGATGTGGATGTTGAGGAGAGGTGTGAATGTATTTTATGTGTTTGCATTAGACTGCACTGAAGGGGCATTCCATCCATTTTTTTACATTTCCCCATATTTCTGTGTTTGAGAAGCAAACAGGGATATTCAGAGAGGGTGTAGTGTAAATTGGTTCAGATGCTGTTTACAGTGGTGATGATGGAAACCAGGGGTCACAACATAAATATAGACATTTTATTCACCATCACACCCACCAGTTAACCTACACATGTCCACTGAGCATTGTTAGCCATTTGGATTAAAATCTTGTCGAAAAACTAGCATAAAACAACGGCTCAGGCATCTTTCTGAGACGTCTGGTTCCCATCACCACCACCCTGAAGGTATAATTCTCTAGAACTGAGCATGTCACATCAGGCTACTTTGAATGCCTTTGTTAGCATCGGAACTCTTAAAATGTGCAGAACTTTTGAAAATGTGGTGGGACTCCCCCTTTAAAGGAGATACTGTTCATTACTGGGCCACTTATTTTCATTCCGGCTGCGCACCTGTGTTAGGTAATGTGTGGGACGAGGCAGGAGTGCGTCTTCTGAGAATGTTTATTGATTTGGAGTCGTTTTAGGAGAAGTCAATCAGTCATGACATGTTATCAGCTCCACTGACCATACAGAAGCTCCACTTACAGACTGTAGTTCATCTGATTCTCTGTATACTTTATTACTCTGTTCTTTAATGATCAGGACCCCCACAGGACCACCACAGAACAGATACTATTAGAGAGGTGGGTCATTCTCAGCACTGCAGTGATACTGACGTGCTGGTGTGAGTGGATCAGACACAGCAGTGCTGCTGGAGTGTTTAAACACCGTGTCCACTCATAAATGAATAATGAAACCAGTGGCACGGTAGTGTAGTGGTTAGTACGGTGGTGTAGTGGTCAGTATGGTGGTGTAGTGGTTAGTATGGTGGTGTAGTGGTTAGTACGGTGGTGTAGTGGTTAGCACGATGGTGTAGTGGTTAGTACGGTAGTGTAGTGGTTAGTATGGTGGTGTAGTGGTTAGTATGGTGGTGTAGTGGTTAGTACGGTGGTGTAGTGGTCAGTATAGTGGTGTAGTGGTTAGTACGGTGGTGTAGTGGTTAGTACGGTAGTGTAGTGGTTAGTACGGTGGTGTAGTGGTTAGTGTGGTGGTGTAGTGGTTAGTATGGTGGTGTAGTGGTTAGTATGGTGGTGTAGTGGTTAGCACGATGGTGTAGTGGTTAGTACGGTAGTGTAGTGGTTAGTACGGTGGTGTAGTGGTTAGTACGGTGGTGTAGTGGTTAGCACGATGGTGTAGTGGTTAGTGTGGTGGTGTAGTGGTTAGTATGGTGGTGTAGTGGTTAGTATGGTGGTGTAGTGGTTAGTACGGTGGTGTAGTGGTCAGTATAGTGGTGTAGTGGTTAGTACGGTGGTGTAGTGGTTAGTACGGTAGTGTAGTGGTTAGTACGGTGGTGTAGTGGTTAGTGTGGTGGTGTAGTGGTTAGTATGGTGGTGTAGTGGTTAGTATGGTGGTGTAGTGGTTAGTACGGTGGTGTAGTGGTCAGTATAGTGGTGTAGTGGTTAGTGTGGTGGTGTAGTGGTTAGTACGGTGGTGTAGTGGTCAGTATAGTGGTGTAGTGGTTAGTATGGTGGTGTAGTGGTTAGTATGGTGGTGCAGTGGTTAGTACGGTGGTGTAGTGGTTAGTATGGAGGTGTAGTGGTTAGTACGGTGGTGTAGTGGTTAGCACGATGGTGTAGTGGTTAGTACGGTGGTGTAGTGGTCAGTATGGTGGTGTAGTGGTTAGTATGGTGGTGTAGTGGTTAGTATGGTGGTGTATTGGTTAGTATGGTGGTGTAGTGGTTAGTACGGTGGTGTAGTGGTTAGTGTGGTGGTGTAGTGGTTAGTATGGTGGTGTAGTGGTTAGTATGGTGGTGTAGTGGTTAGCACGATGGTGTAGTGGTTAGTACGGTGGTGTAGTGGTCAGTATGGTGGTGTAGTGGTTAGTACGATGGTGTAGTGGTCAGTACGGTGGTGTAGTGGTTAGTACGGTGGTGTAGTGGTTAGTACGATGGTGTAGTGGTCAGTACGGTGGTGTAGTGGTTAGTATGGTGGTGTAGTGGTTAGTATGGTGGTGTAGTGGTTAGTATGGTGGTGTATTGGTTAGTATGGTGGTGTAGTGGTTAATATGGTGGTGTATTGGTTAGTATGGTGGTGTAGTGGTCAGTATGGTGGTGTATTGGTTAGTATAGTGGTGTAGTGGTTAGTATGGTGGTGTAGTGGTCAGTATGGTGGTGTAGTGGTTAGTACGGTGGTGTAGTGGTCAGTATGGTGGTGTAGTGGTTAGTATGGTGGTGTAGTGGTTAGTACGGTGGTGTAGTGGTCAGTATGGTGGTGTAGTGGTTAGTATGGTGGTGTAGTGGTTAGTATGGTAGTGTAGTGGTCAGTATGGTGGTGTAGAGGTTAGTATGGTGGTGTAGTGGTTAGTATGGTGGTGTAGTGGTCAGTATGGTGGTGTAGTGGTTAGTACGGTGGTGTAGAGGTTAGTATGGTGGTGTAGTGGTTAGTATGGTGGTGTAGTGGTTAGTATGGTGGTGTAGTGGTCAGTATGGTAGTGTAGTGGTCAGTATGGTGGTGTAGTGGTTAGTATGGTGGTGTAGTGGTTAGTATGGTGGTGTAGTGGTCAGTATGGTAGTGTAGTGGTCAGTAAGGTGGTGTAGTGGTCAGTATGGTAGTGTAGTGGCCAGTAAGGTGATGTAGTGGTCAGTATGGTGGTGTAGTGGTTAGTATGGTGGTGTAGTGGTTAGTATGGTGGTGTAGTGGTCAGTATGGTAGTGTAGTGGTCAGTATGGTGATGTAGTGGTTAGTATGGTGGTGTAGTGGTTAGTATGGTGGTGTAGTGGTCAGTATGGTGATGTAGTGGTTAGTATGGTGGTGTAGTGGTTAGTATGGTGGTGTAGTGGTCAGTATGGTAGTGTAGTGGTCAGTATGGTGATGTAGTGGTTAGTATGGTGGTGTAGTGGTTAGTATGGTGGTGTAGTGGTCAGTATGGTGGTGTAGTGGTCAGTATGGTAGTGTAGTGGTCAGTATGGTGGTGTAGTGGTTAGTAAGGTGGTGTAGTGGTTAGTATGGTGGTGTAGTGGTTAGTATGGTGGTGTAGTGGTCAGTATTGTGGTGTAGTGGTCAGCACTGTCTCCTCACAGTAAGATGATCTGGGTGGGATTCCCGGTCTGGGTGGTTCTGTGTGGAGTGTGTATGGTCTCTCTGTGTTTAAGTGGGTTCCTCCGGGTTCTCCGGTTTCCTCCCACAGTCCAAACACATGCATGTTAGGATCACTGACCGTAGGTGTTAGTGTGAGTGTGTGTTGGCCATGTGATGGACTGATGACCTGTCCATGTTGTACCCCGCCTTCGCTCAATGGTAAACATTTATAATAACAGGCCCGTAAACAGCTACACTGAACCCTAACGGTTAGATGGTTATATAAAAGTTACTTGTGCACTGAAGGGAAACTCCACCGATCAAAACAAATTAAAGCAAGTTTTGGCTTAAAAGTATTTTAATGAATTTATTTCAACCCGTTGATGGTGGAGGGATACACGCAGGGTGTTTTGAGGTTGAATAGTTCTGCAAAGAAAGTCTTTACGTTGAATCATTTAGTGTTAAACCACTCTGAATGTCTACATCTCGAGCTCTGAATTATTCAGAAATTTAAAAAAATGATGGACTTCCCCCTTTAAACAATGTAAATGTTTAGAAAAGTATTATATTTGAGTTTAATAAGAAATACAGTTATACCCAAAAGTTCATTCACAGCATCTGGCAGAAATTCTTATTCACCTGTTTACCTGTACACAGGTAGGTGAAGGTGGTGTTACAGTTTACCGGTACACAGGTAGGTGAAGGTGGTGTTACAGTTTACCTGTACACAGGTAGGTGAAGGTGGTGTTACAGTTTACCTGTACACAGGTAGGTGAAGGTGGTGTTACAGTTTACCTGTACACAGGTAGGTGAAGGTGGTGTTACAGTTTACCTGTACACAGGTAGGTGAAGGTAGAGTTACAGTTTACCTGCACACAGGTAGGTGAAGGTAGAGTTACAGTTTACCTGTACACAGGTAGGTGAAGGTAGAGTTACAGTTTACCTGTACACAGGTAGGTGAAGGTAGTGTTACAGTTTACCTGTACACAGGTAGGTGAAGGTAGAGTTACAGTTTACCTGTACACAGGTAGGTTAAGACAGTGTTAGGGGGTTACCCAAGGACTCTCATTGGTATAGTGTAAGGTGTTTACCCCGGTGGGGAACTGAACCCCAGTCTATAGTATGGAGGGGAGCAGCGTAACCCACTACACTATACCAACCACATACCGGGAACAAACCAAAAATTCTATTTCTATTTATTTTCTGAATTTGTTGGAAATAATTCAAACTTTTATAATTAAAAATTAAAACTAAGGTTTGCAGAGGTGTGTAGGCTCTGTAGAGGATGTGTAAACTATTATACATTATCATACATAAAGCATATATAACTGAAATCATTTCAGATTAGATCATGAGTATGTTGGTATTTATTGGGGCCTGTTATTACAAAGTGATGCTCATCTAATGAAGTAATTAATTAATGAATGAAACGACTGCTGCGTACCGAAGTGCACATATCTCTGAAAGACACCTTCAAAGATCTTAGTAGCACTAGTAGTTCTATTGAGTTTGTGACCAAGCAGGAGAGGAGTGGACACATGTGCAGGCTCCAGAGTGTGGAGCCCCTTTGTTTACCCCACCAATGGAAACCAACTACTGATCCCAAACATGCCCCCCAATACCAAACAACAATGCTTTGGTCTTCAACTCCACCCAACATTTATTTCCCACCACAAAGATGTTAATCTTTTTCTGTTTTCTGGTGTTTTTGTGTGCTGGCCAGCATGAACTACCATTCACATCATCATGAACTCAATATCTCATCCATATCTCACCGTCTTCCAGTAGAAAAGCATTCCTTAGATTCAAACATCAGCAAACCAGCTTAAATAAATGATCCACAAAGACTAGTGGGAATTCCCTTAAAAGTCAAAATCAGTAACACCTGTTCACCTCCTCGATGTTATTGCTAATTTGAGAGGCGACTTGATAACATTTATTAGACAGTGAGTGAGAAAAGTCTGCTTCTGGAAGCACCGCGCTGTCCTCTCTAGCCGATCTGAGCCATTAAGCGTGCGTTGTGGGCCGCCTGGGCGCGCAGGCTCTTGCCCTTGGCGATGTCGAACAGTATGTTCATAAGGCTGGTGGGCACGTCCAACGAAAGGGTCATTCTGCTGCCCCGGTCCCCTTTAGCCCCGTTCCGATACATCTTACTCCTCCTGAGCATGCTCTGGCTCAGAAACCTGTAGCCGGAGCCAGGAGAAGTCCTCCTCTCTCGGCTCTCCTCGAGAGAAAGCGAGTCTCCGGCTCTGTGTAGGAGCTGCAGGGTGTCGTAGAGCGAGTTTAGTGGTGGCTCATCGTTGTTCGCTGTGGGAAGGAGCTCGTCGGGGCAGAGCAGGCCGGGGTCAGTTTGGGGTGGCCGCAAGCAGAGGCTGGCGAGAGGAGCGCAGAGGATGGCTAGCACCAGAAGGGATCTGGCCAGCACCATGACTCTCTACTGCTGGACAACAAAGATACATGGAGTGACAAACCGGTGACAATTTCCAGGATTGAATTACAGTCCACCAAAAAACCTCCATAACACCTACAGTCCACCTACAATACTTAAAGTCCACCCATAGCACCTACAATCCATCTCTAACTTCTACAGTCTATCCGTAATACCTACAATCCACCTACAACATCTACAGTCCATCCATAACACCTGCAGACCATCTCTAACTCCCGACAGTCCATCAATAATAGTTACAATATAGCTACAACATCTACAGTCCATCCATCACACCAGCAGTCCATTTCAACTCCTACACTCTACCAAAAGTCCATTCATAACACTTACATTCTATCGATAATACCTACAATCGACCTACAACATCTACAGCCCACCCATAACACCTACGGTCCATACATAACACCTACAATCCACCTACAACATCTACAGCCCACCCATAACTCCTACAATCCACCTACAACATCTACAGCCCACCCATAACACCTACGGTCCATACATAGCACCTACAATCCACCTACAACATCTACAGCCCACCCATAACACCTACGGTCCATACATAGCACCTACAATCCACCTACAACATCTACAGCCCACCCATAACACCTACGGTCCATACATAGCACCTACAATCCACCTACAACATCTACAGCCCACCCATAACACCTACGGTCCATACATAACACCTACAATCCACCTACAACATCTACAGCCCACCCATAACACCTACGGTCCATACATAGCACCTACAATCCACCTACAACATCTACAGCCCACCCATAACACCTACGGTCCATACATAGCACCTACAATCCACCTACAACATCTACAGCCCACCCATAACACCTACGGTCCATACATAACACCTACAATCCACCTACAACATCTACAGCCCACCCATAACACCTACGGCCCATACATAGCACCTACAATCCACCTACAACATCTACAGCCCACCCATAACACCTACGGTCCATACATAGCACCTACAATCCACCTACAACATCTACAGCCCACCCATAACACCTATGGTCCATACATAACACCTACAATCCACCTACAACATCTACAGCCCACCCATAACACCTACAGCCCATACATAGCACCTACAATCCACCTACAACATCTACAGCCCACCCATAACACCTATGGTCCATACATAACACCTATAATGCACTTACAACACCTGCAGTCTATACATAACTCCTATAGTCCACCTACAACACTTACAGTTAAATGAAAACACCAACACTCCATCTCTAACACCTACACTCTATCTCTAATATCTACACTCCATCTCTAATATCTACAGTCAATCACTAACACCTACACTCCATCTCTAATATCTACAGTCAATCACTAACACCTACACTCCATCTCTAATATCTACAGTCAATCACTAACACCTACACTCCATCTCTAATATCTACAGTCAATCACTAACACTTACAGTCCATCTCTAATATCTACACTCCATCTCTAATACCTACACTCCATCTCTAACACTTACAGTCCATCTCTAATATCTACACTCAATCTCTAATACGTACACTCCATCTCTAATATCTACAGTCCATCTCTAATATCTACACTCAATCTCTAATACCTACACTCCATCTCTAATATCTACAGTCCATCTCTAACACTTACAGTCCATCTCTAATATCTACACTCAATCTCTAATACCTACAGTCCATCTCTAACACTTACAGTCCATCTCCAATATCTACACTCAATCTCTAATACGTACACTCCATCTCTAATATCTACACTCAATCTCTAATACCTACACTCCATCTCTAATATCTACAGTCCATCTCTAATACCTACAGTCCATCTCTAATATCTACACTCAATCTCTAATACCTACACTCCATCTCTAATATCTACACTCAATCTCTAATACCTACACTCCATCTCTAATATCTACACTCAATCTCTAATACGTACACTCCATCTCTAATATCTACACTCAATCTCTAATACCTACACTCCATCTCTAATATCTACAGTCCATCTCTAATACCTACAGTCCATCTCTAATATCTACAGTCCATCTCTAATACCTACAGTCCATCTCTAATATCTACACTCAATCTCTAATACCTACACTCCATCTCTAATATCTACACTCAATCTCTAATACCTACAGTCCATCTCTAACACCTACACTCAATCTCTAATACCTACAGTCCATCTCTAATATCTACAGTCCATCTCTAATACCTACAGTCCATCTCTAATATCTACAGTCCATCTCTAATACCTACAGTCCATCTCTAATATCTACAGTCCATCTCTAATACCTACAGTCCATCTCTAATATCTACACTCAATCTCTAATACCTACACTCCATCTCTAATACCTACACTCAATCTCTAATACCTACAGTCCATCTCTAATATCTACAGTCCATCTCTAATACCTACAGTCCATCTCTAATATCTACACTCAATCTCTAATACCTACACTCCATCTCTAATATCTACACTCAATCTCTAATACCTACAGTCCATCTTTAATATCTACACTCAATCTCTAATACCTACAGTCCATCTCTAATACCTACAGTCCATCTTTAATATCTACACTCCATCTTTAATATTTACAGTTAATCTCTAATATCTACCCTCCATCTCTAATATTTACAGTTAATCTCTAATATCTACAGTCCATCTTTAATATTTACAGTTAATCTCTAATATCTACACTCCATCTCTAATATTTACAGTTAATCTCTAATATCTACAGTCCATCTTTAATATTTACAGTTAATCTCTAATATCTACAGTCCATCTTTAATATTTACAGTTAATCTCTAATATCTACAGTCCATTTTGAATATCTACAGTCCACCTGTAATACCTACAATGCATCTAAAAAACCTACACTCCATCTCTCAATACCTACAGTCCATCTCTAGTACCTATAGTCCACCTCTAACATATACAGTCCATCTCTAGTACCTACAGTCCACCTTTACTTAAAGTCATAATTATCATCTAAACCTCCTAATACCTATACAGTCCTTCTATATGACCATAAACCCATTTAACACCAAACACGTCCACAGTCCACCAGGACTCCCCCTACAAGGTCAGCTAAACACTAATTGTTAACACTGTATGTGTTTATTTAACACAGTTCTACTCTGGAGGTTCAAACTTGTAGCTTCCAAGTTGGTAGGATGTCTACTGAGAACTAGACACGGTGGTGAAACAGTCACCTAAGCTTTCAGAGGGTTTTAAAAACGTACCTGCAGCGCTGGATTAGGACTGTATTCTGAAGTAAAGATCAGAAGAAAACAAGGGGGGAGATGAACAATCCAGAGCACGAGGCACAGCAACAGAGGAGCTGAGCAGAAGTTGGTGGATCAGATGAGTCCTGTTCAGTGGAAAGTTAAGTTGCTGAAGACTGCGCTCCCTCTCTCAGACACTCGGTTTAAGGGCATTTGGACTCTCAGCCCCTCCGCACGGGGGGATTTCATGAATGCGGCGCGATTGGACACCGGCCATGGCGTCACGCGTCTGACGTCACCGCTCCCCGCCCAGGTGAACGAGAGGAGCGCTTAAAAATGCTCGAGCGCGCTCAACTTTCCTCCAGAAACTTTGTTCTTTCGCGTCTTGTGCGTATAGAGAACTACAACGATCAGCAGGCACTTATAATGAGGACCAATAATAATAATAATAATAATAATAATAATAATAATAATAATAATAATAATAATAACTTATGGTGGTCTCCAGCCCAGAGTTTAACATTGAACTGGGCTGCTTTCCCAGACATGGTTTAAGCCTAGTCTTAGATTGAGCTGCAGTGGTGAATCAGTTCAGCCTAAGTTTACGCATAATCTTCCATATGTGTTATTGTAGTGTTTCCTCCAGTCCACTGCCCAGCTTGGTGGTCTCCTCAGCTCACATGGAACCTGATCATCTGCTGGCTGAGGTGCTCAAGATCTGAGTAAAGAGCCCCTTTAAGCATTCAGTACCGCGGAGAGTTCCACTTAGGCTCACAGGCGCAGACTACAATGTAATGGGAGCATGTAGCCATGATTAAAGGGCCAATCCCCCCTTCTTTTACTCTCCAGGAACAAACCTGGTCCTGATTCTCAGGGACAGTCCGATCAATTGCACTCCGATGACCTTGTTTGAGCCTCTCTGGGAACTAATTGCTCTGGACCAATTACGGCACTGTCATTAAAAGAGGGCTAGCCTGCTCTTAGGGGTCTTCAGGTCTTCAAAAGGCTGCTTTAATGACCTCCTGTGGGCAATGGCAGACTTTGGCATTGTTCGTGGAGGAATTCCACCAGAATTCTTGCATAATGAAGTCATTAGGATGCTAAAAATAAACATAATTCAGAGTGAAATGCTTAATTCTAAAGAAACCTCCCAGAGATGTTCACAGTGGAAGTGAATGGAACCAGACATCCAGGTCTACTGACGTCTGCCTGATGTCTGTGTTTAGGAAAGTTTTGATCATATTTTGGTCTGAAATGTATTCATAGCCATTTGTGGTGCTGTGTGCAAAACATTCCCTTAAAAGAAAAAAATATCATCTTACATAAACACTCAGGTGGTTTTGAAAGTGAATGAAATGTCTATTTTTGTGTTGCAGACATGGGCGCCGCCTAGTTACCATCACTTGCACTTTAAGGCACTCTTTACAAAGAATGAGTTATTCAGGAATTTTGAAAAGTGGGTGGAATTCCCCTTTATAATGGATGCTTTTTGATGTGTGTTATCTCCTGAATGGTTAAGCGATTCCCCTTTAAGAGCATTACTGCAGCCTCTACACTCAATTGTAGATAATACTCTGCAACTGATCTCAGATCAGTGTAGGCTATCTACCACAGTGATGCTGAGGACATAGTGACCCCTGGTTACCATCACTGGCACTATAAAAGAATCTTTACTATGAATCAATTCACATTTTCAATATCAACCATGCAGAAATTTTGAAAAATGGGTGGAATTCCCCTTTAAGATGGATGCTTTTTGATGTGTTTTATTTCCTGAATGTTTAAGTGATTCCCCATTAACAGCATTACCTCTAGATAATACACTGCAACTGATCTCAGATCTACCACAGTGATAGTAAATAAAAGTTCTGGATTTATGCTTAGGACATGGTGACCCCTGGTTACCACCACTATAAAGGAATCTTTACTATGAATCAATTCACAAGCTAAATCTCAACCACTTTTGCAGAAATTAGTTATGCAGAAATTTTGAAAAATGGGTGGAATTCCCCTTTAAGACTTATATACGCATATTCTGATGAGTTTTGAAATAAAATTAAACCTCCTTAATATTTAAGCAATTCCCCTTTAACTGTGTTACTGCACCCTACTGTGTTGGCTCTACTGTAAATAATAGCCTGGAACTGATCTCAGATCAGAGCCGGCCTTCTACCACATGGGCATCAACTTCTTATAATGCTTTGAATATCCTGATCTACCAAAAAGGCTGCAATAGCAGAGCTCAACCACTAGAGGTCACAAGCCTGATTTGCTACAATAAAGACAGTGAGGACACGGTCTGCAGCGTACCTAACCAACAGGCCTACAGCAGGTAAGAGATGTTTGTTGGGCCCCTAAATAGTGCATCCTCATCCCTTCACTCCTTTCCCTTTTCTCCGGCTTGAGCTCTGTCCGGGATCCCCTACGACCCAGCGTCTGTCCTCAGAGACTCATCCTTCCCGCCATGTCTCCGCCTGGTGCTCTGCCCACTACGCGACACCCCCTGCGGCGTGGACATATCGCGCTGACGAGAGGCAGGCAAACACATCACGCAGGGTGGGCCAGCGTGGTCAGCACTTATATAAGAGCGGGATGAACGTCGGGTGGGAATACAAACGAAAACACAAGCAGCTTATTGAGGATTTTCTGTCTGCCCCCGGGGGACGCCGTCCAGACACGACTCAACAGACCGGGCTGAGGAAAAAGCCAACACGGCAGCATTTACACACAGGATGAGGCTGCGAACGCGAGGTCACGACGTAAACCCACGCACAGTCACACAGTCAGCGTCCTACTGTCCAATAAGGCTCCCACAGTGTGTCTTCCCACTTTAATACCTCACACGCATGCATTCGGCATTAGTGCAAAACAGTAAACATCAGAGAACAGAAGGAACACAGTGATAACGACTCCCGTGCAATTTCAGTATCCGGCCCTCCTATTACAGATGAGATGGTACAGTAAACATGAAGCTGTACAGCAGGGGTGTCCAAAGTCTGGCCCTGGGGCCAAATGCGGCCCTCAGACAGATTTTTATCGGCCTGCAGCATCACTCGTAAGAATATATTACTGGTGGCTGGTTGGTACTTGCAGTTTTGCCTTTCACCTGACGGGGGCAGCAGTACTTATACATGGGGCAGTCGTGGCCTGGAGGTTAGGGGTGGTCACCGGCAGGCCACGACTGAAACGTTCACTAGTGTGTGTATATGTGGGTGTTTCACTGCCCCCTATTGTGTATGTTCACTAGAGTGTGTGTATGTGGGTGTTCCACTGCCCCCTAGTGTGTATGTTCACTAGTGTGTGTATATGTGGGTGTTTCACTGCCCCCTAGTGTGTATGTTCACTAGTGTGTGTATATGTGGGTATTTCACTGCCCCCTAGTGTGTATGTTCACTAGAGTGTGTATATGTGGGTGTTTCACTGCCCCCTAGTGTGTATGTTCACTAGTGTATGTGTATATGTGGGTGTTCCACTGCCCCCTAGTGTGTACGTTCACTAGAGTGTGTATATGAGGGTATTTCACTGCCCCCTAGTGTGTATGTTCACTAGTGTGTGTGTATGTGGGTGTTTCACTGCCCCCTAGTGTGTATCTTCATTAGTGTGTGTGTATGTGAGTGTTTTACTGCCCCCTAGTGTGTATGTTCACTAGTGTGTGTATATGAGGGTATTCCACTGCCCCCTAGTGTGTATGTTCACTAGTATATGTGTATATGTGGGTGTTTCACTGCCCCATAGTGTGTATGTTCACTAGTGTGTGTATATGTGGGTGTTTCACAGCCCCCTAGTGTGTATGTTCACTAGAGTGCGTATATGTGGGTGTTCCACTGCCCCCTAGTGTGTATGTTCACTAGAGTGCGTATATGTGGGTGTTCCACTGCCCCCTAGTGTGTATGTTCACTAGTATATGTGTATATGTGGGTGTTTCACTGCCCCCTAGTGTGTATGTTCACTAGTGTGTGTATATGTGGGTGTTTCACAGCCCCCTAGTGTGTATGTTCACTAGAGTGCGTATATGTGGGTGTTCCACTGCCCCCTAGTGTGTATGTTCACTAGTATATGTGTATATGTGGATGTTTCACGGTGGTATAGTGGTCAGCATTGTCTCCACACAGCAAGACGATCTGTGTTTAAGTGTGTGTTGGCCATGCGATGGGCGACCTGTCCATGGTGTACCCCGCCTTCACCCGATGACGCTGGGATTGGCTCCAGCCCCCCTGTGACCCCGACTAGTGGGACAAAGTGGAAGATAATGGACGGATGGATGAACTTAAGAAATATAAGACTTGCTGTTATTGAGTTATGAAGTTTGGTGATGCAGTGACTGAGTGATATACAGTCTACATGATAAACAGCGACCGTACTTAATGCAGGAATGTTGTTCAGACGGACTGTACAGTACTTTGTAACATTGTTTACTCTGTTAATCTCCTTCTGCTGCAATTACAGAAAAATTAAATTAATCAGTTAAATATTTATTCATTCTGTATGTGTGTGTTGTTTTTCATATGTGAAATACAAATGTGCAATAACTTTCCTACTTCTAAAACTCTTACTGCTGTATACAGTATATCTGTACTTAATATTATAGACACAGTCACTTTACACTTTATTCTTCTATTGTAATATATGACTTATATATGTGTACATACTACAAATTTCTTTTATGTTGTAAATTATTATTAGAGTGTTTATTCTTCTATATAAACGGCTGCTACTGTAAAAACTGCAATTTCCCCCTAAAATCAATAAAGTATTCTGATTCTGATACAGTGTATGTATAATTTATGAATAATACTTTTGTAAAGAGAGATCAACCCATAGTTATTTTGGTACTGTCCAATCTGGCCCCCTTTGAAAAAAATTTGGGCACCCCTGCTGTACAGGATTCACTCCGGGCCATAGCCAAGCTACTAGTGGGGGTCTTTTTCCCCCCAACGTGGACATTTTATAGCTTGTTAGTTAATCTCTTTGATAACATTTAAACACAATTGTCATTCTGCTGCCAATAAACAATTAGCCGCGGCTGGATTTCCAACGCAACAATCAAACTGCACTTTGACAACATTGTCTTAATCACTGTAATCACCGTAATTGCATCGTAATTATCGAGGAGCTATTTTAGTCCCCGAAACGATACGGCCGCGTCTGTGTGCTTATTAAACACGCAGCGCGATTTCATTTTAACTGACTATTCTTTGGACCAGAAATGACCCACTTGCCCCCCACAAACAGAACCCCCCCCCCCACACCCAACCTCCCCGCCACCCACCCAACCTCCCCGCCACCCCTCAGCATAGCACAGGAATGGAAATTGTAGGTATGTACCATTACAGCAGTGCAACATTGGCCGGATCTCAGTTTCTCCATATACTGCAGATGTACGACGTCATGAAATGAATTACATTCAAACCAGCAAACCGCACATATACACACACACAAACGACCAACAACACCTTTAACATTTCACACAAACACAACACTAATCACTGGACAAACCAACCCCCCCCCTCCCCCGAGTGGTTCCTCTGAACCAGCAGGTGTGATGTCATCAGGATGCAGGATCTGCGGAAATAAAACAATACAGAGATATTTACATGCTGTCGTTACACACGTCTCCTATCTCTACAATACAAACTTTATAAATATGTTTTCATTCAAATGATTTTGAACCATTTCTACTGATCCGTCATGTGTTCGGCAGGAGTGTTTCAACATACTACCTCAAAAATAATGACCTATTTTCTTGAAATTACCAAATTCATATACAAATATTAATATTTTTTCTCCAAATTTTGATTTAACCATACTGAAAATATTAATTTTCCAGAGAAACTGATTTAATATCTAGAACACTGCCAATTATAATGATGTCATTTTAATTATCTTCCTAAAAAGACTTTATAATATATTTTTCTCTCTGAATTTTGACTTTCCATGCTGAAGAATAATTACATATTTTCCTGGCTTAATATCTAAAACATTTTTTCAAAATATTCTTTATCTTCCTTATGACTTTATAATGTATTTTCCTCCAAACATTGACTTGCCATGTTGAAAAAAATAAATTTATTTTAACACTTATTTTAATGAATAATATCTTAAACTATTGACTATGGTCCCAAAATCCAAAAATGTACTTATCTTGCTGAATTAATTAATTAATTAATAATTAATTTTATTTAATTTTTAACAAATTTAAAAATATTCATTATCTTCTTTAAAATCTTATAATGTCTTTTTTTCCAAACATTGACTTACCATGTTGAAAAAATTATTTATTTTAATAAAACTTGAATAAAACAACCTATACTGAGTAATATTATTATGACTATGTTCCCAAGTCTCGAGATTTTTATCTCCAAATATTTACTTGCCGTGCCAAAATAATGACTTCTTAAAATATAGAATTAGAATCTTAAACAAAGATTTATTTCCTTGTGACTTATTTTCTTCAGAAACTGGCTAAATATCTGAATGAATAATTTTTTTGAAATGTTGATTAACAAATAAAAATATTGGTTATGTTCCCAAAATATCTCAACATTTTCTCAAAATATGTTCAAATAATGACTTATTATCTGAAAATAAGGATGAATTTATTAAGATGACTTAATATCTAAAAAATGACTACTTTTTTAACATATAGAATAATCTCAAAATATTGATTAGATTCCTTTAAAAAGTCTTCTTAGATACATTTTTTTTCCCAAAACACTGACCTACATTGTTGCAATAATGAACTATTTAAAAAATATTTTCCCAAAAATATTGACTTACCATCTCTTTTTTGACTTACCAACTTTTTGAGACTTACTATGTCAAAATAATGACTTTCGTTGTCATAATATTAACTATGTCAAAAAAAAGACTATTTTCAAAATGCTAACTTACTACATCAAAATTATTACTTTCTTTAATACTAACTTACTACATCAAAATAATTACTTTCTTTAATACTAACTTACTACATCAAAATAATTGTTTCTTTAATACTAACTTACTACATCAAAATAATTGTTTCTTTAATAATAACTTACTACATCAAAATAATTGCTTTCTTTAATACTAACTTACTACATCAAAATAATTGCTTTCTTTAATACTAACTTACTACATCAAAATAATTACTTTCTTTAATACTAACTTACTACATCAAAATAACTGCTTTCTTTAATAATAACTTACTACATCAAAATAATTGCTTTCTTTAATACTAACTTACTACATCAAAATAATTACTTTCTTTAATACTAACTTACTACATCAAAATAATTGCTTTCTTTAATACTAACTTACTACATCAAAATAATTACTTTCTTTAATACTAACTTACTACATCAAAATAATTGCTTTCTTTAATACTAACTTACTACATCAAAATAATTGCTTTTTTCAAAATACTAACTTACTACATAAAAAAATACTTTTTTTAATACTAACTTACTACATCAAAATAATTACTTTTTAATACTAACTTACTATTTCAAAATAATTACTTTTTTCAAAATACTAACTTACTACATCAAAATAATGACTTTTTAATACTAATTTACTACATCAAAATAATGACTTTTTTTAAAAATACTAACTTACTATCTCAAAATAACAGTTTATATTCTTGAGATGACTTAATATCTAAAAATTATTGTTTTTGAAATATTGACAGATATCTCAAAATCTCAAAAAGTTGACTTCATAGTGACTTTTCTCAAAACATGCTGAAATATTAAATAAGTTCACCTAAAACAATCACCTATTATAAAATACTAGTATGTTAGAACAATGATTTATTGATTAATTATTATTTTAGAAACAGGCTAAATAAAGAAATTAAAATAGAAAATCTATATGTTAAAATTGATAAAAAAAAATAGTTAGTCAATAATATTTGGGGAGATAAACATGTACCTGGTCACCCTTGTACCTAACCTTGTTTAGAGGAGTGTTTACTGTGACTGGATGACTCGTTACCTCTGTGGTTCAGGCTGCAGAGGGTCTGGCAGTGGAGCTTTGAGCTGAAGCGGTTTCTGTTTCCTCCGCAGCCGCTGTAGACGAAGGGCCGACACTCTCCAGAGCTCAGGTGGAAGTACCAGAGCAGCGCGTAGTCGGAGCAGTGACCCTCGGACATCGGCTCCAGACACGCCTCAGCGACAGAGCCTGCAGAGAGGACCACACGCACCGGGGCTTTACTTTAAGTGTTTTTCAGTTGATCAGCCCTCAGAAAAAATATATATATATCATGGCGTGTACTATGAAGGGTCTGCTGACCTGAGAAGTGACCCCCAAAAATAATGTAGACATTTAATTTTAAGAATCTCCATAATAGCAACTTTACAGGAGAGAACAAAAACTGTCTTGACTTCTAATGTAAGTCAATGGAACCAGAAGTTTTTCCAAGCTATTTTAGAGCATTTCTATTGGTCCATTCATAAAATTCGTAAAATTTTAATACAATGTAAAAAGTAGATGCTGCATTCGGATGATGTAGAAAAATAAAAATCAACAAAAATGAAGATACATAGTTTTCATTCACAATTCCCAGATTTCAAACACACTCTCAGACCCGGTCGCAATATTACTGTATTTGTTGGACGGCATATCTGTTCTGTTACCTGGTATGTGCCTGAAAGCACGTCTCCTCCGTCTCTCTGACTGCAGACGCTCCTCCGCAGCTCCTGCACGGCACAAACAGGTGAGTTCAGCACATTAATCACCTGTTGACTTGAGCTGTTAGTGCTAAGTGCCCTTCACAGCGGCCTCCCTACATGCCCATAATCAAGCTCTTAAACACCAGCAGAGTCTGTGTGGGAGACACTGAGACACAACAGGCTCCAACAACAGAGTGCTTTGTGTAAAGGGGAACTCCATCCCTCAAATTTCAAGCCGGATTTAAACGGTGAAAATGTGTAAACAAGGTCTTTTAGAATGGATTTTGGTGTGACGTGCTCGTTTCTAGAGAGTCAGAACTGTTTACAGTGGTGGTGAATGGAACCAGATGTCTACCTTTAAAAGAGAGAGTAATTACAGTAAATCATTATAAATACACTGTCTGATACCAAAACAAAGCTATACAGTATAACAAACACTGACAGGCTACTAACCACTACACCACCATACTAACCACTACACCACCGTACTAACCACTACACCACCATACTGACCACTACACCACCATACTGACCACTACACCATCATACTAACCACTACACCACCATACTAACCACTACACCACCATACTAACCACTACACCACCATACTAACCACTACACCACCATACTAACCTCTACACCACCGTACTAACCACTACACCACCATACTGACCACTACACCACCATACTAACCACTACACCACCGTACTAACCACTACACCACCATACTGACCACTACACCACCATACTGACCACTACACCATCATACTAACCACTACACCACCATACTAACCTCTACACCACCATACTAACCACTACACCACCATACTAACCACTACACCACCATACTAACCTCTACACCACCATACTAACCACTACACCACCATACTAACCACTACACCACCATACTAACCACTACACCACCGTACTAACCACTACACCACCATACTAATCACTACACCACCATACTGACCACTACACCACCGTACTGACCACTACACCACCGTACTAACCACTACACCACCATACTAACCACTACACCACCATACTGACCACTACACCACCATACTAACCACTACACCACCGCACTAACCACTACACCACCCTACTAACCACTACACCACCGTACTAACCACTACACCACCGTACTAACCACTACACCACCGTACTAACCACTACACCACCATACTAACCACTACACCACCGTACTAACCACTACACCACCGTACTGACCACTACACCACCATACTAACCACTACACCACCGTACTAACCACTACACCACCGTACTAACCACTACACCACCGTACTGACCACTACACCATCGTACTGACCACAAAGTTCAGCCAAAATTTGGTGGAATTCCACTGTAACCTTCTTAATTTTGGTTTTGTTACTGCGGCTGCTGAACACAGGCTAACGCTGCTAATCCACATTCTGATAGGTTGTTTATATTGAGACCCTGTTTGACTTTCCACCAGCAGATCTGAGGGCTGCTGCGTCCGCTGAGCCTTGAAGGAGCTCTGCGTCGGCGTCTTGCGGCTATTTTCCTGCTTCCCCTGGACATTAATGGAACAGCACAGAGTGAAATCTTTCTGGGTGATTAGCCCACACCGGCTCCTGCGCTAGCTCCTCGCATTGCACCTCGTCTGGCACGACGCACCGCTGTTTGGATGCTTTGTCACACTGGAAGCTGACAGCCTGAAGAACAAAGGCGTGCGTGCGGGCTATAATAAGGGCACTGTAGTCATATCATATCAGAAGATCTCAGTAAACAGAGCTGCGCAGACCGAGAGCACCAGACAGGAAGGGCCGTGCTATTTTCAGACTTGTTCATTAGCAGCTCGCTTACTTGTGGCATTGTCGTACGCTGACGTGGGCTCGGGATCTGAAACGGTGGGCGAGGTGGTCGTTTCATCCTCTGCTCCTTCCTCCTCCTTCAGAATGCTCTCTTCATCCGGATCATTGGTGTTCACCACGAGAAGGTAGTCTTTGCCTTGATCACACACAGAACACAGAGCAGCGGTCACACTTGGTTCCTTGAGTACCCCTACCTACCTGTGTACAGGTACACTGTAACACTACCTTCACCTACCTGTGTACAGGTAAACTGTATCACTACCTTTACCTACCTGTGTACAGGTAAACTGTAACACTACCTTCACCTACCTGTGTACAGGTAAACTATAACACTACCTTCACCTACCTGTGTACAGATAAACTGTAACACCACCTTCACCTACCTGTGTACAGGTAACCTGTAAGCTGCTCTGGAAGAGGGTGATAGATGGTAGTGTAGACTGAAGTCATTCACAGAAATTCAAAGGGGAACTTTCATCTCTCGTTTAAAAACATTAATGATGAAACACAGTGTGGCATATGCTTCACTTCTGTTAATGGACTCTCTCTCTCTCCCTCTCTCTCTCTCTCTCTCTCTCTCTCTCTCTCTCTCTCCCTCTCTCTCTATCCCTCTCCCTCTCTCTCTCTCCCTCTCTCTGTCTCCCTCTCTCTCTCTCTCTCTCTCTCTCTCTCCCTCTCTCTATCCCTCTCCCTCTCTCTCTCTCCCTCTCTCTCTCTCTCTCTGTCTCTCTCTCTCTCTCTATCCCTCTCTCTCCCTCTCTGTCTCTCTCTTTCTCCCTCTCTCTCTCTCTCTCTGTCTCTCTCTCTCTCTCTATCCCTCTCTCTCCCTCTCTGTCTCTCTCTTTCTCCCTCTCTCTCTCTCTCTCTCTCTCTCTCTCTCTCTCTCTCTCTCTCTCTCTCTCTCTCTCTGCGTTGTTTGTGAATGACTCCTGGAGGCAGTCTGAGCTCAGCAGTCTCTTCCACTGAGAGAACACTCTAGAACACAACAGATGGTGGAACCCATGGGGTCCCCATACTGCAACAGCAGGGGATTCAGCGCACATAACTGTATACTGAGGAGCACAAATACATACAAATGGGACACAGCCGAGCACGTACCAACAAACCACCCACATAACCTCATCCACTGGCACATACGCTACTGTGCATAAGTCTGAGGCACGTCATCTGATTCTTAAAAGACTTTATCTGATCAATTAGTGTGTGTTCACCAGTAAAAACACCAGATATAATTAGAACAGATGTAAATAATCATACATACAATATAGCGCAAAAGTTGAAGATATTACTATATAAAACTATTATATCCAGACAGGAATCTTTTATTTACTCAGTAAACACTTTATTATTAAATATTAAACAGTATTAATAGAGTAAGTAGAGCTTTTACACTTTATTATTAAATATTAAACAGTAATAATAGAGTAAGTAGTACTTTTCCATACGTCAGTGTGTTTATTTAACTCTTTCCAAGCTTCTTCTAAACAACCCAGTATTATTATCAGTTCTGATCTAATACCTGCTTTGACTGCTCAGTACTTCATTAAGCTAAATCAAGATTTGCTGCTGAAGGAACTGAACACGTTCATACAATGTCTGGGGCGTCCAGGAGAAATCTGGAACCTAACTTTGTTCTTCAAACTGGATCAAGATCTGATCTACTTCTCTCACAATAACATATTCATGTTACTTTGTATTGTATGTATGATTATTTACATCTGTTCTAATCAGATCTGCTGATCTTACTGGTGAACACACACTTACTGATCAGATAAAGGCTTTTAAACTATCAGTTTAGGTGCCACAGAGTTTTACACAGTGGTGTATATCCAATTAAAGGCCATGGGGCCTTAATGAGAATGCTCAGATCGGATGTGGGGTTTTTTGTGCTTCAGACGACCAGAGGTTGATCTGGTTATGACAAAGGTAAGATTATATGTGTTTGGTTCAATCTGGATACAATCTGGATATGCCAAAAAATGGATTTCATGTGTTTTTGTACTGTCCAGACAACAAAAATCCATTTGGATTAGCAAAAAATAGGATTTTATGTGTTTTATTTGTTGTCCAGACTATCAAAATATAATTTGGATAAGCATAAAATTGAATTTCATGTGTTTTTGTTCTGTCCAGATTAGAAAAATCTATAAGGATAAGCATAAAATTGGATTTCAAATTTTTTTTTGCTGTCCAGACTATCAAAAATCAATTTGGATAGGCAACAATTTGGATTTCATATGTTTTTTTACTGACAAAACTATAAAAATCCACAATCTCAATGTGCCAAAAATTAGATTTGGCCTTGCAATCTGAAAAAAAAAAAATCGGAACTGAGCAACGAGGCTTGTGGGCTGTTGGTTAGTCTGGCTGTATTGAGATGTTCAATAGTGGTTTAATTCCACAGAATTAGATACATCTTACAAAAGGAGAGCTTATGTAGTCAGATGCCATAGGCTGGGAGTTGAGCTTGAGCACCACCTGGGGTCTATCTGTGCAGGTACCTATGCTGCAGCAAGTCTGATCTCATGTAATTAGATGTAAAAACAGCATTTTCTACTGATTTCAGACCTCTGAGCTACTGATGTCTACAAGGAACGATATTCATAGACTCACCACACTTCTCCATCACCTCCTTGGTCACAAGGTCTTTCACCTCCTCCACCTACACGGCCGAGACAGAGAAGCAAGGTTCTATATCCATATAAAACTCCATGTATGTTAATTTTATAATAAACCACTGAAAGTCTCTACAATGACTGCAGTTTTACTGAAGATTCAAACTCACTGTAAGTCCTGGATCTCCTTTTTCTCCTCTCCTTCCTTCTACTCCTATACCCCCCTGGAGAGAGAACACAGACGTTGTACAGGGCGACTGAAGCAGGTACGTCTAGACTTATCTTTACAGAACACATGAAAAGCTGAGCTTACATCAGTTCCTCTTTGTCCAGGAATTCCAGGAGGGCCTCTTTGACAAGTCTTCGCTCGGCCTCTTCTACCTTTCTCTCCCTGAGAAGGAGGATACAGTGCGTTAAACACCGACCAGCCACTTTGTTAGGTACACCTCCTCATAGCTATTATGCTCATATTCAGTGTTTATAACTGCAGTTTTATTTCTACTGTTATAGATTTACATGCTTTAATTTCCCCAAACACAACACTTTTCTCATACTGTACGTCTGTATTCACCCTCTGTTAGAGCTCCGGTCTTTATAGGGACCCTGGCTGGTAACACACGTGAGCATTAATATGTTGTAATGACTCTAAATTATTAGGACGTTGTTAAAAATCACTAAAAGTATCAGATTTATTAGATTTTGTGTAAAATCCGCTGCACGTGGGTCTCCATTGTTGTATCTACTGACGTGATCAGCGGGTAGTGACGTCAAATGGTTGCAATAACCGGCCGTCACGCTCGAGCTCAGCTACTAAACATGCTACTGTTCAGTCTTTACAGTTTGAACTAGAACTCAACATTTCTGACATCAGCGGTGACATCACACACCACGTTAGTGTAAATGGTGAACAGAGAGGGTGGAGGAGAGAGTGACACAGTGCTGGAGTTGTTGTGAAGCTGTGTGTTGGTGTTGACGGAGAAGGAGAGTGTCTGTTAAAGGAGCTCCGCTTTCTAGCAGGAAACATTCACGCTCAGTAAACAGCTATATACACTGAACGGGAGTGTCTCTGAGCTTCACACTCCTTTATTAGTGAAGTAGTATGTTCACTACTAAGACTGGACTTTCACCTTCAGGATCCACAAACGAGGAGAAGCAGCTGATGCTAACGCTAAACGTTCTCAGGAGAGAATCCAGCGCATGTTCACGTTCACGGTTCTTCTCGCGGTTCTCCATAATCTGGAGCTTCTGGACTTCCTGTGTGGGGAAACTGTGGCACTGCATTGTGTTTTAGTTTACGTTTAAAACCAACAGCCTCCGTCAAGTCTCTCACCAGTGGTGGTCTACTGAACCACTCCAACTCATCCAGACTGAAGTGAGGAGAGCAGAGCGGGGGTCTTTGGGTAGCCGTGGTGGTCCACACGCTGCTTCACTAACTATTCTCCTTGTTTATGTTTGTGAAGCTGTTTAGACTAATATCAGTCTTTCACTGCCTTTCACTGAAACATCAACAACACAATGTACATGGTTTTCTTTAAGCTGGGTTAGTAACTAACACTCACTCCTTCACACCACAGTCCAGTTCAGACCTGAAACCACCTGACATCATCTACCCAGCAGGCATTGCACATCAGTAATAACGTCTGTGTCCATATGTTAAATATTTAGAATAAAAGAGTTAATTTATTAATAAATCTGATACTTTTGTGATTTTTTACAACATGTCCTAACAATTTAGAGTCAATACACCATATTAAGGCTTACAAGTGTAACAAACCAGGGTTTCCTTTAAGCCCCACCTCCAGTAAGCGAGTGTGCTCTGATTGGTCAGCTTACCCACTCTGTTCTGGCTGGCTATCTGTCAGCGGTATCCTGCTATAAGCTCACCCCCACATCACTGCGGCTGTGCTGTATCAGTTTGAGCCAGAGTCAGACACCTGAAAGTCCGGCAGATCCAGTTCATAGATCCACCTTTGTCAGCTAGACTGGAGCAGGACGTTGGCCAGTTTTTACTGTTCTAGCTCTCTGTGTGTTGTGTGAGGAAGCTCCGAACTTGTCGGTAGGCGTGCAATAAGGATTTTGTCACGAGATGATGTCACCTTGTAACAGAGAAAAGGGCTGGAATTCCAACAGGCTGCTGAGAAACCTGGTTTTTGTGGGGGAGTGCTTCTCCAGCAGAACGTTTACATGCACAAAAAAGCTACAACACATTGAAGGAAAGTAAAGAGCTGGAAAAAAGCAAAACAGGTCCCCCTGATTTTTTTTTCGTTTTTTAAGCTTTATGTACTAATGTCACATGGACAACTTCAAAAAAAGGAGGTCCAGCTCAATGTTGAGTTCCCAAATGATCCCAAAATCAGCATCATACTGATGAAGATATGATGACAATAATACACAGACTGCAAAAAATGATAAAACATCAAAACTTTAGTCTGTGTTTCTCATAATGAGCTGTTATTAGAATTATGTAAACTTTGCAAGATTGGTTTACTTTTTTCTAGACGTTTTTACTTGTTTTATGTAACTGTATCTTATAAAAATGTCCACTGGAAGATCAATATTTCCTAAAATAAGCAAATTTATTAACTTTATTTCTTTACTTTCTTTAAAAAAAAGAAAACTTAAAAAAAAGAAACTCGTAATGTTTTTACAATAGATTCATAATGACAAATACTGGATCTATGGCTACAATTACTCTGTTTCACTGACCAAATTCACAAGAGCTGCATGCAAACATGGAATACTTGTCCAAAGACCGGCCTCATTAATACCTTAGCTCCAACTTCCCCTTTGGGCCCAACTGGTCCAGGTCGGCCGGGGGCTCCAATAGCCCCCACTGCACCGGGTGATCCTTTAAAGCCTGGGAAACCTGGAAAACCTGCGACTCCCTTTAGAGAAACACAGGGTCAGCATTCATACTTAGTCTATTACTGCCAGTGATATCACACCCCATCTCCATTTTTGGGGGATTTTAAGTTTAAACTCCAAATTTGTTGACTGGACCAATAAAAATGCTCAAAACTAAGGGTGTTTCACTGCTCACTAGTGTGTGTATATATGGGTGTTTCACTGCTCACTAGTGTGTGTATATATGGGTGTTTCACTGCTCACTAGTGTGTGTATATGTGGGTGTTTCACTGCTCACTAGTGTGTGTATATATGGGTGTTTCACTGCTCACTAGTGTGTGTATATGTGGGTGTTTCACTGCTCACTAGTGTGTGTATATATGGGTGTTTTACTGCTCACTAGTGTGTGTATATGTGGGTGTTTCACTGCTCACTAGTGTGTGTATATATGGGTGTTTTACTGCTCACTAGTGTGTGTATATGTGGGTGTTTCACTGCTCACTAGTGTGTGTATATGTGGGTGTTTCACTGCTCACTAGTGTGTGTATATGTGGGTGTTTTACTGCTCACTAGTGTGTGAATATGTGGGTGTTTCACTGCTCACTAGTGTATGTATATGTGGGTGTTTCACTGCTCACTAGTGTGTGTATATGTGGGTGTTTCACTGCTCACTAGTGTGTGTATATGTGGGTGTTTCACTGCTCACTAGTGTGTGTATATATGGGTGTTTCACTGCTCACAAATGTGTGTATATATGGGTGTTTCACTGCTCACTAGTGTGTGTATATAAGGGTGTTTCACTGCTCACTAGTGTGTGTATATGTGGATGTTTCACTGCTCACTAGTGTGTGTATATGTAGGAGTTTCACGGCTCACTAGTGTGTGTTTATGTGGGTGTTTCTCTGCTCACTAGTGTGTGTATATGTGGGTGTTTCACTGCTCAGTGTGTGTATGTGGGTGTTTCACTGCTCACTAGTGTGTGTATGTGGGTGTTTCACTGCTCACTAGTGTATGTGTGTATGTGGGTGTTTCACTGCTCACTAGTGTATGTGTGTATGTGGGTGTTTCACTGCTCACTAGTGTGTGTATATATGGGTGTTTCACTGCTCAGAAGTGTGTGTATATGTGGATGTTTCACTGCTCACTAGTGTGTGTATATGTGGATGTTTCACTGCTCACTAGTGTGTGTATATGTGGATGTTTCACTGCTCACTAGTGTGTGTATGTGGGTGTGTCACTGCTCACTAGTGTATGTGTGTATGTGGGTGTTTCACTGCTCACATGTGTGTGTATATATAGGTGTTTCGCTGCTCACTAGTGTGTGCATATATGGATGTTTCACTGCTCACTAGTGTGTGTATATATGGGTGTTTTACTGCTCACTAGTGTGTGTATATATGGGTGTTTCACTGCTCACTAGTGTGTGTATATATGGGTGTTTCACTGCTCACTAGTGTGTGTATATGTGGGTGTTTCACTGCTCACTAGTGTGTGTATATATGGGTGTTTCACTGCTCACAAGTGTGTGTATATGTGGATGTTTCACTGCTCACTAGTGTGTGTATATGTGGATGTTTCACTGCTCACTAGTGTGTGTATATGTGGATGTTTCACTGCTCACTAGTGTGTGTATGTGGGTGTGTCACTGCTCACTAGTGTATGTGTGTATGTGGGTGTTTCACTGCTCACATGTGTGTGTATATATAGGTGTTTTACTGCTCACGAGTGTGTGCATATATGGATGTTTCACTGCTCACTAGTGTATGTGTGTATGTGGGTGTTTCACTGCTCACTAGTGTGTGTATATATGGGTGTTTCACTGCTCACAAATGTGTGTATATATGGGTGTTTCACTGCTCACTAGTGTGTGTATATAAGGGTGTTTCACTGCTCACTAGTGTGTGTATATGTAGGAGTTTCACTGCTCACTAGTGTGTGTATATGTAGGTGTTTCACTGCTCAGTAGTGTGTGTATATATGGGTTTTTCACTGCTCACTAGTGTGTGTTTATGTGGGTGTTTCTCTGCTCACTAGTGTGTGTATATGTGGGTGTTTCACTGCTCACTAGTGTATGTGTGTATGTGGGTGTTTCACTGCTCATTAGTGTGTGTGTGTGTATGTGGGTGTTTCACTGCCCCCTAGTATATGTGTGTGTGTGTGTGGGTGTTTCACTGTCCCCTAGTGTGTGTGTGTGTATGTGGATGTTTCACTGCTCACTAGTGTGTGTGTGTGTGTGTGTGGGTATTTCACTGTCCCCTAGTGTGTGTGTGTGTGTGTGTTTCACTGTCCCCTAGTGTGTGCGTGTGTGTGTGTGTGTGTGTATGTATGTGGATGTTTCACTGTCCCCTAGTGTGTGTGTATGTGTGTGTGTGAGAGAGAGAGTGTGTATGTGAGTGTTTCACTGTCCCCTAGTGTGTGTGTGTGTATGTATGTGGGGGTTTCACTTCTCACTAGTGTGTGTGTGTGTGTGTGTGTGTGTGTGTTTGTGCATGTGGGTGTTTCACTGCGCACTCTAGTGTGTGTGTATGTGTGTTTGTGTATGTGGGTGTTTCACTGTATGGGTGTGTGTGTGTGTGTGTGTTTGTGCATGTGGGTGTTTCACTGCTCACTAGTATGTGTGTGTATTTGTGTTTGTGTATGTGGGTGTTTCACTGTGTGTGTGTGTTTGTGCATGTGGGTGTTTCACTGTGTGTGTGTGTGTGTGTGTGTGTGTGTGTGTGTGTGTGTGTGTTTGTGCATGTGGGTGTTTCACTGTGTGTGTGTGTGTGTGTGTGTGTGTGTGTGTGTGTGTGTGTTTGTGCATGTGGGTGTTTCACTGTGTGTGTGTGTGTGTGTGTGTGTGTGTGTGTGTGTGTGTGTGAGTATTTTACTGACCTCTAAGGAACGTATTTATGGATTCTGTTAGTGAGATTAAAGTTAATATATGCGAGGTTTACCTTCTCTCCCTTTTTCCCTGGAGCCCCATCCAGTCCGTTCAGGCCTCCGTCTCCTTTATCTCCCTACAATCAATCAATCAATTAATAATTTACATTTTAGGGAAATAAATAGACATTTGATCATTTTACTGTTACTCAGATCTTAGATTTCATGTTAATGATGCTGATGATGGTGGGCACCAGGACGAAGATGGTCATTATATTGGTGGCACTTACTTTTCGTCCAGGGAGTCCATTCAGTCCAGGGATGCCAGGTGTGCCAGGCTCTCCAGAACTGCCCTGCGTTTGACATTCATGTTAAATCCAGTTACATGATTAAGAGTCATACTTTATTACTCTGTTGTTTAATGATCAGGACCCCCACAGGACCACCACACTAGTGTATGTGGGTGTTTCACTGCTCCCTCTTGTGTGTGTTTTCACTAGTGTGTGTGTATGTTGATGTTTCCCTGCTCACTAGTGTATGTAGGTGTTTCACTACCCCTTATTGTGTGTGTTTTCACTAGTGTGTGTGTATGTGGGCGTTTCACTGCTCACTAGTTTTTATGTATGTTGATGTTTCCCTGCTCACCAGTGTATGTGGGTGTTTCACTACCCCTTATTGTGTGTGTTGTTACTAGTGTGTACGTATGTGGGTGTTTCACTGCTCACTAGTGTGTATTTATGTTTATGTTTCACTGCTCACTAGTGTATATGGGTGTTTCACTACTCCCTGTTGTGTGTCTTTCCACTAGTGTGTGTATATATAGGTGTTTCACTGCCCCTTATTGTGTGTGTTTTCACTAGTGTGTGTGTATGTGGGTGTTTAACTACCCTTTATTGTGCGTGTTTTCACTAGTGTGTGGGTATATGGGGGTTTCACTGCCCCATCTTGTGTGTGTGTATGTGGGTGTTTCACTACCCCTTATTGTGTGTGTTTTCACTAGTGTCTGTGTAAGTGGGTGTTACACTGCCCCCTGTTGTGTGTGTTTTCACTAGTGTGTGTGTATGTGGTTGTTTCACTGCTCACTAGAGTGTATGTATGTCGATTGTTCACTGCTCACTAGTGTGTGTGTGTGTTTCACTGCCCCTTAGTGTGTGTGTGTATTCACTAGTGTGTGTGTATGTGGGCGTTTCACTGCTCACTAGTGTGTATTTATGTTGATGTTTCACTGCTTACTAGTGTATATGGGTGTTTCACTACTCCCTGTTGTGTGTCTTTCCATTAGTGTGTCTATATATAGGTGTTTCACTACCCCTTGTGTGTGTTTTTACTAGTGTGTGTGTATGTGGGTGTTTCACTGCCCCTTATTATGTGTGTTTTCACTAGTGTGTGTGTATGTGCGTTTCACTGCCACCTGTTTTGTGTGTTTTCACTAGTGTGTGTTTGTGTGTGTGTGTGTATGTGTGTTTCACTGTACAGAAGGGTTAAACGTGGAGGTGAAACTCCTCCGTGTACAAATGGCTAAGAGTTCTAAATTCTAAATGTTTTGCTGCAGCTGTAAGGAATACCTGTTCTCCATCTAGTCCTGGGCTGCCCATCCGCCCCGGTAAGCCTCGGAAGCCCTGAAGTGAAACAGGTCCAGGTGGTGAACGTCGGATGTGAGATTGATTTTTACACTAAAGTATAAATTCTGTATAGAATAGCTTGGGGCTGCAGGTTAGAGCTCTACCTTTTCTCCATTAATGCCTTTATCCCCCGGCAAACCGTGCTCTCCTTTCTCGCCCTGCACACCAGAGCCACAAGAAAAGAGGCAGTGTTATGAAATCCCGCCTCAGACTTCAACCCAACTTTAATATCCATAATAGCATCTACTGCAGTGTGCTACTGATTGCAGGTGTGAACTTCAATCTTACCTGGTCACCCTTTTGGCCTTGCAGACCCGTGTCTCCCTTGTCACCTTTTTCACCGTCCAGTCCATCTCTTCCATTACGCCCCTGTTAAAGGAGACATCACCAATTTACCAACGAGGGAGTTTAAAACTTTACACACAACCACGACAATAACCAGCAACCAGAACATTTACACACAACAACACCAACCAGCAACCAGAACATTTACACACAACCACAACACCAACCAGCAACCAGAACATTTACACACAACCACAACACCAACCAGCAACCAGAACATTTACACACAACCACAACACCAACTAGCAACCAGAACATTTACACACAACCACAACACCAACCAGCAACCAGAACATTTACACACAACCACAACACCAACCAGCAACCAGAACATTTACACACAACCACAACACCAACCAGCAACCAGTACATTTACACACAACCACAACCAGCAACCAGAACATTTACACACAATCACAACACCAACCAGCAACCAGAACATTTACACACAACCACAACACCAACCAGCAACCAGAACATTTACACACAACCACAACACCAACCAGCAACCAGAACATTTACACACAACCACAACATCAACCGGCAAACCAGAACATTTACACACAACCACAACACCAACCGGCAACCAGAACATTTACACACAACCACAACACCAACCGGCAACCAGAACATTTACACACAACCACAACACCAACCGGCAACCAGAACATTTACACACAACCACAACACCAACCGGCAACCAGAACATTTACACACAACCACAACACCAACCGGCAACCAGAACATTTACACACAACCACAACACCAACCGGCAACCAGAACATTTACACACAACCACAACACCAACCAGCAACCAGAACATTTACACACAACCACAACACCAACCAGCAACCAGAACATTTACACACAACCACAACACCAACCAGCAACCAGAACATTTACACACAACCACAACATCAACCAGCAACCAGAACATTTACACACAACCACAACACCAACCAGCAACCAGAACATTTACACACAACCACAACAACAACCAGCAACCAGAACATTTACACACAACCACAACATCAACCAGCAACCAGAACATTTACACACAACCACAACACCAACCAGCAACCAGAACATTTACACACAACCACAACATCAACCAGCAACCAGAACATTTACACACAACCACAACACCAACCAGGAACCAGAACATTTACACACAACCACAACACCAACCAGCAACCAGAACATTTACACACAACCACAACAACACCAACTAGCAACCAGAACATTTACACACAACCACAACAACAACCAGCAACCAGAACATTTACACACAACCACAACACCAACCAGCAATCAGAACATTTACACACAACCACAACACCAACCAGCAACCAGAACATTTACACAAAACCAAAACACCAACCAGCAACCAGAACATTTACACACAACCACAACACCAACCAGCAACCAGAACATTTACACACAACCACAACACCAACCAGCAACCAGAACATTTACACACAACCACAACACCAACCAGCAACCAGAACATTTACACACAACCACAACACCAACCAGGAACCAGAACATTTACACACAACCACAACACCAACCAGCAACCAGAACATTTACACACAACCACAACACCAACCAGCAACCAGAACATTTACACACAACCACAACAACAACCAGCAACCAGAACATTTACACACAACCACAACACCAACCGGCAACCAGAACATTTACACACAACCACAACCAGCAACCAGAACATTTACACACAACCACAACACCAACCGGCAACCAGAACATTTACACACAACACCAACCAGCAACCAGAACATTTACACACAACCACAACCAGCAACCAGAACATTTACACACAACCACAACAACCAGCAACCAGAACATTTAAACACAACCACAACCACAACATCAACCAGCAACCAGAACATTTACACACAACCACAACACCAACCAGCAACCAGAACATTTACACACAACCACAACAACAACCAGCAACCAGAACATTTACACACAACCACAACATCAACCAGCAACCAGAACATTTACACACAACCACAACACCAACCAGCAACCAGAACATTTACCCACAACCACAACATCAACAGCAACCAGAACATTTACACACAACCACAACACCAACCAGCAACCAGAACATTTACACACAACCACAACACCACCAGCAACCAGAACATTTACACACAACCACAACAACACCAACTAGCAACCAGAACATTTACACACCAACCACAACAAACAACCAGCAACCAGAACATTTACAACACAACCACAACACCAACCAGCAATCAGAACATTTACACACAACCACAACACCAAACCAGCAACCAGAACATTTACACAAAACCAAAACACCAACCAGCAACCAGAACATTTACACACAACCACAACACCAACCAGCAACCAGAACATTTACACACAACCACAACACCAACCAGCAACCAGAACATTTACACACAACCACAACACCAACCAGCAACCAGAACATTTACACACAACCACAACACCAACCAGCAACCAGAACATTTACACACAACCACAACACCAACCAGCAACCAGAACATTTACACACAACCACAACAACAACCAGCAACCAGAACATTTACACACAACCACAACACCAACCGGCAACCAGACATTTACACACAACCACAACCAGCAACCAGAACATTTACACACAACCACAACACCAACCGGCAACCAGAACATTTACACACAACACCAACCAGCAACCAGAACATTTACACACAACCACAACCAGCAACCAGAACATTTACACACAACCACAACAACCAGCAACCAGAACATTTAAACACAACCACAACCACAACACCAACCGGCAACCAGAACATTTACACACAACCACAACCAGCAACCAGAACATTTACACACAACCACAACACCAACCAGCAACCAGAACATTTACACACAACCACAACACCAACCAGCAACCAGAACATTTACACACAACCACAACACCAACCAGGAACCAGAACATTTACACACAACCACAACACCAACCAGCAACCAGAACATTTACACACAACCACAACACCAACCAGCAACCAGAACATTTACACACAACCACAACAACAACCAGCACCCAGAACATTTACACACAACCACAACACAACCGGCAACCAGAACATTTACACACAACCACAACCAGCAACCAGAACATTTACACACAACCACAACACCAACCGGCAACCAGAACATTTACACACAACACCAACCAGCAACCAGAACATTTACACACAACCACAACCAGCAACCAGAACATTTACACACAACCACAACAACCAGCAACCAGAACATTTACACACAACCACAACACCAACCAGCAATCAGAACATTTACACACAACCACAACCCCAACCAGCAACCAAAACATTTACACACAAGTCAGGGTCTGCTCTGACTGTGAGACTGAGCACTGTGAGTGTAGTGGGTGGTGGAGTGGTGAGGGTCTGCTCTGACTGTAAGACTGAGCACTGTGAGTGTTGGGGGTTGTGTAGTGGTGAGGGTCTGCTCTGACTGTAAGACTGAGCACTGTGAGTGTTGGGGGTGGTGGAGTGGTGAGGGTCTGCTCTGACTGTGAGACTGAGCACTGTGAGTGTTGGGGTGGTGGAGTGGTGAGGGTCTGCTCTGACTGTGAGACTGAGCACTGTGAGTGTTGGGGGTCGTGGAGTGGTGAGGGTCTGCTCTGACTGTGAGACTGAGCACTGTGAGTGTTGGGGGTCGTGGAGTGGCGAGGGTCTGCTCTGACTGTGAGACTGAGCACTGTGAGTGTTGGGGGTCGTGGAGTGGCGAGGGTCTGCTCTGACTGTGAGACTGAGCACTGTGAGTGTTGGGGGTCGTGGAGTGGTGAGGGTCTGCTCTGACTGTGAGACTGAGCACTGTGAGTGTTGGGGGTCGGTGGAGTGGTGAGAGTCTGCTCTGACTGTGAGGACTGAGCACTGTGAGTGTTGGGGGGTGGTGGAGTGGTGAGGGGTCTGCTCTGACTGTGAGACTGAGCACTGTGAGTGTAGTGGGTGGTGGAGTGGTGAGGGTCTGCTCTGACTGTGAGACTGAGCACTGTGAGTGTAAGTGGGTCGTGGAGTGGGTGAGGTCTGCTCTGACTGTGACACCTGAGCACTGTGAGTGTTGGGGGTGGTGGAGTGGTGAGGGTCTGCTCTGACTGGTGAGACTGAGCACTGTGAGTGTTGGGGGTGGTGGAGTGGTGAGGGTCTGCTCTGACTGTGAGACTGAGCACTGTGAGTGTAGTGGGTCGTGGAGTGGTGAGGGTCTGCTCTGACTGTGAGACTGAGCACTGTGAGTGTAGTGGGTGGTGGAGTGGTGAGGGTCTGCTCAGACTGTGAGACTGAGCTCTGTGAGTGTAGTGGGTCGTGGAGTGGTGAGGGTCTGCTCTGACTGTGAGACTGAGCACTGTGAGTGTTGGGGGTCGTGGAGTGGTGAGGGTCTGCTCTGACTGTGAGACTGAGCACTGTGAGTGTAGTGGGTCGTGGAGTGGTGAGGGTCTGCTCTGACTGTGACACTGAGCACTGTGAGTGTAGTGGGTGGGGGGAGTGGTGAGGGTCTGCTCTGACTGTGAGACTGAGCACTGTGAGTGTAGTGGGTGGTGGAGTGGTGAGGGTCTGCTCTGACTGTGAGACTGAGCACTGTGAGTGTAGTGGGTTATGGAGTGGTGAGGGTCTGCTCTGACTGTGAGACTGAGCACTGTGAGTGTAGTGGGTGGTGGAGTGGTGAGGGGTCTGCCCTGACTGAGAGACTGAGCACTGTGAGTGTAGTGGGTCGTGGAGTGGTGAGGGTCTGCTCTGACTGTGAGACTGAGCACTGTGAGTGTAGTGGGTCGTGGAGTGGTGAGGGTCTGCTCTGACTGTGAGACTGAGCACTGTGAGTGTAGTGGGTGGTGGAGTGGTGAGGGTCTGCTCTGACTGTGACACTGAGCACTGTGAGTGTAGTGGGTGGTGGAGTGGTGAGGGTCTGCTCTGAGTGTGAGACTGAGCACTGTGAGTGTAGTGGGTCGTGGAGTGGTGAGGGTCTGCTCTGACTGTGACACTGAGCACTGTGAGTGTTGGGGGTCGTGGAGTGGTGAGGGTCTGCTCTGACTGTGAGACTGAGCACTGTGAGTGTAGTGGGTGGTGGAGTGGTGAGGGTCTGCTCTGACTGTGAGACTGAGCACTGTGAGTGTAGTGGGTGGTGGAGTGGTGAGGGTCTGCTCTGACTGTGAGACTGAGCACTGTGAGTGTAGTGGGTGGTGGAGTGGTGAGGGTCTGCTCTGACTGTGAGAGCTGAGCACTGTGAGTGTAGTGGGTCGTGGAGTGGTGAGGGTCTGCTCTGACTGTGAGACTGAGCACTGTGAGTGTAGTGGGTGGTGGAGTGGTGAGGGTCTGCTCTGACTGTGAGACTGAGCACTGTGAGTGTTGGGGGTCGTGGAGTGGTGAGGGTCTGCTCTGACTGTGAGACTGAGCACTGTGAGTGTAGTGGGTGGTGGAGTGGTGAGGGTCTGCTCTGACTGTGACACTGAGCACTGTGAGTGTTGGGGGTCGTGGAGTGGTGAGGGTCTGCTCTGACTGTGAGACTGAGCACTGTGAGTGTTGGGGGTCGTGGAGTGGTGAGGGTCTGCTCTGACTGTGAGACTGAGCACTGTGAGTGTAGTGGGTGGTGGAGTGGTGAGGGTCTGCTCTGACTGTGAGGACTGAGCACTGTGAGTGTTGGGGGTCGTGGAGTGGTGAGGGTCTGCTCTGACTGTGAGACTGAGCACTGTGAGTGTAGTGGGTGGTGGAGTGGTGAGGGTCTGCTCTGACTGTGAGACTGAGCACTGTGAGTGTTGGGGGTCGTGGAGTGGTGAGGGTCTGCTCTGACTGTGAGACTGAGCACTGTGAGTGTAGTGGGTGGTGGAGTGGTGAGGGTCTGCTCTGACTGTGACACTGAGCACTGTGAGTGTTGGGGGTCGTGGAGTGGTGAGGGTCTGCTCTGACTGTGAGACTGAGCACTGTGAGTGTTGGGGGTCGTGGAGTGGTGAGGGTCTGCTCTGACTGTGAGACTGAGCACTGTGAGTGTAGTGGGTGGTGGAGTGGTGAGGGTCTGCTCTGACTGTGAGAGTGAGCACTGTGAGTGTTGGGGGTCGTGGAGTGGTGAGGGTCTGCTCTGACTGTGAGACTGAGCACTGTGAGTGTTGGGGGTGGTGGAGTGGTGAGGGTCTGCTCTGACTGTGAGTCTGGATAGCCAAACTTACCTCTCATTAGATTTACATTATGATTGGGTGAGTGTGTAATAATGGTCACAGTCCTACTATTTTAGGCACCTTTATTCAAGTCTGTTGCTTGTTTTTTTAACTCTCAAAAATCAAGTATTATAATAGTGAACTGCTGAAACTCACCACTTCTCCATTGATACCCGGCTCTCCAGACTCGCCCTGCAGACAGAATCACAGAAAAAGGGACTGAAAACGGACTGAGAGCAAAGGTTTAGGTGCTGTTGGTCAACGTTCATGCTTACAGGTGTACACATCCTCCACAGAGAACGCTTTTTAATACACAGTTACTGTTTATTTACTGAACTTAATATACTGGAAAAATATAACCAATGCAAAAGTTACAGTGCATGTAAGATTTTATGTTTTATTTATTCTCAAAATGTTAATTCCAGAAAATACATACAAACTGTGGCCTAAATGTGCAGGAAAAAGTTCTATTTATATATATCCTTTAGCCCAGCTTAAGGTAAGAGTGTATCAGTTCTCATCTAATACCTGCTTTGACTGCTCAGTACTTCATTAAGCTAAATCAAGATTTGCTGCTGAAGGAACTGAACACATTCATACAATGTCTGGAGCGTCCAGGAGAAATCTGGAACCTAACTTTGTTCTTCAAACTGGATCAAGATCTGATCTACTTCTCTCACAATAACATATTCATGTTACTTTGTATTGTATGTATGATTATTTACATCTGTTCTAATCAGATCTGTTGTTCTTACTGGTGAACACACACTTATTGATCAGATTAAGACAGTAGTAGTCTAGGTCTAAGTTTCTCAGAGAAACTACTGATCAGTTCCAGATCTCACCTTTTGTCCTACAGGGCCTCGAGCTCCGAAGGGCCCCATTTTTCCTTTAGTCCCAGCCTCGCCCTTCAGACCCTGCCAATACATCACATCCATCACCGACAAGAAGTTTCTTATGTGACCAACGCGACTTCATGACATCACTGACTCGGGTGAGTCAGCGGCAGTTACAATCATTTAATTAACGCTTTTTATCACCGAGAATTTAATTAATACCATTTATCACCGGAAATATTTATTTGATGCACTAAACAGCCCACTGGGAGCGCCGTCTCGTTTTCAGTGGGGTCTTTTCTCACACAGGCATGCAATTATAAACAAGACAAAAATAACAGGGGCGTCATCACAACAGGCACAGAGAACAACATTAAACAGCCATCAGTGAAGCGGCCGTCCAGCAGCGCTCTGCAGCGGCTTAGCTGACCAACAGCTGCAGTTTAACTACCGTCTGAAAGCCCCTCGCTAGCCAGTGACGCAGGTTACACTGAATCCAGCAGATTCAACCAAAGAAAAACAAAACAGAGAAACAGAGTAATAGTCTATATCTTCCATATCCTGAGGAACGAAATGAAGCCAGAGGGTGCAGGAAGTGGAAGTACCACCAGATATCAGAACTGCTGGACTGCAACTTCCATAAAAACCTTTGAACAATGTTCATAGTTCTGCATAATTAAATGGTTGAGATGTAAACAGAGTGATTTCGAGTGGTTTGGTGTGTCTGAACTGTTTACAGTGGTGGTCAATGGAACCAGACATTCACCTCGTTATATGAAATGGAAATGACACAGGGTGGCATGGTGGTGTAGTGGTTAGTACGGTGGTGTAGTGGTTAGTATGGTGGTGTAGTGGTTAGTATGGTGGTGTAGTGGTTAGTATGGTGGTGTAGTGGTCAGTATGGTAGTGTAGTGGTTAGTATGTGTGTGTAGTGGTTAGTACGGTGGTGTAGTGGTTAGTATGGTGGTGTAGTGGTTAGTATGGTGGTGTAGTGGTTAGTATGGTTTGTAGTGGTCAGTATGGTAGTGTAGTGGTTAGTATGGTGGTGTAGTGGTTAGTATTAGTGGTGTAGTGGTTAGTACGGTGGTGTAGTGGTTAGTATGGTGGTGTAGTGGTTAGTACGGTGGTGTAGTGGTTAGTATGGTGGTGTAGTTAGTATGGTGGTGTAGTGGTTAGTATGGTGGTGTAGTGGTTAGTATGGTGGTGTAGTGGTTAGTATGGTGGTGTAGTGGTTAGTATGTGGTGTAGTGGTTAGTATGGTAGTGTAGTGGTTAGTATGGTGGTGTAGTGGTTAGTACGGTGGTGTAGTGGTTAGTATGGTGGTGTAGTGGTTAGTACGGTGGTGTAGTGGTTAGTATGGTGGTGTAGTGGTTAGTAAGGTGGTGTAGTGGTCAGTACGGTGGTGTAGTGGTAGTAAGGTGGTGTAGTGGTTAGTATCGGTGGTGTAGTGGTTAGTAAGGTGGTGTAGTGGTAGTCTGGTGGTTGTAGTGGTTAGCACTCGGTGGTGTAGTGGTTAGTACGGTGGTGTAGTGGTTAGTACGGTGGTGTAGTGGTTAGTACTGGTGGTTTGTAGTGGTTAGTATGGTTGTGTAGTGGTTAGTACGGTGGTGTAGTGGTTAGTCTGGTGGTGTAGTGGTTAGTATCGGTGGTGTAGTGGTTAGTACGGTGGTTGTAGTGGTTAGTATGGTGGTGTAGTGGTTAGTATGTGGTGTAGTGGTTAGTACGGTGGTGTAGTGGTTAGTATCGGTGGTGTAGTGGTTAGTATGGTGGTTGTAGTGGTTAGTACGGTGGTGTAGTGGTTAGTACTGGTGGTGTAGGTGGTTAGTACGGTGGTGTAGTGGTTAGTACGGTGGTGTAGTGGTTAGTATGGTGGTGTAGTGGTTAGTATGGTGGTGTGTAGTGGTTAGTATGGTGGTGTAGTGGTTAGTACGGTGATGTAGTGGTTAGTACGGTGGTGTAGTGGTTAGTGTGGTGGTGTAGTGGTTAGTATGGTGGTGTAGTGGTTAGTATGGTGGTGTAGTGGTTAGTATGGTGGTGTAGTGGTTAATACGGTGGTGTAGTGGTCAGTACGGTGGTGTAGTGGTCAGTATGGTGGTGTAGTGGTTAGTATGGTGGTGTAGTGGTTAGTACGGTAGTGTAGTGGTTAGTATGGTGGTGTAGTGGTTAGTATGGTGGTGTAGTGGTTAGTATGGTGGTGTAGTGATCAGTATGGTAGTGTAGTGGTTAGTATGGTGGTGTAGTGGTTAGTATGGTGGTGTAGTGGTCAGTATGGTAGTGTAGTGGTTAGTATGGTGGTGTAGTGGTTAGTATGGTGGTGTAGTGGTTAGTACGGTGGTGTAGTGGTTAGTACGGTGGTGTAGTGGTTAGTATGGTGGTGTAGTGGTTAGTACGGTGGTGTAGTGGTTAGTACGGTGAGTGTAGTGGTTAGTATGGTGGTGTAGTGGTCAGTACGGTGGTGTAGTGGTTAGTATGGTGGTGTAGTGGTTAGTATGGTGGTGTAGTGGTTAGTACGGTGGTGTAGTGGTTAGTACGGTGGTGTAGTGGTTAGTACGGTGGTGTAGTGGTTAGTATGGTGGTGTAGTGGTTAGTATGGTGGTGTAGTGGTTAGTATGGTGGTGTAGTGGTTAGTATGGTGGTGTAGTGGTTAGTACGGTGGTGTAGTGGTTAGTATGGTGGTGTAGTGGTTAGTACGGTGGTGTAGTGGTTAGTATGGTGGTGTAGTGGTTAGTACGGTGGTGTAGTGGTTAGTACGGTGGTGTAGTGGTTAGTATGGTGGTGTAGTGGTCAGTATGGTGGTGTAGTGGTTAGTAATGGTGGTGTAGTGGTTAGTATGGTGGTGTAGTGGTTAGTATGGTGGTGTAGTGGTTAGTATGGTGGTGTAGTGGTTAGTACGGTGGTGTAGTAGTACCAGGTTCTCCGGTTTCCTCCCACAGTCCAAACACATACATGTCAGGATTCTCACTATAAACTGCCCGTAGGTGTGAGTGTGTGTGTGAGTGTGTGTTGGCCATGCGATGGACTGGTGACCTGTCCATGGTGTATCCCGCCTTCGCCCAATGACACTGGGATTGGCTCCATCTTATGTCCAGTATACATAGTTGTATGATAGTTGTATGAACGTTACATCTTAAAACGCATTTAAATCTATTCACGGTACATGAATACAATACCAACCGCCACCTCACCGTCCTCTCTGATCAGGAGATCTACTGTGTACTGAAGCATTTAGCTGACCTTCACTCCTGGAGGCCCATCTTCTCCCTTCTCGCCTTTATCTCCATCAAATCCTGGAGGTCCTCGTTCCCCCTGAGAAACAGACCACATGCTAGTCAAATCCTACTGATTAGGAGTGTAAGAAAATATCATACATGTCAAATATCACAATATCATGTTCTGTGATACTGTATGGACAGTATCTAGTTATCTAGTTTGTGTTGTGTTTAAACCCCAATCACTAGATGGCAGCATACTTCACCACTGGATTTCACCACTAATATTAGTATTAGCATATTGTGGTGTGTTTTTTATACTATGACTGTTTTCCTAAAATTTGATGTACACCATCACAACATATCGCCGCTTACAGTATCACAATATATCGCAACATCTAGTATCGTATCACCAGGGTCTCACCAGCACACTGGATATACTCCACAGATCTATTAACAGGTAAAACAAACATGACAAGTAAAACCTCTTACCGCGTCTCCTTTTAACCCTTTATATCCACGTGGCCCGGGCATGGACAGAGGACTCCCCTGGGCAGAAACAATGAGAAGAAGGATGATGAGCCCAACATGATTGGCAGCTAATGATTCTTATATGATAAGGAAGCTCTTACTCGTTCTCCTCTATTGCCGGGTACACCTCTGTCACCCTGTGGAAGAAACGTGTGAATATTTAGAGCAGCACTACGTACGATCTGAGTGTTAAAATATGATTAGGGTGATGAGGGTGGGCCGCTGTAGAGCCTGAACTAATTATTTGAAGCTTTTCACGTCACCTTGTACATCTTTGCGCATTAACGTCACACGCGCAGGCTTAAAAAGAAGATCCGGCTCAGGAGTTTAGGTCTCAAATGAGCTTAAAATCATCATCACACTGATGAAGGTATGATGTCAATAGCAGATCATTCACTCACATCCTCAGAAGACATGTGCTTCACTAAGTTTTGACTGAGTTATCTTTGAATTCTCTATGAATCATCAGATTCATCGACATGCAATTACACGTTTCCACCAGAGGGGTCTCCAAATTCCTAAAACGAACATCATGTAGCTTCACTGAAAATTCTGAATGTATATCTCCAAACCTTCCAAACACAGAACATCCACCAGACCCTCACTCCTCTATGTGTCTAATCCACAGACACACTGACCCACACTCCTCTATGTGTCTAATCCACAGACACACTGACCCACACTCCTCTATGTGTCTAATCCACAGACACACTGACCCACACTCCTCTATGTGTCTAATCCACAGTCATACTGACCTGCACTCCTCTATGTGTCTAATCCACAGACACACTGACCCTCACTCCTCTATGTGTCTAATCCACAGACACACTGACCCTCACTCCTCTATGTGTCTAATCCACAGTCATACTGACCTGCACTCCTCTATGTGTCTAATCCACAGACACACTGACCCTCACTCCTCTATGTGTCTAATCCACAGACACACTGACCCTCACTCCTCTATGTGTCTAATCCACAGACACACTGACCCTCACTCCTCTATGTGTCTAATCCACAGACACACTGACCCTCACTCCTCTATGTGTCTAATCCACAGACACTGACCCTCACTCCTCTATGTTAATCCACAGACACACTGACCCTCACTCCTCTATGTGTCTAATCCACAGACACACTGACCCGCACTCCTCTATGTGTCTAATCCACAGTCATACTGACTCTCACTCCTCTATGTGTCTAATCCACAGTCATACTGACCCTCACTCCTCTATGTATCTAATCCACAGTCATACTGACCCTCACTCCTCTATGTGTCTAATCTACAGTCACACTGACCCTTACTCCTCTATGTGTCTAATCCACTGTCATACTGACCCTCACTCCTCTATGTGTCTAATCCCGTCATACTGACCCTCACTCCTCTATGTGTCTAATCCACAGACACACTGACCCTCACCTCTCTATGTGTCTAATCCACAGTCATACTGACCCTCACTCCTCTGTGTCTAATCCACAGCCGTACTGACCCTCACCTCTCTATGTGTCTAATCCACTTGTATACTGACCCTCACTCCTCTATGTGTCTAATCCACAGCCGTACTGACCCTCACCTCTCTATGTGTCTAATCCACAGCCGTACTGACCCTCACCTCTCTATGTGTCTAATCCACTTGTATACTGACCCTCACTCTTCTATGTGTCTAATCCACAGTTATACTGACCCTCACTTCTCTATGTGTCTAATCCACAATCATACTGAACCTCACTCCTCTATGTGTCTGATCCACTTTTATACTGACCCTCACTCCTCTATGTCTAATCCACAGCTATACTGAACCTCACTCCTCTATGTGCCCATTTTACAATCATCACAAAATATGCAGCATGAGCACGTATGCAATAAACTTTCACACATATGGTGTAGGTCAGAATCCAAACAAGCTCACTGACACTGTAAGTGTTGCAGTGATTCTGAAGCCCGCTGTCAGAATAAGGTGAGCTCCGTCTACAGCAGAACAGCGACAGACACTTCGTCTCTTCAGTCTACAGAGCACACGTGTTCCTTTTAAACGAATTCTTTCTGTAACCCTGTCACAGCAGCTGACAAGCCCTCAAACGCTGTGAGAAGAGTGAAGTGCGTCAGACAGCGCATTAAAATTTAAACCCTTCAATACGCCAAGGCTCCGTAGGATTTCTATTAAAGCTGTCTAGTAAAGTTTGTGCTGATAGTTTTGCTATAAGGTCACCTCACCTTCTCTCCCTTCAGACCAGGAAGACCTTTCAGACCCTGCGCCAAACACAGAGAAGTCAGTTAGATATGCTCATTCCATACATCATACCATATACCTTAAAACATACCTTTACATAAAAAACGCTTATATCTCCACTCACTGTCCACTGTATCAGCTCCACTGACCATACAGGACCTCCACTCACTGTCCACTGTATCAGCTCCACTGACCATACAGGACCTCCACTCACTGTCCACTGTATCAGCTCCACTGACCATACAGGACCTCCACTCACTGTCCACTGTATCAGCTCCACTGACCATACAGGACCTACACTCACTGTCCACTGTATCAGCTCCACTGACCATACAGGACCTCCACTCACTGTCCACTGTATCAGCTCCACTGACCATACAGGAGCCCCACTTACAGACTGTAGTTCATCTGATTCTCTGTATACTTTATTACTCTGTTCTTTAATGATCAGGACCCCCCCAGGACCACCACAGAGCAGATACTATTAGGGAGGTGGATCATTCTCAGCACTGCAGTGACACTGATGTGGTGGTGGTGTGTTAGTTAGTGTGTGTTGTGCTGGTGTGAGTGGATCAGACACAGCAGTGCTGCTGCTGCTGGAGTGTTTAAACACTGTGTCCACTCACTGTCCACTCTATTAGACACTCCTACTACTTGCTGGTCCACCTTGTAGATGTAAAGTCAGAGACAGTAGCTCATCTGCTGCTGCACAGTTTATGCTCCTCTAATTCTTCATCAGTGGACACAGGACGCCGCCCACAGGACACTGCTGTCTGGATAGTTTTGGTTGGTGGACGATTCTCAGTCCAGAGCACGGCTGTGTCTGATTCACTCACACCAGCACAACACACACTAACACACCACACACACTAACACAGTGTCACTGCAGCGCTGAGATTGACCCACCTCCCTAATAGTATCTGCTCTGTGGTGGTCCTGTGGGGGTCCTGATCATTAAAGAACAGAGTAATAAAGTATACAGAGAATCAGATGAACTACAGTCTGTAAGTGGAGGTCCTGTATGGTCAGTGGAGCTGATACAGTGGACAGTGAGTGGAGGTCCTGTATGGTCAGTGGAGCTGATACAGTGGACAGTGAGTGGAGCTCCTGTATGGTCAGTGGAGCTGATACAGTGGACAGTGAGTGGAGCTCCTGTATGGTCAGTGGAGCTGATACAGTGGACAGTGAGTGGATATGTGTATGTATATATATATATATATATATATATCAGTGTGTTCATTCAACCATTGTTATTACCATCAGTCCTGGTGGTCCTCTGGCACCCACAGTGCCTTTGGCACCCTGCAAATGTAATAAAATTCAAAGAAAAAGAAATCTATTAATAATATTATTGTTAAAAGAATTTGGGGAAATTAAAATGGGGCAACTCAGCCCACACATCACGTTACTCTCTAGCACAGAATCAGAGCATTATCCACAGAAACATCCATTCCAACACTACCCTGCGGCCTGGAAGCCCAGCCACGCCTCTATCTCCCGGCTCTCCTGGGATGCTGTCACCCTGGAGACAACAGATGGCAGATTTTGTTTTTCAAGATGTGACCTTTAATTTTCAATGCAGCAGCACCTGACAGTGTGGCTAGAACCAGCCTGAATGAAGCACCAACCTTGTCACCTTTCACTCCAGGGGGACCTGGTGGTCCCTGTACAAAATAAAATAAAATAAAAAAAAATATATAAATAAAAAGCATTGATTTGTACTATACAGTTGGATCATTTGTTTTAAGCTCTGTATGTATTCTCCTTTGACTCTATATAAGATATTAGCTGTCATCTTATATCTAATATCCTCTATAATATCAACTTTTCTGCACACAGTGCTGCATAAAACAAAATAATAGTCTTATTATTAACAAATAACAATATATTCATATTCATATAGAGCTAAATAAATTTTTTTTTTTTATCAATGCTATTTGACTCCACCTCTTTTCCTGGAGGTCCAGCAGCACCTGCAGAGCCCGGTGATCCATTTTTCCCTCGTTTTCCTTTCTCGCCCTATACATAAATAAATAAACACAGATGAGCCATAACATTAAACCCACCTCCTTATATCTCCACTCACTGTCCACTGTATCAGCTCCACTGACCATACAGGACCTCCACTCACTGTCCACTGTATCAGCTCCACTGACCATACAGGACCTCCACTCACTGTCCACTGTATCAGCTCCACTGACCATACAGGACCTCCACTCACTGTCCACTGTATCAGCTCCACTGACCATACAGGAGCTCCACTCACTGTCCACTGTATCAGCTCCACTGACCATACAGGACCTACACTCACTGTCCACTGTATCAGCTCCACTGACCATACAGGAGCTCCACTCACTGTCCACTGTATCAGCTCCACTGACCATACAGGACCTCCACTCACTGTCCACTGTATCAGCTCCACTGACCATACAGGACCTCCACTCACTGTCCACTGTATCAGCTCCACTGACCATACAGGACCTCCACTCACTGTCCACTGTATCAGCTCCACTGACCATACAGGACCTCCACTTACAAACTGTAGTTCATCTGATTCTCTGTATACTTTATTACTCTGTTCTTTAATGATCAGGACCCCCACAGGACCACCACAGAGCAGATACTATTAGGGAGGTGGGTCATTCTCAGCACAGCAGTGACACTGACTTGGTGGTGGTGTGTTAGTGTGTGTTGTGCTGGTGTAAGTGGATCAGACACAGCAGTGCTGCTGCTGGACTGAGAATCGTCCACCAACCAAAACTATCCAGACAGCAGTGTCCTGTGGGCGGCGTCCTGTGTCCACTGATGAAGAACTAGAGGAACACAAACTGTGCAGCAGCAGATGAGCTACTGTCTCTGACTTTACATCTACAAGGTGGACCAGCAAGTAGTAGGAGTGTCTAATAGAGTGGACAGTGAGTGGACACAGTGTTTAAACACTCCAGCAGCAGCTCTGCTGTGTCTGATCCACTCACGTCAGCACAATGTAAGTTTCACTGCAGTGCTGAGAATGATCCACCTCTCTAATAGTAGCTGCTCTGTGGTGGTCCTGTGGGGGTCCTGATCATTAAAGAACAGAGTAATAAAGTATACAGAGAATCAGATGAACTACAGTCTGTAAGTGAAACTCCTGTATGGTCAGTGGAGCTGATACAGTGGACAGTGAGTGGAGGTCCTGTATGGTCAGTGGAGCTGATACAGTGGACAGTGAGGTGGTTGATCTGTGTATCTATATCAAGACTAGTATCTGTTTTATTATGTAGAAGAAAGGTGCTCACCTCTCTGCCCGGCTCTCCAGGATCTCCCGGCTGACCTCTCTGACCTGGTGTGCCTGGGATGCCTGGGTTGCCACGAATACCCTGAATACCTTGTGCTCCAGGTGGTCCTGGCTCTCCAGGCTCACCCTAGAATAACAACTTATAGTATGAAATGTAACAAACGGACTGTGGGTCTGTCCCAAACCCTAGTGAGTGTGTAAGTAGGCTGTCTAGGTAGTGAGTGTGTAAGTAGGCTGTCTAGGTAGTGAGTGTGTAAGTAGGCTGTCTAGGTAGTGAGTGTGTAAGTAGGCTGTCTAGGTAGTGAGTGTGTAAGTATCAGTGTTCTCTCCTCATCTCTCCTCATAAAACAGATTACTGAGACGCTCTAGTTAGAGAGAGACTGCGTCACGGCTTGTTCCCCCCACTGCAGCACGCCACCGGTGGTTTACCTGGTTGCTAAGCTACTGATAGCCCAGTCTTAAAATCCGCTAGCATAAATGCTAATGTCTGGAGTATAAAGTGTAAATGGTGAAGGACTCGTTACAGAGTTGATAATAAAATACTGGTTTGTGTGATTATATGACCAGAAACACATTAAAACTCCAGAGAATCAAAATAACTCACATTTTAAAACCACTTCACTGCTCCTAGATTAGCCTGCGGTGCATCATGGGATTGTCTTAGCGGCTGAGGAAGAGTTTGATGCTTCTTTAAAATCAGGTCTAAATAAGGTTCCTCAGTAGAAGCATGTTTAAGGTATGTAAGAATTGGGACAGTCTACATGTCGGGAGCGCATACTATGATGAAAATGCTGCCTATGTAGGAGGTAGGTTTTGAGACACACCCACTATTTCTAAAAATAAGCATCTACGGTCACTTTACAGGTGGGTTACCTTTTGTCCAGGTGGACCAGCTTGCCCAACAGGCCCCCGGTGCCCAATACCAGGCTCCCCCTAGAACAACACACACCAATACCTCCATCAAACATCAGCGAGATCAGCCTCAGAGGATTCAACGTTTGTTAGGCGGATCAAAACACAAGTACCTTCTGCCCCTTCTCTCCGATCTCGCCCTGCGTGAGGAATAACAGAGACAGACGGGCATCAGTGCCAAGGTGATTAAAGTTCAGAGAGTTATCTGCCCCTCCAGAGCTACAGCGCAAATGATCAATATCACATTCAACCCCTTCAGTCAAGATAAAGTAAAAATAGGACCCTGACAACATCAAAGCTAGAGGAGCGAGGCTGCCGTTCCGCCCAACCTGCTTGATTGACAGGACTAATTTCCCAACCTGGGGAACGTGGGTGGATGATGTCAGCAGGTGTGGGTGGGATTGAAGCAAAAGTTATATAACGAATCTGAACGAGTAGTTGTGTAAAAGCGATCACCTTGGGCCCTGGTAGACCGTTCTCACCAGGAGGACCCTGTAAAAGAAAAAACATGCTTTAATAAGGTGTTAACGGCTTTGAAGTCAAATCACTACATTACCGCTCAAAAGTTTGGATCACAGTGAAATGTTCTTGTTTTAATGGAGAATCTTCTTCCTTAACACAACAATGGACTGACGGGTCTCTAAAGAAAGTTGTTTCTTTCTGGTCATTTTGAGTCGGTCAGCAAGCCATCAACTGCTGATCTTCAGATACTAAACTAACCTAGAATGTTGTTCTTACTTTTATACTCACTTATTAGTAGAATGTTTTTCAGCTGTGATCACAATTGAGCAAGAGTGTCCTAACAACCAATTAGTCCAATAACATCCTTAACTTGGATTGGTGGTCGTACCAGGAGATTTAGACAGAGGACTGAGAATTACTGATAATAGGACTATATGTAAAATAAGCCTCTATAGAAAAATAGACTTTAATTCAAACATTTTTATTCTTTAAAAATCATCTGATACACTTACATTCATTGTGAAATGGACAGTATTGTTTGTGAATTACATGAAAATTGCATGAAATTAAATTCTAAAGTGATTCTAATCTTTCGAGCGGTAATGTACATGCAGGACAAACTCCCTCAGAGCAACCTCGAGAGGAACCAGACTCAAGAAGGGGAACGGATCCTCCTCTGGTCCACACCGGATAGTAAAACAAGTACAAATACAATACAAACAAAATCAGATTTACAGCTATAAGTAATACTGACTGTGGAGAAAGAGGAAGCTCAGTGGTTGTGAGGCAGGAGAAGCAAAGATCTGTAATCAATAAATTAGATGGAGCTTCAGGAGGTTCAGCGTCAGGCAGGCGAAGCTTTCCACAAAGCACTGGACAGCAGGAGCTCCGTGGTGGGGACCAGAATACAGGCAAACAGAGGAACCAGGGAACCAGTCTGATGAAGGAACAGCATCAGACTGCACAGGATGGGCAGTTGTTCAGTATCAGACCGCACAGGATGGGCAGTTGTTCAGGATCAGACCACACAGGATGGGCAGTTGTTCAGTATCAGACCACACAGGATGGACAGTTGTTCAGTATCAGACCACACAGGATGGGCAGTTGTTCAGTATCAGACCACACAGGATGGGCAGTTGTTCAGTATCAGACCACACAGGATGGGGAGTTGTTCAGTATCAGACCACACAGGATGGGCAGTTTTTCATTATCAGACCACACAGGATGGGCAGTTATTCAGTATCAGACAACACAGGATGGGCAGTTGTTCAGTATCAGACCACACAGGATGGGCAGTTGTTCAGTATCAGACCACACAAGATGGGCAGTTGTTCAGTATCAGACCACACAGGATGGGCAGTTGTTCAGTATCAGACCACACAAGATGGGCAGTTGTTCAGTATCAGACCACACAGGATGGGCAGTTGTTCAGTATCAGACCACACAGGATGGGCAGTTTTTCAGTATCAGACCACACAGGATGGGCAGTTGTTCAGTATCAGACCACACAGGATGGGCAGTTGTTCAGTATCAGACCACACAGGATGGGGAGTTGTTCAGTATCAGACCACACAAGATGGGCAGTTGTTCAGTATCAGACCACACAGGATGGGCAGTTGTTCAGTATCAGACCACACAGGATGGGCAGTTGTTCAGTATCAGACCACACAGGATGGGCAGTTGTTCAGTATCAGACCACACAGGATGGGCAGTTGTTCAGTATCAGACCACACAGGATGGGCAGTTGTTCAGTATCAGACCACACAAGATGGGCAGTTGTTCAGTATCAGACCACACAAGATGGGCAGTTGTTCAGTATCAGACCACACAGGATGGGGAGTTTTTCATTATCAGACCACACAGGATGGGCAGTTTTTCATTATCAGACCACACAGGATGGGCAGTTATTTAGTATCAGACAACACAGGATGGGCAGTTGTTCAGTATCAGACCACACAGGATGGGCAGTTGTTCAGTATCAGACCACACAGGATGGGGAGTTGTTCAGTATCAGACCACACAGGATGGGCAGTTATTCAGTATCAGACATCACAGGATGGGCAGTTGTTCAGTATCAGACCACACAGGATGGGCAGTTGTTCAGTATCAGACAACACAGGATGGGCAGTTGTTCAGTATCAGACAACACAGGATGGGCAGTTGTTCAGTATCAGACCATACAGGATGGGCAGTTGTTCAGTATCAGACCACACAGGAAGGGCAGTTGTTCAGTATCAGACCACACAGGATGGGGAGTTGTTCAGTATCAGACCACACAGGATGGGGAGTTGTTCAGTATCAGACCACACAGGATGGGCAGTTGTTCAGTATCAGACCACACAGGATGGGCAGTTGTTCAGTATCAGACAACACAGGATGGGCAGTTGTTCAGTATCAGACCACACAGGATGGGCAGTTGTTCAGTATCAGACAACACAGGATGGGCAGTTGTTCAGTATCAGACAACACAGGATGGGCAGTTGTTCAGTATCAGACCACACAGGAAGGGCAGTTGTTCAGTATCAGACCATCTCAGTACTTCATTAAGATTTACTTGATTAAGAATCAAGATTTGCTGCTGAAGGAACTGAACACATTCATACAATGTCTGGGGCGTCCAGGAGAAATCTGGAACCTAACTTTGTTCTTCAAACTGGATCAAAATCTGATCTACTTCTCTCACAATAACATATTCATGTTACTTTGTATTGTATGTCTGATTATTTACATCTGTTCTAATCAGATCTGCTGTTCTTACTGGTGAGCATACACTTATTGGTCAGATAAAGACTTTTAAACTACCTAAAACTCTTACACAGATTTGTACATATATACATTTGTAGGTTCACAAATACTGATAGTGGAGCCTCTACAGCTGCTTAATTAATCAACTGCCCATGATAAACAGAAAGGGAACGTCATACGAGCTGCTGGTACACCTTGTTGGCAAACAGACTAAAACACATGTACAGGTTTTCATGCACAGGTGGCATCAGCTACCCTCTAACCTTTCACGGACTGATACACAGAGCATTACCAGATGGTCTAGAGTCAGTAAACCTATAGACTGCTCCTCCAGCCATTCTTTTGCTGGTGAGGATAAGAGTCAGAGGAGTTGAATGCCTCTAAAGCTCCCTCACATGGTAATAAATATATCCTCTGGTTCTGGAGACATTGTTTTGTTATAGTTTTGGTTTAGAATGTATATTTTACACTGATACCTTTAAGGTGTGGGGGCACATGTGGGCAAAACCAGATCATCATCATCCCATATAACCACTGCCGGTAGGTTCACTGGTGGTTCTGATAGTAAATTAAGTGTCTATATACTTGTGTAGACATAGTGACCCCTGTTTCCCTTCAGAAGTATCAGAGAAAGACATCAGAGTTTCTCAATGTTAGATTTAATTAGGCAGAAATTTTGAAAAATTAGTGGATTTCCACTTTAATCAAGCACTTGACATAGCTGGGAGGATTTTAACTACATCCTACCTTCAGTAACTCATACTGAGAGATGTGGCTCCTTATGTCATCCTCTCTGTCTACCTCCCCTATTCTCCTTCTCTCCATCTCCTCCCACTCCGTCCGCTCTCTCTCCTCTCGCTCCATCTCTCTCTCTCGTTCTCTCGCCGCCACCGCTTCCCTCTCCACCTCCTCCTCTCTCTCCCGTTCCAGCTCCATTTTCTCTCTCTCCATCTCCATTCTGTCCCTCTCTCTCTCCTCCTCCCACTCCCTCTCGTTCTCCTCGTACTCGCCGCTCCTCTCCTCATCTCCGTCCCCTGAGCCGCTCTCCCGCGCAGGATCAGACCCCGCTCCTCGTTCATCTCCCTCTGCCGCGTCCCACTCCGGCTCCTCTGCTTCTCTTTCGCGCAGCTGCTCCTCTCCTCTTTCGAAGACTGTTTCTGGCTCTCTCTCTTCCTCCCTCTCTCGGCTCCTGTGCGCCTCGGTCTCGGGCTCAGGGTTCTTGTTTCCTTGCTTCTTTTTCTGCAAGAGGAGAAAAAAAAGTCAAGGTAATGGACAACTAGTGGCTTTCCAATGAGACTGTGTAAAACCCTCACGCAACTTTTGTTGCTTGCAACCTACAAGAAACTACATGAAATTGCACATTGTATACTGTCCTGCAACTCATTTGAAACTCCATTGAAAAAAGTTTCATGAAACAGTCAATGAAAATGCCTCACTGGTCAGCTTTAAGGTAATGAAAAACTAGTGGCTTTACAGTAAGACTTTTGCATATTGTAAACTGTCCTGCAACTCATTTGAAACTCAGTTGCAACAAATTTCATGAAACAGCCAGTGAAAACGCCTTACTGGTCAGCTTCAAGGTAATGGAAAGCTAGTGGCTGTACACTAAGACTGTGAAACCTTCACGTAACTTTTGTTGCTTGCAACCTATATGAAACTATATGAAATTGAGTTGCACAATGTAAAGTGTCCTTCAACTCATCTGAAACTCAGTTGCAATAAGTTACATGAAAGAGTCAATTAAAATTCCTCATGACTCAGCTTCAAAGTAATAGAGAACTAGTGGCTTTAGAGTAGGACCGTGAAACCTTCACGTAACTTTTGTTGCTTGCAACCTATATTAAACTAGATTGAAATAATATGCACAATGAGAAGGGTCCTGCAACTCGTTTGAAGCTCAGTTGCAACAAGTTTCCTGAAACAGCCAATGAAAATTCCTTCAATGACAGTTTTGAGGTAATGGAGAACTAGTGGCTTTACAGTAAGAGTGTGAAACCTTTACCCAACTTTTGTTGCTTGCAGCCTACATGCAACTAAATTGCAACTGAGTTGCACAATGAAAAATCTCGTTTGAAACTCGTTTGAAACTCAGTTGCAACAAGTTTCATTAAACAATAAAAATGACTCCTGGGTCGGCTTTAATAGGTATACACATTTGTTTTAATGTGTTTATTACATAATTATTAACCATTAACAGACTAACTTTAAACATTTTACAGGTAGCTTTGCTGTGAAGTAACAGTGGTGTCAGTAAGACGTCTGACTGTGATAGAGACCCTCGTCAGATGAGAACCGCACTTACATTAAGCTTCTTTTTCCTCCTCGCTCCAGATCGAGACTGCCGAAACAAACAGTAAGCAGGAAAGGGTTAAAGTACATACCGTCTCATGTCACATCAGAAGCTCAGGTTATCACAGAGGATCTCCAAACGTGTAAGATCAGGAAACTCTGACTCCGACTCGACTATTAAAAGTCTTGGTTCTTAAAGCGGATTTGACTATTAAAAGTCTTGGTTCTTGACTTGGATTTGACTATTAAAATTTTGGTTACTGACTCGGACTCAACTATTAAAAGTCTTGGTTCTTGACTTGGATTCGACTATTAAAATTTTGGTTACTGACTCGGACACAACTATTAAAAGTCTTGGTTCTTGACTCAGACTCGATAATTAAAAAATCTTGGTTCTTGACCCGGACTCGACTATTAAAAGTCTTGGTTCTTGACTCGGACTCGACTATTAAAAGTCTTGGTTCTTGACTCAGACTCGATAATTAAAAAATCTTGGTTCTTGACCCGGACTCGACTATTAAAAGTCTTGGTTCTTGACTCGGACTCGACTATTAAAATTTTGGTTACTGACTCGGACTCAACTATTAAAAGTCTTGGTTCATGATTCGGACTCAACTATTAAAAGTCTTGGTTCTTGACTCAGACTCGATAATTAAAAAATCTTGGTTCTTGACCCGGACTCGACTATTAAAAGTCTTGGTTCTTGACTCGAACTCGACTATTAAAAGTCTTGGTTCTTGACTCGGACTCAACTATTAAAAGTCTTGATTCTTGACTCGGACTCGACTATTAAAAGTCTTGGTTCTTAAAGGTGTTGGTTCTTGACTTGGACTCAACTATTAAAAGTCTTGGTTCTTGACTCAAGACTCAATAATTAAAAAATCTTGGTTCTTGACCCGGAATCGACTATTAAAAGTCTTGGTTCTTGCATCGGATTTGACTATTAAAAGTCTTGGATCTTGACTTGGATTTGACTATTAAAATTTTGGTTACTGACTCGGACTCAACTATTAAAAGTCTTGGTTCTTGACTCAGACTCGATAATTAAAAAATCTTGGTTCTTGACCCGGACTCGACTATTAAAAGTCTTGGTTCTTGACTCGGACTCGACTATTAAAAGTCTTGATTCTTGACTCGGACTCGACTATTAAAAGTCTTGGTTCTTAAAGGTGTTGGTTCTTGACTTGGACTCAATGATTAAAAGTCTTGGTTCTTGACTTAGACTCAACTATTAAAAGTCTTGGTTCTTGACTCAGACTCGACTATTAAAAGTCTTGGTTCTTGACTCGGACTCGACTATTAAAAATCTTGGTTCTTGACTCAGACTTGACTATTAAAAGTCTTGGTTCTTGACTCGGACTCGACTATTAAAAGTCTTGGTTCTTGACTCAGACTCGACTATTAAAGGTGTTGCTTCTTGACTTGGACTCGACTATTAAAGGTGTTGGTTCTTGACTTGGACTCAATGATTAAAAGTCTTGGTTCTTGACTTAGACTCGACTATTAAAAGTCTTGGTTCTTGACTCGGACTCGACTATTAAAAGTCTTGGTTCTTGACTCGGACTCGACTATTAAAAGTCTTGGTTCTTGACTCAGACTCGACTATTAAAGGTGTTGCTTCTTGACTTGGACTCGACTATTAAAGGTGTTGGTTCTTGAATTGGACTCAATGATTAAAAGTCTTGGTTCTTGACTTAGACTCGACTATTAAAAGTCTTGGTTCTTGACTCGGACTCGACTATTAAAAGTCTTGGTTCTTGACTCGGACTCGACTATTAAAGGTGTTGCTTCTTGACTTGGACTCGACTATTAAAGGTGTTGGTTCTTGACTTGGACTCAATGATTAAAAGTCTTGGTTCTTGACTTAGACTCGACTATTAAAAGTCTTGGTTCTTGACTCGGACTCGACTATTAAAAGTCTTGGTTCTTGACTCGGACTCGACTATTAAAAATCTTGGTTCTTGACTCGGACTTGACTATTAAAAGTCTTGGTTCTTGACTCAGACTCGTCTATTAAAAGTCTTGGTTCTTGACTCGGACTCGACTATTAAAAGTCTTGGTTCTTGACTCGGACTCGTCTATTAAAAGTCTTGGTTCTTGACTCGGACTCGACTATTAAAAGTCTTGGGTCTTGACTCAGACTCGACTATTAAAAGTCTTGGTTCTTGACTCGGACTCGACTTAAAAATCTTGGGTCTTGACTCGGACTTGACTATTAAAAGTCTTGGTTCTTGACTCGGACTTGACTATTAAAAGTCTTGGTTCTTGACTTGGACTCGACGATTAAAAGTCTTGGTTCTTGACTCGGACTCGACCATTAAAAGTCTTGGTTCTTGACTCGGACTCGACCATTAAAAGTCTTGGTTCTTGACACGGACTTGACTATGAAAAGTCTTGGTTCTTGACTGGGACTCTACAATTAAAAGTCTTGGTTCTTGACTCTGACTCAACTATGAAAAGTTCATGACTCTGACACTTTTGAAAAACTTGCTCTCAGGTTATCACAGAGGATCACCAAACGTGTAAGATCAGGAAAGATGTCTTTCACCTTCCGTCCCTGCTCGTAGCGGTTCTGTCCTCCTGGAGTTCCGGGCATGTGGGCCTGCAGAAGACAGATCAATGTGCTAACTGGACAGAAAGAGCCCCCCAGTAACAGACGGACGTATCAGTACCAGTTATATTACCACGTATTCAAGTGATGGAACGCTCCGCTTCACTTTAGGCTGGACTCGAAGTGCACCGGGACTGGACAGGACACGCTGCTGAGGAGACACACACTGACATCATTAGAGATCTGAACAGAATCCTTCAGCATTCGACCCATCGGAATCTCACAGTACGCTCAGTTACCACGGACATACAAACAACAATGAATAAATAAATAAATAAATAAATAAATAAGATGTAACGCTGGAGGGTGTCAGGAAAACATAATATATCTGCTTCTTGCATATGAGCAAGGTAAAAAAAATATGGGGTCTTGGGGGATGTGGGACCCCTAGTTAACCTCTTGGACCCCCCAAATGTCAGAATTGTACTGCCTGTTTGTGGAAATGCTAATTTATTATATTATAATTAGAATTTCATTATTCATTAATTATTTAATATAAAAAACTAATCTGGTCACAGTTTTGTCTCTGACACTTCTCAGTCTTGACTCAGACTTCATTGTTAAAAGTCTTGGCTCCTGACTCGGACTCAACTATTAAAAGTCTTGGTTCTTGACTCGGACTCGACTACTAAAAGTCTTGGTTCTTGACTCGGACTCGACTATTAAAAGTCTTGGTTCTTGACTCAGACTCAACTATTAAAGGTGTTGCTTCTTGACTTGGACTCGACTATTAAAGGTGTTGGTTCTTGACTTGGACTCAATGATTAAAAGTCTTGGTTCTTGACTTAGACTCAACTATTAAAAGTCTTGGTTCTTGACTCGGACTCGACTATTAAAAGTCTTGGTTCTTGACTCGGACTCGACTATTAAAAATCTTGGTTCTTGACTCGGACTTGACTATTAAAAGTCTTGGTTCTTGACTCGGACTCGTCTATTAAAAGTCTTGGTTCTTGACTCGGACTCGACTATTAAAAGTCTTGGGTCTTGACTCAGACTCGACTATTAAAAGTCTTGGTTCTTGACTCAGACTCGACTATTAAAGGTGTTGCTTCTTGACTTGGACTCGACTATTAAAGGTGTTGGTTCTTGACTTGGACTCAATGATTAAAAGTCTTGGTTCTTGACTTAGACTCGACTATTAAAAGTCTTGGTTCTTGACTCGGACTCGACTATTAAAAGTCTTGGTTCTTGACTCGGACTCAACTATTAAAAATCTTGGTTCTTGACTCGGACTCGACTATTAAAAGTCTTGGTTCTTGACTCGGACTCGTCTATTAAAAGTCTTGGTTCTTGACTCGGACTCGACTATTAAAAGTCTTGGGTCTTGACTCGGACTCGACTATTAAAAGTCTTGGTTCTTGACTCGGACTCGACTTAAAAATCTTGGTTCTTGACTCGGACTTGACTATTAAAAGTCTTGGTTCTTGACTCGGACTTGACTATTAAAAGTCTTGGTTCTTGACTCGGACTCGTCTATTAAAAGTCTTGGGTCTTGACTCGGACTCGACTATTAAAAGTCTTGGGTCTTGACTCGGACTAAGACTAAGTGTTTATTACTACCATACTAGTTAGCGATGCGTCCTTTTGCTACATGTTTATGTTGAAGTGGAAGAGTACAATGGCTGAAGACAGATTACAACACTGACACCTAGTGGTCACAGAATTTAACACAACACTGAATGATTCACTGTCTGTACCCATCTTCATAGTCAACTATTAATTAATAATCATTTTTTCCTACATGCTACCCAAAATAATTATCTAGTACTGTGAAGTTCGGTACTTCATAATTATCTGGTTATTATCTAGAACCTTCCCAGGCATCGTGGTAGTGCATTTTTACAGGGACTTTCAAACAGAAACATATTTCCTGTTTAACTTCTATGTCATAGAACCGCCACCAGAAGGCGGGACTGAGACCGGATTACGTACAATTAAAAAAATGCAGCTGGACCAAAAATGGAGCTGCTCTGTTCTCTGGTGGGCCGTCATGTTGGAACAGGAAGGGGCCGTCCCCAAACTGTCCCTACAAAGTTGTGAGCATGAAATTGTCCAGAATCTCTTGGTCTGCTGAAGCATTAAGAGTTGCTTTCACTGAAACTGAGGGTCCGAGCCCACCTCCTGAAAAACAACCCCAGATTATAATCCCCCCTCCACCAAACTTTACACTCGGCACAATGCAGTCAGACAAGTACCGTTCTCCTGGCAACCGCCAAACCTAGGCTCGTCCATCGGATTGCCAGACGGAGAAGCGTGATTGGTCCAGAGTCCAGTGGTGACGTGCTTTACACCACTGCATCCGACGCTCTGCATTGTTCTTGGTGTTCATGCTGCATGGCTGCATGGAGACCCATTCCATGAAGCTCTCTACTCTCTGTTCTTGAGCTGATCTGAAGACCACATGAAGTTTGGAGGTCTGTAGTGATGGACTCTGTAGAAAGTTGGTGACCTCTGTGCTCTATGCTCCTCAGCATCCGCTGACCTGCTCTGCCATTGTACGTGTTCTACCACTTGGTGTCTGAGTTGCTGTCGTTCTCAATCACTTCCACTTTGTTCTAACACCACTGACAGTCCACTGTGGAATATTTAGTAGTGAGGAAACTTCACCACTGGACTTGTTGCACAGGTGGCGTCCTATCACGGTACCACGCTGGAGTTCACTGAGCTCCTGAGAGAGACTCACTCTTTACTAGTGTGTGTAGAAGCAGTCTGCAGGACTAGGTACTGGTTTTATACACCTGTGACCATGAAAGTGATTAGAACACCTGAGTTCAGTTATTTAGGTGGGTAAGTGAACACTTTTGGCAATATAGTGCATATTTTTAAGAGACAAAGCTGCTTTGTGTGCTGCACGTAATGTTATATACTAATTAAAAAAACATTTTAATGTTCTTTCTTATTATTTTTCAGTGGTTATAACTGAAAAAGGGCCATCACCAGCCCACAGAGTTCTCCTCAGTATAGGTCAGAGGCATTGTGGATGCTCAGGTCAAGCAGAATGGCAGCCTGTTATAGACCAGGCCAAAGAAGCTCCCCATATGTGTCTATAGTAAATAACTGAGAGACTTTGATTAGATAATTACTCATTTTCAATGAGAGTCTGGTTTCTCCTGGATGAGTCGTCTATGAGCTCCTGGTGAAATGTTGGTGGAATGGTCACTCCTGGGAAGGTTCACCACAGTCCCAGGTTTTCTCCATGTGTGGATAACGGCTCTCACTGTGGAGCTCCAGAACCTCAGCAATGACTCTGTAACCCTTCACAGCAGATTCCAGTGTCTTTGTTCTGCATCTGTATGTGAATCTCTTTAGAAACCTTCTAGCTGCTCCACACCACCAGACAGACTCTATTTAAGTGATGTTCAGATTCAGCAGGTCTGGTGATCATATCATGAGATAATAACCTCTAGTCTTCATCAGGATGGGCTCATTAGGCTGCTGTGTTTCTCTTTAAACATCATAAATAAGCCTTAAACAAATAAATTAAACACTGATTTCAGATATGAGTGGATTAGTTGTTTGAGATTTGGGTAGGTCAGTCACTCCTGGAAAGGTTCTCTACTGTTCCAGGTTTTCTCCATTATAGTGGATTATGGCTCTCATAAGCATGCTGGATCATGTGCTGCTGTTGAGACCTTCTAGCTGCTCCACACCACTGATGTTCAGATTCAGCAGGTCTGGCAGTGATCATATCTGGGTGTGCTGTGACATTGGACCCAGTAGTCAATACAACGGTGGCCGAGAAGACCCAACGCGCTGCAGATTCACAAACATGCTGCAAAACCATCGTCAACGCAACAGAAGTGTTTCTGGAGGACACTTAAAGGACTTGGGACCACATACGGCAACGCAATGTAAACAGAACCACACGGAGCCGCGGTAGCCTCTAATAGTGATGGGCAAATGATACCGATGCTTCAGAGCTGGTGTGGAGAAATCCAGAAAGTTGTTTATGAGACGTGTATGGAGGCTCGCTTCGTTAAAAGCGAGTGACGTCACTGATGACGTCTGAAGTCTCGCTGGTTCAGGACGTGGTTCGAGTGTTGGCGTGATTTATTGTCTCTTAATAAAAAAATTAAAGTCACCCTCAAACCACCATCACTGTCCCATCTCTTAAAACCACTGCAACAGTTTTAACATCAATATCTCACATACTATTAGATTTATTTACTGACTGAAATTGTACAATCAAACATGGATCAGATGAATAAATGAATGAACCACAGAAAATGAAATGAAGGTGTTTTATGTTTATACTTGTTCCCATGCTGACAACATTGCAAGAGGCCATCGCAAATGATAATAAAGGTTTTGGCCAGCAGGGGGGTTTGAGTAATGAAGCTTTGAGTAATGAACCTGGAGGGAAAGCTTCAACACGTCTAATGAGAAGTAGGTCTGGATAGTTATCAAATATAGCCAGACTTACTCCGCGTGGCTCTGTTTACATTGCGTCGCCGTATGTGGTAAGGGGGTCATTACTTTTTCACACATGGGCAGGAAGGACTGAACAGAACGTTCAACCTTCAATAAATGAACTGTATGTGCATTCCCACCAAGTCCTAACGTCTCCGGTTCAACCTTATGAAGAACACACTGATTCCAAATCCAGTCTTACTTCAATGGACCATCAAATCTCAACCCTACAGATCATTTGCACGACCTTCAGTGTTAGTTATGAACTGTTAAAGATGTTCAGGCTTGGAAGGGGATTAGAAAGACATACGACAGGAGAAAAAAATAAGACACGAACACTAGTTTAGTGTTAAACGTGAGCAAATTTACTGACACCCATGCACCACAGAGGATTAACCACATCAGTGAATTTCACCAGTGACAACATAAGAACATGAGCATCCATAGGAAAGAATACATGTGATGTTGATATGTTTTTTTTTACTGTTACTACAGACAATAAGACAGTAAACAAAGTACAAGACATACACAGTTGAGTCACATTATTATGACCAGCTAAGATCCAGAGTGACCGCCGTGTGCAGCAGCTAGACAGCAGTTGGACGGACTGGGAGACTCAGTAAGGTCCTGGTAGGCGGTCACAGGTATCTGGAGGTATCATGCTGACTGCAGTGCATCCCACAGCTGCTGGAGGGAGCGTTGGGGAGGATTCATAGAGCCAACACCACCATCCAGGTGGTCCCACAGATGATCAATTGGGTTCAAGTCTGGGGGAATTAGGGGTGCAGGGTAGTTCTTGGAATTCTTAGTGAGCTCTACCAACCAATGTAGGACATGTCTAGTCGTGTCGCAGTGTTTTGCTGGAAGATACCATGCACCCAAGGGAAGACCCTCACCATGTATGGTGTATGGGATCTGCAACCAAATCGGTTGGGAGTGTCTTCCAGAACTCTGCCACCACTAGCGATGGTCATAATAATGTGACTCGATGGTGTATTTTTAATAAATAGAGTCGTGGTGGAGAAATATATGCAGTCATAATCACGAGCGAATACGTTTGACATGACTTGAAGGAGTGAGTATTCATGAGCACAGCAAATAAATAAGACTGCAGCACTTCACGTGTCACTCTAGTGATAAAGTGTCAAATGCTCGGCGCCCGTATCAGGCACCGCCGGGCACTGCGAACGGCGTCGGCGTTGGAAAAGGAGTCCCAAGTAATGCCGGTCAGTCAGATCCTCGCCAGCTTTAACACTTCTCAGTTTCTACAGGCCCCTCTCTCAGGAAGGGCTCAGCTCGAGCCCCTCTAAGCGAGTCTAGGGCAACGCCTGCATTGAGGATTAAAAAGAGAACGTATTAAAGAGAGCTAGAGACGAGCAAACGGACTACAGGACACACGGTGTGAAGCGCATGCTGGGAGGTGTTTAGTTACATTATCAATTCAAATGCTTTATATTATCTTCAGAGTTAGGTTTGAATGAGTGTTGGTTGCATCCGGTGTCATCATCCTCCCATATAGCTTTTTGACATAGCCTGTTAATGTGGACACTGGTGAAATTCACAGAGGGGTCAGTAAATGGTCAGCACACCACTAAATACGTGCTAAAACAGATTCGTCAAACACAATTACATCCTATTAGTCAACACAAGTTCAGCAAACGAGAATGACCCTCGACGTTTAATGCTTTTATCCGTTCATGCCGCATGCCGAGGTTTCAGGACGTGTTAATACGCCAAAGCAAAGCGTTTCGCATGCAGTCCACAGAAAGTCTACATCCTTAAAAAGAGCCCGACTGAGTTAGCCCCACCCATTCACACTGAGCTCATTTACATATATCAGCCATAAAGGTGCCATAGACTCTAAACCTGTACATACAGTGTTATATAGTGTAGTACTGAGAGTTCAGTACTCAGAACTGTACATACACTGAACCTCAAACTCTGTTTTATTCTTTAACTATAAAAATACTTTTATTCTTCAACTTATATTGTTATACTTTGTATATTTTGTGTATATATATATATATATATATATATATATATATATATATATATATATATATATATATATATATTTTTTTTTTTTTTTTTTGTTATCTTTATCTATTGGTGAATGGAGGAGCAGCAAAGTAAGAATTTCATTGTACAGTGTAACTGTCTGTTCTGCTGTACACATGATAATAAAACTCTTGAATCTTGAATCTTGTTCTTCAGATACAAATCCTACTTTTACAGAAGAGGGAGGATACACTGTTACGTAACAGACTGGTTAATATTTACACCCCCAACATTGACATACAACCACAACACCAACCAGCAACCAGAACATTTACACACAACCACAACACCAACCAGCAACCAGAACATTTACACACAACCACAACACCAACCAGCAACCAGAACATTTACACACAACCACAACACCAACCAGCAACCAGAACATTTATACACAACCACAACACCAACCAGCAACCAGAATATTTACACACAACCACAACACCAACCAGCAACCAGAACATTTACACACAACCACAACACCAACCACCAACCAGAACATTTACACACAACCACAACACCAACCAGCAACCAGAACATTTACACACAACCACAACAACAACCAGCAACCAGAACATTTACACAACCACAACACCAACAATCAACCAGAACATTTACACACAACCACAACAACCAGCAAATTTACACACAACCACAACACCAACAAGCAACCAGAACATTTACACACAACCACAACACCAACCAGCAACCAGAACATTGACATACAACCACAACACCAACCAGCAACCAGAACATTTACACACAACACCAACCAGCAACCAGAACATTTACACACAACCACAACACCAACCAGAACATTTACATACAACCACAACACCAACCAGCAACCAGAACATTTACACACAACCACAACAACAACCAGAAACCAGAACATTTACACACAACCACAACAGCAACCAGCAACCAGAACATTTACACACAACCACAACACCAACCAGCAACCAAAACATTTACACACAACCACAACACCAACCAGCAACCAGAACATTTACACACAACCACAACACCAACCAGCAACCAGAACATTTACACACAACCACAACACCAACCAGCAACCAAAACATTTACACACAACCACAACACCAACCAGCAACCAGAACATTTACACACAACCACAACACCAACCAGAACATTTACATACAACCACAACACCAACCAGCAACCAAACATTTACACACAACCACAACACCAACCAGCAACCAGAACATTTACACACAACCACAACACCAACCAGCAACCAGAACATTTACACACAACCACAACACCAACCAGCAACCAGAACATTTACACACAACCACAAACAACCAGCAACCAGAACATTTACACACAACCACAACCAACCAGCAACCAGAACGGTGGTGGAGAAATCCAGAGTTCCAGGCTGTGAAGGGAACGTCGCCACTTTTCATTCCTTCTCAACAAACAACCCAACTGTCAGAGCTCCATGTTCATCTTTAAACCAGCCTGAAGTTCCTCTTCTCCACATTCTTCATCTAATGTTCCACCTTAAACACTGTAGCTTGTACAGATGCCAGAATGGAACCACAGCACCGTTTAAGGTGGAACGGAGAATTCCCAAAACCAGCTGCTGAACTTCCAACATCTTTAACAGAATCCTGAACAACTTTAACTCTGCAGTCTGTACGTTTCACTCCGGACAGTTTCTCCAACACTCGGCCACAACCATGGAGCAGCTTCAGCTCAGCGTTCAACACTGAAGAGACTGAAGAGACGAGCAGCTCCACCTTATTAGCACCACAACCTCCAACAGTGACTGGAAGTAGCAGCCATGCTGTGTGAGTGGATCACTGTGTGCTGGTTGAAGCAGATCATCTTCAACTGAAAGTTTCACAGAGACACCTTTCATCTACTTTGTGTTTGATGTCCAGATCAAAGAGAGTAGCTAGTATAGGTAACGTTACTACTAGCAGCTTCGAGTAACTAGTATAGCTAACTAAATAGTATGTGGGCGGAGCTTATTTACACAGTGGCTCATTTTATTTGGTGTATGTTGCTTCTGTGTGATCATCACTACAGCGCCTCACTGTAAACCAGCCAATCAGAGCAGAGCTAATTAAATTATTTATAAGCTGAACATAAAAATGGAAAACAGCTTCTAGGACCAAATCATAGAGACTCATGTACCTTCTATGTACAATACAATCTATGGCAACTTTAAAGGCTATCTGTCCTTCATTTAAAGTAATGGGCCCAAAACTGAGTACATAGACTTTCTATTGATACGGTTAGTACAGTGAATGACAGAGAATAGGCAGAGACAGAGAGAGAGAGAGAGAGAGAGAGAGAGAGAGAGAGAGAGAGAGAGAGAGAGACAGAGAGAGAGAGAGAGACAGAGACAGAGAGAGAGAGAGGTGCTGTACTCTTACCTCCTCTAGGGTCCGTGTTGAATTGAGAGTTGTAGATGATGTGGTTTCACTGTGCTTTAGAAATATATGATGATGTATGTCAATAAAAAAAAAATATTCATATTTATTCATGAAGATATCAGCGAGGTAGACTCAGTACCTGCGTGATGACTCCTGGTGTGGAGAGGGGAAGCTCTGTGGTTGTGTATGCCCCCTGAGGATCATCACATTGAGCTCAGATTAGTTGCATAATGCCAGGCCGACCACATCCCGCCCCCCAAAGGTGTCAAAAGTTTTCCCATTCAGTACTCAGGTAGAAGTATAGACACTAGGGTTTAAAATACTTCTGTAGAAGTTGAAGTATCAACTGAAGCTTTTTACTCCAGTAAAAGTGTAAAAGTACTGCTTTCAGAACTACTTAAAGTATAAAAGTAAATGTAATGTAAGGAAAAAAATGCCATTAAGGACAAAAGCTTAGGCCGCACCACAGGGGTCTGTAGTTCACTAGCCCACCTCCCCAAAAACCCCATTCTTCTTAAAAGCCATAATGACTATAATGTTATATTAAAATGTTTATGTTGATAAATTTGGGATGCGCTAGGCTATATATATATATATATATTTGAGAGATATATGTAGAGCTATATGTGTGTATATACTGGCCACAATATTAAGGTTTATTCCATGTATATCAGTGTTTGTTTGCAGTGTATATTAGTGTTCAGTATACAGTGTTCAGTATTTAAACAATAACAGAACAGCTGGTTCATATAAAATAGAGAAAAATACTCACTTCGCTCTGTGAAGACGGAGAGATTTCTGTTGTTGTTTCAATCTTTAAAAAAACCCAAAACATAATAAATCAGCCATAATGATAATAATAACTTCTGTTTACTAAAATAAAGTACGTAAGGCAGTTTAGTAGTTGTGCCCTGCTGATGTGTGTGAGTAAGTGAGTGTTGGTAAAAGAGCACTGACCCTGTTTTTCTCCTCATCCTGAGAATGTTCAGTCTTTTCCAGCTTATCCTGAGGAGAGATACAGCAGACATGTGTAAGATACTTACAGTGTTACGAACTTTATACGTCTGAGATTTACTAATAAAAACACACACAATACCAAACAGTACGGGTCATGTATAGTAAAAAACAGCACAGACGAAAACAGTTCACTAATAAAATTTTGATTTTTTCCTTCTTTCTTGACATTCGGTTAATGAGCAAACGCTCAGTTAATGCTCGGTTGATGTAATTGGTTTAATTGACTGCAGAAGATACAGATAAACCCATTAATTACCAGCAAAAGTATGTTTTCTCAATTACAGTAACAATCTGTAAAATAACAGACGTTTATTATTTACTAGACTTTTTCAATAATACAGCAGTTTTACTAGTTAAACTACTGAAATATGGGATTTTACCACCATAATAATAACAACAGTAACAACTATTAAAAATAAAGTGATCATTAGTTTTTGTAAATTTACAAACTATTCCTGTAAATATACAACAGCAGTGCTAGAATATATATTTATATACACTACCGCTCAAAAGTTTGGATCACAGTGAAATGTTCTTGTTTTAATGGAGTATCTTCTTCCTTAACACAACAATGGACTGACGGGTCTCTAAAGAAAGTTGTTTCTTTCTGGTCATTGTGAGTCGGTCAGCAAGCCATCAACTGCTGATCTTCAGATACTAAACTAACCTAGAATGTTGTTCGCCTTTTATACTCACTTATTAGTAGAAATGTTTTTCAGCTGTGCATCACAATTGAGCAAGAGTGTCCCAACAACCAATTAGTCCAATAACATCCTTAACTTGGATTGGTGGTCGTACCAGGAGATTTAGACAGAGGACTGAGAATTACTGATAATAGAACTATATGTAAAATAAGCCTCTATATACAAAAATAGGACTTTAATACAAACATTTTTATTCTTTAAAAATCATCTGATACACTTACATTCATTGTGAAATGGACAGTATTGTTTGTGAATTGCATGAAAATTGCATGAAATGAAATTCTAAAGTGATCCTAAACTTTTGAGCGGTATTGTATACATATATATATAGGAGCATTATGCAGTTCTATAAATTTCTGTTTCTCAGTACATCCTGTTACCCTATTTACCAATGATCAGGACCACCACAGAGCAGATACTATTAGAGAGGTGGGTCATTTCCCAGCACTGCAGTGACACTAACATGGTGGTGGTGTGTTAGTGTGTTTTGTGCTGGTGTGAGTGGATCAGACCAGAGAATTGTCCATCAACCGAAACTATCCGGACAGCAGTGTCCTGTGGGCAGCGTCCTGTGTCCACTGATGAAGAACTAGAGGAACACAAACTGTGCAGCAGCAGATGAGCTACTGTCTCTGACTTTACATCTACAAGGTGGACCAGCAAGTAGTAGGAGTGTCTAATAGAGTGAACAGTGAGTGGACACAGTGTTTAAACACTCCAGCAGCAGCACTGCTGTGTCTGATCCACTCACACCAGCACAACACACACTAACACACCACCACCATGTCAGTGTCACTGCAGTGCTGAGAATGATCCCACCTCCCTAAATAGTATCTGCTCTGTGGGTGGTCCTGTGGGGGTCCTATCATTAAGAACAGAGTAATAAAGTATACAGAGAATCAGATGAACTACAGTCTGTAAGTGGAGCTCCTGTATGGTCAGTGGAGCTGATACAGTGGACAGTGAGTGGAGGTCCTGTATGGTCAGTGGAGCAGATACAGTGGACAGTGGAGTGGAGCTCTGTATGATCAGTGGAGCTGATACAGTGGACAGTGAGTGGAGGTCCTGTATGTCAGTGGAGCTGATACAGTGGACAGTGAGTGGAGTCCTGTATGGTCAGTGGAGCTGATACAGTGGACAGTGAGTGGAGGGGGTCCTGGTATGGTCAGTGGAGCTGATACAGTGGACAGTGAGTGTAGGTCCTGTATGGTCAGTGGAGCTGATACAGTGGACAGTGAGTGGAGCTCCTGTATGGTCAGTGGAGCTGATACAGTGGACAGTGAGTGTAGGTCCCTGTATGGTCAGTGGAGCTGATACAGTGGACAGTGCGTGGAGTTTCTGTATGGTCAGTGAAGCTGATACAGTGGACAGTGAGTGTAGCTCCTGTAAGGTCAGTGGAGCTGATACAGTGGACAGTGAGTGGAGGTTTTATATGGTCAATGGAGCTGATACAGTGGACATTGAGTTTAGCTCCTTTTAGGTCAGTGGAGCTGATACAGTGGACAGTGAGTGGAGGTCCTGTATGGTCAGTGGAGCTGATACAGTGGACAGTGAGTGGAGCTCCTGTATGGTCAGTGGAGCTGATACAGTGGACAGTGAGTGGAGGTCCTGTATGGTCAGTGGGGCTGATACAGTGGACAGTGAGTGGAGCTCCTGTATGGTCAGTGGAGCTGATACAGTGGACAGTGAGTGGAGCTCCTGTATGGTCAGTGGAGCTGATACAGTGGACAGTGAGTGGAGGTCCTGTATGGTCAGTGGAGCTGATACAGTGGACAGTGAGTGGAGCTCCTGTATGGTCAGTGGAGCTGATACAGTGGACAGTGAGTGAGTCTGCCCGGGCCGAAACCAGTAAATGCTGTATATACAAACCACAACGGGAAAGACTCACTTCTCTTTCTGAAGACACAAAGCTCTCCGTTGTGGTTTCAGTCTGAAATGAAGACAAACAGTAACGTCTATTATTACATAATTTACTGAGAGCAAAGAATAAATCAATAATATTATATATTTTAATATTTCACACAAGATCACTGAAAAACAAGAACTTCATTCATGCTCATAAATAAAGAAACACAGACCTCATATTCATAGTTATACACTTCATCATCATAAATCTCCTCCTCCATCTCCTCCTCCTCATACGCTTGGTCCTCCTGTCATTAGAGGACGTTTCAGCATGAACGTTAGAAAATTGTTTTTAAAGCGTTAATTGTTTATGTTTAGTAAGATATAAACACAGTCACAAATCATGCTTGACCTAATGACTATCAGACAATTAACAACGTATCAGACAGTTAACGACGTATCAGACAGTTAACGACGTGTCAGACAGTTAACGACGTGTCAGACAGCACTGACAGGCTTTATAGCAGCAGATCAGATATGAATTAATCTACAGTCGTATGCAAAAGCTCAAACGACCCAGTCAAATTTCTTAGTTTTTAAAAGGATTTCTAATTATTAATACTTTCATTCAATTTAAAACGATTAGTGTTTTGCACACTGACCTCCACATTTAACCCAGCTGTGCAGTTTAACACACACACACACACACACACACACACACACACACAAACACACACACACAAACACTAGCCGAAGTGGTTACACTGTGGGTGTTAGATAAGTTTAGATTTAGTGTTTAAGGAGTGTTTAGGTCTTGTTTAAGTAGTGTTGAGGAGTAGTGTTTAGCAAGTGTTTTAGTAGTGTTAAGTAGTGTTTAAGCAGCATTTAAATAGTGTTCAGATAGTGTTAAGTAGTGTTTAAGCAGTGTTAAGTAGTGTTTTAGTAGTATTTAAGTACGGTTACGTAGTGTTTTAGTAGTATTTAAGTAGTGTTAAGTAGTGTTTTAGTAGTATTTAAGTAAGGTTACGTAATGTTTTAGTAGTATTTAAGTAGTGTTAAGTAGTGTTTTAGTAGTATTTAAGTAAGGTTACGTAATGTTTTAGTAGTATTTAAGTAGTGTTAAGTAGTGTTTTAGTAGTATTTAAGTACGGTTACGTAGTGTTTTAGTAGTATTTAAGTAGTGTTAAGTAGTGTTTTAGTAGTATTTAAGTAAGGTTACGTAATGTTTTAGTAGTATTTAAGTAGTGTTAAGTAGTGTTTTAGTAGCATTTAAGTAAGGTTACGTAATGTTTTAGTAGTTTTTAAGTAGTGTTAAGTAGTGTTTTAGTAGTATTTAAGTAGTGTTAAGTAGTGTTTTAGTAGTATTTAAGTACGGTTACGTAGTGTTTTAGTAGTATTTAAGTAGTGTTAAGTAGTGTTTTAGTAGTATTTAAGTAGTGTTAAGTAGTGTTTTAGTAGTATTTAAGTAAGGTTACGTAGTGTTTTAGTAGTATTTAAGTAGTGTTTAGTAGTGTTTTAGTAGTATTTAAGTAGTGTTTAGTAGTGTTTTAGTAGTATTTTAGTAGTATTTAAGCATTGTTCAAGTAGTGTTAAGTAGTGTTTTAGTAGTGTTAAGTAGTGTTTAAGCAGCATTTAAAGTGTTCAGATAGTGTTAAGTAATGTTTTAGTAGTATTTAAGTATGGTTATGTAGTGTTTTAGCAGTATTTAAGTAGTGTTTAGTAGTGCTTCAATAGAGCTTAAGAAGTGTTTAAGGAGTGTTTAAAGAGTGTTTAGTAGTGCTTAAATAGTGCTTAAGAAGTGTTTAAGGAGTGTTTAAGAAGTGTTTAAATAGTGCTTAAGAAGTGTTTAAGTAGTGTTAAATAATGTTCAAGTAGTGTTTAAGGACTCTTTAAGCAGTGTTTAGTAGTGCTTAAGTAGTATTTAAGGAGTGTTTAGAGAGTGTTTAAGTAGTATTTAGTAGTGCTAAAATAGTGTTTAAGAAGTGGTTAGAGAGTGTTTAAGAAGTGTTTAAGGGGTGTTTAGAGAGTGTTTAAGTAGTATTTAAGGAGTGTTTAAGTAGTGTTTAGTAGTGCGTAAATAGTGTTAAAGAAGTGGTTAGAGAGTGTTTAAGGAGTGTTTGTTTAAGTAGTATTTAAGGAGTGTTTAGAGAGTGTTTAAGTAGTGTTTAGTAGTGCGTAAATAGTATTAAAGAAGTGGTTAGAGAGTGTTTAAGGAGTGTTTGTTTAAGTAGTATTTAAGGAGTGTTTAGAGAGTGTTTAAGGAGTGTTTAAGGGGTGTTTAGAGAGTGTTTAAGTAGTATTTAAGGAGTGTTTAGAGAGTGTTTAAGTAGTGTTTAGTAGTGCGTAAATAGTGTTAAAGAAGTGGTTAGAGAGTGTTTAAGGAGTGTTTGTTTAAGTAGTATTTAAGGAGTGTTTAGAGAGTGTTTAAGGAGTGTTTAAGTAGTGTTTACCACTCGTTTCCTTTGCCGTTTATGTCGTCCTTTATTCCCTTTACCCTAGTTAAGAGTTTCACAAAGTTAATGTCACACTTTAGTTAATGCTGTGATCACAAAGTATTATAACACATTACAATATATTTACAACGAGCTGCAACCTTTAATGTAGACACATAGATAACACGCCATGAGATTTCACATAACAACAAACACCACACATATACAAGCAGCCTAACTGATGAAATCAGTGGCTTTAGATGGTGAAACTTTCAACTTTAGTTGCTTGAAACCTAACTGAGCTTAACTAAACTTGAGTTTGAGTTGAATAACGTAATTATGTCGTGTGCAACTTTGATTGCTTTGGAATTCATTTGAGTTGCTGTAAAGTTGCAGGCAACTCACAACATTCAACTAGTTGCATGTAGGTTTCACTGTGTAAAGTTAGTCTAATGACTTTAAACTATTGAGAGTGAATATATCAGACAGTTAACAACATATCAGACAGCACTGACAGGCTTTGTAGCAGCAGATCAGATATGAATTAATCTACAGTCGTATGCAATAGCTCAGACGCCCCCAGTCAAATGTAATTTTATGTTTTATTAATTTTTAAAAATGATTTATAATTATTAATAGTTGAATTACATTTAAAACTATTTCTGTTTTGCACACAGAATAATACATATACAAGCATGCACAGTGCAGTCTAATTGATGAAATCAGTGGTTTTAGACTTTGAGACTTTCACTCAACTTTGGTTGCTTGAAACCTACATGAAACTAAACCGAGCTTGGGTTGCATAATGTAAAGTACATGTAAATGGAGAGTATAATGTAACATTGTGTCACGTGCAACTTTGATTGCTTTGGAACTGATTTGTGTTGCTGTGAAGTTCCAGGCAACTCACTCAACTAGTTGCATGTAGGTTTCACTGTGCAAAGTTAGCCTAATGACTATAAACTATCGAGAGTGAATATGTTCTTAAGAGCTTGTGTCATACACAGATTTGAAAAAAATTAGCTTTTTTTACAATACAATGTTTTTGAATCACAGCACTTCCAATGAAGGCCAGATTTTTGTCACTATTTTAGTTTCAGTTGCCTTAAACAGATAAACAGACCATTAACACAGCAACACAGTGGAGGGTGAACATAAAGTGTTTTCCAAAATGTCTGTAAGCCTCTGTTAAAAGCCATCAGTGTTACGTCAGATATTAGAATCTGAACATTTCCAGCGTCTCTCGTGTTTAAAGCCGTTTAATGTTGTTTAAATGTGTTAATCACTGTATTTAAAACTCCAGAACCTCCTTGTTTGCGAGTGCAGACGTTAGCTGGCTACTAAAATTCTACAACAACTGCTGGTTCATTCTGAAAGTAAAGCTGGTGTGCCTCACCTTTCCCCTCTCTCGGCCCTTCTTCTTCTCTCCAGGGGTCTTCTTCCCCGTGTCCTCCTGACTGTGGAGGACTGACTCCATACTTACCTCAGCCTTAACCGAGCCCGTCTGCTGCACACACACAAGTACACAGTATATCATGAGTTGAATGAGTTAGTGTTCAGTGTGAATGAGTTAGTGTTCAGTGTGAATGAGTTAGTGTTCAGTGTGAATGTGTTAGTGTCAGTGTGAATGTGTTAGTGTTCAGTGTGAATGTGTTTGTGTCAGTGTGAATGTGTTAGTGTTCAGTGTGAATGTGTGTCAGTGTGAATGTGTTAGTGTTGAGTGTGAATGTGTTAGTGTTAGTGTCAGTGTGAATGTGTTAGTGTTAGTGTGAATGTGTTAGTGTCAGTGTGAATGTGTTAGTGTTCAGTGTGAATGTGTGTCAGTGTGAATGTGTTAGTGTTTAGTGTGAATGTGTTAGTGTTTAGTGTGAATGTGTTAGTGTTAGTGTTCAGTGTGAATGTGTTCGTGTGAATGTGTTAGTGTTCAGTGTGAATGTGTTAGTGTTCAATGTGAATGTGTTAGTGTTCAGTGTTAATGTGTGTCAGTGTGAACGTGTTAGTGTTCAGTGTGAATGTGTTAGTGTTCAGTGTGTATGTGTTAGTGTTCAGTGTGTATGTGTGAATGTATGAATGTGTGTCAGTGTGAATGTGTTAGTCTCAGTGTGAATGTGTTAGTGTTCAGTGTGAATGTGTTAGTGTCAGTGTGAATGTGTTAGTGTTCAGTGTGAATGTGTTAGTGTCAGTGTGAATGTGTTAGTGTCCAGTGTGAATGTGTCAGTGTGAATGTGTTAGTGTTAGTGTTCAGTGTGAATGTGTTAGTGTTAGTGTGAATGTGTTAGTGTTAGTGTGAATGTGTTAATGTTCAGTGTGAATGTGTTAGTGTTCAATGTGAATGTGTTAGTGTTCAATGTGAATGTGTTAGTGTTCAGTGTTAATGTGTGTCAGTGTGAATGTGTTAGTGTTCAGTGTGAATGTGTTAGTGTTCAGTGTGAATGTGTGTCAGTGTGAATGTGTTTGTGTTCAGTGTGAATGTGTGTCAGTGTGAATGTGTTAGTGTTCAGTGTGAATGTGTGTCAGCGTGAATGTGTTAGTGTTCAGTGTGAATGTGTTAGTGTGAATGTGTTAGTGTTCAGTGTGAATGTGTTAGTGTTTAGTGTGAATGTGTTAGTGTTCAGTGTGAATGTGTGTCAGTGTGAATGTGTTAGTTTTAGTGTTAGTGTGAATGTCTTAGTGTTCAGTGTGAATGTGTTAGTGTTAGTGTGAATGTCTTAGTGTGAAGGTGTTAGTGTGAATGTGTTAGTGTTAGTGTGAATGTCTTAGTGTTAGTGTGAATGTCTTAGTGTGAAGGTATTAGTGTTAGTGTGAATGTGTTAGTGTTCAGTGTGAATGTGTTAGTGTGAATGTGTTAGTGTTCAGTGTGAATGTGTGTCAGTTGTATGTGTTAGTGTTCAGTGTGAATGTGTTAGTGTCAGTGTGAATGTGTTAGTGTATTAGTGTGAATGTGTTAGTGTTCAGTGTAAATGTGTGTCCAGTGTGAATGTTGTGGTCAGTGTGAATGTGTTAGTGTTCAGTGTGAATGTGTGTCAGTGTGAATGTGTGTCAGTGTGAATGTGTTAGTGTTAGTGTCAGTGTGAATGTGTTAGTGTTCAGTGTGAATGTGTGTCAGTGTGAATGTGTTAGTGTTTAGTGTGAATGTGTTAGTGTTAGTGTTCAGTGTGAATGTGTTCGTGTGAATGTGTTAGTGTTCAGTGTGAATGTGTTAGTGTTCAATGTGAATGTGTTAGTGTTCAGTGTTAATGTGTGTCAGTGTGAACGTGTTAGTGTTCCAGCTGTGAATGTGTTAGTGTTCAGTGTGTATGTGTTAGTGTTCAGTGTGTATGTGTGAATGTATGAATGTGTGTCAGTGTGAATGTGTTAGTCTCAGTGTGAATGTGTTAGTGTTCAGTGTGAATGTGTTAGTGTCAGTGTGAATGTGTTTAGTGTTCAGTGTGAATGTGTTAGTGTCAGTGTGAATGTGTTAGTGTCCAGTGTGAATGTGTCAGTGTGAATGTGTTAGTGTTAGTGTTCAGTGTGAATGTGTTAGTGTTAGTGTGAATGTGTTAGTGTTAGTGTGAATGTGTTAATGTTCAGTGTGAATGTGTTAGTGTTCAATGTGAATGTGTTAGTGTTCAATGTGAATGTGTTAGTGTTCAGTGTTTATGTGTGTCAGTGTGAATGGTGTTAGTGTTCAGTGTGAATGTGGTTAGTGTTCAGTGTGAATGTGTGTCAGTGTGAATGTGTTTGTGTTCAGTGGTGAATGTGTGTCAGTGTGAATGTGGTTAGTGTTCAGTGTGAATGTGTGTCAGCGTGAATGTGTTAGTGTTCAGTGTGAATGTGTTAGTGTGAATGTGTTAGTGTTCAGTGTGAATGTGTTAGTGTTTAGTGTGAATGTGTTAGTGTTCAGTGTGAATGTGTGTCAGTGTGAATGTGTTAGTTTTAGTGTTAGTGTGAATGTCTTAGTGTTCAGTGTGAATGTGTTAGTGTTAGTGTGAATGTCTTAGTGTGAAGGTGTTAGTGTGAATGTGTTAGTGTTAGTGTGAATGTCTTAGTGTTCAGTGTGAATGTGTTAGTGTTAGTGTGAATGTCTTAGTGTGAAGGTGTTAGTGTGAATGTGTTAGTGTTAGTGTGAATGTCTTAGTGTTAGTGTGAATGTCTTAGTGTGAAGGTATTAGTGTTAGTGTGAATGTGTTAGTGTTCAGTGTGAATGTGTTAGTGTGAATGTGTTAGTGTTCAGTGTGAATGTGTGTCAGTGTGAATGTGTTAGTGTTCAGTGTGAATGTGTTAGTGTCAGTGTGAATGTGTTAGTGTTTAGTGTGAATGTGTTAGTGTTCAGTGTAAATGTGTGTCAGTGTGAATGTGTGTCAGTGTGAATGTGTTAGTGTTCAGTGTGAATGTGTGTCAGTGTGAATGTGTGTCAGTGTGAATGTGTTAGTGTTAGTGTCAGTGTGAATGTGTTAGTGTTCAGTGTGAATGTGTGTCAGTGTGAATGTGTTAGTGTCAGTGTGAATGTGTTAGTGTTTAGTGTGAATGTGTTAGTGTTCAGTGTGAATGTGTGTCAGTGTGAATGTGTTAGTGTTCAGTGTGAATGTGTGTCAGTGTGAATGTGTTAGTGTTCAGTGTGAATGTGTTAGTGTTAGTGTCAGTGTGAATGTGTTAGTGTTCAGTGTGAATGTTTTAGTGTTCAGTGTGAATGTGTTAGTGTTCAATGTGAATGTGTTAGTGTTCAGTGTTAATGTGTGTCAGTGTGAATGTGTGTCAGTGTGAATGTGTTAGTGTTCAGTGTAAATGTGTTAGTGTCAGTGTGAATGTGTTAGTGTTCAGTGTGAATGTGTGTCAGTGTGAATGTGTGTCAGTGTGAATGTGTTAGTGTTCAGTGTGAATGTGTTAGTGTTAGTGTCAGTGTGAATGTGTTAGTGTTCAGTGTGAATGTGTTAGTGTTCAGTGTGAATGTGTTAGTGTTCAATGTGAATGTGTTAGTGTTCAGTGTTAATGTGTGTCAGTGTGAATGTGTGTCAGTGTGAATGTGTTAGTGTTCAGTGTGAATGTGTGTCAGTGTGAATGTGTTAGTGTGAATGTGTCAGTGTGAATGTGTTAGTGTTAGTGTGAATGTGTTAGTGTGAATGTGTTAGTGTGAATGTGTGTCAGTGTGAATGTGTTAGTGTGAATGTGTGTCAGTGTGAATGTTTGTCAGTGTGAATGTGTTAGTGTTCAGTGTGAATGTGTTAGTGTTAGTGTCAGTGTGAATGTGTTAGTGTTCAGTGTGAATGTGTTAGTGTTCAGTGTGAATGTGTGTCAGTGTGAATGTGTTAGTGTTTAGTGTGTCAGTGTGAATGTCTTAGTGTTCAGTGTGAATGTGTTAGTGTTAGTGTTCAGTGTGAATGTGTTAGTGTTTAGTGTGTCAGTGTGAATGTCTTAGTGTTCAGTGTGAATGTGTTAGTGTTAGTGTTCAGTGTGAATGTGTTAGTGTTAGTGTGAATGTGTTAGTGTTAGTGTTAGTGTGAAGGTGTTAGTGTTAGTGTGAATGTGTTAGTGTTCAGTGTGAATGTGTTAGTGTGAAGGTGTTAGTGTTAGTGTGAATGTGTTAGTGTTCAGTGTGAATGTGTTAGTGTGAATGTGTTAGTGTTAGTGTGAAGGTGTTAGTGTTAGTGTGAATGTCTTAGTGTTCAGTGTGAATGTGTTAGTGTTAGTGTGAATGTGTTAGTGTTAGTGTGAATGTCTTAGTGTGAAGGTGTTAGTGTTAGTGTGAATGTGTTAGTGTGAAGGTGTTAGTGTTAGTGTGAATGTGTTAGTGTTCAGTGTGAATGTGTTAGTGTTAGTGTTCAGTGTGAATGTGTTAGTGTTCAGTGTGAATGTGTTAGTGTTAGTGTTCAGTGTGAAGGTGTTAGTGTTAGTGTGAATGTGTTAGTGTTCAGTGTGAATGTGTTAGTGTTAGTGTGAATGTGTTAGTGTTAGTGTGAAGGTGTTAGTGTTAGTGTGAATGTCTTAGTGTTCAGTGTGAATGTGTTAGTGTTAGTGTGAATGTGTTAGTGTTAGTGTGAATGTGTTAGTGTTAGTGTGAATGTGTTAGTGTGAAGGTGTTAGTGTTAGTGTGAATGTGTTAGTGTTCAGTGTGAATGTGTTAGTGTTAGTGTTCAGTGTGAATGTGTTAGTGTTCAGTGTGAATGTGTTAGTGTTAGTGTTCAGTGTGAGGTGTTAGTGTTAGTGTGAATTGTGTTAGTGTCAGTGTGAATGTGTTAGTGTTTCAGTGTGAATGTGTTTAGTGTTAGTGTTCAGTGTGAATGTGTTAGTGTTAGTGTCAGTGTGAATGTGTTAGTGTTCAGTGTGAATGTGTTAGTGTTCAATGTGAATGTGTTAGTGTTCAGTGTTAATGTGTGTCAGTGTGAATGTGTGTCAGTGTGAATGTGTGTCAGTGTGAATGTGTTAGTGTTCAGTGTGAATGTGTTAGTGTTTAGTGTGAATGTGTTAGTGTTTAGTGTGAATGTGTTAGTGTTAGTGTTCAGTGTGAATGTGTTAGTGTTAGTGTGAATGTGTTAGTGTTTAGTGTGAATGTGTTAGTGTTAGTGTTCAGTGTGAATGTGTTAGTGTTAGTGTTCAGTGTGAAGGTGTTAGTGTTAGTGTGAATGTGTTAGTGTTTAGTGTGAATGTGTTAGTGTTAGTGTTCTTATTTTCTGGCTGGGCTACCTGTTCTGAAGAGGTGCTGGTCTGCGTGATGTTAGAGGATGTTGAGTTTTCCACCACAGTCTCTCCAAACTCCTCCCCCGTCACTCGGCTCTGTGTTCTGTTCCTCCCGTCTGTGGTGGAGATGTTCCAGAGAGCAGGACCCTGTTCAGTTTCACTCAGCGAATCCTTCAAACATACACAAACATCAGTCTCGAGATTTGATCTTCTGTCAATTGTGTCCATAATTCTTTTCTGGATTAAAATTCCAATCAAATTAAATTCCAATCAAAACGGCCAGTTATTAATTATTGTAAGGGTTTTGTTTATGTATCTGGTTTACGTTCTCCTGTCAGTGCCACGTGGTTGTGTTTATGTTTTGTCATGTGCTCCTTGTCTCCGCCCTCCTGTTTCAACCCCTCCACTCTTGTTCATCTCTGCTAAGCTAGGCTAATACCAGCCCTGGCTACACTGGCTTTGACACTAATCCAAGTCCAGCCGTGCCAAGCTAACCGAGTGAAGTCCGGCCTAGTAAAGCCAAACCCGCTGCACAACCAGCCAAGTCAAGGTATACTCCAGCATGCCTGCTCTACCTGGTTGCCCCACACTCAGCGCCAGCCAGTCAGGCCACGCCGAGTCCGGCCAGAGCAGGTGGTCTCGTTTTTTATGAGCTAACTAACTCTGGCCTTTCGTTAGGGTTTCTGCTCTTACAGGAAGTCTCCTGGAACTAAACTCCAGTGAGGGGGTCTGCTCTAACCATTGTTCTTACAGAGAACCACCACCAGGACCTTACCTCTGAGTCCTGTGAATCATTACAGTTATTCAGGAGATATTTGGGATCAGAAGGTGCCTCAACACTGTGGGTCTGAAAGAAGGTGTAGCTGTTTATGAAGCTCCTCACTGAGAAAAGGAGATACAGACACATCAAATAAAGAATCTGGACAATGGACTGACCAGCAGCACCACTGAACGGGTTATTTGGACGGTGAAGAAGCAGAACTTTGGTAGAACTTTGGAGGCGAGTCAGAAAGTCAGTCTCCTGAGAAGAACGGAAGCTGTACTGAAGGTAAAGCGTTGACACCCTAAATACCTGAAAAACCAATAACTTGTATTTAAAGGTTCAGCTGGTGATGCCAAGCAGGACTGATGGCTGAGAAACAGCAACAACAAGGACTGAGGAAGAAGATCAGACGAGATCAAAGGCGGTCCACTGTTTAAGGTGGAACTGGAAAGTTTGAATAAGATGCTGAACAGGTAGACATAGGCACCAGCATGGAACTGCTGCACCATTTAAGGTGGAACTGGAAAATATTTACAGGAAGCTGATGCACTGGAATGTAACTGCTGGACCATTTAAGGTGGAACTGGAAAAGTCAAACAAGAAGCCGAGGCCCTGAAATGTAACTGTTGCCCCATTAAAGGTGGAACCGCAAAAACTAGAACAAGAAGCTGAAGAACTAGAACGTGTCTGCTGCACTATTTAAGGTGGAACAAGAAAAATTTGAACAAGAAACTAAGGCACTGGAATGTAATTGTTGCCCCATTTAAGGTGGAACGGGAATATTCGAATAAGAAGCACTGGAATGTAACTGCTGGACCATTTAAGGTGGAATGGGAAAACTTGAAAAAGAAGCTGAGACACTGAGATGTAACTCCTGTTCCAGTTAAGGTGGAACTGGAAATATTTAAACAAGAAGCACTGGAATGTAACTACTGCACTATTTAAGGCGGAACCGCAAACACTTGAACAAGAAGCTGAGGCACTGGAATGTAACTGTTGCCCTATTTAAGGTAAAACGAGAAAACATTCAATAATTTGGGGGCGGAGTTTCCGAATTAGCACTAAAAGGAAACCTGTATTTGTTTTACTGTTGAGTTTAAATACTAATAAGTTCTTGAGTTTCGCCTTCTGCACCTGTAATGTCTGTTTTGATGGGAAATAAATTCTATTTTTTTAAAATATAATATTTTATCAATGCTCTGTTAAGAAGCAAAAGGAACAATGTTTTTACCAGATAGGGCTCGGGCAGCTCATGAAGATCATCCTCTTCTTCAATTAAGAGCTCATCGGTCTGCGGGTCACTGGAGAGTCCATACTTCACCGAGCTCTGGGATTGAAGAGGGTTGAGGCTATATTACTCCTACTGAGTATAATTACTGTGTTATTGCTTAGAGTGGAAATCTCCACATGGGAGGAAATAAAAATAAAATATCACTTTCAAGCAACAGTCAAGCAGTTCAGCAACATTGCGACCATTAGAAAGCAACTTTACGGTGTATTCCGTGATGACGTTGGAGCCGGAGTCCGTCCTCTGCCCTTTGATTCGTTTCTTCGTGGCCATTTCATGCAGAAGCTCCTCCATACCGTCCTGGAGAAGCCTGTCAATCAAGGCCTTCAGCAGGGAAAGCTGGAGAAAGGAAGGTGAATGGAATGGCACCACATCAGTATCAACACTAGGGGGCGCAAGAACTCAAGGTGAAAAATATAAAGCTGCAAGTTTGAGAATTTCGCGCATGTACGTTTTCACGGTTCGGGGACGGGACATGAGCCGTGTCTGTCAGTGAATTCGATTGGCTGATGGTACCTGGTTTCGTGATTGACCACCCACTACAAACAGCCTCTCAACAAAAATGGTGGACGAATAAGAACAGGTGAATTAAAAAAAAGAGAAACTTTTAAAAGTAGTGAGGAAAACTTTTAACATTTGCACTCACAAGTGAGAAATTTACATGTTAAGACTTGCAGGTTTCCGTTTTTCACCTTGTGTTTTAGCGCCCCCTAGTTGTGACGCAGATGTGTACATTGAAATGTAATGTATAATTAATACATAATTAATGATAATCTTTCAGGATTAGATAATAAAGATGTTGATGTCTTACCTTAATGCCATATGATTCAAATAAAGCTTCAATGTCCTGCAAGACACATACATTGATTTCTTACTGCATAATGAACATTAAATACAGGTAACCAACGCGGTTATACTAGAAGTCTGAGTTACTGTGGGTATGTATACCTTAAGTTCAATGGTTCTCCCTGATACTCCAGTCTCTCCCTGAGCAAGATAGAAAAAATCAAGTTTATTGAATATAATTACTGTAAAAATAAGCCTACGTGTATAAAATACTCAGTCATGTACCTTCTCTCCTTTTGGGCCTTGATCTCCTTTTTCTCCCTATAAACCAGAGCAGCCATAAATCATATACACTACTGTGTTACAGTCTTTATCTTATCAGTACATGTATCCTCACCACCACATCTGATTAGAACAGATGTAGATAATCATACATACAATACAAAGTAACATGAATATGTTATTGTGAGAGAAGAAGATCAGATCTTGAGCTCCAGTTTGAAGAACAAAGTTAGGTTCCAGATTTCTCCTGGACGCCCCAGACATTGTATGAATGTGTTCAGTTCCTTCAGCAGCAAATCTTGATTTAGCTTAATGAAGTACTGAGCAGTCAAAGCAGGTATTAGATTGAGAACTGATTAATATACTGGGTTGTTAGAGGGAGAAGCTTGGAAAGAGTTAAATAAACACACTGACGTATGAAAAAGCTCTACTTACTCTATTAATACTGTTTAATATTTAATAATAAAGTGTAAAAGCACTACTTACTCTATTAATACTGTTTAATATTTAATAATAAAGTGTAAAAGCACTACTTACTCTATTAATACTGTTTAATATTTAATAATAAAGTGTAAAAGCACTACTTACTCTTATAATACTGATTAATATTTAATAATAAAGTGTAAAAGCACTACTTACTCTATTAATACTTATTAATATTTAATAATAAAGTGTAAAAGCACTACTTACTCTTATAATACTGATTAATATTTAATAATAAAGTGTAAAAGCTCTACTTACTCTATTAATACTGATTCATATTTAATAATAAAGTGTAAAAGCACTACTTACTCTATTAATACTGATTAATATTTAATAATAAAGTGTAAAAGCACTACTTACTCTATTAATACTGATTAATATTTAATAATAAAGTGTAAAAGCTCTACTTACTCTATTAATACTGATTAATATTTAATAATTAAGTGTTTACTGAGTAAATAAAAGCTTCCTGCCTGGAAACAACAGCTGTTTATATATAATAATGTTCTCAATTGACTAAAGCTTTTGCACAGTTACTGTATATGTGAGAGTGCAAACATCAAATCCTCTTACCTTCATTCCAGCAGGACCCTGAACACATAAACACACACACATAAATATATGGTCGTCAACAGTTACTGAAGCTGACATTCATTATACAATAAATATGAGCTCAGCTTTAAACTGAGGTTATTTACATCCAAATCTAGTCAACAGTTTATAAATTACAACCAATTTAATATATACTCCCAGTCACCGTACTAACCACTACACCACCGTGCTGCCAGAATAACTCCATACGTTATATTTTATAGTTTTAATCTCTTCACACTTATTAACTAATATTATTACTATTACAAATTACAAATAAGAACAAGCTGTGTAGGTGTGTCCAAACTTTTGACTGACAGGTCAGGTCACAGGTCATGTTTGTCCCAATACAGTTAAGGTCTGTTTTTTTTACTGTTTTACACAATAAAAATATTTTATATTACTAGTTATATAGTATATAATATTCATATTACTAGTTGTACATACATTTTAAATACTATATATATATATATATATATATATATATATATATATAAAATAGGTCCTTGTATCTACACTCATTGTTCACTGTATCAGCTCCACCATCTCCAGAGCAGATACTATTAGGGAGGTGGATCATTGGTGTGTTAGTGTGTGTTGTGCTGGTGTGAGGTGATCAGAGAATCAGATGAACTACAGTCTGTAAGTGGAGCTCCTGTATGGTCAGTGGAGCTGATACAGTGGACAGTGAGTGGAGGTCCTGTATGGTCAGTGGAGCTGATACAGTGGACAGTGAGTGGAGGTCCTGTATGGTCAGTGGAGCTGATACAGTGGACAGTGAGTGGAGGTCCTGTATGGTCAGTGGAGCTGATACAGTGGACAGTGAGTGGAGATATAAGGAGATGGTTTTAATGTTCAGTCATTTGTTTTATTTGTGACGTTATTAGAAATGGAAAGATATTTAATATGTAATTATATAAATATAAAAAGAAAGCTGTACTCACCGTTGCTCCAGGGGGGCCCATTGGTATCGGAAAAGCTTTCCTTATTTCATCTATTGAAGCCCCCTGTAGACAAACACATCAGTGGTCTAACTGCACCATGTGTGTACCATTTAAACGAGAAGCCAGTGAACTAGCAGCTAATAAACTAGGCCTAATAAACTAGGCCTTGTTTACAGCTACATGCTAGAATCCAGTACGAACAGCAGCTGGACTTTTCAGATTGTGTGGAGAACTTCCAAACGACAAAACAATGAATGTACAAAGTGATGATATGAAGGTTCCTTGGGACCCCCTGCCCCAGGGTTTTCAGGGGGTCCTGTATTGGCTGGCTACTAGCTCACTCGCCATAGCAGCACTGATGCTTCAATAATAACACATTGGGAGTGTCTCAAATCCTAGTGAGTGTCTAAGTAGGCTGTCTAGGTAGCAGCTGTGTAAGTATCAGTGTTCTCTCCTCATCTCTCCTCATAAAACAGATTACTGAGACGCTCTAGTTAGAGAGAGACTGCGTCACGGCTCTCATCCAAACCAACAGCCCGAGACTTAAAAATCTGCTAGCATAAATGCTAATGTCTGGAGTATAAAGTGTAAATGGTGAAGGACTCGTTACAGAGTTGATAATAAAATACTGTTTTGTGTGATTATATGACCAGAAACACATTAAAACTCCAGAGAATCAAAATAACTCACAGTTTTAAAACCACTTCACTGCTCCTAGATTAGCCTGCGGTGCATCATGGGATTGTCTTAGCGGCTGAGGAAGCGTTTGATGTTTCCTTAAAATCAGGTGTAAATAAGGTTCCTCAGTAGACAGCATGTTTAAGGTATGTAAGAATTGGCACAGTCTACATCAGGAGCGCATACTATGACGCAAAATGCTGCCTATGTAGGAGCTCAGTAGGATTTGAGACACACCCAATGTTTTGGATTAACAGTTCTGGTAATGCTAATTTCTAGGTTTGTAGGTCTTCCATACACAAGCTGAGACCTTATTCACCACCACTAAACTCTTGAGAAACAAATACAGTTACAACATATTGTAAAGTTCTTTACAGGTGTCCCAGGTATAGTTACAGTTGTGAAGCTACGAAGAACCAACGAAGGGAACTAAACTTCTACAGCGCCTCCCAGAGGCAGAGCAGTGTGGCAGCTCCAATTAGTCAAGAGCACCAAAGAGCGAAGCTTGATCTTTTATAGGTGAAGCAGTTCAAAAGTGAGCTTTCCCTGAATTTGCATTTGATTACATTGCAGAGAGATCAACTAGGAGGTCCCTGCCCCACTGTAGTTCACACTCTGGTTCCTACCTCGTGCAGTATAACTGGAGGACCTGGCAAACCTTGGGGACCCATATCTCCTTTCTCCCCATCTTTACCCTAAAAAAGACACACAGGTTACTTAATAAGATCTGAGGTGCATTAAATTAATTAAATTAAAAATCAAATGAATGTAATTTTTTTACATTAGCACCAGGATCCCCCTTTTCACCCTACAGGTATGAAAGAAGCACCCAATTAAAATACTACATTATTTATATTTTGAAAATATATGTAAACATTTACAATATCAGCTCTTTTCACTATCAGCAAACCTTTGTTCCATCATCACCCCTGAGTCCGTGTTCTCCCTGTGAGAAGACAAATGAAGAGTATTAGGCTTTTTAATAAGACCATCTTACACCATACTCATACAGTTAATACTATAGTGATCATCTTACACCATACTCATACAGTTAATACTATAGTGATCATCTTACACCATACTCATACAGTTAATACTATAGTGATCATCTTACACCATACTCATACAGTTAATACTATAGCGATCATCTTACACCATACTCATACAGTTAATACTATAGTGATCATCTTACACCATACTCATACAGTTAATACTATAGTGATCATCTTACACCATACTCATACAGTTAATACTATAGTGATCATCTTACACCATACTCATACAGTTAATACTATAGTGATCATCTACACCATACTCATACAGTTAATACTATAGTGATCATCTTACACCATACATACAGTTAATGCTATAGTGATCATCTTACACCATACTCATACAGTTAATACTATAGTGATCATCTTACACCATACATACAGTTAATGCTATAGTGATCATCTTACACCATACTCATACAGTTAATACTATAGTGATCATCTTACACCATACTCATACAGTTAATACTATAGTGATCATCTTACACTATACTCATACAGTAAATACTATAGTGATCATCTTACACCATACTCATACAGTTAATACTATAGTGATCATCTTACACCATACTCATACAGTTAATACTATAGTGATCACCTTACACCGTACACATACAGTTAATACTATAGTGATCATCTTACACCGTACACATACAGTTAATACTATAGTGATCATCTTACACCATACGCATACAGTTAATACTATAGTGATCATCTTACACCATACGCATACAGTTAATACTATAGTGATCATCTTACACCATACGCATACAGTTAATACTATAGTGATCATCTTACACCATACGCATACAGTTAATGCTATAGTGATCATCTTACACCGTACACATACAGTTAATGCTATAGTGATCATCTTAAACCGTACACATACAGTTAATGCTATAGTGATCATCTTACACCATACATACAGTTAATGCTATAGTGATCATCTTACACCATACTCATACAGTTAATACTATAGTGATCATCTTACACCGTACACATACAGTTAATGCTATAGTGATCATCTTACATCGTACACATACAGTTAATACTATAGTGATCATCTTACACCATACATACAGTTAATGCTATAGTGATCATCTTACACCATACATACAGTTAATGCTATAGTGATCATCTTACACCATACTCATACAGTTAATACTATAGTGATCATCTTACACCGTACACATACAGTTAATGCTATAGTGATCATCTTACACCGTACACATACATTTAATGCTATAGTGATCATCTTACACCATACTCATACAGTTAATGCTATAGTGATCATCTTACACCATACATACAGTTAATGCTATAGTGATCATCTTACACCATACTCATACAGTTAATACTATAGTGATCATCTTACACCATATACAGTTAAACTATAGTGATCATCTTACACCATACACATACAGTTAATACTATAGTGATCATCTTACACCATACTCATACAATGAATACTATAGTGATCATCTTACACCATACTCATACAGTTAATGTTATAGTGATCATCTTACACCATACACATACAGTTAATACTATAGTGATCATCTTACACCATACTCATACAGTTAATACTATAGTGATCATCTTACACCATACTCATACAGTTAATACTATAGTGATCATCTTACACCATACATACAGTTAATACTATAGTGATCATCTTACACCATACTCATACAGTTAATACTATAGTGATCATCTTACACCATACTCATACAGTTAATACTATAGTGATCATCTTACACCATACTCATACAGTTAATACTATAGTGATCATCTTACACCATACTCATACAGTTAATGCTATAGTGATCATCTTACACCGTACACATACAGTTAATGCTATAGTGATCATCTTACACCGTACACATACAGTTAATGCTATAGTGATCATCTTACACCATACATACAGTTAATGCTATAGTGATCATCTTACACCATACATACAGTTAATGCTATAGTGATCATCTTACACCATACTCATACAGTTAATACTATAGTGATCATCTTACACCGTACACATACAGTTAATGCTATAGTGATCATCTTACACCGTACACATACAGTTAATGCTATAGTGATCATCTTACACCATACATACAGTTAATGCTATAGTGATCATCTTACACCATACATACAGTTAATGCTATAGTGATCATCTTACACCATACATACAGTTAATGCTATAGTGATCATCTTACACCATACTCATACAGTTAATACTATAGTGATCATCTTACACCATACATACAGTTAATACTATAGTGATCATCTCACACCATACACATAGAGTTAATACTATAGTGATCATCTTACACCATACTCATACAGTTAATACTATAGTGATCATCTTACACCATACTCATACAGTTAATACTATAGTGATCATCTTACACCATACTCATACAGTTAATGCTATAGTGATCATCTTACACCATACACATACAGTTAATACTATAGTGATCATCTTACACCATACTCATACAGTTAATGCTATAGTGATCATCTTACACCATACTCATACAGTTAATACTATAGTGATCATCTTACACCATACATACAGTTAATACTATAGTGATCATCTTACACCATACACATACAGTTAATACTATAGTGATCATCTTACACCATACTCATACAGTTAATACTATAGTGATCATCTTACACCATACATACAGTTAATACTATAGTGATCATCTTACACCATACACATACAGTTAATACTATAGTGATCATCTTACACCATACTCATACAGTTAATACTATAGTGATCATCTTACACCATACTCATACAGTTAATACTATAGTGATCATCTTACACCATACTCATACAGTTAATACTATAGTGATCATCTTACACCATACTCATACAGTTAATGCTATAGTGATCATCTTACACCATACACATACAGTTAATACTATAGTGATCATCTTACACCATACTCATACAGTTAATACTATAGTGATCATCTTACACCATACACATACAGTTAATACTATAGTGATCATCTTACACCATACTCATACAGTTAATACTATAGTGATCATCTTACACCATACTCATACAGTTAATGCTATAGTGATCATCTTACACCATACACATACAGTTAATACTATAGTGATCATCTTACACCATACTCATACAGTTAATACTATAGTGATCATCTTACACCTACACATACAGTTAATACTATAGTGATCATCTTACACCATACTCATACAGTTAATAATATAGTGATCATCTTACACCATACTCATACAGTTAATGCTATAGTGATCATCTTACACCATACATACAGTTAATACTATAGTGATCATCTTACACCATACACATACAGTTAATACTATAGTGATCATCTTACACCATACTCATACAGTTAATACTATAGTGATCATCTTACACCATACTCATACAGCTAATGCTATAGTGATTATCTTACACCATACTCATACAGTTAATACTATAGTGATCATCTTACACCATACACATACAGTTAATACTATAGTGATCATCTTACACCATACTCATACAGTTAATACTATAGTGATCATCTTACACCATACTCATACAGTTAATACTATAGTGATCATCTTACACTATACTCATACAGTAAATACTATAGTGATCATCTTACACCATACTCATACAGTTAATACTATAGTGATCATCTTACACCATACTCATACAGTTAATGCTATAGTGATCATCTTACACCATACATACAGTTAATACTATAGTGATACATTAGTGACCACATGTTAGTAAAGGTCTTACATCTTTTCCTGCTATTCCACGCTTTCCGTCAACACCAGGTTTACCCTGCAAACAGCACAACACAGAGAGACCAGTGAAGCGTTTACGACTCCAGATGTTTTTACAGACGTATGAAGTCACAGGACGTTTAACACTTTTAGTGAACTGCAATAGACCGGGGTCACCAGACTGATCCCCTGAACTGACAGGACACGACTGAAGTGGCCTTGAGAAAGACACCCACCCCCAAACTGCTCCCCGGGTACTGTGGATATGCCTACCCACCACTCCAGGCATGTGTGCTCACTTCCCCCCTGTATGTGTTTTCACTAGTGTGTGTGCGTATGTGTGTGCTTCACTGCCCTGTAGTATGTGTGCTCACTAGTGTCTGTGTATGTGGGTGTTTCACTGCCCCCTAGTGTGTGTATGTGAGTACTTGGGTGTTTCACTGGCCACTAGTGTGTATGTGAGTGTTTCACTGCCCCCTAGTGTGTATGGATGTCACTGCCCCTTGCGTGTGTGTTTACAAGTGTGTGTGTTTTACTTCCCCCTTGTGTATGTGTGTACGTGTGTGTTTCACTGCCCTTTGGTATGTGTGTGTTTACTTGTGTGTTTGTGTTCACTTGTGTGTGTGCATGTGTGTGTTTCACTGCCCCTTATTATGTGTGATCACTAACGTGTAGGTGGGTGTTTTACTGCCCCATACTGTGTGTGTGTGTGTGTGTGTGTGTGTGTGTGTGTTTACTTGTGTGTGTGTCACTACCCCCTAGTGTGTGTGTTCACTAATGTGTGTGTAAATGAGTATTTCACTGCCCCCTAGTGTTCACTAGTATGCTTGTGTGTGGGTGTTTCACTGCCCCTTGTGTGTGTTTTCACTAGTGTGTGTGTTTCACTTATCCTAGTGTGATTTTGCTCACTAGTTTGTGTGTGTTAGTGGGTGTTTCACTTCCCTTAGTGTGTGTGCGTGTTTGTGGGTGTTTTACTTTTCACTAGTGTGATTTTGCTCACTAGTGTGTGTGTGTTTGTGGGTGTTTCACTTCCTCTAGTGTGTGTGCATGTTTGTGGGTGTTTTACTTTCCACTAGTGTGATTTTGCTAACTACTGTGTGTGTGTTTGTGGGTGTTTCACTTCCCCTAGTGTGTGCGTGTTTGTGGGTGTTTTACTTTCCACTAGTGTGATTTTGCTCACTAGTGTGTGTGTTTGTGGGTGTTTTACTTTCCACTAGTGTGATTTTGCTCACTACTGTGTGTGTGTTTGTGGGTGTTTAACTTCCTCTATTGTGTATGCTCACTAGTGTGTCTGTGTGTGGGTGGGTGTTTTACTGCCCTGTACTGTGTGTGTGTGTTTACTTTTGTGTGTGTGTCACTGCCCCTAGTGTGTGTGTTCACTAGTAAGTGGGTGTTTCCGCCCTTCTGCCCAATGAGCACTGGGATACACTCCAGTACCCCTATGGCCCAGAAGGATCAGCAGGTTAGAGAGAAATGAATGAATGAATGAATGAATATAATGTGGTGAATCTTTACTCACTGGAGTACCAGGCAAACCAGGCATACCAGCAACTCCGACTCGCCCAGGCTCTCCCCTCTCTCCCCTCTCCCCTTTCTTTTAAAACACAAACACACACGAAAACAAACTTTACTGCACTCGGTGACTCAGTGATCCACATTTGCACGCCAGCTTTGACACAGTTTTCCAATATGATTCAGTCCTACAACATATAATACTGGTGACAGTGTGAGAACCTGAATTATCCTTTACTTAAATATCACACATCACACTAAACCGGCTCTCCGGGGACGTAAAGGCTCATCAGAAGCCTAATTACTCAACATATAATTCCCTGAATGTCAGTGCAGCATTTAAATTATGAATCACACTTTCTGCAATCACACTTCTTTCTTAACATCAAAATGATTACTCACAGCTCCCGGCTCGCCTTTCTTCCCCGCTTCGCCCTGAAAAATTAAGATTTTTTAAAAGTTCAGGATAAAATCTGTAACGGTAGCGCTTAACAGAACCAGCCTCTGCAGCTTGTGCACGATACATTACGCAGTACATCAAACTTACCTTTGGTCCAGGCAGCCCTGGTGAACCGTCCAGACCTTCTGTTCCTCCAGGTTCTCCCTGTCGTGTGAACACACACGTACGCATCCATTTAGAAGTGTTTTTAATTCAGTATGTTTAAAAATGAAAAGGCTTGTCCAAAGCTAAAGGCAGGGGGCCTGTCCATTTTGTCCGCTGTGCTTAGTATACAAGTGCACTTAGAAGGTTTAAATCACTGGTATCCACAGTCAACCAAACCCACCTCTAACCCCATCCATAAGTGGAAATAGACCACCACAGGACCAGATATTATTTGGCTGGAGGTCCACTGATGACACAGCAGTGACATTGACATGGCAGGTGAGAGTCTATCAGGCCTACACTCATTGCTGGGTTGGGGAAATACAGCCTATAGTGGGCTCAGAAACTGTGGAACGAGGATGGTGGAATGGTGGTTGTGTAGAACAAGGATGGTGGAGCGGTGGTGGTGTAGAGTGAGAATGGTGGAGTGGTGGTGGTGTGGAGTGAGGACGGTGGACTGGTGGTGGTGTAGAGAGAGGATGGTGGAGTGGTGGTTGTGTAGAAAGAGGATGGTGGAGCGGTGGTGGTGTAGAAAGAGGATGGTGGAGCGGTGGTGGTGTGGAGTAAGGACGGAGGAGCAGTGATGGTGGTGTGGAGTAAGGACGGTGGAGCAGTGATGGCGCTGTGGAGAGGTGGTGGTGTACAGTGAGGATGGTGGAGCGGTGGTGGTGTGGAGTAAGGACGGAGGAGCAGTGATGGTGGTGTGGAGTAAGGACGATGGAGCAGTGGTGGTGGTATGGAGAGGTGGTGGTGTACAGTGAGGATGGTGGAGTGATGATGGTGCTGTGGATTAGAGACGGTGGAGCAGTGGTGATGGTGTGGAGTGAGGATGGCGGAGCAGTGGTGGTGTAGGGTGAAGACGGTGGAGCGGTGGTGGTGTAGAGTGAGGATGGTGGAGCAGTAGTGGTGGTGTGGAGTGAGGACGGTTGAGCAGTGGTGGTGTAGAGTGAGGACGCTGAAGTAGATGTTTGTTTCTGTAGATGGATGTAGTGCAGGGTATATAATATATATATATATATATATATATATATATAGTAATGGGAGGACTATGGTTTGTAACCGTGCACCTGTATGGTAGGTGTTTGATAAGAAGACCAACAAGCAACACAGCTCCTGATAAGAGCCCATCGTTCTTCCTGAGGATGGAGAACATGGTGTATATGGTCTGTTATGGATCTGCTATCACTAAAAAGGATATAACCTGTTTTTCTTATATATAAGATCCACCTCTATAGATGCAGAGACGTATATAAAGTATGAAGCATATGATTCAGTGACTCACCAAGGAATTCCCTGGAGGTCCTGGCTTCCCTGGTGGGCCCTGGAGGCGAGGGCAAAGAGAGCAACAGTCATAATAGCAAGCAAGATATCTTCACATCCTTTGGCTCTGAACCATATGTGCAGGTTTTACTCACTGGCTGTCCTGGAGGTCCTGTCTCTCCTCGGAGCCCTGGGAGTCCAGGATCACCCGTCTCACCCTGGAAACACACGGACATTCCCGGTATTTAAAAACACACTTTTTTAACCACGTACAAACGAGCACAGGAAGTGATCTCTACCTTGATGGCTCTGGTGAGCACATTGTTCTCTGACACTGAGAACTGAAGCAGAAGAGACAAGACAGCTCGTTAGTGAATATTTACAGATAAACACACATAAATAACCAATAGAAACCAAAGAGTGTTTTGGTAATGACTCTCAGAGAGAAACTCATTAAAGATTATGATAATCCACTGGTTAAGAGTTGGAACTCACTTGGGAATGTCCAGGTGGGCCAGGCTTCCCCTGCAGGAAGGCAAAGAGGAGAACCAAGACGCACCAGAGCAGAGAATTAAAACAGTGATTACTGCTTCTCGCGCGATCAATGACGATCCAAAATTCATTCCAACAATCGATCACAATAAAGTTCAGGTCTTATTAAGAGTTACGCTTCGGAGCACTGGAGAGATATTAAATATTAAGCCTGACTCAAAGCACAGAACAAAACAAAGCGCTGCCGAAGACTGATTATCATAATATAGAACGTACCGGCTCGCCTTTGTCTCCTTTCGGCCCCTCAGGACCCTGAAAAACAGAGAAAAGTAAGACCACCAGTTAACAGGTTGTTTGCAAACGACGTCACGTCACTGAGATACTGTGGTGTGAACTGTGAACCGCAGATGGAGGGCAGGAAGTGATTTTTCACATAAGGGGGGCGCAATCATAAACACTCACAATACCAAAGTTTTCATCCTTTACGCCCCATTTAACTGAGAACCATGAGGAGCTTTTATCTAGTACCTAAAGTTTCTGTTCATGAGGAGAAAAATACTGATCTGTGGTCAGGACGAGGGATGTTCCTGTTCCAGTTTCTTGTAGCTGTAGTATTAAATCTCTCACCATCAACTGTTCACTCTACAATACTCACGCCTACCGAGCACACGAGGGTGAAGCAGCTCAGTCACCAGTTTTCCTGTTCCACCTTAAACAGTGCAGCAGGAGCCAGAACGTACCTGCACCTCTGTGTTTGGTTGATTCAATTTGGCGCCAAACATAGACGTTGAAATTTTGGCTGTGTTTGGTCCGTCTGATTTGGTCCAAAAATAGCCCAAAAATAGACGTGGCCTGTGTTTTGGGCTATCTGATTTAACCCAAAAATAGACATCAATATCTGGGCTGTGTTTGGTCCATCTGACTTGGACGAAATGTAGCCCAGAAATAGGTGTAAATGTTGAAATTTGGGCTGTGTTTAGTTCATCAAATTTTATCAAAATGGAGCTCAAACATAGATGTTGAAATTTGGGTTGTGTTTGGTCCATCTAATTTGGTCCAAATATAGCCCAAAAATAGACATGGAAATTTGGGCTGTGTTTAGTTTGTCAGATTCTGTCAAAATTTAGCTCAAACATAGACGTTGAAATTTGGGCTGTGTTTTGTCTGTCTGACTATTCAAAATCTAGCCCAAACATACATGGTGAAATTTGGGTTGTGTTTGGTCCGTCCAATTTGGTCCAAATATAGCCCAAAAATAGACATGGAAATTTGGGCTGTGAAACTGAGCTTAAACATAGATTTTGAAGTTTGGGTTGTGTTTGGTCCCTCTGATTATTTGAACTTTAGCCCAAACATAGACGTTAAATTTGGGCTGTGTTTGGTCCATCTGACTATTCAATATCTAGCCCAAACATACATGGTGAAATTTGGGCTGTGTTTGGTCCATCCAATTTGATCCAAATATAGCCCAAAAATAGACGTGGCCTGTGTTTTGGGCTGTCTGATTTGGTCCAAAAATAGACATCAATATCTGGGCTGTGTTTGGTCCGTCTGACTCGAAATGTAGCCCGGAAATAGATGTAGAAGTTAAAATTTGGGCTGTGTTTAGTTCACCAAATTTTATCAAATTGAGCTCAAACATAGATGTTGAAACGTGGGTTGTGTTTGGTCCGTCCATTTTGGTCCAAAATTAGACGTTAATATTTGGACTGTGTTTTGTCCATCTGACTTGGACGAAATGTAGCCCAGAAATAGATGTAGATGTTGAAATTTGGGCTGTGTTTAATTCACCAAATTTTATCAAAATTGAGCTCAAACATAGATGTTGAAATGTGGGTTGTGTTTGGTCCATCCAATTTGGTCCAAATATAGCCCAAAAATAGCCGTTAAAATTTGGGCTGTGAATGGTCCATCTGATTTGGCCCAAAAATAGACATCAATATTTGGGTTGTGTTTGGTCCGCCCAATTTCATCCAAATTTAGCCCAAGCTGGTCCACATATGGCCCCAAAACAGCCATAAAACTGTTAAAAATGTTTTGTATAAACCCAAACTAGTCGTAATCATTGACATTCATCTTCAACTTAACAAAACAACAATATGAAAAACAACTGCTCACCGGGAACCCGATGTTTCCAGAATCACCTTTCTCACCAGGGTCTCCTGGTCGTCCAGGGAGACCAAGAGAGCCCTGACATTGGAGAGAGAAAGAAACAGATGGATGTAACACTTACTTACATGCTTTATCTTATCTGTAAGAACATTATACAGAAGATAACTAAGCACTGATGAGAGATCTCTTGAGGCTGGAGGGAACCAGAGAGAAAAGAAAAATGTAAGGTCAAAACAAAGACAGTGAAGAGTCATTACCCGGATGCCTCTCTCGCCAGGCTCGCCTGGAGAACCTGGGTCACCCTGTAGAACGTAACCAGTATATGGCAGCATGTTAGTGATCATGTCATAGCTACACATGTGAAGGTGAGATGAATGCTGATAAGATAAACACATATTATTTATATTGAAAACACATCATGGCACAACATATGCTGCCTTCTAGACTACGTCTTCTTCAGAGACGTCCATGCTTATTTTAGAGTCTCTCAATGAAAGCACATGATACATTATAAAGCATATAAACATGACTGAAGACTGGACCACATCTGGGTTGCCAAAGCTACACACCTTGACAGAACAACTTTCACTGGTACTGAAGTAACATTTGACCAGGAGTGTCTAAACGTCTACTTAAGTAATAGAGTTGTGTACTTGTCAATCTTTGCTGGTAAACATACTTCCAACCCAACTTTTTAGACCATTGAATTGAATTTAGAATAACTGCATATCGGTGCAGTCCAATGAAAAACATGTAAATTCATTTTTGCCAATTTTGAGTTTTGTACATCAATGGAACACAACAATGGTCGTTTACATTTTATGCAAATTTTATGATGAATGGGCCAATAGAAGTGCTCCAAAATCTGACTTACACTGAAAGTAAAGCATGTTTTTGGTCTATCCTGTAAAGTTGCAATTTTAGAGATACTTGTTTTTCATTGGTGAGCGACGATATTTACAAAACAATCACAATATCACAAGTTATTAAACATTTAATCTGTTTCATTGTAATACAGGCCGATCAGTATTTACTAACCATTGTTTTCTATTAGCATTTCACACACTGTCCCAACATTCCTGGAACTGAGGTTTCTACAGTTAGAGTATGTGTATTTATATGTGTGTGTTCCCTCACCCTCGTTCCGGGGTCTCCTTTTGGTCCTGGAACACCCTGAAATGAATTAAAGCACAAACAGACTTTCAAACAGTCACTTCCAGTGTAACAATAAATCTCCCCTCCTTACAGAACAGAGTAAAAGTTGAAGTCACTTGGGGACATTATTACTTTTAAAAAGCTAATATTTTATTTAGTCAGTAAACTCTTTATTATTGAATATTAATCAGTATTAATAGAGTAAGTAGAGCTTTTACATACATCAGTGTGTTTATTTAACCCTTTCCAAGCTTCTCCTAAACAACCCAGTATTATTATCAGTTCTCATCTAATACCTGCTTTGACTGCTCAGTACTTCATTAAGATAAATCAAGATTTGCTGCTGATGAAGGAACTGAACACATTTCCTACAATGTCTGGGGCGTCCAGGAGAAATCTGGAACCTAACTTTTGTTCTTCAAACTGGATCAAGATCTGATCTACTTCTCTCACAATAACATACTCATGTTACTTTGTATTGTAAGTATGATTATCTACATCTGTTCTAATCAGATCTGCTGTTCTTACTGGTGAACACACACTTATTGATCAGATAGGCTTTTAAACTATCAGATTAGGGGCCTCAGACTTTTACACAGCAGTGTTTATCACTCAGTAATTCAGCGCTGTCTTACTGAGATCTAAGCTGCCTGCTCATTAGGTCTGTCAGGGACGTGGAACAGTGCAATAAAATGACTGTGATTAACAGCATAACACATTTCCTCTCTGTCCCTAACGGGGTCCGAATTGAAGATAATTTGCTGAGATTGAAAACTCCCCAAAGCAGTCCAATCCATTTAGTTCACTAATTCTAACAGCTAGCAGTTCATACCAGTCTGCAGCCTGTATCAGGCGGGGCAGGAGGGAATTGAGGTTCATCCTGGTTTAACCCCTTAACATTTACAGGCCTGAGGTGAGTACTTACAAGTTACAGTTACTCAGTACATGTACCTCAGTATATTATTGTGTTAAATACAGAGGTGGATAGTAACTAGTTACAGTAACTCAGTACATGTACTTCAGTATATTGTTGTATTAAATACAGAGGTGAGTAGTAACTAGTTACAGTAACTCAGTACATGTACTTCAGTATATTACTGTATTAATACAGAGGTAAGTAGTAACAGTTACTCAGTACATATACTTCAGTATATTATTGTATTAAATACAGAGGTGAGTAGTAACTAGTAACAGTTACTCAGTACATGTATCTCAGTATATTATTGTATTAAATACAGAGGTGAGTAGTAACTAGTTACAGTTACTCAGTACATGTATCTCAGTATATTATTGTATTAAATACAGAGGTGAGTAGTAACTAGTTAGAGTTACTCAGTACATGTACTTCAGTATATTATTGTATTAAATACAGAGGTAAGTAGTAACTAGTTACAGTTACTCAGTACATGTACTTCAGTATATTATTGTATTAAATACAGAGGTGAGTAGTAACTAGTCACAGGTACTCAGTACATGTACTTCAGTATATTATTGTATTAAATACAGAGGTAAGTAGTAACTAGTTACAGTTAATCAGTACATGTACTTAAATGTATTATTGTGTTAAATACAGAGGTGAGTAATTACTAGTTACAGTTACTCAGTACATGTACTTTAGTATATTATTGTATTAAATACAGAGGTGGGTAGTAATTAGTTACAGTTACTCAGTACATGTACTTAAATGTATTATTGTGTTAAATACAGAGGTGAGTAATTACTAGTTACAGTTACTCAGTACATGTACTTCAGTATATTATTGTATTAAATACAGAGGTGATTACTAACAAGTTACAGTTACTCAGTACATGTCCTCTTCAGTACTAACTATTGTATTAATACAGAAGGGTAAGTAGTAACTAAGCTTACAGTTACTCCGTACAAGTACTTCAGAATATTATTGTATATAAATACAGAGGTGAGTAGTAACTAGTTACAGTGTACTCAGTACATGTACTTCAGTATATTATTGTATTAAATACAGAGGTGACTACTAACAAGTTAACAGTTTACTAGTACATGTACTTCAGTATATTATTGTATTAAATACAGAGGTGAGTAGTAACTAGTTACAGTTACTCAGTACATGTACTTCAGTATATTATTGTATTAAATACAGAGGTAAGTAGTAACTAGTTACAGTTACTCAGTACATGTACTTCAGTATATTATTGTATTAAATACAGAGGTGAGTAGTAACTAGTTACAGTTACTCAGTACATGTACTTCAGTATATTATAAAATCAGTTCCTGAGCTGAGAGATGCTGGATTTACAAAGAAATTCTATTGCAGTTCTCTAAGATACTCAGTACTTAAGTAGTTTTTTTATCTGATACTTGTATTTATAATTTTACTCAAGTTGTTTTACATGAACATATTTTTACTTTTACTCTTGTCAGTATTGTACTCAAGTATCTTCTCTACTCTACCTAGCTCTGGACCTGCCAGCACAGCCAGATGTTTAATACTTCAGTGCCACTGCAGTGCTGAGAATGATCCACTCCCTAACAGAACCTGCTCTGTGGTGGTCCTGTGGGGGTCCTGATCATTAAAGAACAGAGTAATAAAGTATACAGAGAATCAGATGAACTACAGTCTGTAAGTGGAGCTCCTGTATGGTCAGTGGAGCTGATACAGTGGACAGTGAGTGGAGCTCCTGTATGGTCAGTGGAGCTGATTACAGTGGACAGTGAGGTGGAGCTCCTGTATGGTCAGTGGAGCTGATACAGTGGACAGTGAGTGGAGCTCTGTATGGTCAGTGGAGCTGATACAGTGGACAGTGAGTGGAGGTCCTGTATGGTCAGTGGAGCTGATACAGTGGACAGTGAGTGGAGGTCCTGTATGGTCAGTGGAGCTGATACAGTGGACAGTGAGTGGAGGTCCTGTATGGTCAGTGGAGCTGATACAGTGGACAGTGAGTGTAAGTCCTGTATGGTCAGTGAAGCTGATACAGTGGACAGTGAGTGGAGATATAAGGTGATGGTTTTAATGTTATATACAAATCATGTAAACAAATCCAAAGCTCTTCACTCAGGATGAAACTGGAGGCACCAGAACAAGAGCTTCACACAAGCATGCACGTCTCTTCCACGGTTTACTTACATCTTTACCTCTTAGTCCAGTAGTTCCTGGGTTGCCTGGAAGCCCCGGGTTACCTTGCTCCCCCTTTAAGCCATCATTGCCCTAAAGAAGAACAGGACATTCTGGTGGGTACATAACACAGACCACGGGAAACTGTCCAGTTAATCTATAATGGAAAGTGTAAACAATTGGAATGGGAACAATTTGCTTACGTCCAACCAAACAAGCAGTTTGTTGGTATGTTATACCACAAAGCTGTGCTCTATGAGTCAAAGGGCTTAGAGAGTAGGACTCTGTAAGACTAAGCACCTGAAATATAGCTGAGCAATAATATCAGGATTAGGGAGGTGAAGGCAGTGAAGGGAACTTACTTTAGGTCCAGGTTTCCCTGATAACCCCACATTGCCCTGCGTACAAATACAGCAAGTTATAATAAAAAAAAAGAACACAACATTAAAGTGAACTGATTAGGCGTGGACGGTGGACACACTCACCCTCTCACCGCTCTCACCCTTAGGACCCGGCTGTCCAGGAATACCAAAGCCAGGACTGCCCTGCAGAGAGCCCAGAAACCATAACGTCAGAACCAGATCTGGTTAAATCACTCCTCAATACATCAGTCAACTGTATTTTCGGGTTTACCTTTTCACCTTTGTCTCCTTGTTCCCCTTTAGTACCCTGGGGTCCAGGAGGTCCAACGGGTCCAACGTCCCCCTGTAAGATAGCGGTGTGTATTCATGGATGTTATGAGAAAGCAATATAACATAGTTTGTTTGCACCACCACTTCTGGGCCACTTCTGACACCACTGTAGCACCACCAGCAAACCACATGTGAGCATACATTGAAGGTTCTATAGAATAAAAACCTGTATGTACAGTGTTATATAGTGTAGTACTGAGAGTTCAGTACTCAGAACTGTACATACACTGAACCTCAAACTCTGTTCTTTAGATACAAATCCTACTTTTACAGAAGAGGGAGGATAAACGGGCCGAGCTCCAAATCCTACACTGTTACGTTACAGACTAGTTAATATTTACACCCCAACATTTACACACAACCACAACACCAACCAGCAACCAGAACATTTACACACAACCACAACACCAACCAGCAACCAGAACATTTACACACAACCACAACACCAACCAGCAACCAGAACATTTACACACAACCACAACACCAACCAACAACCAGAACATTTACACACAACCACAACACCAACCAGCAACCAGAACATTTACACACCACCACAACACCAACTAGCAACCAGAACATTTACACACCACCACAACACCAACCACCAACCAGAACATTTACACACAACCACAACACCAACCAGCAACCAGAACATTTACACACAACCACAACACCAACCAGCAACCAGAACATTTACACACAACCACAACAACAACCAGCAACCAGAACATTTACACACAACCACAACACCAACCAGCAACCAGTACCTTTACACACAACCACAACACCAACCAGCAACCAGAACATTTACACACAACCACAACACCAACCAGCAACCAGAACATTTACACACAACCACAACAACAACCAGCAACCAGAACATTTACACACAACCACAACACCAACCAGCAACCAGAACATTTACACACAACCACAACACCAACCAGCAACCAGTACATTTACACACAACCACAACACCAACCAGCAACCAGTACATTTACACACAACCACAACACCAACCAGCAACCAGAACATTTACACACAACCACAACACCAACCAGCAACCAGAACATTTACACACAACCACAACTCCAACCAGCAACCAGAACATTTACACACAACCACAACTCCAACCAGCAACCAGAACATTTACACACAACCACAACTCCAACCAGCAACCAGAACATTTACACACCACCACAACACCAACCAGAACATTTACACACAACCACAACACCAACCAGAACATTTACACACAACCACAACACCAACCAGCAACCAGAACATTTACACACCACAACCAACCACCAGCAACCAGAACATTTACACACAACCACAACACCAACCAGCAACCAGAACATTTACACACCACAACCAACCACCAGCAACCAGAACATTTACACACAACCACAACACCAACCAGCAACCAGAACATTTACACACAACACCAACCAGAACATTTACACACCACAACCAACAACCAGCAACCAGAACGGTGGTGCAGAAATCTAGCGTTTCAGGCTGTGAAGGGAACGTCGCCACTTTTCATTCCTTCTCAACAAACAACCCAACTGTCAGAGCTTCATGTTGATCTTTGAACCAGCCTGAAGTTCCTCTTCTCCACATTCTTCATCTAATGTTCCACCTTAAACACTGCAGCTCCTACAGACGCCAGAATGGAACCACAGCACCGTTTAAGGAGGAACAGAAAATTCCCAAAACCAGCTGCTGAACTTCCAACATCTTTAACAGAATCCTGAAACTTCAACATCTGTACATTTCCACTTTGAAGCTTACCAAGTTTCATATTCTCACAGTTCCATATTCGTCCCCTAAATATGTACACTACCACTCAAAAGTTTGGAGACACCTACCCAGGTAGTAGTAATATTAGTGAACAAGTGTGAAAACTATAGAAGAGTCGGTATGGAATTATTCCTGGAGCAGAATTAAACATCTGGTTGTGTTTAAAGAATGTTTAGAGGGTCTTTTAGAAATGAGCTCATTTGCTCTGATGCAGGTTTACATACTTTGAACATTCTGACCAGCAGCTTCATGAGGAGCCACATGAGCTGCTTCTCTAACAGGACTGAAGAAGATAGTGTAGATGCTGAGATCTTGTTCTGATAAACAGGTTTGGTGGTTTTATAGCTCTTATAAAAATATACATTCTCATTTTTACATTTAAATACACTCAAATGTTTGTTTTAGTAATATTTGTGTACATGGGCTCCAACTTCACTGTTTACACTCGTCTCTCAACACATTTAGATCTAAACCTCTCAATAACTATATATATATATATATATATATATATATATATATATATATATATATATATATATATATATATATATATATATATATATTCAGGTAGGTGTCTCCAAACTCTGGACTGGCAGTGTAAATACGGTCCTGCGTTATACTGGCTACCCAGAATGCATACTGAGTATATTAAGCACACATATTAAGTCTGTTCTAACTTTTAATGAGCCGTGTACTCGTAAAGACCCCAGCGCAAACTTAGTTTGGACCGCAAATGGCATTTTTCGAGAATCGTGTTCATCGTCATGTAGACCTCAGGGAGCCTTTAGCTTCACATGAACAGCCTTTCTCACTAATTAATAGCGTATGAATCATCAAAGAGTCACATATATTGCTTGCTTTTATCAGCGTAGATGAAGGGATCCCTCAGGAAGACTAACTGTCAGAACTTGATTCCCAAAGTTCAGACAAAACCAAACACAGAGCGAGTGGGAGGAGAGCCTCCCCCGGACGGCCTACCTTGGGCTCGGAAGACGGCTCCCCGACCGAGGCTTTGTGTATTATTTACATTTGTTTGCTGTGTTTGATGTGTGGAAAGCAATATTTATCTGCCAGGATGTCTTACCCTCACGCCCTTCTTCCCAGGAGGCCCGAGTACCTGCGGTGAACGAGAGGACTATGAGTTCCTGCTTATGTGGAAAATATATATTATGTGTCACGAGAACGTCTGGATCCAGTGTTTACCCCTTTAGCTGGATCCCCTGGTGCACCACGCTGTCCCTGTAGAACAAGCAGAAGAAACGTCGGTCCTCATGTTATATTGAGTCGGTAATAACCATGTAGTTACACGTAAACAACACATGCAACAACAATGTAACTACTAGTGATGTAGCCACTGTTATAGATGGATTACAGCAATACAGCTCATGTAATTACACATGTGTATCAATATCTATGTGTGTCTTGTGTTGTTACACATTGGTAAGAACATGAGTGTAATTAGTTTGTAATCAGACTGGAGTAGCAGTCCAGAATTATAAGAAAGTTTAACCCATATGTTATTGAATTGGTGTTGCCAACGTAGAGACTTTGTCGCTATATTTAGCCACTTTTCAGACCCTCTAGCCACTTGTTTTTTTTTTTAAGCAACTAGTGACAATCTAGACAGATTCTGGTGTTATTGGAGACTTTTCGAGACTCTGAGGTGAACACACATGATCTTCAGTTAGTGTCCTCAGCGAGCAGTGGGGGCTGCCGTGAGAGCAGACCTGCACCACTCCACGACCCACTACACTCACTGTGCATGCCCAAAGCCGCCGCTTACAGCGCCCCCTATCTACAGAGCAGGATGTAAATATAAATGCGTAGATATAGACATATAGGGTGCGTCCGAAATCGCGTACTTCCATACTGAACAGTACGCGAAAGCAGTGCGCGAGAGTGACTAGGGTGTCCGGATACGTAGTGCTCGTCGAGCAGTACGCGAACAGTCCCCGGATGACGTACTGCACCGGCAGACATGTATGCAGCCCCAGCACACTGTCCTATCCCAGAATTCCATCGGAGCCGCGGAGGAATTCACAGCGGAGGAGAACGCGCGGTGAAACGCGGTACGCCGGCTGTGTGTACGTAGCTACGTAGCTAGGAGTTAGCGCTGCTTCTGAGGTAAACAATGATTAAACTCCTCCTGTTTCGTCTTCTCTGATCTACAGCTCCACACCGTCTGATACATAATCAGACAAACACGCAGAACAGCGTCACTATCAGGATCTAAACTCGTCAGTAAACAGGGTTTTAAATGAATAGCGGTGGTGGTCTGACGTCTTGTGTCACAGTACGTTGGTAAGATGGTGGACGTAGCGCGTCCGAGGTTGCGCGGATACTAAACACTCTTTAACGGACAGGCAGTGCGCTCTAGCTCCAACTGAGTACGTGCTGTTCAGGTACGTGACTTCGGACACACCCATAGTTTATTCAGTGTGACATGGTCTATTTCATACCCGACAAAAAAGAATCCACAGAAGTTCATTTATTCAGAGTTTATTTGTAGTTTTAACATATTTCAGGTGTTTTTACTCACTTTTTGTCTCTCCCACAACGTAATTCCTTTAAATACACGCAAATAGACATTATGCAAATTAGACTATTACGTCATTTAGCGACTTCTAGCGACTTTCAGGACAGACAATAGCTACTTTCTTCACTGAGCAGTTGGCAACCGTGTACTAAATAGATGTAATTGCTTTTCCCGCTTGAAAGATCTGCGGCAGGGTGCTTCAGAAAAGCTGAGCAATTCTTGGTATAAAAAAAATACCAAATAATTCTTCTAAAATGTTGACTAGTACTGTATATTAAGACTAATTAGCTGTTCTTTTGTCAGAATCTCGGCTGTGAACGTGAGAGAGCAGTTTCTGTTGATGTAATAAGTGTTTGAAACTCCGGTGAGTTGAAGCCTCAGATTCTCTGCTCAACTTGCTTGGCTAGTCACTGTAAAGGGAGAAAACACTCTACTTTTGAGTTCATACGCTTTATAGAAGAAAGGAAATTAATTAAAAACGAATTGGAGTTATGAGAATGTGCTTTAATACATGTGAAATGCTTTAAAAGTGTGGTTTATGCTAATCGCTAGCTGGTGCTAATCACTAGCTAATTGTAATTGCATTGTAGAGTTTTGTACAGTACATGTATTTTGTTGACTTTCAAATCATACAGTTTAAGTTGAATTGACATTCTTTAATTACTTGTGGCACGGCTGTGCCATGATAAGTATAATTTTTGTTATTTGAGTGTACATGTTAAGGAATGTTATTGGTAGTTTAATTCGAATTCATGTTAAAAATGTAAAGGAACATGTTCAGTTTAAAAGTGAAGGAGCAGGAGTAGTAACTCCTTTGTCAGAGCTAAAAATAGTGGTATATAAATATTGTTGTGATGTATGGTAATTCTTTACATGTAACATCTTGTTAAAGCATCAGCGTTGCTTTAATATATGAGTGTTACTTAATCCCTTGTACTCAAAGTGTATTCTTATTTTGTGTATACATTATGAATCTTGATAAGAACCTAGTCACACTATTCACTCTACCTGGGTAGAACCTTAGAACCATAAAACATTTTGTAGAAGAAATACCATTCGAGGACGAATTGAGCTTTTGGATCCTACCCCTTTCAATTAAAGGAGCAGTGTGGGAGTTCATTTAAAGAGACTATTTCTATCCCCCCCAATACATTTCATATTTTTTCTACAGAGCTCTATTTAATTTGTTTATTTCTTTATGTGTTTATGCAGCACTGTGTGTATGTATTTCTCAGAAAAGGTGGGGCTGTAAACGTGTTACTTGTTCAACTTCACCGTAACGTCTTTTATGACTCAGGATGTACCGCTGCTCAAACCTAGGTAGATGTTAGTACCTTTCTTGTTACTGCCATTAACTAGCACAGGTGCTACAAAAGTATTAGGAAACAGTATATACACTTAAACAGTTTTGGTTATAAGCCATCATGTACTCTGATGGTACTGACACACCAGCAGAAGATGCCCACTTGTGTTCCAGTGTAGTTCCAGTTTAATTACAAATGCAGTAACACTCAAGATATTACTAATGTGTAATTACATGAGATAGGATATGCTGTCTAAATAACCTTCTGCAGTTACATGAGGCAGAAAATAAGTGATACACGTGTGTAATTACATAAGTTGTACTGCTATAATCCATAGCACTATACAGCAATCCATGTTGCAGGTATTGTTCATGTGTAATTACAAAGTTATTAGAGACAGTTAGCAGAACCAAAACAGCAGATACGCTCCAGTACCATAAATATAAGATTACATAAAGAAGTGTTGCAAAACTAAAGCTCCAAAAAAACTGGAAAAGCTACAGACACTGTTCCCCCATTAGATAAGCACATCTTCGAGAGACAGAGAAGAAAATCAAGCTGTTTCAGATCTGAAAACATTCCCAGGTGTTTCTGTCCATCCTTCCACTTTGGGAACTTGGGTCCGAATAAAAGTGTAGCTGTTCAAGAACGGGATGCTGTAGAGCAGCCGCACAACGTTTTAGTCACTTGGGGACATTATTATATACAAAAAGCTATTTTTCCAAACTTTTAAATATTAATCAGTATTAATAGAGTAAGTAGTGCTTTCACATACGTCAGTGTGTTTATTTAACTCTTTCCAAGCTTCTCCTAAACAACCCAGTATTACTTATAGTTCTCATCTAATACCTGCTTTGACTGCTCAGTACTTCATTAAGCTAAATCAAGATTGCTGCTGAAGGAACTGAATTTGTATTGTATGTAGGATTATTTACATCTGTTCTAATCATATCTGCTGTTCTTACTGGTGAACATGCACTTATTGATCAGATAAAGGCTTTTAAACGTTTGCACAGTGGTATAGTCAACACCTAACTTGGCCCAAATAAGCTCTGAGACCTTACATGCGTGGGTCATATTTATATATAGGTGTATTAAACGTATAAATAAATGGAAATAATGCATTAAATATGTAAAAATCTGAAACCATCAACACGACGTGAAATTGTGAACAGTGGTGCATAAAGTTGATATTCACCTCGTCACCTTTCGGCCCAACAGCTCCAGGCATGCCCTAGATTAAAACAGATAGACCCTTAGTCAGATTTCCTATTTAACAACCACAGAAACTAATAAACATACCCAGTGGAGTCACATTATTATGACCACCAGCTAATATCCAGAGTGACCGCCGTGTGCAGCAGCTAGACGGACTGGGAGACTCAGTAAGGTCGGTGGTCACAGGTATCTGGAATCATGCTGACTGCAGTGCATCCCACAGCTGCTGGAGGGAGCGTGGAGGAGGATCCATAGAGCCAACACCACCATCCAGGTGGTCCCACAGATGCTCACTTGGGTTTAAGTCTGGGGAATTAGGGGTCCAGGGTAGTACTTGGAAGTCTTGGTCAGCTCTTCCAACCAATGTGGGACATTTCTAGTCGTGTGATGTGTCACTGTGTCTTGCTGGAAGATCCCATCCGCCCCAGAGAAGACCATCAGCATGTATGGTGTACGTGATCTGCAAGGATGGATTCCGACCCAAATCGTTTGTGGGTGGATGAGTGGGTCTAGAGAATTCCCCAGACCAGAACGCTGCCACCTACACGCAGGACTTGGCTGTGTATACGGTAATGAGGATTCCTGTTTCTCCTCATACCGAAGACTCATCGTGACTAGAAGGTTCTGAGAGCATAGCGATCAGCTTAATCACTCCAGGCGCATCTGCTAACCAAGCCGGCCTTCACTGCAGCGAAGTGTGCCGCCACAGAAAGCTGAACTACGGCAGCATAGTTCTAATGGAGCGGTAAATAATTAATCACAGGGATCACAGGTAGCGGCACTCGCGGCTCCTGATGGGCTCAGATCTCCGTCCAGGTATTTTTCTTTTTAATCATCTCCGTTAATGTGGATCCAGCGCGCACAGGCTGTGGTTCTCGACCGCGGGGCTCGAATCAGTGGCTGGCCGGGAAGTAGCCGTGTGGAGGTGGTGCTCCCTCCACTAATCAGTGTTTTTAATTTCCCCCGGGAGCTCTAACTCGTTCTCTCCCACCAGCACGCTCTACAACTAAAATAGCAACAGGGGCCCAAACTACCGTGGAGACGTCTGAAGGGGCAACTGATGAAATAAAGAAGTACGTTAACGGGGCTCTGACAGTTATGGGAGTTTAGTTGTGCTGTACTTATACAACCTGTTGCGTAACGTGATGTTCATACAGGAGCTCCACTCACAGACTGTAGTTCATCTGATTCTCTGTATACTTTATTACTCTGTTCTTTAATGATCAGGACCCCCACAGGACCACCACAGAGCAGATACTATTAGGGGGGTGGATCATTCTCAGCACTGGAGTGACACTGACATGGTGGTGTGTTAGCATGTGTTGTGCTGGTGTGAGTGGATCAGACACAGCAGTGCTGCTGGAGTGGACTGAGAATCGTCCACCAACCAAAACTATCCAGACAGCAGTGTCCTGTGGGAGGCGTCCTGTGTCCACTGATGAAGGACTAGAGAACACAAACTGTGCAGCAGCAGATGAGCTACTGTCTCTGACTTTACATCTACAAGGTGGACCAGCAAGTAGTAGGAGAGTCTAATAGAGTGGACAGTGAGTGGACACAGTGTTTAAACACTCCAGCAGATGATCCACTCACACCAGCACAGCACACACTAACACACCACCACTACGTTAGTGTCACTGCAGTGCTGAGAATGACCCACCTCCCTAATAGTATCTGCTCTGTGGTGGTCCTGTGGGGGTCCTGATCATTAAAGAACAGAGTAATAAAGTATACAGAGAATCAGATGAACTACAGTCTGTAAGTGGAGCTCCTGTATGGTCAGTGGAGCTGATACAGTGGACAGTGAGTGGAGGTCCTGTATGGTCAGTGGAGCTGATACAGTGGACAGTGAGTGGAGGTCCTGTATGGTCAGTGGAGCTGATACAGTGGACAGTGAGTGGAGCTCCTGTATGGTCAGTGGAGCTGATACAGTGAACAGTGAGTGGAGGTCCTGTATGGTCAGCGGAGCTGATACAGTGGACAGTGAGTGGAGGTCCTGTATGGTCAGTGGAGCTGATACAGTGGACAGTGAGTGGAGATACTAGGAGGTGGGTTGATGTTATGGCTGATCAGAGTGTATATATATATATATATTACTTACCGCTATTCCATGAGGTCCCACAGGCCCTGTATCTCCAGAATTACCCTATGAAACAAAGGATAAATTGAAAAAGCAAAAATAATAGATCTAATAATAGGTGAAGATAGTGTTACAGTTTACCTGTACACAGGTAGGTGAAGGTGGTGTTACAGTTTATCTGTACACAGGTAGGTAAAGGTAGTGATACAGTTTACCTGTACACAGGTAGGTGAAGATAGTGTTACAGTTTACCTGTACACAGGTAGGTGAAGGTAGTGTTACAGTTTATCTGTACACAGGTAGGTGAAGGTAGTGTTACAGTTTATCTGTACACAGGTAGGTGAAGGTAGTGTTACAGTTTATCTGTACACAGGTAGAGGAAGGTAGTGTTACAGTTTACCTGTACACAGGTAGGTGAAGGTAGTGTTACAGTTTATCTGTACACAGGTAGGTGAAGGTAGTGTTACAGTTTACCTGTACACAGGTAGGTGAAGGTAGTGTTACAGTTTACCTGTACACAGGTAGGTGAAGGTAGTGTTACAGTTTATCTGTAAAGAGGTAGGTGAACGTAGTGTTACAGTTTACCTGGACACAGGTAGGTGAAGGTAGTGTTACAGTTTACCTGTACACAGGTAGGTGAAGGTAGTGTTACAGTTTATCTGTACACAGGTAGGTGAAGGTAGTGTTACAGTTTATCTGTACACAGGTAGGTGAAGGTAGTGTTACAGTTTATCTGTACACAGGTAGGTGAAGGTAGTGTTACAGTTTATCTGTACACAGGTAGGTGAAGGTGGTGTTACAGTTTATCTGTACACAGGTAGGTGAAGGTAGTGTTACAGTTTACCTGTACACAGGTAGGTGAAGGTAGTGTTACAGTTTACCTGTACACAGGTAGGTGAAGGTGGTGTTACAGTTTATCTGTACACAGGTAGGTGAAGGTGGTGTTACAGTTTATCTGTACACAGGTAGGTGAAGGTGGTGTTACAGTTTACCTGTACACAGGTAGGTGAAGGTGGTGTTACAGTTTACCTGTACACAGGTAGGTGAAGGTGGTGTTACAGTTTATCTGTACACAGGTAGGTGAAGGTAGTGTTACAGTTTACCTGTACACAGGTAGGTGAAGGTGGTGTTACAGTTTACCTGTACACAGGTAGGTGAAGGTGGTGTTACAGTTTACCTGTACACAGGTAGGTGAAGGTGGTGTTACAGTTTACCTGTACACAGGTAGGTGAAGGTGGTGTTACAGTTTACCTGTACACAGGTAGGTGAAGGTAGTGTTACAGTTTACCTGTACACAGGTAGGTGAAGGTAGTGTTACAGTTTACCTGTACACAGGTAGGTGAAGGTAGTGTTACAGTTTACCTGTACACAGGTAGGTGAAGGTAGTGTTACTCAATGGCTCTTATTTGTATAGTGGGTGGATACCCAGGTGAGAAATAGAGCCCCAGTCTACAGTATGGAGGACAGCAGTGTAACTCACTGTACTATACCAACACCTGATTTTGGAAGCACAGCTGCTGAGAGTTTCTTTTGCATTCAGCCTCAAAAGTATTAGGTCAGGTGTTGATTTTGGGTGATAAAAGAATCTGAGCTCATCACAATGATATTCAACAATGTTGACAGGTTGTATACAAGGCCTATCGAGTTCTTCCCTACCAAACTCTGCACTGGCATTCAGAAACAGGAGAAGGCTTTAACCAGACTGCTGACACAAATTTAGAAGTAGGGTTTCCCCTGAAAGTCGATGAGCTGAAACATCTGTTGAAGACCTGTGGTGGTGTTTTTTTTTGTTTTTAGCCAATCTGCTTGCATAAAACATACAGAGCTTACATAGGCTTACGAAATCAACAGAGATCAGTAAGCACCTGAAGCCTGAGGTGATCGGTAAGCTAGGTGCAACTCTAAGTGGTCAATTATTTTCAAACCTGCTGTTTATTTTTCTCTATAAATAATTCCAAACTTAAATCACTTTCTGTGTTAATGTGCTCTTCATACAGATCATACAGATTCTATATGGAATAAAGAGTCCAACAGTATGACCCGGTCATCCATGGAAATCAATGTACATTTGATTTTATGCATCTCTAAAATGGCCAAAACTACTATCTACAAAGGGGTGTCCACATACTTTTGGCCACATGGTCTATCTTATAAACTGAAACAAGTATGTTAGAGCAGTGAAAACTTTATAAACACTGTAGCTCCATTCCAGCAGCAGAACATGAGTCCTGAAAATTCATCTCTTTCAAATGATAATGATGGGGTGTGGGCGGAATCTTACCTTGTCTCCTTGCTCTCCTTTCACACCCCGTTTCCCCTAGACACAGATCAAACAAATATTTAGTAGAGCATCTACGTTAACTGTTTCAGTGCTGCAGGTACTATACAGTGGCCTGTGACGGTTTAGCCAAACAAGAAAACTGGCCATTCAAAATATACACAGTGATATCAGAGTATTATGACCATCTTAACCATGCGTCTGGACCAGAGGTACCAGTGTTCGCCAAACAGTGATCCCAACACTTTCCTCACTGCTCCTGTGTTTAGTATAGAGGTTACCTGGTCCACATCCCACGATAGCCTCCCAAGGTTTCCAAGATACTACAACCCTTTCGCTCTGTACCCTGTTAACACGCCCTTCTGGACATCAGTCAAATCACGTCTATTGCCAGTGGCGATTGTTTTGGTCATTCCAAACCAGAGCTGGTCATAATATCCTGATATGACTCTATAGAATGTTCTCTTCATACCCAGTCATGTGACTTAAGGCTCATTTATACTCCCTCTACATGCGGAAATGTCTGCATATGTTTCAAGCAATACAACTGTCACTGCCCACATACTTCGTTGACATGGTTGTTGAGCAATACTTCCAGTGGAGGGCAGTATGGAGTAAATCAAACATGGCGACAGTGGATGAGCTCGTAGTTCTATATTTCAAAAACAACGAAAAACGACTGTTTGTCTCCGCACTTCGGCGAAGATACACTACCGCTCAAAAGTTTGGGATCACAGTGAAAAGTTCTTGTTTTAATGGAGTATCTTCTTCCTTAACACAACAATGGACTGACGGGTCTCTAAAGAAAGTTGTTTCTTTCTGGTCATTGTGAGTCGGTCAGCAAGCCATCAACTGCTGATCTTCAGATACTAAACTAACCTAGAATGTTGTTCCCTTTTATACTCACTTATTAGTAGAATGTTTTTCAGCTGTGATCACAATTGAGCAAGAGTGTCCTAACAACCAATTAGTCCAATAACATCCTTAACTTGGATTGGTGGTCGTACCAGGAGATTTAGACAGAGGACTGAGAATTGCTGATAATAGAACTATATGTAAAATAAGCCTTTATACAAAAATAGACTTTAATACAAACATTTTTATTCTTTAAAAATCATCTGATACACTTACATTCATTGTGAAATGGACTATACTGTTTGTAATTGCATGAAAATTGCATAACATGAAATTCTAAAGTGATCCTAAACTTTTGAGCGGTAGTTAAAATTTCTAACCAACTCACACAACCAATCTTCAAAACGCTATAACCCTTCAGAGCACGTACAGAAAGCGTATCTGTATTTAACGTTTAGTATAATTGAGCCTTTAGTTGCTAATCTCTCCTCCAGCTGTTTTTTTGTTAGTAAAAATTTGTTCCAGTCATTTGTTGCTCCTGTCCCAACTTTTTTTTATGATGTTGTAACGTCTTTTCTTGCCATCAAAATGAAGAGTATATGTGTTATTCTTTAAGATACCACGGTACAGACATGGTCAGAGAAGGTCTGAGAAGGTCTGAGACCTTCTTGACACTGCACAAACTGCTCTCCATCATGGATGATGATGGTCACCCACTGCAGGTGGCAGGTTCCTGTCACAGAGCTGCTCTACAGACAGACTCAGGAGATCCTTTGTCCCGAGAGCCATCAGACTCTTCAACTCCTCCCAGTGGAGCCGGAAGAGGAAGGAGGACAGATGAGGAACAAGTCCCTTAATTCACATTACAGTTTATTTATATTTGTACTGTAATCACATTACTGTACACCTGCACTCCCGGACACTCTCCACACTCTACTGGACATCCTGTACATCTGCACTCCCGGACACTATCGACACTTTACTGGACATCTTATGTCAGCACTATGTACACTTTACTGGACATCCTGTACATCTGCACTCCTGGACACTATTTAACACTTTGCTCTACATCCTGTACATTTGCACTCCTGGACACTGTTTAACACTTTGCTCTACATCCTGTACATTTGCACTCCTGGACACAATTTAAACACTATTTAATTTTTATATACCTTACTGTTTTTTTGTACTGTGTTTGTAACTGCTGCTGGCTGCTAACTTTCCTTCGGGATCAATAAAGTATCCATCCATCCATCCATCCATCCATCCATCCATCCATCCATCCATCCATCCATCCATCGTCCATCCATCCATCCATCCATCCATCCATCCATCCATCCATTCATCCATCCATCCATCCATCCATCGAGAATGGTTTGAATTCGACTGGCAGCTGCAAAGTCTTATAGGCCTGCCTCCGTGCTCCATCTGGCCTATGTGACCAATCTGGCCAAGTTGTTATCTCCTGGCACTGGGGAAGATTTCCTTTGGGAGGTTCCTGCCGTAACATGGCCATAAACTTCTCGTGACCTCTGTAGCATTTTGTGTGACGGCCGTCTGTGTCTGAACAGACTCACTTTAACAGACGGGCGTGGTATGTACAAAATATTGCTAACAGTGATCTTCAGGAAATGGTCAATTGTCTCACTTTCAACATCTGATATGTGTTGTATCTTCTACTGTGAATAAAACGTGGGTCTAAAAGTTTTGCCGATCACAGCATTCTGTTTTCATTAACACGCATTTACACAATTGTACACAGTGTCCCAACGTTTTTGAAGTCGGGGTTGTAGACAGTGCTTAATTTGTCCCGGATCTTGGTGGAACAGGATCCGGCACCTCTCATATTTCGAGCATCTGCGTTCTGGAACTTATTTATGTAGATCCAGCACCTCAGTGATGTTTTTCTTCAAACACTGGGACTTATTTATAGAATAAATGAAAATAAAATAAGGAATGTGAGTTGTTTGTGTGTAATATTGTTTTAAAAAACGACCAGCTGATTTTGTAGATGTGTGTAGATGGTAGTTGCAGTTCTGGCGTATTTAAGTTATGGTCACGTTTTGTGACAGCAAGGTCGACTAGCTCTCACATTCACATTCCTAAAATAATAAGAAGGTGAGGCAGCCTTTCCAGCTGTTTCTTTCTGTACGTATTGTTGTTTTCGAGCAACGTGAAAGGTTTTATTTATTTGGATTATTTGTAGGACACCAAGTTCTAGGAATAACTGTTCCTCCGGTGGCACCTCTGAGATTGTATGGAGCTAGGTCTATCTTATTGCATAGAACGCTACTATGTTAGATACTTGAGGCACTGTTGTGTTTATGTGTTCCAGGACCCTTTCCATCACAGCACACCTGCTGGATCACCCCACCTTTAGTGTTCCATTATCTAATGTTTTATAAATTAAGCACTGGTTGTAGAACACCAGACGTACCCTGGGCCCAGCAGGTCCTGGCACTCCTTGAATTCCTTGCTCACCCTGTAAAAGAAGGAGAGGACTGTGATGCTACTACTCAAAGGACGATGTAACTAAGTATATGGTCTGGATTTGGAGTTACCTTTGGACCAACGGGACCTGAAAACCCAATATTTCCCTGAAAGAGGAGAAACTCATTACCAGCAGGAGTTTAACAAAGTTTAACAGCACAAACAGATACGATGATAAGAACGTGGGCACGGATGGAGGTGTATTCTGGGGAATTAGTAAAATGGGCATCTTTGATAAATGTAGTAAGTACCTTTTCTCCAGGAGGTCCATGTAAACCCTGAACACCTGGTATTCCAACTCCTGCTTCTCCCTACGTCACAGCAAAGAATACTGACTGTCAGAACTTTAGTAGCTCTACGCTTCAGTAACAACTACAGAGCTTCTCAGAGAATATTAACTGTGGTGCACAGACGTGTATGCAAAGAAAGCACAGATTATTATTAACCCATTATTATCAGCCAACACGTCCATGTTGTCCCCACATGGATTTAAGATTGGCTGCCAATTGGGTCCCGTTTAGGCAACCCAGCTAGGACCCATAGATTTGGCCATTGGCTCCATATGGGCCCTGTGTGTGTTTTTGCCCATTGCTGGGTCCACAAATGTAGCCTAACTGGGGACTACAATGGCAACCCATAACTATGTCCCAACTGGGGCCCAAAGTTAAAACCCAACTGGGACCCAAATTTATAACCGAACTGGGGCAAAAAAATATAGCCCAACTGGGGTCCATGCATCACCAACCAATGTAAAACTCATACAGCCCAGATAGAAAGCCCACAGGGGGTCCACAGGTTGGCTGGGATAGCTGTAACTCCCATCGTCCATGTATGTCAACTTGTAAGTAGCCTTATAGCCCAGAATTACTCTATTCTTTACTCCACTCACTTTTTCTCCTTTCTGACCAGGAAGCCCAGGAATTCCGTCCACTCCTATCGGTCCAGGTAAGCCTGCTTGACCCTGATCACAAAAACACAGGGCATTCAATTAAATACACACTGGAAAGAAGTGATGCGTTCAATTTACCTGATCCTAATGTGTCCATACCAACAATAATAACATACACGTATAGACTAATTGTGATAATATTGGATTGATGTAGACATGTATGTATGTACAAACCAGGTCAGGACCTCCACAGAGAGTTTTTAAAAATAAAAAAAAAACATATTATTCCCAAAAAAATTAATCAATAGTTTATGGAAATGGAAATTCTTGGTAATATTTCATGACATGTCCTAAAAGCCTGCACTGGAAACCTCTCACATAAAGCCAAATATAGGTTTGTGACATTTGGGGACACTATTATACATAAAAACATTAAAAACGTAAAATATTTAAATATTAAAAAGTAATACTTAATAGAGTATGTAGTGCTTTTTCATTTGTCAGTGTGTTTATTTAACCCTTTCCAAGCTTCTCCTAAACAACCCAGTATTATTATCAGTTCTCATCTAATACCTGCTTTGACTGCTCAGTACTTCATTAAGCTAAATCAAGATTTGCTGCTGAAGGAACTGAATACATTCATACAATGTCTGGGGCGTCCAGGAGAAATCTGGAACCTAACTTTGTTCTTCAAACTGGATCAAGATCTGATCTACTTCTCTCACAATAAGATATTCATGTTACTTTGTATTGTATGTATGATTATTTACATCTGTTCTAATCAGATCTGCTGTTCTTACTGGTCAACATACACTTATTGATCAGATAAAGACTTTTACACTATCAGATTAGAGACCTCACACTTTTACACAGTAGTGTAGATGAATGACTTCGAGACGTATAGCGTACTGATGGAAAAGACTTTACAACATAGCTTCTGGAGAAACAAACCATATCCAAACCATGGTCACCTGATATCTGGCCGTCTCCCCCGTATGGGCTCTGTGTTACAGATTCTGAGCTACCAAAACATACTAAAATACTGGTGTGACGCAATGCGAGAGGTGGTGGAGATGTTTTGGTTTGACTGTGATTATGAAAAATTGTTAAATAGACTAACGATTTGTCCGTCTTCCCCTTTTTCTCCTTTGGGTCCTGGTTTTCCTCGAGGACCCTGAAAACACCAAAGACATCAGATTAGAAATAAAGCACACCAACCAAACGCTCATTCACATCAAACTGCTGGGAGAAAGAGAGAACTCACTCTGAGACCAGCTTCTCCAACGTCACCCTGTAAAGAAACAGAAGCCATTAAATCTAGTACATCAAATTTATTTCATTTTAAATTTCATGTAGTTTTAGTTTTTCATTCAGTTTTGTTTTCATTCACATTTGTTTTCATCTCTTTGAACTCTACTGGTTGTTTGCAAATGACATCATGCCACTGCATTGTTATGGTAAGAACTGCAGATGGAGGGCAGGAAGCAATTTTCCACATAGGGGGCGCTATCACACTCTCTCAGAATGCTTATATGGTTTATGTTGTTTACAGTCACTCAGAATCAGTTTAACTGAGAACCACGAGGAGCGTTTATCTAGTACCCAAAGTTTTTGTCCATGAGGAGAAAAATACAAGACACCAGCAGCAGGGTGAAGCAGCTCATTCACCAGTTCTCCTGTTCCACCTTAAACAGTGCAGCAGGAGCCAGAACATACCTGCACCTCCATTTAAGGTGGAACCAGGAGAACTGGTGAAGGAGAAGCTGAGCTGATGGTGCTGGTGGTCAGTAGGAGTGAGTATTGTAGTATTGTGGAATTCAGTGAGCTATTTAGATCGAGCCATGCTTTCACTGATGTGTGTAATGAACGGTTAGCTGCTTGTGCTTGTGGCAATGGACTGAAGGAAACCTAATTATTATTATTATTATTATTATTATTATTATTATTATTATTATTATTATTATTATTATTATTATTATTATTATTATTATTATATTATTATTATTATTATTATTATTATTATTATTATGTTTTTGCATTACAAAGCAATGTGCAACTATATTATTATTCCACAAAATATTATTTTTATTTTCTGCCAGATCTTCGTCCTGTATGATTGTGTTAGTGGGGCTTGTATACAGCTTTTTGATCGGATGCACAGATTCTGGAAAACTAGGGATTTTCCAGGAATTTTTTTCTCATAGAGAGCGAAGAGGATGGATTGTTACACAGCGATTTAAGGTATTTCTGCTCAACCAACAGATCCCAAACCTCTAATCCACAGACATACACCCCCCGCCCCACACTCCTCTATTTGTTTACTCATCACTTGTTTCTCCCATAGGATCACATTCATTTCTGGCAAAACTCCAACATCATGGCTTTATTAAATATACAGTCATCAAACTCCATGTACTCATTCAGGGCCGATCCCCAAAAGTTTATTCATCCCTGGTTCCTCGCACTACTTACGCTGTGCAACCATCCTGCGTTTCCTTCAAGAGATACTCATTTCTAGTTATTATTATTATTATTATTATATAATTATCATAATGAGGTCCCAATACTTTTGTCCATATAGTGTATATTAGCATGCAGTTCCTGAACCTTCATACATATATGCCTCTCTATGACCTCAACATAGCCAAATTTCTGAATCTCAGTTATGGGTTTTGGAGTGCCGCTCCAATATTTACAGTGGCCCCATCTGCCCACCCCTGTGAACAATTTCAGGGGGTGTCAGTGTCTGGAGCTGGGATTCGTATGAACAGCTGCATATTCACTAAATCACCTGAAATGTCTCCAGAGATGAAGACAATCTGAAACTCTCAGCTCACTGAACACAAGGCCTGCAGGAACGAGGTCTGGAGTCCATCAGTCTGAGTTTGAGATCTTCACTTTCTCTGAACTTCCACCAGAACTAATTTCAGAAGAACTTCCCAATCAGCAGCGGCGGTGACAGACAGCACTTCCGTCTTAACGGCTGACCTTTTTAATGTAATTATAGACTTTACTGTCCCTCTGCTGTATTTATTAAAGCATGGATTCTCACCTATTGCCAATAACTGTTCACTGAAAGGTTAATTAGGTCACGCTAGTTAACACAGAGAACATCTGACACGTTTATAATTAGCCTGTTGTTCCTACACTTTGTTCAGTCAATTCAGTTTATTTATTAATATTATTCAACTATGATTACCAATTCATATAATCATAAACTGAAATATGAACTGTATCATAATTATTATTTTTTAATATATATATATGTATTATATATCTATCTATCTATCTATCTATCTATATATATATATATATATATATATATATATATATATATATATATATGTGTGTGTGTGTGTGTGTGTGTGTGTGTGTGTGTGTGTGTGTGTGTGTGTGTGTGTTTGTGTGTGTGTGTGTGTGTGTGTGTAGTTCTACAATTACAGACTGTGGTTCATCTGTTTTGCTGCATAAATTGTTTATCCCATTTTCACCCCAGTTCTTTATGCTCCTGTACGGTCAGTGGAGCTGATACAGTGGACAGTGAGTGGAGGTCCTGTATGGTCAGTGGAGCTGATACAGTGGACAGTGAGTGGAGCTCCTGTATGGTCAGTGGAGCTGATACAGTGGACAGTGAGTGGAGGTCCTGTATGGTCAGTGGAGCTGATACAGTGGACAGTGAGTGGAGGTCCTGTATGGTCAGTGGAGCTGATACAGTGGACAGTGAGTGGAGGTCCTGTATGGTCAGTGGAGCTGATACAGTGGACAGTGAGTGTAGCTCCTGTATGGTCAGTGGAGCTGATACAGTGGACAGTGAGTGTAGCTCCTGTATGGTCAGTGGAGCTGAAACAGTGGACAGTGAGTGTAGCTCCTGTATGGTCAGTGGAGCTGATACAGTGGACAGTGAGTGGAGGTCCTGTATGGTCAGTGGAGCTGATACAGTGGACAGTGAGTGTAGGTCCTGTATGGTCAGAGGAGCTGATACAGTGGACAGTGAGTGGAGGTCCTGTATGGTCAGTGGAGCTGATACAGTGGACAGTGAGTGTAGGTCCTGTATGGACAGAGGAGCTGATACAGTGGACAGTGAGTGGAGGTCCTGTATGGTCAGTGGAGCTGATACAGTGGACAGTGAGTGTAGCTCCTGTATGGTCAGTGGAGCTGATACAGTGGACAGTGAGTGTAGCTCCTGTATGGTCAGTGGAGCTGAAACAGTGGACAGTGAGTGGAGGTCCTGTATGGTCAGTGGAGCTGAAACAGTGGACAGTGAGTGTAGCTCCTGTATGGTCAGTGGAGCTGATACAGTGGACAGTGAGTGGAGGTCCTGTATGGTCAGTGGAGCTGATACAGTGGACAGTGAGTGGAGGTCCTGTATGGTCAGTGGAGCTGATACAGTGGACAGTGAGTGGAGATATAAGAAGGTGGGTTTAATGATATATGGTTGATTGGCGTACAGTTATTTACCTTTATAGATATGCCAGGAGTGCCAGGTGGTCCAGGATGCCCAGGAAGCCCTGGTGGCCCTGCGACTCCCGGTACACCAGGAGTCCCCGGTGGACCCTGTAAACGAAAAAGATCTGATACTGTGAAGTGTTGGCAATCCAAAGCAACTGCAGAGCTGCAGCATCAGCACAGCTATGTCGAGTGAGTTCGCTGGGACAAGGGACCCCCCAAATACCAGGGGGCCTCTTCTTACACTAAAACAAACTACTATGAGATCAAAACTTACATTAGATCCTGGTTCTCCTTTACGTCCAGGTAGAGCTTCCATGCCTCCAAGTGAATATCCAGGCTCGCCCTTCCAAAACAGATGACATACCATTAACCTTCACTTTAACCCTTTAAAGCCTCAACTATGAAGCAATTGCTTGAAAATTCCATCCATTCATTATCTCCAGCTTTATCCCGCTAGCTGGGGTCACGGGGTCACAACACCACCGTACTAACCACTACACCACCGTACTTACCACTACACCACCATACTAACCACTACACCACCGTACTGACCACTACACCACCGTACTAACCACTACACCACCATACTAACCACTACACCACCGTACTAAGCACTACACCACCGTACTAACCACTACACCACCATACTAACCACTACACCACCGTACTAACCACTACACCACCATATTAACCACTACACCACCGTACTAACCACTACACCACCATATTAACCACTACACCACCGTACTAACCACTACACCACCGTACTAACCACTACACCACCATACTAACCACTACACCACCATACTAACCACTACACCACCATACTAACCACTACACCACCATACTGACCACTACACCACCGTACTAACCACTACACCACCATACTGACCACTACACCACCGTACTAACCACTACACCACCGTACTAACCACTACACCACCGTACTAACCACTACACCACCATACTAACCACTACACCACCATACTGACCACTACACCACCATACTAACCACTACACCACCTTACTAACCACTACACCACCATACTAACCACTACACCACCATACTAACCACTACACCACCATATTAACCACTACACCACCATACTAACCACTACACCACCGTACTAACCACTACACCACCGTACTAACCACTACACCACCATATTAACCACTACACCACCGTACTAACCACTACACCACCGTACTAACCACTACACCACCATACTAACCACTACACCACAGTACTAACCACTACACCACCGTACTAACCACTACACCACCGTACTAACCACTACACCACCATACTAACCACTACACCACCATACTAACCACTACACCACCACTTGCTACAGTGTGTTAAACTTCAGAGCATCCTCTACAGCATCATCCACGTGTACTCACTCGCTCCCCTCGCTGGCCTTTTTGTCCAGGAATGCCAGGTGGTCCCTGTAAATAGATAAAACACACACACACACACACACACACACACACACACACACACACACACATACACACACACACACACACACACTTATATAAATAAGGAACCAGTGAACTAATATTGAATTAATCACTGTTGTTGATTAAACCTGTACACCCACACTCCTCTCATCACACATCACTTACTGATTACACCTTTCAAGATAAAAGCCGGCTGTTCATCACACAAATCACAGAGGTTCCAGATGGAAGAGCATAAAAGCAGCTTTCCTTACTTTAAACTGGGCAGTAATGATGATATATATAGAGTTTTAGATTCAGACCTGCTCTAAATGTGCCACCCAATTATATATATATATATATATATATATATATATATATATATATACACTACCACTCAAAAGTTTGGGATCACAGTGAAATGTTCTTGTTTTAATGGAGTATCTTCTTCTCTTTAACACAACAATGGACTGACGGGTCTCTAAAGAAAGTTGTTTCTTTCTGGTCATTGTGAGTCGGTCAGCAAGCCATCAACTGCTGATCTTCAGATACTAAACTAACCTAGAATGTTGTTCCCTTTTATACTCACTTATTAGTAGAATGTTTTTCAGCTGTGATCACAATTGAGCAAGAGTGTCCTAACAACCAATTAGTCCAATAACATCCTTAACTTGGATTGGTGGTCGTACCAGGAGATTTAGACAGAGGACTGAGAATTACTGATAATAGAACTATATGTAAAATAAGCCTCTAAACAAAAATAGACTTTAATACAAACATTTTTATTCTTTAAAAATCATCTGATACACTTACATTCATTGTGAAATGGACTATACTGTTTGTGAATTGCATGAAATGAAATTTTAAAGTGATCCTAAACTTTTGAGCGGTAGTGTATATATATATTTATATATATATATATATTTCAGCAATTTAATTTAATAAAGTGAAAAAAGTACATTGACGTATACTTAATGTATACTTTTATACTTTTTATGATTAATGTAATAAAAATGTGCCATTTTTGTGAACTAACAATGTACATAGTATACTAGAAAACATCATAGTGCTATTAAAAAAAAAAACTAATTGTGCTTAGTTGTACTATTCTGAGACGCCGGTATGAGACATTTACATATATTACAGTACATCTTTGTCCCACTAGTTCAGTATTTTTTTTTTAAATATTCTTTGTTTTAACTAAAATATTTATGAATGTACTTTATGTGTATTTATATTGTATTGTCTTAATACTGTTTTTGAAATATAAATGTATTTCTTATATTTTATTAGTATAAGAAACAGTTTACCTTAAAGGTGGATTTAAATATACCATATATAATATATAATATATATAAAATATATAAACTACAGAAATTGGAAGACGGTGTTCTTAAGAAACACTTAAATATACTTAATGGAGTCTCAAAAATAGTAGAGTTAGGTATATGAGTTGTATTTAAGTACATTTTTATTAGTAATAAAACAATGGATTAATTATTAGAGCTTTAAAGTATACTAAGTGCACTTAAATTAACTTCAGTGTACTTTTTTCACCTGGGTATATATATATATTCTGTGTATATTATTGAAATAAAATTTCTAAGTTTCTTAAAGAAGATGAAAGTTCTATTTACCATTAGACCTCAAAGTACTCGGCACAAATACTACAGCCTCGTTACAAAGACCAGGAGATTATATTATTCTAAATTCATATCATATCATAAAACCACAAGCAGAGCAAGTGAGACACTCACCATTTCCCCAGACACTCCATTAGGACCCTGTGGGACGGTGTATGAGTCAGAAGGTCATTATGTTACAGCAGAGGACAGAATTTGAAGAATGCATAGATTTCTTATACACGGTTACATCTTTACCCTTAGTCCAGCAGGACCGGGAGGTCCAGTTCGACCCGGTCGGCCCGGTAACCCTGGTATGCCGTCCGTCCCTGCAAGACCCTGAAGAAATTACACAAAAACACAAAAACATCAGAAACAACATGAAGAATTCAAAACAGCTCAACACAGTAACCCTTTATATTAGACACACACACACACACACACACAAACACACACACACACACACACACACACACACACATATACTACTGAACACACACAGTGGGGCAGTGAAACACCCACACACACATTAGTCAACACACACACTAGTGGGCAGTAAATCATCCACATACACACACACACACACACTAGTGAATACATACACTAGGGGGCAGTGAAACATGCACACATATACACACTCACTAGTGAACAAACACACTAGGCGGCAGTGAAACACACACACACACCCATATGCACAGACACTAGTGAACACACACACTAGGGGCTTTGAAACATGCACACATATACACACACACTAGTGAACACACACTAAGGGGCAATGAAACACCCATATAGACATTCACTAGTGAACAAACACACTAGGGGGCAGTGAAACACACACAAACACCCACATGCACAGACACTAGTAAACACGCACACACACACTAGGGGGCAGTGAAACATATATATACACACTTAGTCTTGAACAAACACTCTAGGGGTGCAGTGAAATACCCACATACACCCTCATTAGTGAACAAACACACTAGGGCAGTGAAACACCCACATACACACTCACTAATGAACACACACACTAGAAGGTAGTGAAACACCTACACACCCTCATTAGTGAACACACACACTAGGGGACAGTGAAACTCCCACATGCACACACACTAATGAACACACACACTAGAAGGTAGTGAAACACCCACATGCACATACACTAGTGAGCAGTGAGCACACTTGTCCAGTAAAATTTGTGGTGAAGTGAACTTTTCCAGATTTGTTTTTCTTCATTCAGTGCAATAGCTAGCAGTGCTGGAGTCGCTGGCTACCTGTAGCCTGGGGCCCACAAGCTCTGTGTCCACAAACTTTTGGCCACAGTGTGTAATCAGATTTTCCTGTTTACTTTTTATTTATTCCAGCCACAACAGTCGACATCACCGTTTCTTGCATTTTGGACTTTCATCTCTACAGGAGAGAGTTCTCGGACACGTCTTCACAAAGTCAAAACAAACAAACAAACAAACAAACAAACAAACAAACACACAAACACACAGAACCGGCGCTCATTACTTGCAGCGTCAGGCTGATCTTCTGACAGTCACTTTGAAAAGACAACAACTTTCAGGCGCCTCCACCTCAACCCGAGAACAAAGGTGCACAGCACGCACGGAACCACGTGCAAGGAACGTCGGAGACACTAATAACTGTTCTAAAGCTTTTAATCAGCTCAAAGAACCAATAAGCTGCCAAAGCATCTCCACGTTCACTGCACGGATCATCCACCGAGCACAAACCGTACCCGCTCCGCTTGAAGCCGAGGATGATGAGTTCTGGCACGCCGCGTACTCACCCTCTCTCCTTTCTCCCCTTTGATCTTTAGGGTGAACGGATCGTAATCAGCGCCTCCGAGCTTCGGCCGCTGTGAACACAAGTTTTGCAACTCGTCTTTAGAGTGCTTCATCACAAGAACCAAAGACAGACACAACGAACAACAACACTGCTACAAAGTGCCTTACGTACCAGCCCACCGTGTCCAAAGCCGTCCCCCTGTGAGAGAGAGATGAGTGCAGAGCTTCAGTACGAGATATATCACATTATATACATTAAAATTAATAAAAACAAAAAAAGAACTAACCTTCTCTCCTTTCTGACCCTGTAGAATAACAAAGAAATTAATTAGACGGGTTCGAATGATGAAGCTGAAGGTGAGATCAAGACACCCCCCACCCCCCCCACACACACACACAATAAAACCTTTGGTTTATGTAGCAGATTTAAAAAATGTGACAATTAATATGCATTTGAATGATATTTATAGATATAGGCAATATAACTTTAATCATTTCTCAACCTAATCAATAAATGCAATTGTTTATGAGGAAAAAGCTACTGTCCCGCATTTAATACCACTAAAACGGCTGAAATTAGAATCCAGTGAAACACGTTCAATATGTTTACACAGGGTTTGTTTTTAAACCTAGTTTGTTTTTAAACCTAGTTTGTTTTGTTTTGATTGATGATGTGAGTAGGACAAGATCCAACAAGCTCTCTGATGCCCTCAGAAAGAGGGGTGTAGATACATATGATTTTAAAACAATCAGAAATCAGTTGTTCCAAGTGATCGTTTATATGGCCAGCAGTGAAGCATGGCGGTGGAAGTGTCCACGGAAGAAGAACACACTCACAGAAGACTCAAACACACAGGAAGGTTCACGCAAACAGTTCTCCTGCTTTATTATCTTCCTTTCTTACTTTAAATACAACAGTCCTCTGTCTAAGCCCCAGAGCGCCCACTAGTGGGGCCTGCCAAGGAAAACGTGAGACTCTTTGTAACACCGAAACGGAGGTGCACCAGGCAACATGACTATGACCCAAAACATTCCAGTAAATCCACCATAGAATGGATGGAATGGTCAAGTTAAGGTCCAGATCTTAATCCTACTGAGAGGCTGTGAGGTGGTTTGAAATGAACTGCATATATAAGAAATCCCTGAAACACACCTGAAAGAATTTTCTGCAAGGAGGAGTGGACAAAAACTTTTTCACAGTCATGTCAGAGATGAAAGATGGTTGTAGGAAACAGGAAACATTTAACTGAGGTTATTTCAACCGAGGGGGGGGAATATCTGCCATTAGGGCATATAGGGTATCTTTTCATTGTTTCATTTTTCAGTGTTTTTGTTAAATAAATGAAAACAAATGTTTTTGCATTCATCTTCAGATATAGTTTTTTAATAGAGTCTCTTCATTTTTTTATGTGGCTGTATAAATGATCTTAAATTTTATAGAAACACATTTTTTCAGCTTTAAATTTGTCTAGTGTCACATATATATATATATATATATATATATATATATATATATATATATATATATATATATATATATATATATATATATATATATATATACACTTTCAACAGAGTTTAGAAGTACATTTTAAGCCTTTAAAATTATATCTTTGTGCATTTTAGTTGCAATATAGCTCAAAATGCTAATATGGTACAAGAATGCCATGAACACATATTTTAGTGCACTCATTGTGTTTCAATGACGTGTTTCAGCACATTTAACATTGTATTTACAAAATACTCCATATGTAATTAAAATTAGGTCCACACGTAATATCTTTCTACACTATCTAATCACAATTTTATCTAAGTTGTTCTTCTAAGTAGTTTTTTTTTACTTAAATAACCCTTAAATCCATTTTTTTTTTACTAGGCCTTTACCTTGCACTGGATCGGACAGGGACCCTCTGGTTTGGGAAGGGCCTCTGGGTCACTTGTGGGTGTGTCCAGCTGGGCAGACTACAAAAACAGAAATACAAAAAACAAAAATTGCTTTTCAAGAAGAACATGTCTCGTAGTTGTTGTGCAGTTTAAGCAAATTGAGAATGACTGCTAGGGTTTTTTCCTGTTACTATTGTATTTTATATGGATGTTGCTAAACAGGTGCAATGGCATTCCAGGTGGTTGCTGTGGTAGCTAAGATATTGCTAGGTGGTTGCTATGGCATTCCAGGTACAGAGTAAAAACCTTTGGCTAAATAATGTATACCGACTGTGGCGTATGATTATGATGTGAGAGCTGTGCATACAGACAAGGTCTGATTCACTGTCTTAATATTGTTAACATTAATTCTTAGAGATGGAAGGCTCGATCGGCTATGTATCGGTATCGGCCAATTTTTAATTGAAATATGTGATATTTCTCCAGTTTATCCGATCTCAAGAGCTGATCGATGGCGTTAAACAAATGAGCCTAATTTCTGTATTTCCAGTTGTTTCATCCAGGAAGCGGAGCCCTCCATAAACCCCCTCCGGCCAGCTCCCTGCAATTCCTATCTGAACCACTAGGTGGAAACACATACCGCTTGGTTTTCGTCAGACTGACTAAAGTAGCGGCCTCACGAGAACAGTTTAAGTGTTCACCACACGTACGGAAAGAAAACATTGTCCGTCTGGCAGTTTGTTACCGTATGTGATTCAGACTCATCCAGGACCGTTTATAACATCTGTAACATTAGTAACATCAGCGTCTCTCACGGAAACCAAGACAAAGACATTTAACTACTAATCTGATACACACTTCAGAGACAACACACAGCTGAACACAGTGAGTATCAGTAAACAGCAGAGCTAGAACACACAGCTAACACAAAACTAACAACCCAGAACACCTACTGACCAGATCTGACCGGTACGAACAGAACAGCAGCAGAAACAGCCAGAGAGCTAAAGAACCACAGCCAGAGTGATTGAGTTTATAGTTCTAGATAAGCAGCTCTTCTCGGCTGTAGAAGACGTTCATTCTGCTGCTTAATGTTCACCTGGATCCACGCTCTGCTGTTCCTAGTAGAGATACTTTTCAGATGTGGCTCTTCTGGAGCTGTTTCAAGCGGTTTACTCCCAAACAGACCAACTTCTAATTTAGTTATAAATATTATACTGTTTCATTAAACATGTTAATAAACCAGTTTAGATCATGTTTCATGACTTGCTTGCGCTAATAACTACATGTAGCCCTGCCGTGGTATATAGCCCCGCCCTCTATCAGTATTGGCTATCGTCCGATCGTGTTGTAAGGTAATCAGTGACCTCAAAAACGCTGACCTTTATTAATTCTAGTTAATAAACGGGCCGAGCTTCAAATCCTACACTGTTATGTAACAGACTGGTTAATATTTACACCCTCAACATTTACACACAACCACAACACCAACCAGCAACCAGAACATTTACACACAACCACAACACCAACCAGAACATTTACACACAACCACAACACCAACCAGAACATTTACACACAACCACAACAACAACCAGAAGATCTACACACAACCACAACACCAACCAGCAACCAGAACATTTACACACAACCACAACACCAACCAGAACATTTATACACAACTACAACACCAACCAGCAACCAGAACATCTACACACAACCACAACACCAACCAGCAACCAGAACATTTACACACAACCACAACACCAACCAGCAACCAGAACGGTGGTGGAGAAATCCAGAGTTCCAGGCTGTGAAGGGAACGTCGCCACTTTTCATTCCTTCCCAACAAACAACCCAACTGTCAGAGCTCCATGTTCATCTTTAAACCAGCCTGAAGTTCCTCTTCTCCACATTCTTCATCTAATGTTCCACCTTAAACACTGCAGCTCCTACAGACGCCAGAATGGAACCACAGCACCGTTTAAGGTGGAACGGAGAATTCCCAAAACCAGCTGCTGAACTTCCAACATCTTTAACAGAATCCTGAACAACTTTAACTCTGCAGTCTGTACGTTTCACTCCGGACAGTTTCTCCAACACTCGGACACCATGGAGCAGCTTCAGCTCAGCGTTCAACACTGAAGAGACTGAAGAGACGAGCAGCTCCACCTTTATTAGCACCACAACCACAACAGTGACTGGAAGTAGCAGCCATGCTGTGTGAGTGGATCACTGTGTGCTGGTTGAAGCAGATCATCTTCAACTGAAAGTTTCACAGAGACACCTTTCATCTACTTTGTGTTTGATGTCCAGATCAAAGAGAGTAGCTAGTACAGGTAACTATAGCAACTAGCAGCTCCAAGTAACTAGCATAGCTAACTAAATAGCATGTGGGCGGAGCTTATTTACACAGAGGCTCATTTTATTTGGCGTATGTTGCTTCTGTGTGATATTCACTACAGTGTCTTACTGTAAACCAGCCAATCAGAACAGAGCTTATTAAATTATGCATTAAACAGCTTGTAGGAACAAATCATGGAGAGTAAATGGTATAAAACCACATCCTGGGGGAGGAAAGTCACACATACCTTCTACACAGAATGCATGAGAACAATTTTAATACTGAATAAACGTGTTATTAAAGCATTGTATGATGTGCTACAGCTCTGCTCGTCATCCTGGAACGTTAAATCTAAAGTTTCTTTATTTAATCTACAGATTCCTAATGACTGGAAACTTCTGAAACTGTCTGGTCGCAGACAAAGATATTAAATATATATATTCATATTCACAGTATGCGTGAGTGCCCTCGGGTTGTTGTGATTAAGGTTCCCGACTGAGACTTAGAAGACTTGTGAGTACGAGCTGTCCAACAGAAATAGCACTGAATGTCCAATAGCCGTGATGTCTTATGACATAGAAGGAAGGCTGAGCTCATTAGGGGATCACGCCGAGTTCTGGAGTCTTATCATTTGATAATAACACAACCAAAAATATTTAAGGACTGATTTTTATCTCTGACGAACACATCGATCCTGTCTGCAGACTGAGAGCCAGAAGAAGGGCAACGTATTTATTCAGTATTTTAAATAGTCCAGATGTGGTTTTATACCATTTACTCTCTATGATTTGGTCCTAGAAGCTGTTTTCCATTTTTATGTTGAGCTCATGAATAATTCAATCAGCTCTGCTCTGATTGGCTGGTTTACAGTGAGACGTTGTAGTGATGATCACACAGAAGCAACATAGACCAAATAAAATGAGCCTCTGTGTAAATAAGCTCCGCCCACATACTATTTAGTTAGCTATGCTACTTACTTGGAGCTGCTAGTCGCTAACATTACCTATACTAGCTACTCTCTTTGATCTGGACATCAAACACAAAGTAGATGAAAGGTGTCTCTGTGAAACTTTCAGTTGAAGATGATCTGCTTCAACCAGCACACAGTGATCCACTCACACAGCATGGCTGCTACTTCCAGTCACTGTTGTGGTTGTGGTGCTAATAAAGGTGGAGCTGCTCGTCTCTTCAGTCTCTTCAGTGTTGAACGCTGAGCTGAAGCTGCTCCATGGTGTCCGAGTGTTGGAGAAACTGTCCGGAGTGAAACGTACAGACTGCAGAGTTAAAGTTGTTCAGGATTCTGTTAAAGATGTTGGAAGTTCAGCAGCTGGTTTTGGGAATTCTCTGTTCCACCTTAAACGGTGCTGCGGTTCTATGCTGGCGTCTGTATGAGCTGCAGTGTTTAAGGTGGAACATTAGATGAAGAATCTGAAGAACAGAGTTTGAGCTTCAGGGTATGTACAGTTCTGAGTACTGAACTAATACACTATATAACAGTTGTTATACTTGTGTATGTTTTTTATAGTCCTTTATATATTTCAGTTATAACTATATGTATATTTTTAGCTTATTTTTACTTTAATATTGTGTATTTATTGTATGTTTGCACTGTTTTACTTATATAATGCTGCCCTGCTGTAGAGTTATATCTGAGTCTCACCCCAAGCATTTCAATGCATGTTATGTCCTTACATGATGTGCAAATGACAAATAAACTTGAAACTTGTGTATGTACAGATTTACACTCTATAGCATAACATATTTAAAAAGTGATGATGTCAAACATTATATTATTAACCATTTAATAATAATAATGTTGACTGAAACATTTAAAAACAAATGTTAGTGTCTGGTGTATATATAGGTTTTTAAAAAATCTATATAAAATAGAGACAGAAAAGTTTTGCTGAACTTTTCCGTCTCTATTGATAAGACTTAGTTTATAATACAGGTTAGACCTAGCAATGAACATCTGGGTGGTGTTACCTGTATCAGCTGTGCTGCACACAAAATCTGTTTGCAAATAACAGAGAACAAATTTGAATAATTACATGTACCTCTTCGTGCTGCTTGAACTCGGAGAGCAAGGCCTCGCTGCAGAGGCTGCTGATGAACTCTCTCTCGATGGAGGGGAAGTCGCTGAAGTCAGCAGCGAAGAAAATGTTCTTGTAGTTTTTGGGCGAGGCGATTTTCGTGAGCTCATCGATGTCAGCGTTTGCTACCCCGATGGCCAGAACGCTGACCCCTGCAGTGCGACATCAGTCAGTTTCAGTGAGCAGTTCCATTTGTAGTGAACTGATAACTGATATCTTACAGCAGGAGATGAAGGAAGTAGATGTAAATGTAGATGCCCGTGTGCTGGAGGTTAGGGAACCAGCCTTGTGACCGGAAGGTTGTTGGTTCGATCCCATAAATCTCAAGACTGAAGTGCCCTTGAGCAAATCACCTTACCCCAGACTGCTCCCCCGGGCGTTGTGGTAGGGCTGCACACTGCTCCGGGCAAGTGTGCTCACTGCCCCCTAGTGTGTGTGTTCACTTGTGTGTGTGTGTGTGTGTGTGTGTGTATTTCACTTCCCCCTAGTGTGTATGTTCACTAGTGTGTGTGTATATGTGAGTGTTTCACTGCCCCTAGTTTGTCTGTTCACTAGTGTGTGTGTGTATATGTGAGTGTATCACTGCCACTAGTGTGTGTATATGTGAGTGCTTCACCGCCCCCAGTGTGTTTGTTCACTAGTGTGTGTGTGTGTATGTGAGTGTTTCACTGTTCACTAATGTGTGTGTACATGAGTGTTTCACTGTCCCCTAGTGTGTCTGTTCACTAGTGTGTGTATATGTAAATATTTCACTGCCACTAGTGTGTGTGTATATGTGGGTGTTTCACTGCCCCCTAGTGTGTCTGTTCACTAGTGTGTGTATATATGTGGGTATTTCACAATACAGATGTGTGATGTATATCCTGAGAGTGACCTTTACAAGGGGCTACAAATGTCCTAAACTGTGGGAATACTTATGTAAGCAGCAGAGTTTTAAACTCTTTATCTGATCAGTAAGTGTGTGTTCACCAGTAAGATCAGCAGATCTGATTAGAACAGATGTAAATAATCATACATACAATACAAAGTAACATGAATATGTTATTGTGAGAGAAGTAGATCAGATCTTGATCCAGTTTGAAGAACAAAGTTAGGTTCCAGATTTCTCCTGGACGCCCCAGACATTGTATGAATGTATTCAGTTCCTTCAGCAGCAAATCTTGATTTAGCTTAATGAAGTACTGAGCAGTCAAAGCAGGTATTTAACTATCTCTCTCTCTCTCTCTCTATATATATATATATATATATATATATATATGTATATATAAGTAATGACTAATGAACCTGGTGTATCACCAACTCTAGTGTCAGTGAAGAACCATAAACATCTGATTTGTGGTCAGACTTTGCCTTTAAAGTGTACAGGAGAGGGGTAGATGAGGAGGCGGAGCCTAACCCAGTATGTGCGCTATCCTGGAGGGCGGCTCCACGTCGTCCTGGGCTCTCCCATCTGTCACCAGCACCAGCACGTGAGGGACATTCTGCCTCATCCCCAGAGACTCCTGAAACAGCTCCCTCAGCACATAGCTGATCCCGCGACCTACACATACACACAACGCTTGGATCCTTAACGCTGCATTTCATGGGTATCCATCTCCACATGCACGGATTTGTGTAGGTGTGCACCTGTTTTGGTGTTCCCTCCTCCATAGCGGACGTCTCTCAGAGCTCTCAGCACAGAGCTGCGGTCTTTGTGGGTGTTCAGGTTGAACTCTATCCGGGGCTGATCACTGTAGTGAACCACAGCTATCTGAGCAAAAGAGAAACACACCAGTGAAGTCCTAACCAGTGCAGTGGACACTAACACCAATGAATGATCATCTGGAATATTGTATAGAAAACTATAGAAAGTGTATTACATAGAAACATTGTTGAAATGTGGTACAGTAGGGCGTGTTTATCAGTAGCTCTGTATATAAAACTTAAATCTCCACATCAAAACACTACGAGCATTAAAACTATGAGACTGATTAATATTTGCCAGCTTTATATTCAAAATTTTCCAGCTCCGCCTTAAATGGTGTTACTGATGCATACTGGTGCTGGGAAATCAGCTTTATATTTATTAGCTTGTTGGATGAATTTTCCATTTCCACCTTAAATGGACCACCAGCTACTTTCTGGTAGTGATATTAAGATGCCTATTGGCCAGCTTCTTGCTCAAATTTTCCTGGTCCACCTTAAATGGTGTTGTGTTTGCATATTGACACTGATACTTAGCTTTTGTTTGGCAGCTGCACAGTTACATGCTGGCACTGACATTCAGCATCCGGTTCACCTGGTTTTTCTTTTTATTCCTATTTTTCCAGTCCACCTTAAATAGTGTTGCTGGCATTGTTGCTGCAGTTATTTAGAATTTGTTTCAGTTCCACCTTAAATGGTGATGCAGGTACATACTGGCACTGACATTCAGTTTCTTATTCACCAGCTTCTTATTCAAATTTTCCAGTTCCACCTTAAATGGTGATGCAGGTACATACTGGCACTGACATTCAGTTTCTTATTCACCAGTTTCTAATTCAAATTTTCCTGTTCCACCTTAAATAGTGATGCTGTTACACACTGACACTGGCATTCAGTTTCTTATTCACCAGTTTCTTATTCAAATGTTCCAGTTCCACCTTAAGTAGTGATGCAGTTACACACTGGCACTGACATTTAGTTTCTTATTCACCAGTTTCTTATTATTTTTTTTTCCTGTTCCACCTTAAATAGTGATGCATCCGCATACTGGCAATGACATTCAGTTTCTTATTCACCAGTTTCTAATTCAAATTTTCCTGTTCCACCTTAAGTAGTGATGCAGTTACACACTGACACTGACATTCAGTTTCTTATTCACCAGTTTCTTATTCAAATGTTCCAGTTCCACATTAAATAGTGCTGTATTTTCATACTAAAGCCTCCTATTCAAATTGGCCCGTTCCACCTTAAATCATGCAGCAGTCGCATGCTGGTGCTGTTGTTCAGCTTCCTATTCGCCAGCTTCTCATGAGAAATGTCCTGTTCCACCTTAAATGGTGATGCAGTAACATTCTAGCACTGACATTCAGCTTCTAATTCAAATTTTCCTGTTCCACCTTAAATGGTGATGCAGACGTTCTTGTGCATGACGTGTTATAATTAATGACTGCTGCTCTATTTAAGGTGGAACTGGATCGACAGGAACTCAGTGGAGACCAACAGTTTGACCCTCTACTGCAGTATTGATGGTGGTCAGCGCCGAGCCTCTGCTGAAGACCCTCCTGAGCCTGGAGAGTATTAGAAGAGTAATACAGCAGCGCGGTGTCTCTCTCTTACCTGCGTGCCCTGAGGACCCACTGACGGGAAATACGTCACGGTCCTAAACAGGAAGTCCTTCAGCTTTCCAAAGTTGTTGGTGCCGATGCTCCAGGACTCATCCACCAGAAATACGATATCTGCTTTCATCCTGCCGCAAACTGAGACAAACAGACAGACCACAGCTTACTGACCGGCATCTCATCGTCCTGCTTAGCATATACATCACTCACTGTCCACTGTATCAGCTCCACTGACCATACAGGACCTCCACTCACTGTCCACTGTATCAGCTCCACTGTATCAGCTCCACTGACCATACAGGACCTCCACTCACTGTCCACTGTATCAGCTCCACTGACCATACAAGACCTCCACTCACTGTCCACTGTATCAGCTCCACTGTATCAGCTCCACTGACCATACAAGACCTCCACTTACAGACTGTAGTTCATCTGATTCTCTGTATAGTTTATTACTCTGTTCTTTAATGATCAGGACCCCCACAGGACCACCACAGAGCAGATACTATTAGGGAGGTGGGTCATTCTCGACACTGACGTGGTCGTGGTGTGTTAGTATGTGTTGTGCTGGTGTGAGTGGATCAGACACAGCAGTGCTGCTGCTGGAGTGTTTAAACTTTGGGTCTGTCCCAAACCCTAGTGAGTGTGTAAGTAGGCTGTCTAGGTAGTGAGTGTGTAAGTAGGCTGTCTAGGTAGTGAGTGTGTAAGTAGGCTGTCTAGGTAGTGAGCGTGTAAGTAGGCTGTCTAGGTAGTGAGTGTGTAAGTAGGCTGTCTAGGTAGTGAGTGTGTAAGTAGGCTGTCTAGGTAGTGAGTGTGTAAGTAGGCTGTCTAGGTAGTGAGTGTGTAAGTAGGCTGTCTAGGTAGTGAGTGTGTAAGTAGGCTGTCTAGGTATCAGCTGTGTAAGTATCAGTGTTCTCTCCTCATCTCTCCTCATAAAACAGATTACTGAGACGCTCTAGTTAGAGAGAGACTGCGTCACGGCTTGTTCCCGCCCACTGCAGCACGACACCGGTGGTTTAGCTGGTTGCTAAGCTACCGGCCGGCATCCAAAACAATAGCCCGAGGCTTAAAAATATGTCTGGAGTATAAAAAATGTCTGGAGTATAAAAGTGTAAATGGTGAAAGACTCGTTACAGAGTTGATAATAAAATAGTGTTTTGTGTGATTATATGACCAGAAACACATTAAAACTCCAGAGAATCAAAATAACTCACATTTTAAAACCACTTCACTGCTCCTAGATTAGCCTGCGGTGCATCATGGGATTGTTTTAGCGGCTGAGGAAGCGTTCGATCCTTAAAATCAGGTCTAAATAAGGTTCCTCAGTAGACAGCATGTTTAAGGAATGTAAGAATTGGGACAGTCTACATGTCGGGAGCGCATACTATTACATAAAATGCTGCCTATGTAGGAGCTCAGTAGGTTTTGAGACACACCCACTGTGTCCACTCACTGTCCACTCTATTAGACACTCCTACTACTTGCTGGTCCACCTTGTAGATGTAAATTCAGAGACAGTAGCTCATTTGCTGCTGCACAGTTTGTGTTCCTCTAGTTCTTCATCAGTGGACACAGGACGCCGCCCACAGGACACTGCTGTCTGGATAGTTTTGGTTGGTGGATGATTCTCAGTCCAGCAATGACTCTGAGGAGGTGTTTAAACACTCCAGCAGCAGCAGCAGCACTGCTGTGTCTGATCCACTCACACCAGCACAACACACACTAACACTCCACCGCCCATATACTAAGCTAGATGTTTATAACCACTATATAAAGTTGGGAGGCCTGTTTAGACTCCCCTGTGGCAGCGAAGACTGACCATATCATCACTATAACTCAACATCTTCACTGCATGCTGATCACACTCCATGTTCAGTACAAGGTTCTTCTTATTACTTATGAATGTTCCTCCGTACCTGAAGACCGCACAGCCTGGGGCTCCTTCACGCAGCGAGGAGTAATTTATGTAGTTTATCAGTTTATTTATGGAACGCTCTTCCCAAGTCTATCCGGGACGCCTCCTCTCGCACTTTCTTATTAATCAGACGCTTTCTGTTTAATGTGCTCATGTTCTCTAACTGCCGTGCAACCTTGAACATACGTTATATAAATAATAATAATATTAATAATAGTATAAATAATAGCACAAGGCTGAAATAACACACGGGCTGCTGCACACAACTAGGGGGAGCTTTACTAGCTCACGGCTTACACCTGGTTCACACTACCTGACTGGTTGAGCTGTAATGGTGAGTCTTTTACACTACATGACTGATCGGCAACACGGGGTCACCAATTACACCACTTTCACTCTGGAGAACCAACCACTCATCTGTCTGCTGTCCAAAAACACGAGAACTAAACTCTGGTGAGATCTAAAAGCGTGTGAGATCTAGCGAGAGCTGGAGGTAAATAGAGAGATGGGGCGTGTCTGAAATGGTCACTCGTTAACTCGTTCCCTGTTCACTACATAGACTGCTCTACGTAGAACACTACATAGGGACACTCAGACGACAGACTTTCCAAAGAAACCGCTATGCATTGTGGGGCAACCTGTAAGTGGTGTACATTGGTTGTTCACTAGTATTACGGTGCATTGTGGGTAACAATATAGTGAACTATATTTATGCTATTTTCCATGACAACACTGGGGCGGCCATCTTTGTTTACTTTGTGTTAGAACTTCCGGTGTAACCGCGGATACGTTGATACTAATTACAAGCAAAACGACAACAACAATATAAAATGACTAGAATAACATGTTCAGTTAGAGGGAGTCAGTAACTGGAAGAAGAGGAAAACTTGGCTTGAACTACAGAGTTACAAACACAGCACATAAAGATCAGAGTGTTGGGGGGCCGCCTTCCAAAGAAGACCACCTGCATCTCTGACTGAAGCTCTAAATTTAAAACCTCCACCCAAACCTCCGTATGTCTGCTCTTACCATTCTGTGGAGGAGAACCAGCACCAGAGCTTCCTTATCCAGAGAAACGTCTCACTTATGAAGCTCCGAGGAAGCAGACGTGTCGGTGCTGGTGAGTCTATCAGTTCAGTAACTGTTTTCTGATCAGTGTCCACCGCGCTAGGCTATCTGGACTGTAACTAACACCCACGCAGAGTGGCTCGGGCAGCTGCTGGACTTGGGTTTAACCGGCTTTCAGAAATATAAACTCACCGTCTGTGTGTAGGAGGACACGCCCACCTTCCCACTGTGCAGGTACTGATACGCTTCAGTACTTTTATAGTTTTTCATTACTGAACCGTCTACACCTTCCGAGAGTACAGAGTAATTAAACATGTCTCCATAAGTAACCTCAGACCACCTTCTCATATCACCCACCCACTGTGTTATTAACCTCAGACCACCTTCTCATATCACCCATCCACTGTGTTATTAACCTCAGACCACCTTCTCATATCACCCATCCACTGTGTTATTAACCTCAAACCACCTTCTCATATCACCCACCCACTGTGATATTAACCTCAGACCACCTTCTCATATCACCCACCTACTGTGTTATTAACCTCAGACCAACTTCTCATATCACCCACCCACTGTGTTATTAACCTCAGACCACCCTCTCATATCACCCACCCACTGAGTTATTAACCTCAGAACACCTTCTCATATCACCCACCGACTGTGTTATTAACCTCAGACCACCCTCTCATATCACCCACCCACTGTGTTATTAACCTCAGAACACCTTCTCATATCACCCACCGACTGTGTTATTAACCTCAGACCACCCTCTCATATCACCCACCCACTGTGTTATTAACCTCGGAGGAGACAGTGTTGTACCATTAGAACTTCTCATTGTCTCTCTGGTCTCCTCCCATGTAACTGTATTCATTTTAGTTAGCTGGCCGGAAGTTCTAACACAAAGGCAGAAGAAACACGCTTGAAAGTGGGTGTGGCCAAATACGGAGAATATAAACACTAATGTTTTTAGTAATGGTAGGTTGAGTGTTCCTTGTACGTTTACCACGTTAGTTCTCTGAAAATCTCTTTTCATATTCAAACAAAACATAATACTGTAACTGAAATATAATAAATGAATCGATATTGAATTAAATTGAATCGAAAATCGAATTGAATTGGGATCTTGTGAATCGGGATCGAATCCGGGAAATCAGTGACGATACCCAGCCCTACCCACACTCCTCTACCTGTCGTTTATTCATCCCTCGTTCTTCACACAGCTTCAGCTGCACAACCATCCTGTGTTTCCTTCAGTAAATGACCTTTTCTAGTTATTATTATTATTATTATTATTATTATTATTATTATTTGCGTCAATGGCTGTGCACATTTTGAAAAGGCCAAACTAATCTGATCTACTTCTCTCACAATAAGATATTCATGTTACTTTGTATTGTAGGTCTGATTATTTACATCTGTTCTAATCAGATCTGCTGTTCTTACTGGTGAACACACACTTTCAGATAAAGACTTTTAGGGGTCTAAGGCTTTTGCACAGTAGTGTCAAACATAGCGTACTGTATTAAACTTTACAGGAGATTGAAACAACTTTCTTAACTTTTGATGGAAGTTAATGGAGAAATGATTTATTTATTCATCATGAGATGCTGACACGGCGTAAAGGGCAGCTGGCCCATTTCAGACACGTCAAAAATGAAAAATAAGCTCTCTCTCTGTCGTCAACGGCGACTGTAGGTCATATCTGTGTCCATGCAGTGACCATACCTGGCCCCGGTGGAGGGGTCTCTACAGAGAGGCTGCTTTGGTCGTTCACCGTGGTGGTCAGCATGGTTAAAGCTTGAGCCGTTTTCGTGATGCTCACGGCGCCTTTGGCAGCAGGTCTCCGAGTGGTGGTGGTGGTGGGCTTGCTGGGGTCTTTCCTCCTAGCTGTGTGAGATGTGTGAGATCCGGTGAGCGTGGGGTCTGGAACAGGACCCAGTGTGGCACTTTGGACAGGAATGAGACGAGAAGGTCCCACTGTAACGAAATCACACACGGTAAACACCTCAGCGTGTTCAGGTTACACGCTTCATAGACTGTTAATGAAGGACAAGGTTATGAAGCTTCTTCATTAGAGACCACCGGGAGAGTCAGCTCTTACATATGCGTTTGGTGATGGTGGTGACGGGGCCCACCACCTCGCCGTACAGTGGCCGAATGGTGAAGATGTAAGTTCTTCCATACTGAAGGTCTTTGATCTTGTATGAGGTGAAGCCAGGGCCCAGTACGTCAGTGGTGCTCTCCAGCTCTGCAGGGGTCAAATGTTATATTTGTATAATGTACTGAGGGCACCGGAAAAAAAACCCCTCAGTCTTCAGTCTTTCCTTTCAACGTAAGTTAATGCAAAGAGGTTTTATACACAGTAACTTTGGAGCATTTCTATTGGCCCATCATTGGACAGCAACAAGGTCGACATTTAAACTAATTAATGTTATAAAAGGACAAATATTGTTGATTAATTCCAAAAAATAAGATGTCAAAATCATAACAGGCTCACTGACTGTTCTGGCCAGCTGTTATGTTTTAAGGGAATGGAAGTCTATGATGGGTAAATATTAAAAATCCTCGGACCACCACAACTGGTCAGTGACCACTACAAAACTGAGCAGTCAGTTCTCTGGACAACGCCCTTCTCTTCCTCTCTGTCTTTATCTGTGTCTCACTCTGTGTATCCCTCTCTGTCTTTAACTATGTCTCTGTCTCTCTGTCTCACTCTGTCTCTCACTCTGTCTCTTCCTCTCTGTCTTTAACGCTGTCTTCAACTCTGTCTCTATCTGTCTCACGCTGTGTCTCATTTTGTCTCTTCCTCTTTGTCTTTAATGCTGTCTTTAACTCTGTCTCTATCTGTGTCTCACTATGTCTCTCCCTTTCTGTCTTTAACGCTGTCTTTAATTCTGTCACTATCTGTGTCTCACTCTGTCTTACTATGTCTCTCCCTCTCTGTTTTTAACTGTCTCTGTCTCTCTGTCTCACTCTGTGTCTCACTATGTCTCTCCTTTTCTGTCTTTAACTCTGCCTCTCTCTCTTTCTCCCTCTCTGTCTTCACCCCGGTCTCTCCCTTTCTATGTCTCTCTCTGTCTCACTTTGTCTCTCACTCTGTATCTCTCTCTCTCTCAGTCCATCACTCTCTACCTCTCTCTCTCCCTCTCGCTCTGTCTTTAACTCTGTCTTTAACTCTGTCTCTCCCTCTCTGTCTCTCACTCTGTATCTCTCCCTCTCTCTTTAGTCTATCTCTCAGTCCATCTCTCTTTACCTCTCTCTCTCCCTCTGTCTCTCACTCTGTCTCTCTCTCTCTCTCACCCCCCCCCCAGTATGCCAGTTTACCAGTCCAGCCCTGGAAGTATCTCAGACTGAGAGAGCGACGAGTAAACTGAGACAGAGAGAATCAACACCTGGCGCTGGGCTTCCACGCCTACAGCTCTGAGCTCTTTTCAAATGAAGCTTGAAACCCGTCCATTTACACTGTCTCCTGAAACGGAAGCATTTTTTCTAATTCTTTTTCTTCTTCTAGTTGTGGCGTAATTTGAGCTTAGAAATCACCATGAATGGACCAATAGGAGTGCTCCAAACCAGCTTAAACTAAAACGTCTTTAAATTAACTTCCACTGAAGGTGTAAACATAGTAAACTCTCCTGTAAACATAGCAGTCTGAACAGCAAATACTTAATATATGTTCTGAGTTACTGCTAGATTTGGTACCATATTTGGGAACAGAGTAGATCCAGTGGAGTGGAAAAGTGGGTCCAGGACACTAACTGACCTGATATATGCCTCCAGGCGAGAAGGTACGATGAAGCTCCTGTAATGCTGGTCCAGTTCAGTGTAGTGCTGTCGTCCGTTGTGTTCAGAGCACTGAAGCCGTTCACTTTAGGCAGATCCACTGCAACACAACAAACCAGATCAAACAGAACCGACGCAGCCAATCAGGGCGTATCACCACCGTCCTGAGAACCAAGGCTTTGATGTTGGGAGAACGTTTTAGAAACAGATATTTTGGAAACAGAAGTTAGATTAACATTGGGGCAGTCGTGGGCTGCAGGTTTAGGGAGCCAGACACTCAACTCCGCCCCTCTCGTCATTAACGTTACGCTGTTTACTTACCGTAACGTACGCTTTTAAATCTATCACCAGTGTTCACCCCCAGATCACCCTTACACATTACAATACTCACTCCTACTGACCACCAGTGTTCACCCCCAGATCACCCTTACACACCACAATACTCACTCCTACTGACCACCAGTGTTCACCCCCAGATCACCCTTACACACTACAATACTCACTCCTACTGACCACCAGTGTTCACCCCCAGATCACCCTTACACACTACAATACTCACTCCTACTGACCACCAGTGTTCACCCCCAGATCACCCTTACACACTACAATATTCACTCCTACTGACCACCAGTGTTCACCCCCAGATCACCCTTACACACGATAATACTCACTCCTACTGACCACCAGTGTTCACCCCCAGATCACCCTTACATACTACAATACTCCATCCTACTGACCACCAGCACCACAAGCTCAGCTTCTCCTTCACCAGTTCTCCTGTTTCCACCTTAAATGGAGGTGCAGGTACGTTCTGGCTTCTGCTGCACTGTTTGAGGTGGAACAGGAAAACTGGTGAATGAGCTGCTTCACCCTCTGGTAGGAGTGAGTATTGTCGAGTGAACAGTTGGTCTGGGGGTGATGTAACTGTTCACTGGTGAGAGGTTTAAAACTACAGCTACAAGAAGCTGGAACAGGAACATCTCTCGTCCTGACTGATATATAGTAGCAGTAAAATATTTGAAAGAAAGAAGCTCACAGGTTCGCGCCGTCACTGTAGAAGAACTTCCTTCTCGTTCTCCCACCACTGACGTGACCTGGATCTTGTACGCAGAGCTGGCTGGCAGTTCGCGGATGGTGTATGACGTGGTGGATGAGGAAACCATCTCACTTTTCTCTTCTCCACCTACAGAGTAAAGGGCAGCGATAACGGATAAAGCATGAAAGGCTTATGGAAACATACATCAGTGCAGGGCAGAGGTCAGAGTGCTCACCATGAAAAGGGCTCCAGGTGACTTTGTAGCCGGTAACCCCTGGTGTTTTCCTCCAGGCCAGGGTGAAAGAGCTCACGCCAATGTCGACCACTTTCACTTCCCTCACCGTCTCAATCTGCTCTGAATCAGTCAAAGAAGCTGCCAACGGAGGACAGAGCAGGTTAGAATCCAGTAGAGAACGAGTTATACACACATACCCACCAACATTTACACTATATTACCAAAAGTATTCACTCAGGTGTTCAATTCACTTCCACAGGTGTATAAAACCAGCACCTAATCCTGCTTCTACACACATTAGTAAAGAATGGGTCTCTCTCAGGAGCTCAGTTAACTCCAGTGTGGTATCGTGATAGGACACCACCTGTGCAGCAAGTCCAGTGGTGAAGTTTCCTCACTACTAAATATTCCACAGTGGACTGTCAGTGGTGTTCTAACAAAGTGGAAGTGATTGAGAACGACAGCAACTCAGACACCAAGTGGTAGAACACGTACAATGACAGAGCGGGTCAGCGGATGCTGAGGAGCATAGAGCACAGAGCTCACCAACTTTCTACAGAGTCAATCACTACAGACCTCCAAACTTCATGTGGTCTTCAGATCAGCTCAAGAACAGAGTGTAGAGAGCTTCATGGAATGGGTCTCCATGGCCGAGCAGCTGCATCCAAGCCTTACATCACCAAACGCAATGCAGAGCGTTGGATGCAGTGGAGTAAAGCACGCCAACACTGGACTCTAGAGCAGTGGAGACATGTTCTCTGGAGTGACCAATCACGCTTCTCTGCCTGGCAATCTAGTGGACGAGTCTGGGTTTGGCGGTTGCCAGGAGAACGGTACTTGTCTGACTGCATTGTGCCGAGTGTAAAGTTTGGTGGAGGGGGGATCATGGTGTGGGGGTTTCCTTTCTAGTGAAAGGAACTCTTAATGCTTCAGCAGACCAAGAGATTCTGGACAATTTCATGCTCCCAACTTTGTGGGGACAGTTTGGGGACGTCCCCTTCCTGTTCCAACATGGCTGCCCCCCAGTGTACAAAGCAGCTCCATAAAGACATGGAGGAGCAAGTTTGGTGTGGAAGAACTTGACTGGCCTCAACCTAATAGAACACCTTTGGGATGAATTAGAGCGGAGACTGTGAGCCAGACCTTTTTGTCCAACATCAATGTCTGACCTCACAGATGGTCTTCTGGAAGAACGGTCCAACATTCCCATAAACACTCTCCTAAACCGTGTGGAGAGACTTCCCAGAAGAGTTGAAGCTGTTATAGCTGCAAAGGTTGGACCGACATCATATTAAACCCTATGGATGTAGCAGTAACATGATCTGCAAAAGTGAGTTGGTCTAATACCGCCTTGCCTACTTACTGACAGTCTTAAGGGAACTGAATAAACCAGTAGTGAACTGGGACTGTAGCGTAAGTGCAGCCCAGCTGCTGTTACCCCGTATTCTTATTCATGAGCATATATTTCTGGCCACCAAACAACAGTTGTAGTCACTAAAACCGTACGGGTGCTATAATCTCCTGATACTATGTTATTTCTCAGCCGCACTATTGATAACGCGTCCCGTTAAAAATGGTTTATTTGGGACGAGAATAAAAACGGGAGGAACAGTGGGCGGCCGCTGCTTTTCACAGTGTGAGGCTCTGAAAGCAGTGCGGGCGCTTCAGCTCGGGATGAGATGATAACAGTCATGCTGACAGCAGTCACACACACAGGGACCTAAAGTTAAAGCACACGCTGCCTTAGACAGCTGCAGCTTGAACTCGGGGGGCTAAAAATACAGGAGCCGTCAATCAATCAGCCGACATCAGGCATTGCCGTGGGAACAACAGGCGGAACCTGTCCGAGCCCTTCCTCGCCTGTGCCCGAAACCCGCAATTAACCGATCAGCGCTTTCCTCTTACGGGCTGGTTAAGTAAGAGCTGTCAGCGAAGTCATTCATCATGCACTGATGCGCACAGACTGATATGCGACTTGATATGCGGGGGGAGTCCGCGAGAGCGCCACGCTGAACAGAGCGGAGCTCGAGATATGGGCGAGGACATCACTTCCCAAATATGTGTTGATGTACTGTAGTGACAGCCTGGAGCAGTTCTGCTGTGAGAAGTGCTCCTTCTTCACAGAGGGAGGTCACCACCAGCCACATGCTTCACCCTGACAGTGACCCACCACCCAGCCCCCCCAACCAAACAACACTAACTATCCCAACTCCCATGAACGACAACTTTTGGTACACGATAAAAACTCCTCGTGGTTTCTCAGTTCCGAGAGAGTGTGATAGCGCCCCCATGTGGAAAATCACTTCCTGCCCTCCATCTGAAGTTCACATCACAACAAGGCAGCAATGTGTTCTTGAGAAACACAATAGTCCAGTATATATATATATATATATATATATATATATATATATACCGATCAGCCAAACCATATAGGAGCTATAATTACAAACTTTTATCCTCTTTTCTTTAGTGGTCAGGACCCCCACTGGACCACCACAGAGAAGGTACTAATCCCAGCCCTACTGTGACACTGATGTGGTGGTGGTGTGTTAATGTGTTTTGTGCTGGTGTGAGTAGATCAGACACAGCAGTGCTGCTGCTGCTGCTGGAGTGTTTAAACACCTCAGTGTCACTGCTGGACTGAGAATCGTCCACCAACCAAAACTATCCAGACAGCAGTGTCCTGTGGGCGGCGTCCTGTGTCCACTAATGAAGGACTAGAAAACACAAACTGTGCAGCAGCAGATGAGCTACTGTCTCTGACTTTACATCTACAAGGTGGACCAGCAAGTAGTAGGAGTGTCTAATAGAGTGGACAGTGAGTGGACACAGTGTTTAAACACTCCAGCAGTCTCTGTGGTGGTCCTGTGGGGGTCCTGATCATTAAAGAACAGAGTAATAAAGTATACAGAGAATCAGATGAACTACAGTCTGTAAGTGGAGCTGCTGTATGGTCAGTGAAGCCAACTGAAACTATGTGTAGACACTAAGGGGTTTTTCTGATGGCTGATCGCTGCAACCACCCACTGGTCTGTGATTCCCACCTGAGATCAGTGGTTCCTGACGCTTGTTTTTACCTGTCTGCTGCGAGAGAGAGATTTCTGGCCCCTCTGTGTTGCCATACAGGGCGTGGATGCTGATGAAGTACAGTGTGTTGGGCTGGAGGCGAGTGATGCTGTGCTGTAGGATGCTGTGGTCCAGATAATGATGGTGCGGACTCACTCCCTCTGAGAGACAAAACACGGAGTCAGTCTCACGAAGACAACCATGAGCACGTGTTTATATGACATGCATTAAGAGGCTCTTATCACAGAATATGATGTTTGTCTATTCAGCTTACAGCAGTTTAGACCCACCAGTTCTAGGAGCAACACAAGGCAGCCAATTAGAACAGAGCTGATTGGCATATAACATTACATATCACTGCTATCCAGTAAAAAATGCTCAAGCCATATTGCCTTGAGCGCGCCCGATCTTGTCTACTGTTGGAAGCTAAGCAGGGCCGGGCCTGGTTAGTACTTGGATAGGAGACCGCCTGGGAATACCAGGTGCTGTAAGCTTGGGCAGTCGCGCCCTTGAGCAAAGCACCTAACCTTAACTGCTCCCCGGGCACTGTATAGGGCTGCTCACTGCCCCCTAGTGTGTATGTTCACTAGTGTGTGTGTATATGTGGGTGTTTTACTGCACGGATGGTTTAAATGTGGAGGTCAAATTCCACTCTGTGCAAACACATGTGGCTAATTCTAAAAAAAGAAGTATCTCGAAAATTGCAACTCTACAGGAGAGACCAAAGACATACATTTCTTTCAATGTAAGTCAATGGAACCAGATTTTTTTCCCAAGCTATTTTGGAGCACTTCTATTGGCTAATTAGTCATAGTTTTTTTTAATAAAATCTGGGCTGTTTTTGGTACATAAAACCACATATGCAGCTATAAATGGCTCTTAAAGGAATATATATATATATATATATACACACTACCGCTAAAAAGTTTAGGAACACTTTAGAATTTCATTTCATGCAATTTTCATGCACTTCACAAACAATATCATTCACATCATTTTTGTATAGAGGCTTATTTTGCATATAGTCCTATTATCAGTAATTCTCAGTCCTCTGTCTAAATCTCCTGGTACGGCCACCAATCCAAGTTAAGGATGTTATTGGACTAATTGGTTGCTAGGACACTCTTGCTCAATTGTGATGTACAGCTGAAAAACATTCTACTAATAAGTGAGTATAAAAGGGAACAACATTCTAGGTTAGTTTAGTATCTGAAGATCAGCAGTTGATGGCTTGCTGACCGACTCACAATGACCAGAAAGAAACAACTTTCTTTAGAGACCCGTCAGTCCATTGTTGTGTTAAGGAAGAAGATACTCCATTAAAACAAGAACATTTCACTGTGATCCCAAACTTTTGAACAGTAGCGTATATATATATATATATATATATATATATATATATATATATATATATATATATATATATATATATATATATATATATATATATTTACACTATGTAGAATTTGGGCATTGTAAGTAATAAACCAGGGAAAGGCAATTCTGTGGGTTCTGTAGGTGTCCTGTCTCTTCAGAGGTGTACGTCAGTCAGTTAGGCTTTACCTGAGCTCCAGGTCAGTTTGTACTCCGTGGCTCCTACGATGGGGCTCCACTCTACGTTGATAGAGGAGCTGGTGTAGGACGTCACCTTGAAATTAGACACGTAGCCGAGGGGAGCTGGGGACAAGCAGGCAGAAAGCAGAGGCGTGAGTTTCAGCTGGACTGATGCTAAACTCTAAATTCTCTGTTCACTCACTGCACAGGGCTGGGCCGCACTGCAGGGTGACTTAGACATCTGATATTTATTACCAAATGTATGTGTGTTCACTGTAGAAGACTTTAAAGCAGCATTGTGTGATGTCTGGCACTCAAATTCAGTCGTACGTATGTGTAAATAACCTGTAGTGACCATACGCCTGCGTGACGCGCATACACACGAATGAAAGATGGAATCTTTAGTGGAGACGGTTTTCAGCATCTTCATCTTCTTCATCAGAAGAGATAAAACCATGTACTGCAGGATTTAATGCAAGAGGCTTCAAACTTTAAAGCAGCATCTTTCTTACTGTGGGATCTTATACATTGACCTTAACTGAGGTCTGCAGTTGTTTAGATGTTGGTCTGGGTTCTTCTTTGACCTCCTGGATGAGTCGTCAATGAGCTCCTGGTGAAATGTTGGTGGAATGGTCACTCCTGGGAAGGTTCACCACAGTTCCAGCTTTTCTCTATGTGTGGATAATGGCTCTCACTGTGAAGCTCCAGAACCTCAGCAATGACTCTGTAACCCTTCACAGCAGATTCCAGTGTCTTTGTTCTGCGTCTGTATGTGAATCTCTTTAGAAAGCGGCGGCAGCTGCTGCTGTTTGAGACCTTCTAGCTGCTCCACACCACCAGACAGGCTCTATTTAAGTGATGTTCAGATTCAGCAGGTCTGGTGGTGATCATATCATGAGATAATAACCTCTCGTCTTCATCAGGATGGGCTTATTAGGCTGCTGTGCTTCTCTTGAAACATCATAAATAAGTCTTAAACAAAGAAATTAAACACAGATTTCAGATATGAGCGGATTAGTTGTTTGAGATTTGGGTAGGTCAGTCACTCCTGGGAAGGTTCTCCACTGTTCCAGGTTTTCTCCATTATAGTGGATTATGGCTCTCCTAAGCATGGTGGATCATGTGCTGCTGTTTGAGACCTTCTAGCTGCTCCACTCCACCAGACAGGCTCTATTTAAGTGATGTTCAGATTCAGCATGTCTGGCAGTGGTCATGTCTGGGTGTGGCTGTGAAATTGGACCCAGTAGTCAGTAGAACTGGGTTAACTGGTTGATTTAGTATGTAAGCTGGTCCTCAGTTGTTTGATGATCTGAAACATTCAAGTGTGACAAACATGTAGAAAGGTTTTTCACTCTAAGAGTGCTTACAGGTCCTGAAGGTGGCGGTGATGCCGGGCCCCACCACCGAGCCGAAGAGCACGTAAAGGGAGATCACGTACTCGGTGTCGTAGACCAGGTTTTTCAGTACGTACTCCGTCGTGCTGCCGTTCAGAGCCATCTGCCTGGGACGATCCCTTCCAGTAAATTCTATAAAGTACACAAACACACACACACACATGTCACCGCCTGCTATTTTTACCAGTTCCCTTTCCGGAAAACTCCGGCAGGCGAGGAGCACCGAGGTGGGTTAAGAGCGAGAGGGATACGACATGAAAGCAACTTCAAATATAGAAATAATCACGCATACACCAACCAAATGAAACGACGTGAGGTGAACCTGGCCATCTCTGATCTTTCATCTCGCCTTGATCAATCCCCTCAACTCCTCCCCCCGCCCCCATTTCCTCTTTTTATCCCACCCCCCCTCCCAACACCACACCAACCTACCCACCCGCCCCTCGCTCCCAAGCACAGGTCCTAATTTAAACTCATCTTCATGTCAGCCCTGTAAGCGTGAGTCACCGTGTTTCCTTTCTCTAGCGCGTGTCCGCAGGTAGCTCGTTTAAAGTGGAGGGTAACGGCGCGTCAGCCCTGACAGGCGCACGGGCTGCCGGAACTTTCTTCAAAGGCTCTCTGTGCGGAGAGGTGACAGTAAGTTTGCGAGGCGGTTCTCCTCCCCTGCCGCCCTGTATGTATACTTACAGACTCTCACAGATCCGGGCAAAACTTACAGCACAGTGTTTTCAGAATTTCAGAATTTGTGATTTCACAAGTGTGTATCAAACTGGTAGCCCTCCGCATGAACTGGTACCCAAGAGGTAGCTCATAGTTTCAAAAAGGTTGGTGACCCCTGCTATAGAGCATTAATGTTTAGTCCTCAAATGGTGCTGCATGAGAAAGTCTTGGCTCAGTTTTCCGAAGTATTCCTGGTTATATTTAATATTATAGCGTGACAGTTGTGAGGGCTTGAAGGTGAGCAGTGTTTTCCGGCCTCGCCCTACATGGACTGAGAATTCCCTGTAACTTTTCACAATATTATAGTGCAATGGCGCTGCATGCAAAACAGTCTTGCCACAGTTTTCCGAAGTTTTCCTGGTTATATTTAAAACTGCTTGGCAGTTTCTCATGCATTGTTGTTTAAGTGCTTAAAGGTGAACAGTGTTTTCCGGCCTCGCCCTACACGGACTGAGATTTCTGATTTCTCAAGTTGCCTTTCTGACAGTTTTCCGAAGTATTCCTGGTTAAATTTAACACTGTAGCATGCCAGTTCATATGTAATGAGGTAAAATGAGACTTGAATGTCTTTAAAATGACTTTAAAGAGCAGAACCCAAGTTAATTTGGAGGAAAAGGCCTGATGGTACCATTAATCTTATATCAGGGGAGGTTTAGCTTGAATCGATCTGGACACAGTAGTAGTAAACTCAATGTACGTACAACACAATCAGCCAAAGCATTTCTATTTTTAATTGTAGCTTCTACTTTTACTTTCTACTCATTTCTATTCAGTGAAACTGAATCTGGTTTTATATATATTGTAGGGATGAGTGATCGGGTGAAGGAAGTGGATACATGTGCATATTCCGTTTATTAAGTTCAATTTAACATTGCCAGGGATCAAAGTGCAGGTGGAGACGGTGGGAGCAGGAGATTCCAGGAGTAACAAACTCAACCAGACAGAGACTAGCAGCAAACACATGAGGGCGGAGACAGGGAGGAGCTAGGAAAGCAAAGCAAACAGAAGCATATGGAAAGAACATGTGGGCATATATTTACCGTATCGTCCCCCCTTAACAAGAAACAGGTGGGTTTTTACAGTGTTACCTGCTGTCGGACCCCAGGCCAGTCTGTATCCAGTGGCTCCGGGAACAGCATTCCATGAGGTTACAGCACTGCTGGTGCTCATGGCAGTGGCTCTCAGGGTCTGCACGGCACTACTCTCCACTGAGAGAGAGAGAGAGATAGATAGATAGATAGATAGATAGATAGATAGATAGATAGATAGATAGATAGATAGATAGATAGATAGATAGATAGATAGATAGATAGATAGATAGATAGATAGATAGATAGATAGATAGATAGATGTTACTGCATCTTATCTATAACTGTTTAAATCCTGTAACAGGCGAGGTAAGAGTGCTCCTCTGTCACGTACACGTCTTTGCCTTGGCGGAGGTGACGGGCCCTTCGATGTCCACAAAGATGGGGTTGATGGTGACGGTGTACTCTGTGCCAGGATGAAGCCCCTGCACCATGTAGAAGTTATAGTTCTCTCCCAGGTTCACGCTCTCTATGTGGCCCTCTGGAAGCAAAGAAGAAGATACTGCATGAAAGAACATGAAGACCTTCACGGCTATGGATGAGTCAGCCGGACCCCTTTAATTAAAAATGTTCAGCAGCATAACCTGCTCTCCAGACCCGCAGATCGAATCTCCACTTCTACAGACGTTCCAGCTCAAACCACTCAATTAGTTAGTACTTCAATGAAGTTCTCCATGTGGACGTGATCATAATGAGCTCTCGTGATCTGCTATGCTAAAGCTTTGGCACCCCTGGTCAAAATGCACTAATTTAAGGAGGACGTGTTATAAAAACTAGATAGTTCTTGCCATTTAACACTAGCTAACACTAACAGCAGAGTAAATATATCAAGTGTAATGTGATGTTCTAGATAGTTCTTTGTGTTAAGCACTTGCTACTACTAACAGCTGAGCTAATATATTACCAGATATGTAATGTTCTAGATAGTTCTTGGTGTTAGGCACTAACCAACGTTAACAGCTAATGTCATATATTAACAGCAATGTAATGTTCTAGATAGTTCTTGTCTTTTAACACTAGCTAACGCTAACAGCTGAGGTAATATAATAAAGGAGATGTTATGTTCTAGATAGTTCTTGCCATTTAGCACTAGCTAACACTAACAGCAGAGGTAATATTTTAACTGTAATGTGATGTTCTAGGTAGTTCTTGGCATTTAGCACTAGCCTTACTCTAACAGTTGAGCTAATATATTAACAGAGATGGAATAGATAGTTCATGTGGTTTAGAACTAGCTAACACTTACAGCTGATACAGTATGTTAACAGAGATGTAACATTCTAGATAGTTCTTGGTGTTAAGCACTAGCTAACGCTAACAGCTGAGGTCGTACATTAACAGAGATGTAATGTTCTAGATAGTTCATGTGGTTTAGCCCTGTCTAACACAAACAGTTGAGGTCATATATTAACAGAGATGTAATGTTCTAGATAGTTCTTGTTGTATGGCACTGGCTAACATTAACAGCAGAGGTAATATATTAACCGTAATATGATTTTTTAGATAGGTCTTGGCATTTAGCATTAGCTAACTCTAACTGTTGAGCTAATATATTAACAGAGATGTAATGTTCTAGATATTTCTTTGTATTAAGCACCAGCTAACACTAACAGCTGAGGTTATATATTTACACAGATGTAATGTTCTAGATAATTCTTGGCATTTAGTACTAGCTAACACTAACAGCTGAGGTTATATATTTACACAGATGTAATGTTCTAGATTATTCTTGGCATTTAGTACTAGCTAACACTAACAGCTGAGGTAGTACATTAAAAGAGGTGTAATGTTCTAGATAGGTCTTGGCATTTAGCACTAGCTAACAATAACAGCTGAAGTCATATATTAACAGAGATGTAATGTTCTAGATAGTTCTTGGCATTTAGCACTAGCTACTAATAAATGCTGAGGATATATATTAACAGGGATGTAATGTTCTAGATAGTTCTTGATGTTAAGCACCAGCTAATGCTAACAGCTGAGGTAATACTTTAACAGAGATGTTTAGCACTAGCTAACAGTAACAGCTGAAGTCATAGCTGAATAGGGATGTAATGTTCTAGATAGTTCTTGGTCTTATTAGATTACTACAGGATCCACAGTAAGGTTAACTCTGTTAGGTTGTTAGTTGGGTGTATGTGAGATGAGTTTGATCTGATTAGCAGGTATATCAGTTAAGAGTTAAATGAGAGAAGGTGTACCAGCATTAGGACACGCCCACCATGATAGGGAGGGGCGGAGTCAATGGTGGCTCATTAACATTTAAAGGAACAAACCGGCTGTTCTGTATAGTGTAGGGTGAGATGGGAGCTGTGGTGCTCGAGCTGTTTTGTATTTTAAAGACATTTCATTAAGACCTGTTTAGAACCCAGAGTCGAGTACCTGAAGAGGCCCAAGTGATTCTGTAGCCTGATGCTCCTCTCACTGAGAGCCAGCGAGCCTGCACGGTGTCCGTGGTGGCATTCTGCACCAGCAGCTGCTGAACAGGAACCAGCTTCACTGCAACACACAGAGCACAGAGTAATAGTGCCTACAGACCACATTCAATAGAGAATCCACAGCGAGGCCACTTTCAAAAACACCTAACACCAAATGTATGGATGTGAATAAATGTTATAGTGCCATCTAGTGGTGAATTCACCATCACAGCATATTACTACTACTACTACAGGCATGAAGCACCAGCCTGATTTCACTGCAGACTTATAGAGAATCTAATAAACTGGCACCAGTAACACAAACACACTGGACCCTCATATCATTCTGTGGAAAGAATAAAGAACCATACAGTCGTCTGCTCGTAATACATCACTTCCAATACGCAGTTACGGTTCTCTGCTGTTGCTGCAGTCAGCTCCACAATAAATAAATATAATAAATGAGCTATCAAAGATATATGGTGGAGCTTTCCCTTCCATAGGACCCTTGTGGAGCACTTCCTCCATGCAGAACATCTTCCTATGGTAGAAATTCTTGGGTTTTCTCCTTTACTTAAATCCACAGATTTTCAGGAGTTTTAGGTCTGGACGCTGAGAGGTTCCACTGCAGAACTTGGGTTTTCCTTAGTTACCTCAATAGGGAGACTTAATATATATATACATATATATATACATATATACTTAATATAATATATATATACTTAATATAATATATATATAGTTACATATAAACGTAACGCTAACAGCTGCAGTAATATATTAATTAACGTGAGATGTACTGTTCTAGATAGTTCTTGAAGTTTAACCCTTGATACCGCTAACAGCTGCGGTAATATATTAATAAACGTGAGATGTACTGTTCTAGATAGTTCTTGAAGTTTATCCCTTGATAACACTAACAGCTAAGGTAATATATTAACAGAGGTGTAATGTTCTAGATAGTTCTTTGTGTTAAGCACTAGTTCATGCTAACAGCTAAGGTAATATATTAACAGAGGTGTAATGTTCTAGATAGTTCTTTGTGTTAAGCACTAGTTCATGCTAACAGCTGAGGTAATATATTAACAGAGGTGTAATGTTCTAGATAGTTCTTTGTGTTAAGCACTAGTTCATGCTAACAGCTAAGGTAATATATTAACAGAGGTGTAATGTTCTAGATAGTTCTTTGTGTTAAGCACTAGTTCATGCTAACAGCTAAGGTAACATATTAACAGAGGTGTAATGTTCTAGATAGTTCTTTGTGTTAAGCACTAGTTCATGCTAACAGCTAAGGTAATATATTAACAGAGGTGTAATGTTCTAGATAGTTCTTTGTGTTAAGCACTAGTTCATGCTAACAGCTGAGGTAATATATTAACAGAGGTGTAATGTTCTAGATAGTTCTTTGTGTTAAGCACTAGTTCATGCTAACAGCTAAGGTAATATATTAACAGAGGTGTAATGTTCTAGATAGTTCTTTGTGTTAAGTGGAAGCAACCAGATTAAAGCTCAAATGTTCTTTATATATTTCAGTATTACTGAATCTAACAAGAGTCTCTGGACCACCAGAAGCCCCAAAGCCTCAAAGAACACCCATCATATATCACTGTGAGTACATACTAAATATATACAGTAAATAAACTAAAATAGGTTCATTCCATCAAGACGAGTATGTTTCAGTCATGACACGGAATATACATTTTACCAAATAAAATATTTAAATAATTAAGTAATTGAATAAATATCAGGCCTCTGTATCAGTACTCTGCATCAATATTTAAGTATCAGGTATTGAAATGGTAAAAGTGGTATAGGCGCATCTCCAGTTTTAGATTAATACAATCCCATTAAGTGAAGACCAGTGATGAACAATCTTCAGCTCCTATAGGTCCACTGCATTTCTCTTTACTTAGCAGTCTGTTGTTCGACCCCTGAGACTTTTTTACTCAAGTATTTTTTAGTAATGTACTTGTACCTGAGTAAGTATTGTATACTTGAGTATGGATTTAAGCTGCTGTAGCCACCTCAGTTACAACTAGGCATCTTATTTGTGACATTAGTGATCTACCTGAGGGAGCTGATGCTGGTCTACCTGGCTGAGCATCAGTTTACTTCAGATTATATGTGAAGGGTGAACAGAAAGAGAGTCCTTCAAAGCTTTCAGGACATTATATTTTGGTGATTTTTATTTTTATGCATCATTCGAACGCAGCAGCTGCCGTTTACATTCTGTATACGTTTCAAAATGAATGGACCAATAGAAACACTCCGAAATAGCCTGGAGAAATCTCTGGTTCCATTGACTTACATTCAAAGTAAAGACAGCTTTTGGCCTCTCCTGTAAAGTTGACATTTAGGAGATTCTGGATGATATACAATTACATGGTGTCTGTAATAGGATGAGTATCAGGATTGCAGAGTGTTATAAGGATGGAGCTCCATAAAACCTAATCCTAACCCTCAGCCTGGCCCTAATCTTGACCCTATCCCAAACTTAATCCAAAACCTATTCTTAATCCTTAGCCTGGCCTTAATCCTGACCCTAGCCATGACCTTAAGCCAAAATTTACTCTTGAACCTCAGCCTGGCCCTAAATTTAAACATAACCTTAACCCAAAACTTAATCTTAATCCTCAGACTGACCCTAATACTGACCCTAACCTTAACCGTAATCCTCAGCCTGGCCCTGATCTTGACCGTAACCCAACCTTAACCCAAAACCTATTCTTAATCCTTAGCCTGGCCTTAATCCTGACCCTAACCTTAAGCCAAAATTTACTCTTAAACCTCAGCCAGGCCCTAAATTTAAACATAACCTTAACCCAAAACTTAATGTTAATCTTCAGACTAACACTGACCCTAATACTGACCTTAACCTTAACTCTTATCCTCAACCTGGCCATAATCCTGACCCTAACCCAACCTTAACCCAAAACCTATTCCTAATCCTTAGTCTGGCATTAATCCTGACCCTAACCTTAGCCTTAAGCCAAAATTTAGTCTTGAACCTCAGCCTGGCCCTAAATTTAAACATAACCGTAACCCAAAACTTAATCTTAATCCTTAGACTGGCCCTTATACTGACCCTAACCATAATTCAAAGTAAAGACAGTTTTAGTAGATTATGGATGATATACAAATACTTGGCATCTGTAATAGGGTGAGTATTAGGTTTTCAGATTTTTAAAAGGATGGAGCTCCATAATCTGATGCCCACAGAGTATTAATCTGTCCCTCACTGGAGGGCTGACGTTCATTTAACCAAAAACCAGACTTTAGTTTTATAATCAGCATTAGAGACTCACGATGAAGCTACGAGCTCTGAGGCCAGATGGATTTAAAGAAGAACTGAAGTGAGACTCTTACATGTTCTCCCCACAACAGACACAGGCTCGCTTTGTCCTTCAGGGTAAATGGCGAAGATGCTGACTGTGTACTTCTTATCTTCATCCAAGCTGTCAATCACGTGGGAGGAGGTGTCGCCCTGCAGCACCTGCTCGTAGGTGAGCCCGGGTCTGTCAGCTGAGGTAATAAAACACAAGCAACAGGAAACCAGATCCATTACAGAAGCATCAATTAAAACCCTGCAGCAGTTTCCATCACCAACGTGAACAATTACTACTCATACGCACAAGTAAGAACCCCCCCCAACCCCCTACCCCCACCCCCCCGGAGACCGGGCGCAACCGCAGAGGCTGGAATAAACCCGCACACAAACAAAGAGCAGCCGCGGGCTAATGAGTACGTTCAAGGTCACGGCAACAACAGGCGTGATCTAAAGATCCAGAGAGACGAGATGTTGGAGATGTTAACTCCAACCATAATCCAGAGAGATATGATGTATTATGTATGATGATGTAAAGCAGGTTAATTGTGAAGAAGCTTACAGACTCAAGGGGGCGCAATAGCTACAACAAACATATAGCCATTTTAATACAAATCCTCACTCTGGCCTTAATCCTAAACCAAACCTTAACACCAATCTAAAACCTCATCACTACCTTAACCTTAACTTTAATCTTCAATAACCCAACCTTAACCCATAATTTTATCCTAACTCTCAATCTGGCCCTAATCCTGACCTTAACCTTAACCCAAAACCTTATCCTAACACTAAGACTGGCCGTAATTTTGGCCCTAAGCCAATCTTAACCCAAAACCTAATCCTAATCCTCAACCTGGCCTTAATCCTGACCCTAACTGTAACCCAAAACCTAATCTTCACCCTTAGCCTGACCCTAATCCTGACCCTAACCTCAACCCCAACCCAAAACAAATTCCTAACCTTAACACTGACCCTAATTCTGACGCAAGCCTTATCCTTACCCTAAAGCTAAACCTAACCCTAACCCATGCCTTAACCTTAACCTAAATCTAAAACCTAATCCTAACCCTAAACCTGGCCCAAATTTTGACACTAACCTTAACCCAAAAACTAATCCTGACCCTCAGCCTGGCCCAAACCCAAAACCAAATCCTAAACCTCAGCCTAGACTTAATATTCACCCTAACCCAACTTTAACCCAAAATTTTATCCTAACCCTCAATCTGGACCTAATCCTGACCCTAACCTTAACCCAAAACTTAATCCTAACACTCTGACTGGCCTTAATCTTGACCCTAACCCAAACTTAACCCAAAACCTAATCTTAATCCACAGCCTGGCCTTTAAACTGACCTTAACCTTAACCTTAACCCAAAACATACTCTTAACCCTCAGCCTGGCCCTAATCTTGACCCTAACCCAACCAAAACCCAAAACCTAATCCTAATCCTCAACCTGGCCATAATCCTGACCCTAACCTTAACCCCAAAACCTAATCTGAACCCTCATCTTGGTACCTTTAACCTAAACCTAAAACCTAATCCTGACCCTAAATTTAACCGAAACCTAATCCAGTTAAACTCTTTACTAATATAATCTCTATAAATTTGGAGGCGTGGCTACATTTACAGTGCAAAAAACTTTGGTCCCACTTTTTTTATTCAGTGTCTCTAATAACTATCAATAATCAATCAACCTTGATTTTCACTCAGGAGTACACTGAGGAAGACCCTCATTTACAATGTCGCAGAGCACTACAATTATTAAACAAAAAGGGATTGAAAATAAATTAAAATTAATTTTAATGAGTACTTAAAATATAAAAAAAACAATAATAACAGAAACAAAATTAAGATAAATTGTAAAATAAAAACAAATAAAAATTGAATAAGAAACTAAAACCAAGAATAAGACAAAAGTAAAAAATAAGTATCAATATAGTAGTAAAACTTAAAATAATAATAAACAATAATAAAAGTAATAATAAAATAATAATAATAATAATAACAATAATAATAATAATAATAATATATGGATATGGATCACTGAAGTAGAGATGAAGTACATACACATGTGTATAACCTCCAGTTGTACTTATGTTATTACACAAGTGTATCTTAATACAGCATTTATAACAGCATGTGTTCGCTTATGTAATTAAACCTGTGTTAACAGTGAACTGCTGTTGTGTAATAAATGTTACAACCTGATTATTACAGGCTATATAAATGTTATTACCTACATTTTGTGTAATTAAGTAAGCTGTAACTGTAGTTACACTGCTATTACATGCACTGCTCATGTGTAACTACACAGTTATTAAATGCACTTCATGTAAAGGGAGATTAAACTTTAACTTATTGGATTTTTTTTAAATTTATCTATTAAATGTTACGTCTCTGTTTATATACAACCTGTTTAATAAATACAAACAAAGAGCTGCTCACGTCTCGGGATGTAGATCTTGTAACTGTTGACTTGGCCGAGTGGAGAAGTCCAGCCCACGCGTAACGAGAACAGCCCCTCCTCCATCACGCGGAAGTTTGCGACGGGAGGCACGGGAGCTGGACAGACAGAGCACTGCTTTAGAGCAGGACCACCACCACCACACTGGCCCCTTATAAAGACCCTGAGGGACAGTGTCTCTGAGAAAGTCAGTGAATTCTCAGGTAAACACCACACGCTCTGCTCTCTGTGACACTCTTAAGTACTAAGGATGATATGACACATGCGTTGGAGTTAATCTCTCTTGAACTCTTCTAAGACTGAGATTATTTTAGTTGGTAGACGGCCTTCTCTGCTGAAGATCACTCATTTTAATCTTAGTATAGATTTTGTGTAGATACTTCCTTCTTCCCAGGTTCGAAATTTGGGTGTTACTTTTGATAGTCACCTAAATTTTGATACCCATATCAAATATATTACTGGTGTGTCTTTTTATTATCTCAGAAATGTTGAGACTCCGGTCCTATCTATCACCTTCTGATGCTGAAAAGCTTGTTCATGCTTTTATCTCTTGTAGGTTGGACTAGTGTAATTCTGTTTTTGCTGGTTTATACGGTGGCCGAGAAGACTCAACGTGCTGCAGATTCATCAAAAACACAAACACTACATTTAACAAACGCGCTGCAAAACTGTCCACAACACAACAGAAGTGTTTCTGGAGGACACTTAAAGGACGTGGGACCACATACGGCGACGCAATGTAAACAGAACCACGCATAGTGATAGGGCAATAGTGATGAGCAAGTGATACCGATGCTTCAGAGCTGGTGTGGAGAAATCCAGAAAGTCGTTTATGAAGCGTGTATGGAGGTTCGCTTCGATAAGAGCGAGTGACGTCACTGATGACGTCTGAAGTCTCGCTGGTTCAGGACGTGGTTTGAGTGTTGGCGTGATTTATTGTCTCTTAATAAAATTTAAAGTCACCATCAAACCACCATCACTGTCCCATCTCTTAAAACCACTGCAGCAGTTTTAACATCAATATCTCACATACTATTGGATTATTTACTGACTGAAATCATACTGGCAGTTATTTTAATTAACAGACCCACTTAATCAACACAGATCAGATGAACAAATGAATGAACCACAGATAATGAAATTGAAGTGTTTTATGTTTATACTTGTTTCCAGGCTGACAACGTAGCAAGAGGCCATCGCAAATAGTTGAAATGACAATAAAGGTTTTGACCAACAGGGGGGGTTCGTGTGCACATGTAGCTTTGAGTAATGAACCTTTTTCTGAACCAGCTGGAGGGAAAGCTTCAAAGCTTCAAGAGGATTGATCTGATCATCACTAGCGTCTAATGAGAAGTAAGTCTAGATAGTTAGTAAATCTAGCTAAAACGTACTTCTCATTAGACGCTACCGCGTATGGGGTCCCATGTCCTTTAAGTGTCCTCTGGAAACTTCCGTTGTGTTGTGGATGGTTTTGCAGCATGTTTAATTAATGTAGTGTCTGTGTTGTTGTTTTGATGAAAGTGTTTTCTGTTTGCAGCGCGTTTGTGAATCTGCGGCGCGTTGGGTCTTCTCAGCCACCGTAGGTTTACTGGAAAAATCTCCTCAGAGGCTTCAGTATGTTCAGAATTGTGCTGCCAGAGTTTTAACCCGTACGTCTCCTCGTGCTCATATCACTCCAGCGCTGGAGAGACTACACTGACTCCCTGTTTGTGCCCGTATTGATTTTTAAATTCTCGTACTGGCGTATAGGGTGGTGTATGGTACAGCTCCAGGGTATCTAGTTGATTTGATAAAATACTAAACTCCTTCTCGCTCTTTACGCTCTGTTGGTACTCGTACTCTACAGCAGCCGCTCTGTAAACTGAGGTCAGTGGGGGGAGCGAGCATTTTCTTATAGAGCTCCTCGGCTGTGGAATGAATCACCAGACACTATAAAAACACACTCCTAAAGTAGTATCTTTAAGAAAGTTACTTAAGACATATCTGTTTAGATTAACTTTTAATTGTAATTTTTTTTTAAATTTAATTTATATTCATACATTTTTGTATTGAGTGTTTTTATGTTTATATGTAGGGCTTTGGGTTTGAGAAAGGCGCGTTATAAATGTAAAATATTATTATTATTATTACTCACTCGTCTCGGTGCTGATGGAGGACGAGTCTCCGATGAGTCCGGGATAGACGGCGTACACAGTGAGAGAATATTCAGTCTTTGGAACCAACCCTGTCACCTTGGTGCTCCCCACGTCTCCCTTCAGGTCCATCTGAGACAGAACCAGAAGAGTTAACACCTTTACAGAGAGCTGCATCGGTTAATCAAGTCAAACAACAAACAAACAACGCTTTAAATCAAGGCCGTAGATTTGCTCTTGACATTGGGGGGGAACTATTGTTGTTGTTGTTGTTGTTTTCTCTTTGCTCTGTGATAAAACAATAAAGGACTGATAGACTACATCTGCTATTCTACAGGCTTTTAAACTATACAGAACAACAATTCCATCCATCCATCCATCCATCCATCCATTATCTACTGCTTTTCCAGGAATCCGGGTCACGGGGGCAGCAGTCTAAGCAGAGAAACCCAGACTTCCCTCTACCCGGCCACCTCCTCTAGCTCCTCCGGGGAGATACCGAGGCGTTCCCAGGCCAGCCAAGAGATATAATCCTTCCAGCGTGTCCTAGGTCTTCCATGGGGTCTCCTCTCGGTTGGACATGTCTGGAGCATCTCCACAGGGAGGCGTCCAGGAGGCATCCTAACCAGATGCCCGAACCACCTCAGCAGGTTCCTCTCGACGCGGAGGAGAAGCGGCTCGACTATGAGCCTCTCCAGTATAATCGAGCTCCTCACTCCTCTCTAAGAGTGAGACCCGACACCGCACAGAGAAAACTCGTCTCAGCTTGTATTCGCGATCTCGTTCTTTCGGTCACTACCCAGAGCTCCTGACCGCAGGTGAGAGTAGGAACGTAGACTGACCAGTAAATCGAGAGCTTTGGCTTTTGTCTCAGCTCTCTCTTCACCACGCTGCACCGATCCGCCGGTCAACCTCCCGCTCCATCCTTCCCTCACTCGTGAACAAGACCCCGAGATACTTAGGCAGGAGGTCATTTCCAACCTGGAGAGGGCGCTCCACCCTTTTTTAGAACAACAATTCAGCCACAGATGATGTTAGCCACGGTGTGCCAAAGCCTAGCACTGCCTTTTACATTACCAGCCCACCAAAGTATCACCAGGAGCTCATAGATGAACATCTAAAGAACTACAGGATCCCACAGTAAGAAAGATGCTGGAGAGAAATTGTCTTCATGAGAGAGTCATCAAGTGTAAAACCACTGCTGACCAACAAGAGTTCAAAGATTCGCCTCACATTCACCAGAAAACATCTCGAAGACCCTCCACGACTTTTGGAGTAATGTTCTACAGACTGACGATTAAAAAAAAGACACATAGTAATCACGGTGAAAGGTCTGCAGTGAGATGCCCAGCCTGCGGTCCTGCCCTGCCAGTGTGTGGGGGTGTGTGTGGGGGTGTGCGGGGGTGTCACCTGTCTGTGCTGGGCCGGGAGCAGATGACCCTTCGGGGAAACAGGGGCGATCAGCAGTCTGTAGCCTGTCACGTCTCCGGTGGCCAGACTCCAGGACAGCCTCAGAGAGTTGTAGCTCAGCTCACTCACCTGCAGGTCTCTAGGACCTACGACCTTCTCCACCACTGAGAGAGAGAGAGAGAGAGAGAGAGAGAGAGAGAGAGAGAGAGAGAGAGAGAGAGAGAGAGAGAGAGAGAGAGAGAGAGAGGGAGAGAGAGAGAGAGAGAGAGAGAGAGAGAGAGGGAGAGAGAGAGAAAGAGAGAGAGAGAGACACAGAGAGAGAGAGGGAGAGTGAGAGAGAGAGGCAGAATAGTAGAGAGAGAGGGGAGAGAAAGAGAGAGAGAGTGAGAGAGCGAGAGTGAGAGAGAGAGAAAGCGAGAGAGAGGGAGGGGGGGAGAAAGAGTGAGATAGAGAGAGAGGCAGAGAAAGATAGAGTGAGAGAGGGAGTGTGAGAGAGGCAGAGGAAAGAGAATGAGGGAGAGTGAGTGAGTGAGAGAGAAAAAGAGAAAGAGAATGAGAGACAGATGAAAGAGAATGAAAGAGAGAGAGAAAGAGAGAGAGGGAGAGAGAGAGAGGGAAAAAGAGAGAGAAAGAGACAGAAGTAGAGAGAGGGAGAGAGAGAGGGAACGAGGGAGAGAGAGGGAGAGAGAGAGAGGGAAAGCGAGAGAAAGAGACAGAAGTAGAGAGAGGGAGAGAGAGAGGGAAAGAGGGAGAGAGAGGGAGAGAGAGAAGAAGAGAGAGGGAGAGAGAGGGAGAGAGAGAGGGAAAACAAGAGAGAGAGAGACAGAAGTAGAGAGAGGGAGAGAGAGAGGGAAAGAGGGAGAGAGAGGGAGAGAGAGAAGAAGAGAGAGGGAGAGAGAGGGAGAGAGAGAGGGAAAACAAGAGAGAGAGAGACAGAAGTAGAGAGAGGGAGAGAGAGAGGGAAAGAGGGAGAGAGAGGGAGAGAGAGAAGAAGAGAGAGGGAGAGAGAGAGGGAGAAAGCGAGAGAGAGGGAGAGATAGAGAGAGACAGAGAGCACATGCTGTAACGACTAGGGGGACAGCATTAACAGAGAAAGTAAGTGTGTGTGTGTGTGTGTGTGTGTGTGTGTGTGTGTGTGTGTGTGTGTATCACTGACAACATGTTAGATACGTGGCAGGTACTGCAGGGTGTCCTGATGTGAGTGTGTGTGTTTTCAGCATCTCACCTGGTGGGCTGTGTTTAACAGGACGAGGGGGTTCAGATGCAGTGAAACACACTCTGCGGGACAGCTTAGGCAGCAGGTGCTCCAAGAGGGAGAAATCGGGGCTGAGCATCAGGTGTTCTTCAGGAGGTTCACTCACCATCCTTCTCAGCTCCTCCGGGTCAGCGTTTCTCACACCTGGACAACAAACACACAGCACTGACCTCCTACTGCTCCACATCTACTGCATAGACACCAGCAGCAATCATCTGACTGGCACATTCACATCTCCTTAACATGCCTACTGTTCACGCCAGAGACAGAACTGATTATATATATATATATAGATAGATAGATAGATAGATAGATAGATAGATAGATAGTCTGAGGCACCTAAGCTGAAGGTTTAAAAGCCTTTATTGTAGCAATAAGTGTATTTTCACTCCAATGACTGATCTGCTTTCAGAGCTGTCCAGCATATTATTAACACCTGGAAGAAGAACCTCAACTTCATGGAACAAATCATTAAAACTCCTGATGAAGGTAAAAATGGACACCAGAACTCATGACTATGTTTACTATTGATCATTTCCACATGACCAGAACTGTACTGGGACTAAACAGCTGTGTGGACACTCGTTATAAAGACTAATCAGCTTCAGATTACTGGGAAGCATAGAAACTGGACGATGGAAACAGGTCATGTGGTCTGATGAGTCCAGATTGACCATATTCTAGAGCGTCAGAGTAAAAAAGCTGCATAGTGTCCACGGTACAAGCCTCTGGAGGTGATCTGAGGGGACTTTAGTTGGTCAGGTTGAGGCTCTGCAACATTATATAGTTGTAAACGAGGTCAGCTGACCACCTGAATAGACTGAATGACCAGGTTATGCTGAGATTTGTGGGCTAAGATTGTGAAATAGTGCTTCACGTTAGAAATCATCATCATACATGAACTGGCCACACTAGTGGTCTTTGGGACGAGCTGGATAAGACTTTATAGAGAGACTCAACTCTCTGGTCATCAATACAAGATCTCTAAAATTCATGCAACTGGATGGTAGTAAATGCTGTGATGCTGTATAAGGCAGTGAAAGCTAAAGGCTGTCCAACATATATAAGATGGTATTTTTTGGCCAGGCAGTGTACAGTATTATTTATTAATGTATAAATGCATAATACACTGCATTAATTATGCATTAATGCATAATTAACTGATACAGAATCTAAATATTCAATGCATATATAGCTTTGCTACATAGCACTGACATAGCCATGCCATGACCCTTAAGCCTCGGCCCTCTCTGATTGGTCAGTTTTACTGTCATTTGAAAATGGTATGGAGCTGAATTAGAACTGCCTGGCCCCCTCTGTACATGAACAGCGGGACCACCAATGACCAACATTCTGCGGAGTCATCACAGTCCTTATAGGGGGGGGACACAGATTCACAGGCTTCCACTTAACCCCTCACGCTCCAACACAGACTGAATAGACATGTTTGAATAATTTATTTGTCTATATTTTTATAATTGTTTAGATGTTGATTGTCAAACTGTAAGAAGATAAAATAAAATGATATATTATATATCTCTATATATATGTGTGTGTGTGTGTGTGTGTGTGTGTGTGTGTGTGTGTGTGTGTGTGTGTTAAGAATATTTTAGGCATAGAGGGCCATGACGGTTCCCCACTGATAAACACATTACATCATATAAACAGGTTGTGTTCAGTAATATAGCAGTTTTATCAGAACATGTATCTAAATTTTTTGATGATTTTTATTTTTCATCTTTTTATCTGAACAGTTGCTGTTTGCATTGTTCTGATCAAATGATGAATGGACCAATAGAAATGTAGAAATGCTCCAAAATCAAAATCACTTGGAAAAAGTTCTGGTTCCATTGACATGCATTGAAAGTCAATTGACTATATATATATATATATATATATATTATATATATATATATATATATATATATATATATATATATATATATATATATATGATTGAACAATATGGAAATTACATAGTATAGTCTATTAAACTGTTGGCCCAAGTTAATGAACATACACTATATGGCCAAAAGTTTGTGGACGTCCCTCCTATATATAATGTATTCATGGTGGAACTGTGTGAACCAAGTAGGAAGAAGAAGGCGGTTTATAATTCTCAGCATCATTACTGGGCAGTGTTATAATAGACATACTGTATAAGCTACTATAGCCATGACAGTTAAAAGTAATGCTAACGTAACATGTTAATAACATGCCTATGTCAGTGTTGTGTAGCAGGGCTGAAGGGTTAACGAATAAATCATGCCACTGTATATGCAAAATAACAATAACAGCTCCAGATCTTCTGCAGAGGAGAAGCTGTTGAGGCCTCATATCAATAGTCACGACTACGGCCGTGAGTGATAGTGGGTAGGTGGACGTGCGGGGCCCCGGCCTGCACGTGGCTCCCAGATGTGCAGAGTGGGCTGATTTATTCAGGCCTCTCGGGGGCAGATTGATTAGAGAACCTGCGAGTCGGAGCACGAGAGGGGAGCGGAGACAAGCCTGATGAGAAATCGCTGCAATTAATCGGCCACTCGCTAATGAGCTGTAATTATTTCAGCGCTCTGGGCGTACGGGCTGAGGGTGAGAGCTCAGGCAGGACGACCCACACACATACGCACAAACTCTCCCAACTCATATTTCACAGGCGTGTATCGACAGAGCGATGAATAATCCACACGTGAAGTAGAAAAGAATGAAGCCGTGCGGAGAACGTTACTTACCGACTGCGAAGAGAGAGATCCCGCCGTCAGCCACGGCTTTCACCGGCCCATCGGTCAGATCGTCCGATCTGCCGTTAGTAATCAGAATCGCAATCTGAAATCGGAGAGGAATAGCAAACTGGGGCTCAGTGTCCACAACTCAACACATGAATGGACCGATAGAAATGCTCTAAAATAGCTGGGAAAGACGTCTGGTTCCATTGACTTACATTCAAAGTAAAGACAGAAGTTAACATTGTTATTTTGGAGATACTGTGTTTAGTGTGAACAGCACACAGACCAGACTGGCAGAACTTAAAAATTAATGAGTGATACATATGGGAAATAAATGTTGGCAAATTCTTTCGATTGATAACCAATAATTATAAAATGGTGATTCATTATTAATCAGTAAACCCAAAATCATGGACACAATTCATGGAAACATCAGCCACAGCACTGCGTTCACATTGTTACATAGTGTAGTCTATTTACCTACTAGCCCAAGTTAATGAACATACACTATATGGCCACAAGTTTGTGGACGGCCCTCCCAAGGTTGAGCGATAAAATGATATCAGTGATTATCGTGATATAGCTTTTCTCAATACAAATATAACTAATCTTCAATATCATAGACCATAATAGACAGCCCTGGTACCATTTTCCACTGCAACCGCAGCATCCAGGCTAGAACAATCCGGCTAATAAACAGTTTCTACCCACAGACTGTCAGGCTTCTGAACAAACTGTGAAGCTGAAAGACCCCAATACTGGTCACTGCTATGTTATACTATTATATTATTTATTCTGATATCGTTGCTATGGACAATATCACTAAGTCACTTTAAATAGATGAATCTTCTTAGATAACCTGCCAATGCAAAGTTTCTACAGATGTCCTCCTGTATATCTTATGTATTTTTTGTATATTCCTTTATATATTTCAGTTATTACTAAATGTATATATTCTAGCTTATTTTTACTTTATTATTGTCTGTTTACTGTTATGTTTGCACTGTTTTTACTGTTTTACACACACACAAACACACACACACACACACACACACACACACACACACACACACATATATATATATATATATATTACATATAGTATAGTCTTTATAACTATTGGCCCATGTTAATGTACATACACTATATGGCCACAAGTTTGTGGACATCCCTCCTAAGCTTGAGCGCTAATAATAAACAATATCAATATATCAGTTTTAACATCAATCCTGATAGTTTTTTCTCACAAAAATATAATTAATGTTCAACGTAATAGTTAAATTATCACAGTTCTGCTTTCTAGACGCCCTAGTGGCATTTTTCACTGCAAGAAAAGCAACACTTCTCTGTTGTCACCACAAGAGTGCGCAACATGGTTTGACAAGAGACTAATACTGCCTGCCAGATACACTTTGCTGACCATTGATATGTCGTCACTGTCCAATAAAACACATGTATCTCCATGATTTTTAATTATTTTTCATTGTTTGATCAGAACAGTTGCAGTTCACATTGTTCTGATCAAATGATGAATGGACCAATAGAAATGCTCCGAAATCAAAATCACTTCTGGTTCCATTGACTTGCATTGAAAGTCAATTGACTTGCACATATATATGATTGAACAATTTGGAAATTACATAGTGTAGTATATTTAACTGCTGGCCCAAGTTAATGAACATACACTATATGGCCAAAAGTTTGTGGATGTCCCTCCTATATATAATGTATTCATGGTGGAACTGAGTGAACCAAGTAGGAAGAAGAAGGCGGTTTGAAATTCTGGGGAGTGTCTCAGCAATAACACGTATTTATCCCCACATATGGACTCAAATAGGGGCTAAAAGGGTCATGGCCGATCCCCTCACTCTTTCTACCCACACCCCTCGGAATCACTTGACACATTTTAACACCTAATTTAATTCATGATCTGTGATCTATAACACGCTTGAACGCGCCGGACCAGGAATTATTATATGGCATTATGAAAATTCAAGCAGTTCGTTAGGAGTTCACCTGAATCAATAGACGCGGGTCAGGCTCGTCAATATGCGCCAAACAGCATTATGCGTGAGCGTGCATGTGCGGCGGGTGTGATCTGATTTTAAATACACGCCGACATCTCTGCAGTTCAGTACCTTCTTCGCCTGCACGTCAGGTGCTTCTCTCCGCAGGACCTGCAGCTGTATGCGGCTGGAAATCTTAATGAAGCGCTCGTTTACACGCAGTGATGTTCCGGCATTAAAGCAGCAGTGAGCTACTGAATCTGAATGAGGCCAGATGTGCTGAGTGAGGCGAGGAGAGCTCTGATAGGAGGCTACTGTACACAGAAAGGAGTGATTAGGTATGTGGAGCGATGCTCGTCTTTGGTTGGGGTTATTGGATCAGCTGGGGCAGGTCGTACTGAGGCTGCATCTTTAGTATTCCGCATAGCTAAACTGCTGCAGCCCAGCCCTCACGCAGCCCTCACGCAGCCCTCACGCAGCCCTCACGCAGCCCTCACGCAGCCCTCACGCAACCCTCACGCAGCCCTCACGCAACCCTCACGCAGCCCTCACGCAACCCTCACGCAGCCCTCACGCAACCCTCACGCAGCCCTCACGCAACCCTCACGCAGCCCTCACGCAGCCCTCACGCAGCCCTCACGCAGCCCTCACGCAACCCTCACGCAGCCCTCACGTAGCCCTCGCGCAAACCTCACGCAGCCCTCACGCAGCCCTCACGCAAACCTCACGCAGCCCTCACGCAGCCCTCACGCAAACCTCACGCAACCCTCACGCAGCCCTCACGCAACCCTCACGCAGCCCTCATGCAACCAAAAGTCTTGGTCTGGACTCGGACTTAACTACTAAATGTCTTGGTCTGGACTCGGACTTAACTACTAAATGTCTTGGTCTGGACTCGGACTCAACTACTAAAAGTCTTGATCTGGACTCAGGCTCAACTACTAAAAGTCTTGGTTTGGATTTGGACTCAACTACTAAAAGTCTTGATCTGGACTCAGGCTCAACTACTAAAAGTCATGGTTTGGATTTGGACTCAACTACTAAATGTCTTGGTCTGGACTCGGACTCAACTACTAAATGTAACTACTAAATGTCTTGATCTGAAATTGGTCTGGACTCGGTCTGAACTTCAACGATTAAATGTCTCTGTCTGGACTCGGACTTAACTACTAAAAGTCTTGGTCTGGACTCGCAGTTAACAACTAAATGTCTTGGTCTGGACTAGGACTTAACTACTGAATGTCTCGGTCTGGACTTGGTCTGGACTCACACTTAACTACTAAATGCCTCTGTCTGAAATAGGACTGGACTCGGTCTGGACTCAACTACTAAAAGTATTGGCCTGGATTCAACCACTAAAAGTCTTGGTCTGGACTCAGACCTGACTACTAAAAGTCTTGGTCTGGACTCAGACTCAACTACTAAAAGTCTTGGTCTGGACTCGGACTCAACTACTAAAAGTCTTGATCTGGACTCAGGCTCAACTACTAAAAGTCTTGGTTTGGATTTGGACTCAACTACTAAAAGTCTTGATCTGGACTCAGACTCAACTACTAAAAGTCTTGGTCTGGACTCAGACTCAACTACTAAAAGTCTTGGTCTGGACTCGGACTCAACTACTAAAAGTCTTGATCTGGACTCAGGCTCAACTACTAAAAGTCTTGGTTTGGATTTGGACTCAACTACTAAAAGTCTTGATCTGGACTCAGACTCAACTACTAAAAGTCTTGGTCTGGACTCAGACTCAACTACTAAAAGTCTTGGTCTGGACTCAGACTCAACTACTAAAAGTCTTGGTCTGGACTCGGACTCAACTACTACGAGTTTTGGTCTGGACTCGGACTCAACTAGTGAAAGTCTTGGTCTGGACTCATATGTAGTTAAATTCATACTTGGAACAAAACATTGGGACACTTGTCCTGGAGAAGACCACTTGACTAGTGACTCTCAGGTAATTTAAGTGTGAATTCACCTCCAAGAGATGTTTACTGCCCCACCAAAGAGAGTTCCTGACAGTTCTGGAAGTAAACCAATCTGAACATCTTACTGGCTCCTTGCCACACCTTTGGAGTGTTGTCCCGGACGATCGACGAGCTGAAGACAGACTCTACAAGGAACTCGAGAGCCAGACCAGTGCGGCTGCCTCCGCCCTCGTACGGCAGCTCCTCCACCGCATTCAACACCTCGTTCATGGTGGAGTAGTCGGTCAGAGCAATCCGCATCCTGAGAACAGAGAACAGAGAACAGCCTGGTCAGATACACCCGCTCAGACATATGAAGCACACATTTAGCACTGCTAGTGCCAAGCATGGGCTGGGGGGTATAAAGCCCCCCAGCACTAGGCTGTGAAGGACGTCTCCATTCTCTGGAGCGATGAAGCCCAATCCAATACCAAGTTTGAGTGGTGGTTGTGAGGCAGGACATCATTACCTGACCTCATTAATGCTCATGTGAATGCTGAGTGCAATCAAATCCTCAAATCTAAGCCCTAACAACAGAGGGTAAAGCCTTTCTAGAAGAGTAGAGGCTGTTGCTCGGCAAAGAGAGACAAACTCAATATTAACCGCCTTGATTTCAGAAGACATGAGCAGGCGTCTACAAACTTTTGGACACATAAGACCAGCGGTAATGAGCTTTTTGAGCCCGTATCAGACGCAAATCTGATTGGCTTTTAGTAAAAACTGAGATGTGTGCAACTGTTGAGTAATTGAGTTCCAAGTTGCAGGATGTTTCAAGGTTTCAAGCAATAAAAGTTGCAAGAAAGTTTGGACGTGTACAGCCAGCCTCTATTTCACATTCTACCTGGTCTACTGTCCACCTCCTCTCCAACTCCCCAGGAAGCTTCTTAAGAATTCTGCCCACGTTTTCTTCATTAGAGTCACAGTAAGAGATTTCCGAACAACAAAGTGACTGAAACTGAGGTTTTTCAAACAACCTGGAAAAGGCTCGGGGGCTTGTTCCCCTCTGAAAGGTCCTGAGTTGAGCTCTGCATGCAAAAAAAAATCTAAGCAGCATTTTATTGCTCTGAAAGTTCCATTTCTCAAGAGCTCCGACTTCTCTGAATTACTAATTACTAATCTTAGTACTACACTGTGTTTTTACATTTTATTACATTTTTTAAACATATTTGTGTGTTTCTGTTTATGACATGCTGGTTGTATAACCGGCCCCAACCACTACCCCACTAATCAGCCCAGACCACTATCTCACTAACCAGCCCAGACCACTACACCACTAACAGGCCCCAACAACTATCCCACTGACCAGCCCCAATCACTACCCCATTAACTGACCCAAACCCCTACCCTACTAATCAACCTAAACCACTACACCACTAACAGGCTCTAACCACTACGCCACTTCTCAGTCCCAAACACTACCCCCTAACTGGCCCCAACTACTATCCCACTAACTGGCCCAATCACTACCCCATTTCTAATCAACCCAAACCACTACCCTATTAGCCGGCCCCAACCACTACCCCACTAATCAGCCCAAACCACTTCCTCACTAACTGGCCCCAACCACTATCCCACTAACCAGCCCAAACCACTGCCAGATTAGCCGACCCCAACCACTATCCTACTAATCAGCCCAAACCACTTCCCCACTAACTGGCCCCAACCACTATCCCACTAACCAGCCCAAACCACTACCAGATTAGCCGGCCCCAACCACTATCCTACTAATCAGCCCAAACCACTTCCCCACTAACTGGCCCCAACCACTATCCCACTAACCAGCCCAAACCACTACCAGATTAGCCGGCCCCAACCACTATCTCACTAATCAGCCCAAACCACTATCTCACTAACCAGCCCAGACCACTACCCTATTAGCCGGCCCCAACCAGCCCAAACCACTTCCCCACTAACCGGCCCCAACCACTATCCCACTAACCAGCCCAAACCACTGCCAGATTAGCTGGCCCTAACCACTATCCCACTAACCAGCCTAAACCACTACCAGATTAGCCGACCCCAACCACTATCCTACTAATCAGCCCAAACCACTTCCCCACTAACTGGCCCCAACCACTATCCTACTAATCAGCCCAAACCACTACCCTGTTAGCCGGCCCTAACCACTATCCCACTAACCAGCCTAAACCACTACCAGATTAGCCGGCCCCAACCACTACCCCACTAATCAGCCCAAACCACTTCCCCACTAACTGGCCTAAACCACTATCTCACTAACCAGCCCAAACCACTACTCTATTAGCCGGCCCCAACCACTATCTCACTAACCAGCTCAGACCACTATACCACTAACAGGCCCCAACGACTATCCCACTGACCAGCCCCAATCACTACCCCATTAACTGACCCAAACCCCTCCCCTACTAATCAACCTAAACCACTACACCACTAACAGGCTCTACCCACTACGCCACTTCTCAGTCCCAAACACTACACCACTAACTGGCCCCAACTACTATCCCACTAACTGGCCCAATCACTACCCCATTAACTGACCCAAACCCCTCCCCTACTAATCAACCTAAACCACTACACCACTAACAGGCTCTAACCACTACGCCACTTCTCAGCCCCAAACACTACCCCCTAACTGGCCCCAACTACTATCCCACTAACTGGCCCAATCACTACCCCATTAATCGGCCCCTTACCACTACTCCACTAATCAGCCCTGACCACGTTTTGCATGGGGCTGAAGGGGTTAACATTCCACACCTCACACTGCCGTGCAAAACTACAGCATTACGTTAAACACGGAGGGATTTACTGCCTCGTAAAAACAGTTTTACAAATTCCACCGTGTGATTCTAACTGCTGGAACCTGCTGCTCCTGTCTAATTTGCTGGGGAACCTTTATTTAGGCTCTCAGAGAGAGAAGTACTGAACTGTACTTTTCACTGGGTGGCAGTCTGAAGGACACATTCGCAGAACCTTCAGTTAGGGAACATAATTATATCATTTAGGTTGTATTGACTCCAGGCCTCTAATTTCCCCATTTTAAAGAGGTTTCTTTCATTTTCCTATTTACAGGTGCATTTCCTTCTGGGAAGGTGAACGTAGTGTAAAATTTAAAATACACAAAATTTAAGCTACACAACTGGACCTTAAACACACTGCGGCACCTTTGATCTTGTTTACACCTGATCCATATATGTTATTCACTGTGATACTCAGTAATCAAATGCATCTCCAGATAATCAGATTGATGACTGCTATGTGGTATATAATATCCAAACAGCTCATATGAAACAACCAATAGCCACTGTTGTGTACATAGGGTATGTGCATCAGTCAAAACACACAGTTTGGACACACCTACCCAGGTTGTTCTTATGTGTACTATATTAATAGTAATAATATTAGTGAATATTAGTGAATAAGAGATCAGAACTATAGAATAGTCGGTATGGAATTCTTCCTGGAGCAGAATTAAACATCTGGTTGTGTTTAAAGAATGTTTAGAGGGTCTTTTAGAAATGAGCTCTGATGCAGGTTTACATACTTTGAACATTCTGACCAGCAGCTTCATGAGGAGCCACATGAGCTGCTTCTCTAACAGGACTGAAGAAGATAGTGTAGATGCTGAGATCTTGTTCTGATAAACAGGTTTGGGGGTTTTATAGCTCTTATAAAAATAATACATTCTCATTTTTACACTCATTAAATACACTCAAATGTTTGTTTTAGTAATATTTGTGTACATGGGCTCCAACTTCACTGTTTACACTCGTCTCTCAACACATTCAGATCTAAACCTCTTTATAATTATAAACATATATATTCAGTTGGGTGTCTCCAAACTGCTAGTGTATGTGATGGCAGAGTCGGCGAGAGTCACTGGGGTTACTGTACGCTGACTCCAGCCTCCTCTGGATCGCTGCTGGAATCCAGGCACTGAAACGTGGATTCACAGTTGCTGGATTTTGGGATGCCATAAGTTATATACTGTATTGACTCCAGTATTAGCCATCCATCCATTATCTGCCACCTTATCCCGCTACTCGGGGTCATGGGAGGGCTGGAGCCAATCCCAGCGTCATCGGGCGAAGGCAGGGTACACCATGGACAGTTCGCCAGTCCATCACATTCTGTCTCCTCCTCGTGCCTTTGGTGACTCTGTCAGTCTCAAGCTCCTGTCATTGGTCCAAAAGTCTGAATCTTCCAAAAAACTGTTTTCACACTGCAAAAAACTGGACCCTGGTTCAGTTTGATCTAACCCGAGAGCCAAGACCCCTTCTTTCAGTCAAGCCAAATTTGGTTTGTGGCACCTGCTGCTTTAGTTTAGACCACAAAGTCTAAATAGGGGTTCCAAACCAAACAACTAGGAGTGAAGGCACCATGAATCTGTGGATGCAGTTAATCCCCTGATTCTCACAACCAGCTTTCTTTTATTGCTTGCCCCTCACAGTACAGCGCCCTTTCTTTCTCCCGCCGCTCCAGGCCAGCTAGACTGAGAACATGATCTCAGGGGAAAGCCCCTTGAGGTTAAGCGCTGTGCTCCAGGGCTCCGCTGCAGTGATCACTGGTCTGGGATCTTACATGCAGCAGCCTGGGGCCACTGTTTGACCCACCATCATCCTCCATCATCCACTCTACCTGGGGACGTCTCCGTAGACCGTAACTCCGAAGCGGACTCCCTCGGGTCCGATCACGCTGTTCTGGAAGGATCTAATGATTTCAGAGATGAACTCTTTAATCTGCCGGAAACTGGAAGGGCCCACCGACCACGACTCGTCTACCAAGAACACGATGTCTGCGGGCATGGCGGTCCGGCACTCTGCAAGAGAGGAAGCAAAGCAGATTCACTGACGATGGAAACCACAGAAGCTCATTTTCCAAACTCCTTCTCCATCCAGTACAATTACACAGGCCGGTTTTGTTACTGTGCCTTTAAGACTATGCAAATGAGCCCTGGTCTGATTGGCTGCCCTGTGCTGCATCTCACCCGATAGAGCAGCCTGGGCTGAAACACTCCTTATAATGTCAGTGTGAGTGGGTGGGGCTAAGCTGTAGTAGGCTGATCTGGTGGATGTACATAAATGCAGTCATTATTGTGACATCACAAAAACAATAAATTCCAAGGGATGCTTTACATAGCTTACTTTACATATATGGACTGTGTGGACTATATTTACGTACCAAATACCTGTAGTATAGGACCTTTAATGCTTTAACCCGTTATTGGCATCACAGTATATGTTACACACACTGGTCACTTTATTAGGTACACTGTATCTACACACCACCACCACGTCAGTATCACTGCAGTGCTGAGAATAGTCCTTCAACAAAATACTACCTGCTCTGTGGTGGTCCTGTGGGGGTCATTAAAGAACAGAGTAATAAAGTATACAGAGAATCAGATGAACTACAGTCTGTAAGTGGAGCTCCTGTATGGTCAGTGGAGCTGATACAGTGGACAGTGAGTGGAGATACCAGGAGGTGTGCCTAGATTTACAGCTTTTAGCAGACGCTCTTATCCAGAAAGACTTTCAGTTTACTTGTATACAGGCAGGTGAAGGTAGTGTTAAGAGTCTTACCCAATAACTTTTCTCTGTATAGTGTAAGGTGGTTACCCAGGTGAGATCTAGAACCCCAGTCTACAGTATAGAGGAAAGCAATGTCACTACACTACACTACACTATACCAACCACAATACCGTGTATGTAAATGCCATAAATGTGAATGTTGTTCCTAATAAAGTGCTCAGTGAGTATATATGCATATTTGGTATCGGTGTTAGTGAATATGGCACACGCAATATAGTATAACACATAGTATGTAGTGTGGAGCAAATACAGAAGACAGAGACAAAATAAGAGAAGAGGATGTGCATCAGAAATATGACAGCAATCACTGTATATTAAAATTGTACTCAAAGGAAATGATTATCAATAAGAGGATTCCAGTGATTCCTGACTCTGACCCTAACCTATCCTAACCTAACCTAACATAACATAACATAACATAACATAACATAACATAACATAACATAACATAACATAACATAACTCTGACCCTAACCTAACCTATCCTATCCTATCCTACCCTATTCTATCCTATCCTAACCTAACCTAACCTAACCCAACCCAAACCAACCCAAACCAACCCAACCCAACCCAACCCAACCCAACCCAAACCAACCCAACCCAACCCAAAACAACCCAATCCAACCCAACCCAACCCAAAACAACCCAAACCAACCCAACCCAACCCAAACCAACCCAACCCAACCCAACCCAACCCAAAACAACCCAATCCAACCCAACCCAAACCAACCCATCCCAACCCAACCCTACCCAACCCAACCCAACCCAAAACAACCCAATCCAACCCAACCCAAACCAACCCAACCCAACCCAAACCAACCCAACCCAAAACAACCCAAACCAACCCAACCCAACCCAACCCAACCCAACCCAAAACAACCCAAAACAACCCAAAACAACCCAAAACAACCCAATCCAACCCAACCCAAACCAACCCAACCCAACCCAAACCAACCCAACCCAAAACAACCCAAACCAAACCAAACCAAACCAACCCAAACAAACCCAACCCAACCTAACCTAACCGAACCTAATCTAACCCAACCCAACCTAATCTAATCTAACCCTATCCCTGACCCTAACCTAACTCAACTCTAACCCAACCTATCCTAACCCAACCTGACTGTTCACAGTGGTGGTGAATGGAACCAGACATCCACCTCTAAAAGCTCCCTCACAGACAGTCATTACATGAAGTGGTGATGAACGTTTGGCTTGAGGACGTTCTTTAACAGCAGCTTTCAGAAGGTTTTGTCCTCAAATGTATTTTTAATGTTGGAGGGATGCACACAAAATAACCTCATCATATTCATATTCACCTTTTTTTACATACGTACCAAAACACGTACAGGTTTACTGGTAGTTTTAAAATGTCTATATTTGTGTTGAAGACCCCTGGTTCCCATCACCCCCACCACTATAAACAACATCTAAACCATTTTACACCAAACAATACCAACAAACAAAGCAGCCGATTACACATTATTTTGAATTCAGAAAATAAAATGCTGTGAGATTGTCTTCCACATCACCACTTGATGGCAGTGTGGCCTTAAGAAAAAAACCAACAACTTGGCCCTCTTGAATATGATCCGCACACCTGTCTGGTGGTCAGATCACGCTCCAGCCCAACGGCTTGTCATGACACGAGTACAGCACGGACCACTGGAGGCGAATCATCCTCGGGCATGTTGTTGTTTTCCTGAGAGTCGTCAGTACGCGCACACGACTGCTTAGAATACGTACCGCGGCTCCGGCTGTCACAGCTTCCCTCCACAGGCTCCCCTGCTGATACTGTACAAGCCCTCAGACGGATCTGTGCTCTGCTTTGTGATCTGCTTTTGATTACTGTAGCTCTAGCTGGGCGTGAGGCAACCGCAGGCACATTATTCAGCTCGGGCCCTGTGAACGAGACCCCCTGCACGCTTTCAACACCCAGCGTTGGTCGTTTAGGAGTTATTATGCTTTGTTTTTTGGAAGGCGGTTAGATCTTCCTCCCACGTATTCCACTGACCTGATGCATTTAAATTGAGCCCGTCAGACGACAAAGCGGCGAAGGATCAAATGCCAATACAGTAACTGGACAAATCAAAAGAATTTGAATACAAACTTTATCCTCATCTCGCTGCACATTGTTCCCCCTCCTGTCTGTATTTATCCTTTGGTAAACTTGAGCAAACCTCATTAAACGGTGGCAAAGAACACGTACAGCACAAAATCAGATCGAAACTGTGGAGAAAGCCTGGACATGATTGTACGAACCAGTTTGGTAGAGTGCTGAGGTGAAAAGGTCAAGTTCTGGGGCTGTTTTGCTTACAGAGGTCTCGCTGACTTGGTGGGCTTGAAACTTGGAGGTGTTTAAAGGCATTTTGGATGTAAACCTGCAGAGGTCTACAAAGAAACCGCTCAAACCATGACTTACGGGTCTAGAAGTATCAACTCAAGCTTTTTACTCCAGTAAAAGTGTAAAAGTACTGCTTTCAAAACTACGTAAAGTATAAAAGTAAAAGTAATCTAAGGAAAAAATGCCATTAAGAACAAAAGCTGAGGCTGCACCACAGGGGTCTATAGCGCACTAGGCCACCTCCCCAAAAACCCCATTCTTCTAAAAGCCATAATGACTATAATGTTCTATTAAAATGTTAATGTTGATAAATTTGGGATGCGCTAGGCTTCCTGTTTCAGCTCATATACCCCCATTAAACATGAATGTAGTTTAGTACAATGTAAATATATTAAAGAAGCATATCTGTTACTACTGAACATTAACATGTGTTTATGGAGCAGAAGATATGATGACTAGTCTATAAGTATTGTAATGAAGTCAAACTTCAAAGACATGTTATCAATAATCTTTACTGGAATGTAAATGTACATGAATGAAAACAAGCTGAAATGAAATAGCAGACCCTGCCAACCTGGGATTTTTTTTTTTTTTTTGAGTTGCAACTTCTTGCGGTGAGGCACATGACGGTGCAGCACAAGGATTCACATGGCGCCCGAGGACAGTTTTCGAATTGAGAATGAAAAAAGGTAGTTTGAGCTGATATGATGATAAATACCAGTGGAGAACCGTCATGGCCCTTTACGCCCTCTCAGAGGGCCTAAAATATTCACACACACACACTTTTATTTTATCTACTTACAACATTATTTTATCTATGATCAACATCAAAACAATTATAAAAATATACAAATAAATGATTCAAACGTGTCTATCCAGTCTGTGTTGGAGCGTGAGGGGTTAAGTGGAAGCCTGTGAGTCTGTGTCTCCCCCTATAAGGACTGTGATGCCTCAGCAGAATGTTGGTGATTGGTGGTCCCGCTGTTCATGTACAGAGGGGGCCAGGCAGTTCTAATTCAGCACCATACCAATTTCAAATGACAGTAAAACTGACCAATCATATCTTCCCTCTAAGTGGGCGGGGCTTAACTGTAGAGCTAGCTGGAGAAACAGATAGCTAGCGCTAGGCTTGGCAGATCTGAAATAACAGTAACGAGGCTAGTTTTAAATGTAAGGAGTAGAAAGTACTGATAATGGAGTGTAAATGTAAGGAGTAGAAAGTACAGATAATGGAGTGTAAATGTAAGGAGTAGAAAGTACTGATAATGGAGTGTAAATGTAAAGAGTAGAAAGTACAGATAACTGAGTGTAAATGTAAGGAGTAGAAAGTACTGATAATGGAGTGTAAATGTAAGGTGTAGAAAGTACTGATAATAGAGTGTAAATGTAAGGAGTAGAAAGTACAGATAATGGAGTGTAAATGTAAGGAGTAGAAAGTACAGATAATGGAGTGTAAATGTAAGGAGTAGAAAGTACAGATAATGGAGTGTAAATGTAAGGAGTAGAAAGTACAGATAATGGAGTGTAAATGTAAGGAGTGGAAAGTACTGATAATGGAGTGTAAATGTAAGGAGTAGAAAGTACTGATAATGGAGTGTAAATGTAAGGAGTAGAAAGTACTGATAATGGAGTGTAAATGTAAGGAGTAGAAAGTACTGATAATGGAGTGTAAATGTAAGGAGTAGAAAGTACAGATAATGGAGTGTAAATGTAAGGAGTAGAAAGTACAGATAATGGAGTGTAAATGTAAGGAGTAGAAAGTACTGATAATGGAGTATAAATGTAAGGAGTAGAAAGTACTGATAATGGAGTGTAAATGTAAGGAGTAGAAAGTACAGATAATGGAGTGTAAATGTAAGGAGTAGAAAGTACAGATAATGGAGTGTAAATGTAAGGAGTAGAACGTACAGATAATGGAGTGTAAATGTAAGGAGTAGAAAGTACAGATAATGGAGTGTAAATGTAAGGAGTAGAACGTACAGATAATGGAGTGTAAATGTAAGGAGTAGAAAGTACAGATAATGGAGTGTAAATGTAAGGAGTAGAACGTACAGATAATGGAGTGTAAATGTAAGGAGTAGAAAGTACTGATAATGGAGTGTAAATGTAAGGAGTAGAAAGTACTGATAATGGAGTGTAAATGTAAGGAGTAGAAAGTACAGATAATGGAGTGTAAATGTAAGGAGTAGAAAGTACAGATAATGGAGTGTAAATGTAAGGAGTAGAACGTACAGATAATGGAGTGTAAATGTAAGGAGTAGAAAGTACTGATAATGGAGTGTAAATGTAAGGAGTAGAAAGTACTGATAATGGAGTGTAAATGTAAGGAGTGGAAAGTACTGATAATGAAGTGTAAATGTAAGGAGTATAAAGTACTGATAATATAGTGTAAATGTAAGGAGTGGAAAGTACTGATAATAGAGTGTAAATGTAAGGAGTAGAAAGTACAGATAATGGAGTGTAAATGTAAGGAGTAGAAAGTACAGATAATGGAGTGTAAATGTAAGGAGTAGAAAGTACTGATAATGGAGTGTAAATGTAAGGAGTAGGAAAGTACTGATAATGGAGTGTAAATGTAAGGAGTAGAAAGTACTGATAATGGAGTGTAAATGTAAGGAGTAGAAAGTACTGATAATGGAGTGTAAATGTAAGGAGTAGAAAGTACAGATAATGGAGTGTAAATGTAAGGAGTAGAAAGTACAGATAATGGAGTGTAAATGTAAGGAGTAGAAAGTACTGATAATTGAGTATAAATGTAAGGAGTATAAAGAACTGATAACTGAGTGTAAATGTAAGGAGTAGAAAGTACTGATAATGGAGTGTAAATGTAAGGAGTAGAAAGTACAGATAATGGAGTGTAAATGTAAGGAGTAGAACGTACAGATAATGGAGTGTAAATGTAAGGAGTAGAAAGTACAGATAATGGAGTGTAAATGTAAGGAGTAGAAAGTACTGATAATGGAGTGTAAATGTAAGGAGTGAAAGTACTGATAATGGAGTGTAAATGTAAGGAGTAGAAAGTACTGATAATGGAGTGTAAATGTAAGGAGTAGAACGTACAGATAATGGAGTGTAAATGTAAGGAGTAGAAAGTACAGATAATGGAGTGTAAATGTAAGGAGTAGAACGTACAGATAATGGAGTGTAAATGTAAGGAGTAGAAAGTACTGATAATGGAGTGTAAATGTAAGGAGTAGAAAGTACTGATAATGGAGTGTAAATGTAAGGAGTAGAAAGTACTGATAATGGAGTGTAAATGTAAGGAGTAGAAAGTACTGATAATGGAGTGTAAATGTAAGGAGTAGAAAGTACTGATAATGGAGTGTAAATGTAAGGAGTAGTAGTAAAAAGTCAGCTGAAAAATTTACTCCAACTGAATATTTTACTTTACTCCAGTAAAGTATAAATAACCAACATTTCTACTTAAGTAAGATAATGAAGTCTTTGTACTTCATTACTTGACCTCTTATGATACAATAGTATTTACCTGCATCCCAGTTTCTTCTGATGGTGCATATCTGTCAGACTTGAATGTTTCAGGTCATCAAATTACTTTTCATATCAGACAAAGAACCCAAATATGGTTCTGATGATTCCGCCCTTACATACTAAATGAACCAGTTAACCCAGTTCTACTGACTACTGGGTCCAATTTCACAGCCACACCGAGAAATAATCACTGCCAGAGCTGCTGAATCTGAACATCACTTAAATAGAGCCTGTCTGGTGGAGTGGAGCAGCTAGAAGGTCTCAAACAGCAGCACATGATCCACCATGCTTATGAGAGCCATAATCCACTATAATGGAGAAAACCTGGAACAGTGGAGAACCTTTCCAGGAGTGACTGACCTACCCAAATCTCAAACAACTAATCTGCTCATACCTGAAATACCAAGTGTTTCATTTGTTGTTTATTAGTTTAAGACTTATTTATTATGTTTAAAGAGAAACACAGCAGCCTAATAAGCCCATCCTGACGAAGACTAGAGGTTATTATCTCATGATATGATCACCAGACCTGCTGAATCTGAACATCACTTAAATAGAGTCTGTCTGGTGGTGTGGAGCAGCTAGAAGGTCTCAAACAGCAGCAGCTCCTGTCGCTTTCTAAAGAGATTCACATACAGACGCAGAACAAAGACACTGGAATCTGCTGTGAAGGGTTACAGAGTCATTGCTGAGGTTCTGGAGCTCCACAGAGAGAGCCGTTATCCACACATGGAGAAAACCTGAAACTGTGGTGAACCTTCCCAGGAGTGACCATCCCACCAAAGCATCACCAGGAGCTCATAGATGGCTCATCCAGGAGGTCAGAAAGGAACCCAGATGAACATCTAAACAACTGCAGACCTCAGTTAAGGTCAATGTACATGATCCCACAATAATAGAGACAGTGGGCAGAAATGGCCTCCATGGGAGAGTCGCTTCACTGCTGACCAACAAGAACACAGAGATTCATCTCACATTCACCAAAGAAAAACAAGTAGATGTCCTTCAAGACTATTAGAAGAATATTCTGTGGACTGATGAGTTAAAGGTAGAACTTATTTTGAAGACATGGGTCCCGTTACATTTTGCGTAAAGCCAATACCACATTCCGCCATAAGAACATCATACTAACAGTGAAACATGGTGGTGGTAGTGTGAAGGTGTGGAGCTGCTTTGCTTCTGCAGGACCTGGAGGACATTATTATACATAACAAGCTATTTTATTTGCTCAGTAAACACTTTATTATTAAATATTAATCATTATTAACAGAGTAAGTAGAACTTTTCCATATGTCAGTGTGTTTATTTAACTCTTTCCAAGCTTCTCCTAAACAACCCAGTATTATTATCAGTTCTGATCTAATACCTGCTTTGACTGCTCAGTACTTCATTAAGCTAAATCAAGATTTGCTGCTGAAGAAACTGAACACATTCATACAATGTCTGGGGCGTCCAGGAGAAATCTGGAACCTAACTTTGTTCTTCAAACTGGATCAAGATCTGATCTACTTCTCTCACAATAACATACTCATGTTACTTTGTATTGTATGTCTGATTATTTACATCTGTTCTAATCAGATCTGCTGTTCTTACTGGTGAAAATACACTTATTGATCAGATAAAGACTTTTACACTATCAGCTCAGGTGTTCTATTAAAGATGATCAGCGACAGTGTTTTACAAGTAAGAAAACACAAACGTAATGCAAATGAAAAGGATGGCTGCAGACCTGTGTGAGACCCCTGGTCAAGATATTATGATTCGTGATACTGTATAGATTCTCAAAAACACAGTATCGATACACATATTCCTGGCAGACAGTGAATCATTGTGTGTTGTGTTTAAACCTCTGACCACTAGATGTCAGTGTTGTAATCCATTTTCAGCTCCACTCCTACATTAACAAGCAGCACAAGGGCGCAGTGCTATTGTAGACATTGATAAACCTGTTCATACAGTGGTGTGTTTTAATAGTAGGATTTGAAAAATCACCGTATATCACTTTGCTTGCGATATCGCAATACATTGTGATAAATTAAATCGTGACCGCTGTATCACGATACATATTGTACCACCAGGTTCTTGCTAATACACAGCCTTAATAAATACTCGTCTTTTTTCACACATTACTCATATAAACAGAATATAATGAAGAGCTCAGCTACGTTCTGAACTCCACGCCCTGTCAAGAAGGAGAGACAGCTGAGAAACAGCCAAAGAGGAGAAGATCTGAAGAACAACGTTGGGCTTTTCAACAGCGGAGAGACCTCAGACAGCCGAAAGTCAGCTTTCTTCTTGTTCGAATGTTCCCGTTCCACCTTAAAAGCAGCTGCAGTTACATTCTGTAACCACTGCACCATTTAAGGTGGAACTGAAAAGCTGCATGGAGGGTCGAAAGGCGTGTAGAGATGAGGAGGTTGCTCTATCTCTGCCGGATGAAATAGCTGAATGACTTCTTGTGACATTAAAGGTGCGCTATGCGATTCTGGAGAAGAACTGTTGATACTTGAACTCAATCCAGACATTAAAAATACACCGCCCTACCTTCAGTGCTCCTTCAGAAGGCCCCCCCAACACCCCAATTTATTGGTGCCTGTCACTACAATGGCTGCAGCAGTGCTAAGCATCCCCGTGCTTTTTTTCTGCTGGACAGGTGGGGACGGCTGCTTAGCACTGCAGCAGCAATTGTAGCAACAGCTTGTCGAACCAACAGGCGTCCACAAATTGTGGGGGGAAAGAGGGGCTTCTGAAGTAGCACTGAATGTAGGGTAGTGTATTTTTAAAGTCTGCATTGAGTTCAAGTATCCACAGCTTCGTCTCCAGAATCGCATACCGCACCTTTAATATGACAGGAAGTCATTCAGCTTCACTTCTTTTGGTCCATTCATCACCAAATTCGGACACAACGGCAACTGCTGCTTTCATAGCATGTGCATCGTTGAAAGCAGGACGAGACCGGAGGGTTTTCTATTCCGACAGCGACAGTATGCATCCCTTTACCGTCCTAAAGCGAGCCGTTCTGGTCAACAACTTATGATGATGCGCCAACGGCAAGAACGAGATTACAGGCAACAACAGCAGACGCACGGCAGGTTTTATACTTTACACGCCCACAATAAAGGGCAGAAGCAGAGCCGCGTATTTACAGTATTTCTACGCCCCCGAGTCTCCCACGGCACGAATCCTCATTTCCTCCACGCTCGAACCGTACAGAACATTAAACACACTATTGTCTGTTTTCCTGGAGGAGACGCGCCGCATCTATTCTCAACTCTGGCATTTACAATAGGTAAGCAACTGCCAAACACAGTACTTCTCAGGCTCGGTAAACTCCGCTGATGTGGGATCTGCGCTGTGAGCTGTGTGTGCAGCACTTCTGCAGAGACAGGAAACTTCAGAGGACGTTAACTTGACGAATGCACGCCGGCGTGGTTCTCGAAACCCGCCCGATACCCTGATCTACCCAACACACGTTGGCTGCAGGCAACGCCGCTGACCCAGACGCGTCCAGCCGGAGGCCCAGTCGAAGGCAGACGGAGTGGAAAAACGTCTCGAGCTCACAGATGTTCTCTGTCTCTGACTCTGACTGTCTGTCTGAGCGTGCAGGTGAGAAGCACATGTGACCGGACAACATGATTCCACAGAATCTTCTGGAGGATACATGTCAGTTTGAACATAGTCTTCCCTGAAGAACCTTTAAGTCATTATTTTGAGCTGCACGATGTGAAAAAAGACCCCTTTTAAAGGGACCATATTACAGAAAATCAAAATGTTCCCCTTTTTGGGATTTTAATTGTGTTTAGTTGTGTATTGTCGCTAACCAATGAAAACCAAGTCTCCATCGTTTTAAAGTCTGAGCACCAGCTAATATGAAAATGTCAAACACATAAACACAGTGAGTCAGTGAGTCCCCCTTGTGAATCTGCTTGCTCACCGGAGGGGGTTTCAATGTTTTCCATGATTTCTATGATTTCCTTCTGTATTCTTATTTTCTTCTTAGACCCATTTATGCTATATTAAGCTTTTCTTATCATTAAATTCCTGTAAAGCTGCTTTTTGAAGACATCAGTTGTTAAAAGCGCTATACAAATAAATTAGATTTGATTAGAGGTCCTAACTTGTGAATATTAAAAGTCTGAAACACGGCTTAAAAGACTATTTAGCTCCGCCCACTATTCGGAAACTGCTGTAGGCCTTGTAGGCCTTCTAGCAACAACGCTAGAAGATGCACTTACGGTAATGCAGATTGACAGAAAGGTGTTGTTGTCGGCTGCAGTAATTGGATATACAGTGGACCCCCGTGCACACACAGCCAAAAGACCCCCAAATCTCCAGAAAGTGGGCTAAATCTGTCAACTTTAAACAGCCCATTGGAAAGGACCGTCCTCTCACTCCGTCACCTGTAGATCATTTCACGTCTGAAGATTATCTCTATGGGACGTAGGCTTACACGACGACTGGATCTTAAGTCTGACGCTGTTTAACAATATGGGCGTGTAGGAAACCAGTGAGAGGAGTTCAAGAGCCTCCGTGTACGTGGAGGTAAACCAGGTAAGCTCAGTTACTGAGCCTGCTTTAGCTGATGCTAGCTAACATTAGCTTCACTCGCTAAGTTCGGTGGTTCAGGTTATGCTAAGCTAACGTAGCTGAGTTATGAAGATGTATAGAGTCGTATGAGTTTGAGTTCCACTTTAATCATATTTACTACAATAACTGTACCTCTATATCTGAGTTTAGCTGGTTGCTAGGCTGGTTGCTAGGCTGTTGTCATGAATAATGTTGGTTGTTTAGCTAGATACTGTTTACACTCAGGATGAGCTGCTGTTGTGGGTGTGGTTTGACTAAAAGTCTCAGGACTAAGTGATATAGTGGTCTAAGTGATATGGTGGTCTAAGTGATATGGTGGTCTATTTCTACATTACAGCTCTTTCAGATTCACATTCAGAAATATCATCAGAATCTGAAGAAGCAGTTCTGGAACATTCTCAGTACCAGTCAGTCATAGTGCTGTTGTACTGCGCCGCTGAATACTGTTGTTCACCAGTGACGTCACACGGTAGCGTTCAGGAGTTTCCAAAGCGAGCTCGGATTTAATTAAAATCGTCTATTTTAAAACAATTTAAGCAGCAAGTTTAATTTTAAGTCATGTTTATATATTTTCAGCATCTAAAACAATGGGAAATCACAAGCAGTGTCCATAAGTGGTCCTTAGCCTATAAGATTATTATTAATAATAATAATAAAAATAATAATACTTTATTCTTATACAGCGCTTTTCAGGAACCCAAAGATGCTTACAGTCAAAACAATGATTTTACAAAACAACAGAGTAACAACACTACAAGTAGACATAACAGGAAATAGTGAAAAACAGTCAAACTTAAGGAAGGTCTAAGTAGTCTAGCTGCAGAGGATCTGAGAGAGCGAGAAGGTCTGTAGAAAGAAATGAAATCAAAGAGGTAAGAAGGAGCAAGACTGTTAAGAGCTTTGTATGTAAGAAGAAGGGTTTTGAACTTTATGCGATATTTAACAGGAAGCCAGTGAAGATGTTGAAGTATTAGTTTTCTGCATAATTTGAAATTTAAACTTTAAATAGTTTTTTATGATGAATAGACCAATGTTTTCTGCTTACATTCACTACTTGCACAAAAACACTATTGTTTACATTTGTTACTTGCAGCTTTGCACTTTTTGGCTGCTGCACTCCATACTTGCACATGTAACTTTTATTGTATTTATTTATTTTTATTTAATTTTAATTTTATTTATTTTAACTTACAATATATTATTATACTTTTTTATTATTTTACTATATTTTGTATATGTTTATTTGATTTTGTTATCTTTATCTACTGGCGAATGGAGGAGCAGCAAAGTAAAAAATTATTTGTACAGTGTAACTGTCTGTTTCTGCTGTGCATATGACAATAAAACTCTTGAATCTTGAATAGAAATGCTCTAAATTACCTTAGTATTAGTACTAGTACTATGCTTTTTTTCAAATACATGTTTTCTTTGGACATCGGCGATATAAACATTGTGAAATCTCTCAAAACAGAGAGTGTGATGTCACAAAAACCAACACATTTACATATACAGTATACTCCTGTTTAACCTACAGCTGTTTAGCTGTTTAAAGTAGTATAGTATTAGTAAATACTATAAATACTGTATAAGTAATAGTAAAATAGTCAAATAGTATTAATAGAGTAAGTAGTAAAGTTACATGAGTCATGAGTTAAGGCGAGGCAAGTTTAAGGACTCATAAGACTGCTTTGTTAATAGCCACAATAGAGGACGGCCAATCAGAACACAGCTCATTTACATATTATATTCACTAATATGGGAGAAGCTAACTCCGGCTTGTCCTGTCTTGTGATACCACTTTGTGCCTGAAGAGGCGATACTGACATGCAGACATTTAGAAACTGTATGTCCGCGCCTGGTTCTGTCCTTCCTCTCCTCTCTCTCTTCCCTCCATCCCATCCCTCCATCAGCAACATCTAAAGTTCACCCAGACACATTGTTTATCTGAGCAGGTCGTGGAAACAAACAGGGAGAGAACACCTCTGTCGACCCCTCGTGCTCTCGAGCGCAGGCAGATTTCAGGGATTAGCAGTGACACCTGCGCCTGTGAGGGACGACAGCAGAATAGCACAGCGGTGACGGCTGAAGACAGACTCTTCATCCCACAAAACACAACAAACAGATCGGCTGTCTCTTCAGCTCAGCGTCACAGCCAGCGCTGCGGTGAGACGTGAAGTTTTAAAGTCTTCAGAATGAACCGTGACATGCAGCGATGTCTACTGTAGGAGATGACTAGAGTTGAATAAACAGGGAAAAAAACTTGTGAGACACTGGGAGACCATACAGACTCCACACAGACACTGGGAGACCATACAGACTCCACACAGACACTGGGAGACCATACAAACTCCACACAGACACTGGGAGACCATACAAACTCCACACAGACACTGGGAGACCAAACAAACTCCACACAGACACTGGGAGACCATACAAACTCCACACAGACACTGGGAGACCATACAGACTCCACACAGACACTGGGAGACCGTACACACTCCACACAGACACTGGGAGACCATACAGACTCCACACAGACACTGGGAGACCATACAAACTCCACACAGACACTGGGAGAACATACACACTCCACACAGACACTGAGAGACCATACAAACTCCACACAGACACTGAGAGACCATACACACTCCACACAGACACTAGGAGACCATACAAACTCCACACAGACACTGAGAGACCATACAGACTCCACACAGACACTGGGAGACCAAACAGACTCCACACAGACACTGGGAGACCATACAGACTCCACACAGACACTGGGAGACCATACAGACTCCACACAGACACTGGGAGACCATACAGACTCCACACAGACAATGGGAGACCAAACAAACTCCACACAGACACTGGGAGACCATACAAACTCCACACAGACACTGGGAGACCATACAGACTCCACACAGACACTGGGAGACCATACAGACTCCACACAGACACTGGGAGACCATACAGACTCCACACCACACAGACACTGGGAGACCAAACAAACTCCACACAGACACTGGGAGACCATACAGACTCCACACAGACACTAGGAGACCAAACAAACTCCACACAGACACTGGGAGACCATACAGACTCCACACAGACACTGGGAGACCATACACACTCCACACAGACACTGGGAGACCATACACACTCCACACAGACACTGGGAGTAGATACACACTCCACACAGACACATTAGGAACACCTGTACACCTACACATGCAATTATCTAATCATCTAATCAGCCAATCATGTGGTAGTAGTGCAGAGAATAGAATCAAGCAGATATGGTCCAGCAGCCTCAGGTATGTTCACACTGACCACCAGAATGGAGAAAAAATGTAATCTCAAAAAATTTGATTGTAGTATGATTGTTTGTGCCAGACTGGCCAGTATTTGTATAACTACTGATCTCCTGGGATTTCACACTCAGCAACAGTTACTTAGAAAAAAACATCCAATGAGCAGCAGTTTTGTGGACACTGTTGATGAGAGAGGTCAATGAAGAACGGCTAGAAGCATCTCATAATGTACAACCCATCCAACCTTGAGGCGGATGGGCTACAGCAGTTGAAGGCCATGCTGTTTTTTTTTTTGTCAGCCAAGAACAGAAATCTGAGGCTGCACTGGCTCACCAACAGTGGGTAGTTAAAGATGGAAATGATGACTAATATCCATCTCTGTTGGGGCCCACAGATGGTCAGAATAGCGGCTTGAATCCATGGAGCCAACCTGCCTGGTGTGAGCAGTCCAGGCTGGTGGAGGTGGTGTAACAGGGTGGGGAATGTTTTCTTTGCACACTTTGGGCTGTTAGTCCTGATTAATCATTGCTTGAATGACTGCAGCCTATATAAGTATTGCTGCTGACCATTTACATCCCCTCATAGCCAACATATACCATCTTCTAGCAGCTACTTCCAGTAAGATTGATGGATCATGTCACAATGAAGATGGTTTCATGTTCTTCAGTGGCGTTCCCCGTCACTGGATCTGAATCCAGTAGAACTCCTTTGGGAAGTGGTGGAACAGAAGACTTTCAAAAAATCTGCAGGAATTGCTGGATGCAATAATGCCAACATGGATCAGAAACCCAAATTAATTTTTCCATCATTTTTGAGGAATCCATACCATGAAGAGTTGAGACTGTTCTAAGCATGAGACTTTTCTAAAAATGGCCTGTCCCAGTACCATATAGTATAAAGGTAAAACAGTCTACATTGAATTGCAGTGGAAAAGCCTAGTTTTTAAAAAAGGGAACACTATGTCATCTTTATGAATGACAGCGCATCACCTAAAGCTCAATCCTAGCAAGACTGAGCTGCTTTTCATCCTTGGAACTACAGGTCCTCACTAAGATCTTGCCATCTTATTCGAGAACTCTTTCATTGTTCCGTCTGAAGATGCAAGAAGCCTTATCATCCTCAATCCATACTGCGAACCTGACTCAATCATGCAGATATCTCCTCTACAACATCAGACGGATCCAACCCTTCCTCTCTCAGGAGGCCACCCACTTGTCATTTCAAGGCTCGACTACTGCAACTCGCTCCTGGCTGGTTTTCCTCTTCAGGCCATCAGGCCCTTCAACTGATCCAGAATGCAGCATCACGGCTCATCGTCAATCTTTCCAGATGCACTCATGTCACTCCACTGCTTGAAGTAATTTTAAAACTCTACAAAGCCTAGAATGGGCCAGCTCCTTGCTTCATAAGGCAATGCTCAAAGTCAGTCTGTATCTCGAGCTGTTCAAGCTTCAAGTGCAGCTCGACTTGACCCGCCATCCTTAAGAGGACAAGCGACAAGACACGTCTCTGTCCTGGAGCCCAGATGGTGGAATGAACTTCCATTGGCTGTCCAAACAGTAGACTCTCTCAAAGTCTACAAATGCAGACTGAAGACCACGGTCTCTTTGTGAAACCTTAGGGTAGATTGGGCTTAAACCTTTACTTAGGGTCAGCGCCGACTTTACTTCTTGAGGAGGCTGTTGTCTTTTAACGTCTGTAGGAAGCTCCTGAAGATGTTCTACCACTTTAACGTGGCCAGAATTCTCTTTTATGCTGTGGTGTGCTGGGGAGGCAACATGAGGAGAAGAGATACGGTGCGGCTAGACAAGCTGGTCAGACGGGCCAGGTCAGTGGTTGTGGGAGTGGATCTGGACTCCACAGTAACAGGCCAAACAGCCTTCTATCATTAAGAATGACAGTCACCCACTGCACTTCGTCGTCACAAAGCACAGGAGTGTGTTCAGTGACTGGTTGGTGTCCGAGAGCTGCAGACAGACTGAGAAGATCCTTTGTCCCCGGAGCCATCAGGCTTTTTTAACTCTTCCATTCGAGGACGCAGCAGCTCTGCAGACTGAGATTCATCCAGATACACTTTGTTGATTTTCCTCATCCACACATATGGATGGAGTGTACATCTATGTGTACATGCCTATGTATGTATAAACATTGTAAAGGAGACTGAAATGAACAACAAACAAAAGCAAACAGACAGAAACAAGAAAAGGACAAACAAACAAACAGACTAAGCTAGGGATAAAGGGAAAAAGGAGCACATGACCACAACAGCAGCACATGGGAATGGCAGGACGTAAACAAGGACTTAGACAGGAGAGGACGGGCAGGGCGTGATACACATGTATACATGCACAACAGGTCACTTTATCTCAACCAGTCTATCAAAGCACTTATATAAGTCACTCTGGATAAGAGCATCTGCTAAATGCATGAAATTGAAATGTAAATAAAAGAGGATAAATTAAACATGCACAGTTGAGTAAAGTTCTGTATTAGTTAATATGTAAACAGAGAGATTCAGAGTGTTTTGGTGTGGTGGTGATAGTGTTTACAGTGGTGGTGATGGTGTTTACAGTGGTGGTGATGGTGTTTATAGTGGTGGTGATGGTGTTTACAGTGGTGGTGATGGTGTTTACAGTGGTGGTGATGGTGTTTATAGTGGTGGTGATGGTGTTTACAGTGGTGGTGATAGTGTTTACAGTGGTGGTGATGGTGTTTACAGTGGTGGTGATGGTGTTTATAGTGGTGGTGATGGTGTTTACAGTGGTGGTGATGGTGTTTACAGTGGTGGTGATGGTGTTTATAGTGGTGGTGATGGTGTTTACAGTGGTGGTGATGGTGTTTATAGTGGTGGTGATGGTGTTTATAGTGGTGGTAATGGTGTTTACAGTGGTGGTGATGGTGTTTACAGTGGTGGTGATGGTGTTTATAGTGGTGGTGATGGTGTTTATAGTGGTGGTCATGTTTACAGTGGTGGTGATGGTGTTTACAGTGGTGGTCATGTTTACAGTGGTGGTGATGGTGTTTACAGTGGTGGTGATGGTGTTTACAGTGGTGGTGGTGATGTTTACAGTGGTGGTGGTGGTGATGTTTACAGTGGTGGTGGTGGTGATGTTTACAGTGGTGGTGATGGTGTTTACAGTGGTGGTCATGTTTACAGTGGTGGTGATGGTGTTTACAGTGGTAGTGATGGTGTTTACAGTGGTAGTGATGGTGTTTACAGTGGTGGTGGTGATGTTTACAGTGGTGGTGGTGATGTTTACAGTGGTGGTGGTTATGGTGTTTACAGTGGTGGTAATAGTGTTTACAGTGGTGGTGATGGTGTTTACAGTGGTGGTGATGGTGTTTACAGTGGTGGTGGTTATGGTGTTTACAGTGGTGGTAATGGTGTTTACAGTGGTGGTGATGGTGTTTACAGTGGTGGTGATGGTGTTTACAGTAATGGTGTTTACAGTGGTGGTGATAATGTTTACAGTGGTGGTGATGGTGTTTACAGTGGTCGTGATGTTTACAGTGGTCGTGATGTTTACAGTGGTGGTGGTGATGTTTACAGTGGTGTTTATGATGTTTACAGTGGTGGTTATGATGTTTACAGTGATGGTGATGATGTTTACAGTGGTAGTGATGTTGTTTACAGTGGTAGTGATGTTGTTTACTGTGGTAGTGATGTTGTTTACCATGGTAGTGATGTTGTTTACACACCCTAATAAACATAAATATAAAATTTGTGAGCAAGTTTAGTAATGAGTAAAATGTTCATTAATTGTAATATTTCAGTGAAAAGCATCTTTAAGTGACATTATAATCAAGAAATATGATCAGATGCCAATTATCTGAATTCTCAACAACCAAAAGTGCAAATCATACTTTACAATCATACTTTATTTAAAAAGCTCTGGCAGATAATGTCCATGTTTAACAGTTCATAACCTGGAAATATTATTTATTAACACTTACTAAGGATCGGAAAGGGGTTATTAGGAAGAAATAAGTCTTATATAAGTGATGCGCACGCAGATTCATTAACAAAGGTCTTATAGAAGTAGTTACCTCTTTGTAAGAATGTAATAACATGTTATTTATAAATAATTAAGAGTGAATAAGTTCCACTTATCAATTATTAGTGATATTGCCGATTCAATAGCAAAATGATTATAAATAAAAATGTTTATAAATGATGTGCTCCTATCTATTAGGCTGTTATGAATTACTTACAAGATAATTATAAACAGCTTTTTAATACTTTTTTTAACCCTTAAGTAGCAAACCTTAAAAAAAAAGTTACCAAAACATTATATAACAAAGTCTCAGCAAACCTTCTGTGATGTCAGACTGTGAAGCTCTGTGAAGAGCTCAGCTTCTCTAAAACTAAGATTCTTCACATCAAAGCACTCTCAATGACTTTTCTAACCATTTAATTATGTAGAAAAGTTGAAAAATCTCTGGAATTCTCCTTTAAGGCCAGTCTGGGGCCTAACCTACACTGTTTCCGTCAAAATCTGCAGCAGCTTTCGCCGTCAATCATCGCAGACCTTCAGCAGTTTTGGGATTAGCCCCGTAAAACTGGCTCGCTCCGGGGCCTAACGAGAGCGGGAGCCGTGGCTTCATTCCATCTGTCCTCATCAAAGTCTTACTTCTCAGATACATCAACGACCTGCGCACAAGTGAGCACATGCGTCCGTACGCAGTCCGTGCACAAGCAGGCACCAACTTCAAAGCGCTGGAGAGCTCAGAGGACACAACGTGCATGTCCGGCCTGCACGCTCCGCCCTGTCAGACTGACACTAGGCAGCAGAAGAACGTGTGATTTACAGTAGAGGCCGGATTCTGCTGGAAGGCGTACAGATGCCCACGTGAAGGAATCTGCTGAGTGTAGAAGGTGGAGAACCTCACCCTCCCTCCAGCACTAACTGTATGGACCAGACGGACAGACATGTGGACAAGATTTAGTGGGAGCGATGCTTATTACATAAGGACTTTATCTGTCGTCTGGCTTTTAAAGGTCAGGAGTTCTAAATCACTGAAGTAACTCATACGCAGTTCATTGAAAGTCCATGTACAGCTGAAATAAACATGGTCTGAGTTTGTGTTGCCATCAAAAAACATGCTATTTTCATTTTTCTACATTATTGGAACACGACAGCTGCTCTTTATATCCTGTGAACGTTTCTAATTGACTGGACCAATAGAAACGCTCCAAAATAGTTTGGACTGCATTACTGTAACTCTGCCTCTGTACCCAACCCAGAACTAACTCTGTCTCTGTACTAACCCAACCAGAACTAACTCTGTCTCTGTACTAACCCAAACCAGAACTAACTCTGTCTCTGTACTAACCCAACCAGAACTAACTCTGTCTCTGTACTAACCCAACCAGAACTAACTCTGTCTCTGTACTAACCCAAACCAGAACTAACTCTGTCTCTGTACTAACCCAACCAGAACTAACTCTGTCTCTGTACTAACCCAAACCAGAACTAACTCTGTCTCTGTACTAACCCAACCAGAACTAATTCTGTCTCTGTACTAACCCAAACCAGAACTAACTCTGTCTCTGTACTTACCCAAACCAGAACTAACTCTGTCTCTGTACTAACCCAACCAGAACTAACTCTGTCTCTGCACTAACCCAAACCAGAACTAACTCTGTCTCTGTACTAACCCAACCAGAACTAACTCTGTCTCTGTACTAACCCAACCAGAACTAACTCTGTCTCTGTACTAACCCAACCAGAACTAACTCTGTCTCTGTACTAACCCAAACCAGAACTAACTCTGTCTCTGTACTAACACAAACCAGAACTAACTCTGTCTCTGTACTAACCCAACCAGAACTAACTCTGTCTCTGTACTAACCCAACCAGAACTAACTCTGTCTCTGTACTAACCCAAACCAGAACTAACTCTGTCTCTGTACTAACCCAACCAGAACTAACTCTGTCTCTGTACTAACCCAAACCAGAACTAACTCTGTCTCTGCACTAACACAAACCAGAACTAACTCTGTCTCTGTACCCAACCAGAACTAACTCTGTCTCTGTACTAACCCAACCAGAACTAACTCTGTCTCTGTACTAACCCCAACCAGAACTAACTCTGTCTCTGTACCCAACCAGAACTAACTCTGTCTCTGTACTAACCCAAACCAGAACTAACTCTGTCTCTGTACTAACCCAACCCAGAACTAAACGGAGTTCTGTTTAAAGCGCAAAGAGCATTATGAAGACCAAGGAACACACCAGGCAGGTCCGAGATACTGTTGTGGAGGAGTTTAAAGCCGGATTTAGATAATAAAAGATTTCCCAAGCTTTAAACATCTCAAGGAGCACCGTGCAAGCGATCATATTGAAATGGAAGGAGTATCAGACCACTGCAAATCTACCAAGACCCGGACGTCCATCTAAACTTTTAGCTCAAACAAGTAGAAGACTGATCAGAGAAGCAGCCAAGAGGCCCATGATCACTCTGGATGAACTGCAGAGATCTACAGCTGAGGTGGGAGAATCTGTCCATAGAACACTGCACAAATCTGGCCTTTATGGAAGAGTGGCAAGAAGAAAGCCATTTCTCAAAGATATCCATAAAAAGTCTTGTATAAAGCCCCCTGGGAGACCCACCAAACATGTGGAAGAAGGTGCTCTGGTCAGATGAATCCAAAATCAAACTTTTTGGCCACAATGCAAAACGTTATGTTTGGCGTAAAAGCAACACAGCTCATCACCCTGAACACACCATCCCCACTGTCAAACATGGTGGTGGTAGCATCATGGTTTGGGGCTGCTGTTCTTCAGCAGGGACGGGAAGATGGTTCAAATTGATGGGAAGATGGATGGAGCCAAATACAGGACCATTCTGGAAGAAAACCTGTTGAAGTCTGTAAAAGACCTGAGACTGGGACGGAGATTTATCTTCCAACAAGACAATGATCCAAAACATAAACCAAATCTACAGTGGACTGGTTCACAAATAAACATATCCAGGTGTTAGAATGGCCGAGTCAAAGTCCAGACCTGAATCCAATCGAGAATCTGTAGTAAGATCTGAAAACTGCTGTTCAAAATTGCTCTCCATCCAACCTCACTGAGCTCCCGCTGCTTTGCAAGTAAGAGAAAAATTTCAGTCTCTCGATGAAAAACTGGTAGAGACAAACCCCGAACCACCTGCAGCTGTACTCGCAGCAAAAGGTGGCGCTACAAAGTAGTAGCGCAAGGGGGCCGTTTTTTATTTCTAAAAAAAGTTTAAAATATCCAATAAATTTCGTTCCACTTCTTGATTGTGTCCCACTTGTTGTTGATTCTTTACAAAAAAATTAATATTTTTAGGTTTGAAGCCTGAAATGTGGCAAAAGGCTGAAAAGTTCAAGGGGGCCAAATACTTTTGCAAGGCACTGTAGCAACTACGCAGCTTTTCTCCTTTTAGTTCTGTTTATAATCAGATCTGCCAGCTACACTCTAAACACTCCTCATCCTCTGTACTAACCTAAACCAGAACTAACTCTGTCTCTGTACTAACCCAAACCAGAACTAACTCAGTCTTTGTATTAACCCAAACCAGAACTAACTCTGTCTCTGTACTAACCTAAACCAGAACTAACTCAGTCTCTGTATTAACCCAAACCAGAACTAACTCTGTCTCTGTACTAACCCAAACCAGAACTAACCCTGTCTCTGTACTAACACAAACCAGAACTAACTCTGTCTCTGTACTAACACAAACCAAAACTAACTCCGCCTCTGTACTAACCCAAACCAGAACTAACTCAGTCTCTGTATTAACCCAAACCAGAACTAACCGTCTCTGTACTAACCCAAACCGGAACTTACTCAGTCTCTATACTAAACCAGACCAGAACTAACTCTGTCTCTGTACTAACCCAAACCAGAACTAACACTGTCTCTGTATTAACCCAAACCAGAACTAACTGTGTCTCTGTACTAACCCAAACCAGAACTAACTCTGTCTCTGTACTAACCCAAACCAGAACTAACTCTGTCTCTGTACTAACCCAACCAGAACTAACCTGTCTCTGTACTAACCAAACCAGAACTAACTCTGTCTCTGTACTAACCTGAACAGAACTAACTCTGTCTCTGTACTAACTCAAACCAGAACTAACTCTGTCTCTGTATTTACTCAAACCAGAACTAACTCAGTCTCTGTACTAACCCAAACCAGAACTAACTCTGTATCTGTACTAACACAAACCAGAACTAACTCAGTCTCTGTACTAACCCAAACCAGAACTAACTCTGTATCTGTACTAACACAAACCAGAACTAACTCTGTCTCTGTATTTACTCAAACCAGAACTAACTCAGTCTCTGTACTAACCCAAACCAGAACTAACTCTGTATCTGTACTAACTCAAACCAGAACTAACTCTGTCTCTGTATTTACTCAAACCAGAACTAACTCAGTCTCTGTACTAACCCAAACCAGAACTAACTCTGTATCTGTACTAACACAAACCAGAACTAACTCTGTCTCTGTACTAACACAAACCAGAACTAACTCTGTCTCTGTACTAACCTGAACCAGAACTAACTCTGTCTCTGTACTAACTCAAACCAGAACTAACTCTGTCTCTGTATTTACTCAAACCAGAACTAACTCAGTCTCTGTACTAACCCAAACCAGAACTAACTCTGTATCTGTACTAACCCAAACCAGAACTAACTCTGTATCTGTACTAACACAAACCAGAACTAACTCTGTCTCTGTACTTACCCAAACCAGAACTAACTCCGTCTCTGTACTAACCCAGACCAGAACCAACTCTGTCTCTGTACTAACCCAGACCAGAACCAACTCTGTCTCTGTATTAACCCAAACCAGAACTAACTCTGTCTCTGTATTAACCCAAACCTGGCACCGACCAGTTCTCTTCTCCATTCGTACCATTTGCTTCATCCTTGACTGCATCGCTGTATCATCCACCTGATGAAGCACCTGTACAGCTTCTAAAGCTTTTACCTTCAGACTCAGCTTTAATTAATAAACTGTAAATACTGTTCCACCAGAGGAGGAGGGGTCTCTGCTTGTGAGTCTGGTTCCTCCCAACGTTTCTTCCTCCAGTTCTGAGGGAGGTGTTCTTGCCACCGTCGCCTCTGGCTCCCTCACAGTGGATACAGTGTGTGATTTCATGTTTTTAAACTCCTGTAAAGCTGCTTTGTGATAACATTGTGACAAAATATTGAAATGTTGAATATCAGGATATTATGTTTAGTGATACGTATCGATTCTTAAAAACACAGTATCAATACACAGATTCCTGGCAGACAGTGAATCATTGTGTGTTGTGTTTAAACCTCTGACCACTAGATGGCAGTGTTGTAATCCATTTTCAGCTCCACTCCAACATTAACAAGCAGCACAAGGGTGCAGTGCTATTGTAAGCATTGATAAACCTGTTTATATAGTGGTGTGTTTTAATAGCAGGATTAGAAAAAGTTGCAATATATCACTTTGCTTGCAGTATCGTGATATATTGAATCGTGACCGCTGTATTACTATACGTATTGTATTTCCGGGTTCTCACCAATACACAGCTCTAGTTCGCATATTTATGTAAATAGTAGTAAATTAACAGGTGAACTCATGTTCAGTAAGAAAACCAACAAAACACTCAACCTTTAATTTAATGTGTGTGTGTGAGTGGGGGTTTGTATATGGCACCTTTAAAACATCTTAGATAAAAACATGCTGCCCTTGAACAGCAAACACGCATGAATCAGGCTCGTACCTTCAGCTTGAGTGGACGCACTGTGACACGGGAGAGGAAGGGACAGGAGCAAGACCCACACATAGCAATGCTCCATGCTCTCTCTCTCTCTCTCTCTCTCTCTCCTCCCGCTCTCGCTCGCTTTCCCCTCCTGCTCTTATCTCTCCTCCAGCAGCTCCTCTTTTCTGGCCTGATATTCTGTGACGGGGCTCAGATTCACTTTATTCAGCTGTGACTCTCGCGCTGCTTTATCTGACAAAGAGAGAGAGAGAGGGAGAGAGAGAGAGAGAAAGAGCGAGAGAGAGAGAGAGAGAGAGAGAGAGAAAGAGTGAGAGAGAGAGAGAGAGAGAGAGAAAGATCAATATCACAATACAGTATGCAGAGAAAATGCTTTCAGATAAACTTCTCAATCCGCTGTGCTTCTCAGTTTTACTGCATGTGGTTGGTGTGGTTGGATTGCGGATGCAGGGCGTTTGCCGTGTAGAATATTTATCCTCTCAGAGTCGCAGCTCACTTAAACAGATTGTTAATGTGGAATAACATACAACATGTCTGTCAGATTTTTGGACACACCTACCCAGGTTCTTCTTATTAATACTATATTAATAGTAATAATATTAGTGAATCAGTGTGAGGAGATCAGAACTATAGAATAGTCGGTATGGAATTATTCCTGGAGCAGAATTAAACATCTGGTTGTGTTTAAAGAATGTTTAGAGGCTCTTTTAGAAATTATGCAGGTTTACATATTTTGAAGATTCTGACCAGCAGCTTCATGGTTTTTTACAGTACTCACACACTCACACTACAACACAGCAATAACAGCAGGAACAGTGCTTTTAAGGTGGAAGTGTAGAAATTTAAGGTGGAATTGTAGAAATTTAAGGTGAAATTTTAGAAATCTAAGATGAAATTCCAAAATCTAAGGTGTAAATCCAGAAATTTAAGGTGGAATTCCAGAAATTTACAGTACACACACACTCGCACTACAACACAGCAATAACAGCAGGACCAGCGCTTTTAATGTGAAATTCCAGAAATCTAAGTTGAAATTCCAAAATTTAAGGTGTAAATCCAGAAATTTAAGGTGGAATTCCAGAAATTTGCAGTACTCACACACTCGCACTACAACACAGCAATAACAGCAGGAACAGTGCTTTTAAGGTGCAATTCTAGAAATTTAAGTTGGAATTCCAGAAATGTAAGGTTGAAATCCAGAAATTTAAGGTGGAATTCTAGAAATTTACAGTACACACACTCACACTATAACACAGCAATAACAGCAGGAACAGTGCTTTTAAGGTGGAAGTGTAGAAATTTAAGTTGAAATTCCAGAAATGTAAGGTGGAAATCCAGAAGTTTAAGGTGGAAATCCAGAAATTTACAGTACTCTCACACTCCGCTTTTAAGGTGGAATTGTAGAAATTTAAGGTGAAATTCCAGAAATCTAAGGTGGAATTCCAGAAATTGAAGATGGCATCCTAGAAATTTAAGGTGGAATCCCAGAAATGTACAGTACTCACACTAAAACACATCAATAACAGCAGGACCAGTGCTTTTAAGGTTGAATTGTAGAAATTTAAGGTGTAATTTCAAAAATACATGGTACTCACACACTCAAACTACAACACAACAATAACAGCATTAACAGTACTTTTAAGGTGGAATTCCAGTTAATGTGGTACGAAATTTAAGGTGACAAAGTTGAAAAAAAAAACTTTCATTACTATCAGTGGCTTTTTCAAGCTACCTTTAAAGTTCATTCACATACTTTCCCTTTCTAGTCACTATTAATATAGTACAAATAAGAAGGTTTAATAGCTCTTACAAAATATACATTCTCATTTTTAGACTGAAATACAGTCAAATGTTTGTTTTAGTAATATTTGTGTACATGGGCTCCAACTTCACTGTTTACACTCACATCTAAACCTCTTAATAACTATAGACATATATATTCAGGTGGGTTTCTCCAAACTCTTGAGTGGTAGTGTAAACTGCAACATCCAAACGATCTCACTTAAAAAATGATGAGAGCAGCAACATGCTTACGTTTCTTTTCGCTCGAGGAAAACAGGGCCGGGTGTCTCAGCACAGAGAAACTATGAATATTATCAGAGACAAATGTGACAGTGATGGATCTACTGATGTGTACATGATCAGGGCCTGAAGGAGAGCGGCGCTGTTAGTGAGATTCAGTGCATCAGGGCTCAGTTTACTGTGTTCTCACAGGATACGGATGAAAGGCGGAAACCACAGATCTGATTTCTCGCCCAACTGAAGCCCCTTACATCCTTTTCCTCTGTCGTCCTGGAAGCTGTGCGTCTTGTTATAAAGCCTTCAGCAAA
>CM038702.1:3208291-3220791 GCA_021613375.1 Megaleporinus macrocephalus
GGTGTTGATGTTTACAGTGGTGTTGATGTTTACAGTGGTGGTGATGATGTTTACAGTGGTGGTGGTGGTGATGTTTACAGTGGTGGTGATGGTGTTTACAGTGGTGGTGATATTTACAGTGGTGGTGATGATGTTTACAGTGGTGGTGATGTTGTTTACAATGGTGATGATGATGTTTACAATGGTGATGATGATGTTTACAGTGGTGGTGATATTTACAGTGGTGGTGATGATGTTTACAGTGGTGGTGATGGTGTTTACAGTGGTGGTGATGATGTTTACAGTGGTGGTGATATTCACAGTGGTGGTAATGATGTTTACAGTGGTTGTGATGGTGTTTACAGTGGTGGTGATGGTGTTTACGGTGGTGGTGATGATGTTTACAGTGGTGGTGGTGATGATGTTTACAGTGGTGGTGATGGTGTTTACAGTGGTGGTGGTGATGATGTTCACAGTAGTGATGAAGGTCTTTACAGGGGTTGTGGTGATGTTTACAGTGGTGGTGATGGTGTTTACAGTGGTGATGAGTGTGTTTACAGTGGTGGTGATGGTGTTTACAGTGGTGGTGAGTGTGTTTACAGTGGTGGTGGTGATAATATTTACAGAGATGTTGATGTTGTTTACAGTGGTGATGGTGGTACTTATGTTTACAGTGGTGGTGATGGTGGTTACAGTGGTTGTGATGTTTACAGTGGTGGTGAGTGTGTTTACAGTGGTGGTGATGTTTACAGTGGTGGCGATGGTGTTTACAGTGGTGGTGATATTTACAGTGGTTGCTTACATTGTTGCTGTCATAACAACCTTGGCAATTTCCATTTTTAACATACCTCCAGCTGCTCTCAGCATCGTGTCCAATAAAAATGTCAGTGTGTTTATTTAACCCTTTCCAAGCTTCTCCTAAACAACCCAGTATTATTATCAGTTCTCATCTAATACCTGCTTTAACTGCTCAGTACTTCATTAAGATAAATCAAGATTTGCTGCTGAAGGAACTGAACACATTCATACAATGTCTGGGGCGTCCAGGAGAAATCTGGAACCTAACTTTGTTCTTCAAACTGGATCAAGATCTGATCTACTTCTCTCACAATAACATATTCATGTTACTTTGTATTGTATGTCTGATTATTTACATCTGTTCTAATCAGATCTGCTGTTCTTATTGGTGATCAGACACTTATTGATCAGATAAACACTTTTAAACATATACCATTGTGTACATGCAACACATTTTAAAAATCCAAAAGCACATACGATTTATGTTAGCCGTGCACTTTGGTGATCAGATACTGGAGATATGTGTATGTGGGTGTTTCACTGACCCTTCTGTGTGCGTTCACTAGTGTATCTGGGGTTTTTACTGCCCATTAGTGTGTGTGTGTTCACTAGTGTATGTGTATGTGGGTGTTTCACTGACCCTTCTGTGTGCGTTCACTAGTGTATCTGGGGTTTTTACTGCCCATTAGTGTGTGTGTGTTCAATAGTGTGTGTGTATATGTGGGTGCATTACTGACCTCTAGTTACTTGTTCACTAGTGTGTGTGTGTGTGTGTATGGGGGTGTTTCACAACCCCCTAGTGTGTGCGTGTTCACTAGTGTGTTTGTATGTGGGTGTTATGTGGCTGTTTTACTGCCCCCTAATGTGTGTTCAGTGGTGTGTGTGTGCGTGTGTGGGGTTGTTTTACTGCCTTCTAGTGTGTGTTCACTAGCATGTGTGTATGTGGGTGTTTTACTCCCCCAGTGTGTGTGTATGTAGGTGTTTCACTGCCCCCTATTGTGTGTGTTCACTAGCGTGTGCGAATGTGGGTGTTTCAATGCCCCAGTGTGTGTGTATGTGAGTGTTTTACTGGCCCCTAGTGTGTGTGTTCACTAACGTGTGTGTATGTGGGTGTTTCACTGCCCCCTAGTTTGTCTGTTCACAAGTGTGTGTGTATGTGGGTGTTTCACTACCCCCTAGTGTGTGTGTTCACTAGCATGTGTGTATGTGGGTGTTTCACTGCCCCCTAGTGTGTGTGTTCACTAGCGTGTGTATGTGGGTGTTTCACTGCCCCCTAGGGTGTGTGTTCACTAGCGTGTGTGTATGTGGGTGTTTTACTGCCCCTGTGTGTGTGTTCACTAACGTGTGTGTATATGGGTGTTTCACTGCCCCCTAGGGTGTGTGTTCACTAGCGTGTGTGTATGTGGGTGTTTCGCTGCCCCCTATGGGGTTTGTGTTCACTAGTGCGTGTGTATGTGGGTGTTTCACTGACCCCTAGTGTGTCTGTTCACTAGTGTGTGTGTATGTGGGTGTTTCACTACCCCCTAGTGTGTGTGTTCACTAGCGTGTGTGAATGTGGGTGTTTCACTGCCCCCTAGGGTGTGTGTTCACTAGCGTGTGTGTATGTGGGTGTTTTACTGCCCCTGTGTGTGTGTTCACTAACGTATGTGTATATGGGTGTTTCACTGCCCCCTAGGGTGTGTGTTCACTAGCGTGTGTGTATGTGGGTGTTTTACTGCCCCACTGTGTGTGATTAGGAGTGTTTCCCTGCCCCCTAGTGTGTGTGTATTTACAAGTGTGTGTTTATGTGGGTGTTTCACTGCCCCCTAGAGTGTGTGTTCACTAGCACGTGTGTAAGAGTGTTTTACTGTTGCCTAGTGTGTGTGTTCACTAGTGTGTGCTTTACTGCATGGAAGGGTTTAATGTGGAGGTCAGATTCCTCAGTGTACAAACACAAATGGCAAATAGTTTTTTCTGCATGTTTCATTTTGTTTCAGTGTTGCTCCAGAAGTGATTTGTTGCCATGGCTGCTGCATTAATCACTGTTTTTATAGAACCACAGTCTTTACACACACACCGACACCCGTTACAGACCAAAACCCCAAACTCTCTTCAACAGAAATAAGAAATCTCAGCATGCTGTGCTCACTAATATAATCAGATAACAGCAGAGATCTGATTATAATCGGATTATTAACTGCATGTAACAGGCATCAGGCAGTGTACTCAGATTATTGGCTGTCTGTGAGGGAGCTTCTAGAGGCAGTCGTGCGGTTCCAATCTCAATTCTGACTCGGTGAGTTTATCTAGAACAGAGCTTTTCACACCAAACCCACTCGAAATGACTTAGTTAACCACTTAATTAGACACAAACTTGGCTTTCTGCACACCAGTGACTCTCACGCCTACCAGAACGAATGGAACACAGCCGACTTTAAACGTTTGCACGACGCCACGCAATGTAATCGCCCGTGCGCAGGCCGGCCGGCGGCCCGACGGGAAGGTGAACGTGCTGTGGGTTCGTGGATTGAGGCTTTGCGGGGATTAAGAAGACAGAAGCCCCCGTGTCGTCCCCTCTCTTTCTCTCTTTTCCTCAGTTCTCTCTCGCGCACTCCACAAGTCGCCTCTGCATGTCAGCTATTTCTACATAAAGCCATTTTTTCTACTTCATAAAGGATTATCCCTGTAGGTGTGAAATTGGCTGTTGAACTCACAGTCACACATAGACGCTGCGTAAATGTGTGGGAGCTTCGTGCACACGTACACACATGCATATATATATAACACACAGGCACACAGACACTATGCAAAAGTCTTAGGCACCTAAGCTCATTGTTTAACAGTGTTAACAGTGTACACGTCCAATGCTATTAAAATATGCCATAAACTGAACAGTAATGTTCTGTTTATTATATAAAAAAACATGGTAAATAGGCCAAATCTATTATTACAAATAGGCAGTCATTGTTGCACTGCACTGATGATGTCATATGGCTGCAGTCATATGAAAAATTAATAAACAATATATTTGACTCAAATGAGATATTTAGCTTGCTGTTAATCACTCAATGGACAAGACTGATGCAGCAGCTTAATAATAATATATACACTACAGTTATAGCAGATAGTTGACAGCAGATCTGATTAGAACAGATGTAAATAATCCTACATACAATACAAAGTAACATGAATATGTTATTGTGAGAGAAGTAGATCAGATCTTGATCCAGTTTGAAGAACAAAGTTAGGTTCCAGATTTCTCCTGGACGCCCCAGACATTGTATGAATGTGTTCAGTTCCTTCAGCAGCAAATCTTGATTTAGCTTAATGAAGTACTGAGCAGTCAAAGCAGGTATTAGAGAACTGATAATAATACTGGGTTGTTTAGGAGAAGCTTGCAAAGGGTTAAATAAACACACTGATGTATGGAAAAGCTCTACTTACTCTATTAATACTGTTTAAATAGTAGCTTACAAATTTATTTTTATATATAATAATGGCCCCAAGTGCCTAAAACTCTTGCCTAGTACTGTATATATATATATATATATATATAGTTTTTGGTGATTTTATTGTCCTACATATGATTATTACAACTGTTGTTCACATTGTCTGACAATTTCATGATGATTGGACCAATAGAAATGTTCCAAAATAGCTTAAAAAAAAATCTGGTTCCATAGACTTACATTGAATATAAAGACAGTGTTTGTTCTCTCCTGTAAAGCATCGGTTTCTGAGACTTGTTTTTCTTTAGACAGTGATGATAATAGGCTAAATGTATTAGTTGCAAGATGTTACATTAATACGCAGAGGAAACATGTTCTTACATGCACTATAGACACAAACATAACATCAGGAGGCCTTTTCCCTCACTCACAGTACAGACCACTGACTGTTATGAGTGTGTAGTGTGTAAAGGTAAGGTACACTGAGATGAAATGCACTCTCTTTTGGTTGAAAAGAGTGAGTGATGCACTGAGCATCTGTCCAGAAACAATACGGAGAGTGAGAGCTCTTCTTTTCACTGCACTAGCATGGCTATTCCAGCTGCAGGCTCTGGCCAGGCAATTCACCAGAGCACCAAATGCATTCGCTCCACAGTTACTCTATCACAAAAACATCCAGAAACTATATATATATATATATATATATATATATATATATATATATATATATATATATATTCCATTTTCTTCCATATCATTTGAACATGACATGTTCCATTGACCTTCATTCAAAGTAAAGTAAAGGTCTTTGGTCTCTCCTGTGAAGTCACTATTTTAGAGATATTTGTTTTTCATTGGACAACAATGAGATATATATTTATATATATATATATATATATATATATATATATATATATATATATATATATATATATATATATATATGTACACTACCGCTCAAAAGTTTGGGATCACAGTGAAATGTTCTTGTTTTAATGGAGTATCTTCTTCCTTAACACAACAATGGACTGACGGGTCTCTAAAGAAAGTTGTTTCTGGTCATTGTGAGTCGGTCAGCAAGCCATCAACTGCTGATCTTCAGATACTAAACTAACCTAGAATGTTGTTCTTACTTTTATACTCACTTATTAGTAGAATGTTTTTCAGCTGTGCATCACTATTGAGCAAGAGTGTCCTAACAACCAATTAGTCCAATAACATCCTTAACTTGGATTGGTGGTCGTACCAGGAGATTTAGACAGAGGACTGAGAATTACTGATAATAGGACTATATGTAAAATAAGCCTCTATACAAAAATAGACTTTAATACAAACATTTTTATTCTTTAAAAATCATCTGATACACTTACATTCATTGTGAAATGGACAATATTGTTTGTGAATTGCATAAAAATTGCATGAAATGAAATTCTAAAGTGATCCTAAACTTTTGAGCGGTAGTGTATATATATATATATATATTGGTCCATTGACTTACATTTAAAGGAAAGACTCTTGTGTGAAGTTGCCATTTTGTAGATACTTGTTTTTCTTTGGACGGCGACAATAAAAAATATATACTCCCAGTTAATTAGCACACTGATAGAATTGGATGATCACCAAAATTTCACGAGAGGAACCAAAAAAAAAGGTTACCTCTGAATGGAGGTCAGTGTGAAATGACTTTAGGGTCGTGTGTGTCAGTCCAGTCATCCGGAAATTTAAACACATTGAAAACGGCAGCCAAAAAAAGAGAAATGACAAAAACTGAGTGTGTCAAATTACAGTTCTGAGTCTGGGGACGTGGGTGTGGGCGAGACCGAGCGAGATAATAAGCTTTACAGAGACTAATTACGATGCGCCCACTCTGAGAATGGCCTGCGTCCAGAGAGAGAGACAGAGAGAGGTGTGGACAGAGGTCTGGCACAGGCTGGCCTCTGTGAATGCACTGGGCTCCAGTTTTAAAGAGCAGTCAGACAGTGAAAAGCAGAAGGCCATTCATTACTCACAGTACAGAGCACTCATTAGAGCTGCCTCTACTCACCTCACCCAGATACAGGCAACGCAGTCCCCAACCGGAGCCACGCTCACCTCCAGCACAGAGCCGGGCATCAAACTCCATGCACTGTATGTTCCAGTTCCAGGCCGAGTGGGTTTAAGGATCCAGGAGGGCTTCGGATAGAGGAGCCACATGGACGGCGTGGGAATGAATGGAGCGCACACCTCCCCGACTGCAGGCTCAGAGGGAACGCGGATCTGCAGCAACAGGTCCAACAGTCTGCTGGAAAGAGAGTGAAAGTATGAAAGTCAGCATGCGGAGGGGGAGAGAGCGAGTAACGGGGGGGCCGGAGGGCATTGATTTGTTCCTAGGGCTCCTTCAAGAAAGTATTTGTCCCCCCGCCCCCCTGCCTCCCTGTAAATGTCTGTAAAGAGAGGACGAATGTAGCTGCTGCTTCCTATAATTCCAGGAGAGGAGCTGCCGGGACGGTTCTCACAGCTCACATGTGGCTGCAGCACTAAAGGCCCAGTGTGCTTTGGTTTGCTGTATGAACATTAAACATCTCCTCACTTACACCAGATTCCTAAAAACACCACAGCTCTGATCGTCCTCTGTAACTTCTATAGACGTCCTGAAGATCTTGCAGACCAACATTTTTGCCTTCCATTGATTTTCCTTCCTATACAAGTTCTTAGAAATCAATAAAAAGCATTGAAAAAGATTATATATGTATCACTGTCCAAAGAAAAACATCACCTGTATCTCTTTTTGTTTTGGTGATTTTTATTTTCCTACATAACCTGATTGCCATAACTGTTCTTCACATTGTCTGACAATTTCATGATGTATGGACCAATAGAAATGCTCATAGAAATGCTTCAATTGAAAGTACAGGCAGTTTTTGTCCCCCACTGTAAGGGGAAGGGAAGGCCCATATTTTTGCCTTCCATTCATTTTCTTTCCAATGCAAATATATAAAAATGAATAAAGCCTAAAAAGCATGAATATATATATATATATATATATATATATATAGATATATATACTTCCAGGACAAAAAAATAAGCCAAACCCAAAGTGGACACACACTAAGAGAGAGAGAGAGAGAGAGAGAGGTATATTACAGTTTATTTACAATTGATTCAAGTGGTAAGTTAAACCCCTTTTCATTTTTCTGTATTATTTGAACACAACAGTTGCTCTTTATGTCCTGGTAAAGTTTCACGATGAATAGACCAATAGAAATGCTGCAGAATCACTCAGAATTAAACCTCTTTTCATTTCCTTACATTAAAAGTAATTAACATTTTCTCCTCTCCTGTAAAGTATATATATATATATATATATATATATATATATATATATATATATATATATATATATATATATATATATATATATATATATATATATATATAGCTCATGACCTTTTTATGTAAGTGTTTAATTTAATCAGTCTTGGCCGTTGTGAGTATTAAGAATAAGAGTCTTCTCAGCAGCATTGTTAAAACCAGTAGATCACAGGGTGCCAGCCAGCGTCCTTAATACAGCTATATCAGAAGTACACCTTGAACAAAGCTGAGTTCATTATTGTATCTGATGATCATTCCTAGAAGGGAAAGTCAAAATTCTTCCATCTGATTTCTGAAAATACGCTGCAGGGGATTCAAGAGACTCTTTTTATCTCCAGTGCAATCACACTGCTTCATAAGAGGGCTGAGGAAAGTTCTCTGTCTATTGTTTGCAGATTGCTCTTCTTTGTATTTACAAATTGGCTTCGACAGTGTTTGTTTTAGTTGTTGTGTTTTATGTGTTTTTGTCTGTTTATTTATTTTCTGTATGTATGGTTTGGGTGTTAGTGACTGCTTGCAAACCAATTTTCTCTTTGAGAGACAACCATAATAACACGTATACGTATATATATATATATATATATATATATATGTATAATATAAGTCAATGGTCAATGGACACAAAATGTTTTTTGGAGTGTTTCTATTGGTCTATTCATCATAATCGTACACACAATGTAAACGGAAGCTGCAGCAATCAGTCCTGCAGTTACATGGCTTTTTCTTCGGACAGTGACGTTATATCATAGAAAATAGCTGTCAAAAGTTTGGGTACGTCTAACTGAATATATATGTGTATGATTATAAAGGTGTTTAGATCTGAATGTGTTGAGAGACGAGTGTAGATAGTACGGTTGGAGCACATGTACACAAACTATTACTAAAACAAGCATTTGAGTGTATTTAAATGTAAAAATGAGAATGTATATTTTTATAAGAGCTATAAAACCAACAAACCTGTTTATCAGAACAAGATCTCAGCATCTACACTATCTTCTTCAGTCCTGTTAGAGAAGCAGCTCATGTGGCTCCTCATGAAGCTGCTGGTCAGAATGTTCAAAGTATGTAAACCTGCATCAGAGCAAATGAGCTCATTTCTAAAAGACCCTCTAAACATTCTTTAAACACAACCAGATGTTCAATTCTGCTCCAGCAATAATTCCATACGTTATGTTTAATAGTTTTATGTATATAATAGTAATATATATATTAACCAGAACCTTTATAACTGGAAAGTATATCACTACTTGTGATATGGCATAGTTAGTGTCCAGTTAGAACCTCGTTAAGAGGACATTACAGGACTGCTACAGGTCAGCAAGCTGAGCTGGATCTACTGTTAACTCTTAACACACAGCTGTTTAAAGACCTGCCAACATAAAACCAGGACAACACCTCCGAGTGAGCGAGCGAGCGAGCGCACACACACCGTTGTGAGAGTGAGCAGCGGTGTTTAAAAAGTGAGAGCGGTACATGAGGTCAACTTTAACAGCCCGACACTGGAATGCAGAGAGAGAGTTTATTGGTGCTTTCCAGCCGTCACTCACGACACACTATAACTCAGCAAGCCCGGGTCACACATAACGGCCCGACAGGTTAAAAAGCTGTCCTGACCGCTGGGTCAAAGGTCAAGCACAGGGCCGTCATCTGGTGAAGCTGAAGCAAACCGTGAGGCTGTACTGTGTAAATGTAATGATGAACGGACCAATAGAAACGCTCCAATATCGGAATAAAACATTAACCTACATAAATATCATCACCGTCCAAAGAAAAACGTCTCTTCATTTTTGTTGATTTTCATTTTTCATCATTTAAACACGACAGCAGCCGTTTACACTGTGTAAAGATTTCATGATGAATGGACCAATAGAAATACTCCAAAATAACTCTAAACAATTCTGGTTCCATTGACTTACATTAAGAGATAAAACAGTTTTTGTCGTCTCCTGTAAAGTTACTATTTTGGAGATACGACGATATTTATATATTCAAAATAACATTGCTCTCCAAAGAAAACCTATCTATACATACGACATGAATGGACTAATAGTCTTTGGACAGCCACTATATTGAGTATTGACTATTGAGACTATAGAGACTATATATATTAAGAGTATTGGTCCATTGGTGACATATATATGTATATACTCTACCGCTCAAAAGTTTAGGATCACTTTAGAATTTAATTTCATGCAATTTTCATGCAATTCACAAACTATAATGTCCATTTCACAATGAATGTAAGTGTATCAGATGATTTTTAAAGAATAAAAATGTTTGTATTAAAGTCTATTTTTGTATAGAGGCTTATTTTGCATATAGTTCTATTATCAGTAATTCTCAGTCCTCTGTCTAAATCTCCTGGTACGACCACCAATCCAAGTTAAGGATGTTATTGGACTAATTGGTTGTTAGGACACTCTTGCTCAATTGTGATCACAGCTGAAAAACATTCTACTAATAAGTGAGTATAAAAGGGAACAACATTCTAGGTTAGTTTAGTATCTGAAGATCAGCAGTTGATGGCTTGCTGACCGACTCACAATGACCAGAAAGAAACAACTTTCTTTAGAGACCCGTCAGTCCATTGTTGTGTTAAGGAAGAAGATACTCCATTAAAACAAGAACATTTCACTGTGATCCCAAACTTTTGAGCGGTAGTGTATATATATCTATAGAGTGTCCTAACAACCAATTAGTCCAATAACATCCTTAACTTGGATTGGCGGCCGTACCAGGAGATTTAGACAGAGGACTGAGAATATATTTATATATATATATATATATATATATATATATGTGTGTGTGTGTGTGTGTTTGAGAGAGAAAGAGTGTATAATGTCACTGTCCAAAGGAAACCATGTATCTGCATTTTAGTAGATTTTAACTTGTTTACAACATTTGACTGCAGCTGCTGCTGTTTACATTGTACATGATCTAAAAAATGTATGGTTAATTGACTAGTAATAATAAAACAGCTTCTGGTTCCATTGACATTAAAAGTAAGTAATGTTTTGTTGTCATTGATTGACTATATATATTTTAATTTACTCAGTTCTAAAGGACACTTGTATTTTACAATGCTGGTACTCATATTCAGCTGTTTTTATATAGAATCCTAAGTTTTAGTCCATCAGATCTATTCAGAGTTTGTGTTTCTGCTGTTCTGTCGTCTTATTTCAGATTAAATCAGTAAAATACAGTCTACAGTGTCATTGCTGTAACGTTCATGGCTGTTTCGGAGATCAGGTCGACCTGGAGTTTTCATGATCCGGATTTTTCCATCAGTTACTGCTGAGGCTGCAGAGGAAGAGCATACAATTATAACAATCTTTAGAGCTGGAATTATTTTATTATTATTATTATTATTATTATTATTATTATTAGTATTAGTATTAGTATTATTAGTATTATTATTATTAGTATTATTATTATTATTATTAGTATTATTATTAGACTTACATTTAACACATAGGCTTCTTTACTGAGTTTTGGCCAACAGTGACATAAGGCTAATATATATATGATTCTACTTTCACTGCTCCAGAGGGGACAGTAGTCCAGTGTCCCCATATGTCCATCCTGCTGGGAGTAAAGAATAAGATCTTATTTACACTCAGAGACATTCAGTCTGTTGCTTTGGTGCTTTGTTTAGTGGAGCAGTTCAGGTTGTAACACTAGAACTTTAACCTTAACGTGAACTGTTCTGTCATCTCATTTCAGTGGGGGAGTGTCCACTCACTGTCCACTCTATTAGACACTCCTACTACTTGCTGGTCCACTTTGTAGATGTAAAGTCAAAGACAGTAGCTCATCTGCTGCTGCACATAAATAAAAATGATGTGTTCTGATTCAGTGGTGTATCCTGTTTACTGAAGTATCAGCATCTCATACCATCAGCTACTGAAACACCAACACATCACACATACCGTTCAGTATATTTCAGTATATTTACTGTTTAAATACTGAACTGAATGAATCATTTCTATTTATATTTGTTCCTCACTTCAAGTAAAAACAAGGGCTACGTTAAAAACAGTCAAATCTACGTCTTCTCGTTAGCTTAGTTTTACATCTGTTGGTTTGGAGCTGAATGTGAGAAGAATAAACATATACGTCTCTCCATTCCTCCTAAACCATTTCACCTCCACTCCTCTTTATTAGAGCATGTTATTCTTTCTGACTCGCTTTACTCTCCCACTTCATAGCCCGTATACCATAAAGATAAGAAAAGTTTCGCCGCTAGTTTATTGGTTTGGGTACACTTTGGATAACATCTGAGTCCAGACTTGGACCGCGGTCCGCCTATTAGTGACCCCTGCTCTAGCCCTTCATCAGTGGTCACAGGACGCCGCCCACAGGACACTGTCTTCTGGATAGTTTTGGTTGGTGGACGATTCACAGTCCAGCAGTGACACTGAGGTGTCTGATCCACTCACACCAGCACAACACAGGCTAACATACTACCACACTGCAATGCTGAGAATGACCCACCTGCCTTATAGTATCTGCTCTGTGGTGGTCCTGTGGGGGTCCTGATCATTAAAGAACAGAGTAATAAAGTATACAGAGAATCAGATGAACTACAGTCTGTAAGTGGAGCTCCTGTATGGTCAGTGGAGCTGATACAGTGGACAGTGAGTGGAGGTCCTGTATGATCAGTGGAGCTGATACAGTGGACAGTGAGTGGAGGTCCTGTATGGTCAGTGGAGCTGATACAGTGGACAGTGAGTGGAGGTCCTGTATGGTCAGTGGAGCTGATACAGTGGACAGTGAGTGGAGCTCCTGTATGGTCAGTGGAGCTGATACAGTGGACAGTGAGTGGAGGTCCTGTATGGTCAGTGGAGCTGATACAGTGGACAGTGAGTGGAGGTCCTGTATGGTCAGTGGAGCTGATACAGTGGACAGTGAGTGGAGGTCCTGTATGGTCAGTGGAGCTGATAC
>CM038702.1:3228291-3364812 GCA_021613375.1 Megaleporinus macrocephalus
AATGAGTTCACGCGCCCTGTTTGAATAATGCAGTTATCCGAGTTGGCTCTTGGGTAAAACGTATTGATTAATGTTACATAAACATGCAAAACAGTTCATTTAAAGTTGGACGTGAGCGTGCGGGCGAGAGAGAGAGAGAGAGAGAGAGAGAGAGAGAGAGAGAGAGAGAGAGAGAGAGAGAGAGAGAGAGGGAGGGAGAGATGATTTATTTGATTCATAAAGGAAAATCATTCCAGGAGCATGCCAAACACATTCCATGTGCAGGTAAACAATCACCATAGATACTGTTCATAAGGATGCATAGCACCTGCATAGGCTCGCCATGACAACGGACATAACCCTGCATACATGTTCACACACAGTCGAGTCCCATTATTATGACCACCAGTCGTTGTGTGCAGCAGCTAGACGGACTGAGAGACTCAATAAGGTCCTGGTTGGTGGTCACAGATATCTGGAGGTATCATGCTGACTGCAGTGCATCCCACAGCTGCTGGAGGGAGCGTGCAGGAGGATCCATAGAGCCAACACCACCATCCAGGAGGTTCCACGAATGCTCAATTAGGGTTAAAGTCTGGAGAACTAGGGGTCCAGGGTAGTACTTGGAAGTCTTGGTTAGCTCTTCCAACCAGTGTGGCATGGATGGCTTCCACATGGAATGTAGTGACAAGTAGGTCATAACAAGTAGCGGAAATGGCCTTCACTGAGAAGCTCCAGACTGCAAGATCATCCAGACTGTCATTGGTTCTGATCCACCTCTCTGCAGCTTTCGACATGGTGAACCACAAGATCCTCCTATTGGTCCTCGCTGACCTGGGAATTGCGGGATCTGCATGGAAGTGGTCTGAGTTCTATCTAGAGGGGCCCTCTTACCAGGTAACATGGGTCTACATCTGCTCCTTGCAGGCTCCTTACTGGTGTCCCTTAAGGCTCAGTGCTAGGTCCTCTCCTCTTTTCACTCTACATCCGTTCTCTTGGTGATGTAATTACCTTTCTTGGTTTCTCTTACCACTGCTATGCTGATGATACTCAACTAATGCTTTCCTTCCCACCATCTGATGATCTCTGCATGTCTGACTGACATCTCTTCATGGATGACAGCTCATCATCTGAAGCTCAACCCCAGCATGACTGAGCATCGGTGGTCCCACAGATGCTCAATTTGGGTTAAAGTCTGGGGAATTAGGGGTTCAGGGTAGTACTTGGAAGTCTTGGTCAGCTCTTCCAACCAGTGTGGCATGGATGGTGTATGTGATCTGCAAGGATGGCTTCCACATGGATGAGTGGCATGAAAAGTAGTAACACGTAGGTCATAAGAAGAAGGTGAAATGGCCCTCATAGCGGTCACTGAGAAGCTCCAGACTGTAAGAACATCCAGACTGTTATCAGTTCTGATGCTTCTGGACCTCTCTGCAGCTTTCGACACGGTGATCCTCCTATCGGTCCTCACTGACCTGGGAATTGTGGGATCGGCATGGAAGTGGTTTGAGTCCTATCTAGAGGGGCGTTCTTGCCAGGTAACATGGAGAGGGTCTACATCTGCTCCTTGCAGGCTCCTTACTGGTGTCCATCAAGGCTCAGTGCTAGGTCCTCTCCTCTTTTCACTCTACACACGTTCTCTTGGTGATGTAATTACCTCTCATGGTTTCTCTTACCACTGCTATGGTGATGATACTCAACCAATGCTTTCCTTCCCACCATCTGACACTCAGGTTTGCAGTCGTATCTCTGCATGCATGACAGCTCATCATCTGAAGCACAACCCCAGCAAGACTGAGCTGCTGTTCATCCCTGGAACTGCAGGTCCTCAGCAGGATCTTGCCATCTCATTCGAGAACTCTTTGATTGTTCCGTCTAAAGATGCAAGAAACCTTGGGATGACTCTGGATGACCAGTTATCATTCTCAGCCCATATAATGAACCTGACTTGGTCATGCAGATACATTCTCTACAATATCAGACGCATCTGACCCTTCCTCTCTCAGGAGGCCTCCCAGGTGCTCGTCCAGTCTCTCGTCATTTCAAGGCTCGACTACTGCAACTCGCTCCTGGCTGGTCTTCCTCTGCAGACCATCAGAACCTTCGACTGATCCAGAATGCAACAGCACGGCTCTTCTTCAATCTCCCCAAGTTCCTGGCTTCCTGTAGCTGCTCACATTCAGTTTAAAGTTCTGATGCTTACAAAGCCAAGACTGGACCAGCTCCTCCTGACCTTATGGCAATGATCCGCCGTCCCTCAAGATTCATGGAAGACAAGACGCTTCTCTGTCCTGGCATCCAAATGGTGGAACGAACTTCCTTCCACTGGTTGGTCAAACAGCGAACTCTCTTGCGGTCTTCAAACGCAGACTGAAGACCACCGTCTCTTTGTGAAGCACTTATAAACACTGATCTATTGAAGCATTGGTAGAAACCATAACTGCACTTGATCTTCTAGAAACACTGGCTGAGTACTGCACTGATACTGTATGTAGTGTATTTACTCTCTGCTCTGTAGGTGTTCCAGTCTTGCTAGGTGTTGCTCTGTGTCTAATCTTATATTTTGTTGTCTTCTTTCTAGGTATCAGCACTGGCACTTGTTTATAGCAGTGTTTGAGTATAAGAGTAGTTTGGACTTAAACCTGTTTGTACTCGAATTGGTGACACTTTTCTGTAGGGCGCTGTTTATAAGGTTACCTTACACCTACAACTGACATAACCATGAATAAGTGTTTATAAACGCTTACTCCAACAAACTCTACATTTGCCAATTTTGCTCAACGTGAACTTGGGCTGTGTATTGGAAAGAACCTGACGATACGATATGTATTATGATACAGCGGTCACGATTCAATATATCACGATACTGCAAGCAAAGTGATATATTGCAACTTTTTCTAATCCTGCTATTAAAACACACCACTATATAAACAGGTTTATCAATGCTTACAATAGCACTGCACCCTTGTGCTGCTTGTTAATGTTGGAGTGGAGCTGAAAATGGATTACAACACTGCCATCTAGTGGTCAGAGGTTTAAACACAACACACAATGATTCACTGTCTGCCAGGAATCTGTGTATCGATAGTGTGTTTTTAAGAAGCGATACAGTATCACTAAACATAATATCCCGATATTCAATATTTTCAATATTTTCTTACACCCCTAACATGAGCTAAAGTAATCTTTATGAGAGATGACGTCCACTGGATTAAGCATCCTCCACATGTATGTAGGGTTTTGTCAGCTGCTATGACCAGGATATGCAGGCATCATGAACAAACCCTACTGTAGAGTGTCACCATCCCATTTCTCGTTTCGAGGGCCGAGCTGTGAGAAGCCTCGTTGTTGTGTACATGTATGTGTGCTGCAGTGAAGCCGGTTTCAAGCACACCTGGCAGATTGTCTCTCTCCAGGAACTCGAAGCCCTGTGGCCCATGACGATCTGGATCCTGAAACGCATCCACCGCTGCCATGCCAGTGCTCAGGGCACGCCGCTCGTGCCAAGCCACAACAAAAAGCCAAAGCATGCCAAGCACATTCCCACAAGCGCGCCAGCCAAGACTGCAGGTGCACGTTCGCGGACCCAAACTGCTTAGAGTAACCATATAAACAATTTAATCATAATCCTTTGTTTACTCCCGAGAGCCCACCTCAGTAAATAAGAGACGCTTGTGCCAAAAGGGAGTCGGGGCCAAACCTTCAGGGTGGATATTTGTATGAAAGAGATTACTGTGCTTATTGTGCGGAATAACGAGCTGATGCCACTACGACGCAGTGGAAAGCGGAATTCCAGTGATGAACTCGTTTGGTTTAATGTGAAATGGAGATTGGTGGTGGTGATGGCAACCGGGGGGGAGCGTTTACAAAGCAAATATAGCCCAAACAAAACCAGCAGTGAACCTACACCGTGTGTATATGGAATGTTGATGATGGTGAAAGTGCAGAGAGTTTTAATTTGGGACTAATTTGGTTCTCCACCACGTAGGGCTTTAAAGCTGCCATAGATTCTAAACCTGTATATACAGTGTTCTATAGTGTAGTACTGAGAGTTCAGTACTCAGAACTGTACATACCCTGAACCTCAAACTCTGTTCTTCAGATACAAATCCTGCTTTTACAGAAGAGGGAGGATAAACGGGTCGAGCTCCAAATCCTACACTGTTACGTTACAGACTAGTTAATATTTACACCCCAACATTTACACACAACCACAACACCAACCAGCAACCAGAACATTTACACACAACCACAACACCAACCAGCAACCAGAACATTTACACACAACCACAACACCAACCAGCAACCAGAACATTTACACACAACCACAACACCAACCAGCAACCAGAACATTTACACACAACCACAACAACAACCAGAACATTTACACACAACCACAACACCAACCAGTAACCAGAACATTTACACACAACCACAACACCAACCAGAACATTTACATACAACCACAACACCAACCAGCAACCAGAACATTTACACACAACCACAACACCAACCAGTAACCAGAACATTTACACACAACCACAACACCAACCAGAACATTTACATACAACCACAACACCAACCAGCAACCAGAACATTTACACACAACCACAACACCAACCAGCAACCAGAACATTTACACACAACCACAACAACAACCAGTAACCAGAACATTTACACACAACCACAACAACCAGAACATTTACATACAACCACAACACCAACCAGCAACCAAAACATTTACACACAACCACAACAACCAGTAACCAGAACATTTACACACAACCACAACACCAACCAGCAACCAGAACATTTACATACAACCACAACAACAACCAGTAACCAGAACATTTACACACAACCACAACAACCAGAACATTTACATACAACCACAACACCAACCAGCAACCAAAACATTTACACACAACCACAACAACCAGTAACCAGAACATTTACACACAACCACAACACCAACCAGCAACCAGAACATTTACATACAACCACAACACCAACCAGCAACCAGAACATTTACACACAACCACAACAACAACCAGCAACCAGAACATTTACACACAACCACAACACCAACCAGCAACCAGAACATTTACACACAACCACAACACCAACCAGAACATTTACACACAACCACAACAACAACCAGAACATTTACACACAACCACAACACCAACCAGCAACCAGAACATTTACACACAACCACAACACCAACCAGAGCATTTACATACAACCACAACACCAACCAGCAACCAAAACATTTACACACAACCACAACAACCAGCAACCAGAACATTTACACACAACCACAACACCAACCAGAACATTTACACACAACCACAACACCAACCAGCAACCAGAACATTTACACACAACCACAACACCAACCAGCAACCAGAACATTTACACACAACCACAACACCAACCAGCAACCAGAACATTTACACACCACCACAACACCAACCAGCAACCAGAACATTTACACACAACCACAACACCAACCAGCAACCAGAACATTTACACACAACCACAACAACCAGAACATTTACACACAACCACAATACCAACCAGAACATTTACAGACAACCACAACACCAACCAGCAACCAGAACATTTACACACAACCACAACACCAACCAGCAACCAGAACATTTACACACAACCACAACAACAACCAGAACATTTACACACCACCACAGCACCAACCAGCAACCAGAACGGTGGTGGAGAAATCCAGAGTTCCAGGCTGTGAAGGGAACGTCGCCACTTTTCATTCCTTCCCAACAAACAACCCAACTGTCAGAGCTCCATGTTCATCTTTAAACCAGCCTGAAGTTCCTCTTCTCCACATTCTTCATCTAATGTTCCACCTTAAACACTGCAGCTCGTACAGACGCCAGAATGGAACCACAGCAGCGTTTAAGGTGGAACAGAGAATTCCCAAAACCAGCTGCTGAACTTCCAACATCTTTAACAGAATCCTGACCAACTTTAACTCTGCAGTCTGTACGTTTCACTCTGGACAGTTTCTCCAACACTCGGACACCATGGAGCAGCTTCAGCTCAGCGTTCAACACTGAAGAGACTGAAGAGACGAGCAGCTCCACCTTTATTAGCACCACAACCTCCAACAGTGACTGGAAGTAGCAGCCATGCTGTGTGAGTGGATCACTGTGTGCTGGTTGAAGCAGATCATCTTCAACTGAAAGTTTCACAGAGACACCTTTAATCTACTTTGTGTTTGATGTCCAGATCAAAGAGAGTAGCTAGTACAGGTAACATTAGCGACTAGCAGCTCCAGGTAACTAGCATAGCTAACTAAACAGTATGTGGGCGGAGCTTATTTACACAGAGGCTCATTTTATTTGGTGTATGTTGCTTCTGTGTGATCATCACTACAGCAGCTCACTGTAAACCAACCAATCAGAACAGAGCTGATTAAATTATTCATGAGCTCAACATAAAAATGGAAAACAGCTTCTAGGACCAAATCATAGAGAGTAAATGGTGTGAAACCACATCTGGACTAAGAGGAACAGAGATTTCAGCCCCCGTTAAATGGGCTGCTATCCACTAGAGCTGACAGAGGACTGTCAAAAACCACTCTGAGAGCTAATAAAGGATCAGATCCCTCCACTGCACACACTATGCACCACCACATCATATAGAGCTATCTGCACTAACCAGCAGCCTCTCTGATTCATTCTCATTTTCTTTTATTTCTTTAAGGCCTGAACGAAAGAATCCCACCACTAAGTGTGCATTTCTAATGAGGTGATGGATGTTTGAGCACACGGTTAACGACAGGAAAGGCACCTTCACTGGTCCTGACCCAGAAACCTGTCCTCTCTGCTTGTTATTCCAGTAGTGGGGGTGGGAGCTACTGAGTTCAAGGAATGTCAGAAAATAGAGCAAACAGACACGGTTTGACTGACGGAGCCCAATGAGGAGAGGAGGAGGTGTCAACCTGTAAAATGCATCAGTCTGCACATCAGGAGAAAGGTCTGTCTGTGAAGTATGCATGTGTTAAAGAGCTTAAGCTACAGTACACGGTGTACGAGCCGGGCACCGCATTTTCCTTCCATTCAGTACTAGTTTTTACAATAAAGCCATATATATATATATATATATATATATATATATATATATATATATATATATATATATATATATATATATATATATATATATATACATATCATTTTTTATATTGTTTGAACACAGCAGCTGTTCTTTATATCCTGTTAAAGTTATTATGATAAACGGACCTCTCTGACCTCTTTGAAGTCACTATTTTAAAGAGATGTGTTTTTCTTTGGACAACAACGATATACTGATATATTTACAGTTTTTCTCAGTCGATTTGGTTCATTTCTCAGATCAGAATTTCTCTAAACTATTCATTCAGTCTCCACGTCTCCTCGTCACTTGTGCACATTATAATAGCGTTTCTCGTTGTGTTCCACGTTTTACAAATGCTTTTGTACGTTCATGCTAATGGTCATCTACACCTGTCTGCTGTTTTTTGCATTATCAATTGATTATGTCATGATTATCAAAACATGTTCTACTGATTGTCTGTTGAATTCTCTTACCTTCTAAAACATTTAGGCTTTAGATCATTGTCTAGGTCATTACATGTAAAAGTGCTGAACATGTTGTCGTAACCTCTCAGACAGAATTTGTACATTTCTAAAAAACTTTTGGTACATTTTGGGAATTTATCCTAAATTGATTAAACTGTTCTCAGGTGAATCTTAGCTTTCCGTTAAGAAGGGGAATGTGTGAAGGTTTAGATCAACCAATGGTCAACCATAGGTCAGAGGTGCACCTCATGAACTTTCAGTTGACAAATATATATAGACATAAAACAATACAGTGTCACGAAGTCTCACAACGGAAGAACAAGACCGTGTACAGGTGAACTTCCAGTAAGAGAGGTAAGGCTGCGTGGTGGAAGGCCGCGGGGACAAAATTGAGGAAGAGGTAGGAACGTCCACACCCATAGGTTTGTCCCAGATGGAAAAAAGGGCAACAATTGTGGAGCATGTTGTAAATCCTGGTCTTACAGTGGCTGAAGCTGGTCGCTGGGTCCAGCCGAATATTGGAAGAACAACTGTGTCTTTAATCGTTCAAACGTTTTGTAGATAAACAGGTATGTAATTCATAAACGTGCACTCTGCTGTAATACTGCACATTAAAATAAATTCTGAAAGTTATTCAATCTAATGTTTTGCAGAGAGGAGCGCCAGGATGTATAGAAAAGAAAACACTATAATTCCTTAAGTTTTTGTCTCAGGTTGTTTTGAATGTTTAGAGTACGTTTCTGATTGTGTAGTTTGTGTTATCGAGTGCTGCTAAACAGTTGTCTGTCTTTCCTGAATCTCTATCTGATTTTGTTTGTCAACAAATTGCAGTGTGAACAAGAATATTACTATTTAAATTTGATTCCAGTTCAATTTCCTGCTGTTAGTCTCCCACATACAGTCTTGTGCAACTTTGTGTTCTGTGTAAGTTTGTATTTTGTGTGTAACACACACCGTTTTAATTGATATGCCACAGAATGTGTGGTGTTCTTATAATCAAAAGCTAGTTTCCATCAGAGTATACTCACAATGCACACTGTTGCTCTGATCTAGATAGATAGATAGATTAGATACATTTTGGAGTTTTTATTCTAAATTGATTAAACTGTTCTCAGGTGAATCTTGGCTTTCAGTTAAGAAGAGGAATGTATGAAGGTTTAGATCAACCAATGGTCAAACACTTCTCATATGCGCTCATATTCCACAGAATGTGCGGCGTATTTATAATCAAAAGCTAGTTTCCATCAGAATATACTTACAATGTACACTGTTGCTCTGACAACGACAACACGGACTAAACAACTCTGATGGCACTGACAAGTTGATTGAAAGAAATATTTGCTTTTGAGGCAAAAACAAAGAACTCTGAGTGAGATACGTACCTTTGCAGGTGTTTCATTGAGTTCTGCTGTTTGTACTAACAATTTTGAGAAATGCACTTGTTGTGATGCCAACGTAAATCATGATGTGAGAAATGAACCAAATCCACTGAGAAAAGCTGTAAATATATAGCATATAATATCAAATAAATCACTTCTCCACTCTGTAAAAAAAAATGAAGACAGATAGATAGATAGATAGATAGATAGATAGATAGATAGATAGATAGATAGATAGATAGATAGATAGATAGATAGATAGATAGACAGATGTTGGTTAGTTAGATTGTTGGTTGGACAGACAGGCAGATACAGACAGACAGACAGATAGATAGATAGATAGATAGATAGATAGATAGATAGATAGATAGATAGATAGATAGATAGATAGACAGACAGACAGACAGACAGACAGATAGAAAGATAGATAGATAGACAGACAGACAGACAGACAGACAGACAGACAGACAGATAGATAGATAGATAGACAGACAGACAGACAGACAGACAGACAGACAGACAGACAGACAGACAGACAGACAGACAGATAGATAGATAGATAGATAGATAGATAGATAGATAGATAGATAGATAGATAGATAGATAAATAGATAGATAGATAGATAGATAGATAGATAGATAGATAGATAGACAGACAGAAAGACAGACAGACAGACAGACAAAAAGACAGACAGACAGATATATATATAGATAGATAGATAGATAGATAGATAGATAGATAGATAGATAGATAGATAGATAGAGACAGACAGACAGATAGATAGATAGATAGATAGATAGATAGATAGATAGATAGATAGATAGACAGACAGACAGACAGACAGACAGATAGAAAGATAGATAGATAGACAGACAGACAGACAGACAGACAGACAGACAGATAGATAGATAGATAGATAGATAGATAGATAGACAGACAGACATACAGACAGACAGACAGACAGACAGACAGACAGATAGATAGATAGATAGATAGATAGATAGATAAATAGATAGATAGATAGATAGATAGATAGATAGATAGATAGATAGACAGACAGAAAGACAGACAGACAGACAGACAAAAAGACAGACAGACAGATATATATATAGATAGATAGATAGATAGATAGATAGATAGATAGATAGATAGATAGATAGAGACAGACAGACAGATAGATAGACAGATAGATAGATAGATAGATAAATAGATAGATAGACAGACAGAAAGACAGACAGACAGACAGACAGACAGACAGACAGACAGACAGACAGACAGATAGATGCTGTAGGTGTCCCAATACTTTTGTCCACACAGTGCATGTGTCCTCCTTTCTCCTGACACTTCAGGACCACTTTAAACGGCAGGTAAATAAAAGATATCAGGGTCTCTGACTTCTGCAAACACAAGGTGCAGTGAATCCAGGCGTGTGTATATGAGTCTGATTTATGGAGCATTAAAACATGAAGAACAGCAAATCCAGTCTCATTAGCGGAGGAATGCAGTGTCCTCCTTCTTCACTGACAACAAGCTAAAAAAGAGAAAACACAAGCAGAGACAAGCCCCTGTGTTTCCCCAAAGCAACTTAGTCTGGCTTCTCACACACGTCCAGGCGCACACACAGGAACCTGATTTGTAAACGTGTGCAGCTCCAATTAAACCAGCGGGAGGAAGCTAGGAGTCGCAGGGCTCTCGCAGGAGGACGCCTGAGCCTCCATATGCTTCCGCAGCGCGTCTGCGAGAGGCACGCGTACCGCCAGAGCGCCCCTCTGACCCCGCCGTACCTGCACCTCCTGCTGCTGTCACAGCCACTGCAAGCTGCAGAATCTTCATCTGGGTTTGTGGAGCTTTCAGAACTCGGGCTTGACCTCATTCCGTATGCACAGCGCAGCGGGGGCTTCGGGCAGACCGCCATCCGTCCCTGCAGGGGATGTGAGACAATGAGGGAAACATCCAATAAAAGCAAAGCCGCCGTTATAGCTGCAGTTAAAAGAGAGAGATTTCTCAGGTGTGTAATTTTGCAGGTATAACCAAAAACAGTCAATCTTTCATCTTTAACTTCCACTTCACACATTCCAGAGACCACCAAGTACAAATTTATATAAACGTAGATTTAACAGTGCGGCACAGTGATGGTGTAGTGGTCAGTATGGTGGTGTAGTGGTCAGTATGATGGTGTAGTGGTTAGTATGGTGGTGTAGTGGTCAGTATGGTGGTGTAGTGGTTAGTATGGTGGTGTAGTGGTCAGTATGGTGGTGTAGTGGTTTAGTACGGTGGTGTAGTGGTTAGTATGGTGGTGTAGTGGTTAGTACGGTGGTGTAGTGGTTAGTATGGTGGTGTAGTGGTCAGTACGGTGGTGTAGTGGTTAGTATGGTGGTGTAGTGGTTAGTACGGTGGTGTAGTGGTCAGTACGGTGGTGTAGTGGTTAGTACGGTGGTGTAGTGGTTAGTACGGTGGTGTAGTGGTCAGTATGGTGGTGTAGTGGTCAGTATGGTGGTGTAGTGGTTAGTATGGTGGTGTAGTGGTCAGTATGGTGGTGTACGTGGTTAGTATGGTGGTGTAGTGGTCAGTATGGTGGTGTAGTGGTCAGTATGGTGGTGTAGTGGTTAGTATGGTGGTGTAGTGGTTAGTATGGTGGTGTAGTGGTTAGTACGGTGGTGTAGTGGTTAGTATGGTGGTGTAGTGGTCAGTACGGTGGTGTAGTGGTTAGTATGGTGGTGTAGTGGTTAGTACGGTGGTGTAGTGGTCAGTATGGTGGTGTAGTGGTTAGTACGGTGGTGTAGTGGTTAGTACGGTGGTGTAGTGGTCAGTATGGTGGTGTAGTGGTTATTATGATGGTGTAGTGGTCAGTACGGTGGTGTAGTGGTTAGTATGGTGGTGTACTGGTTAGTATGTTGGTGTAGTGGTCAGTACGGTGGTGTAGTGGTTAGTATGGTGGTGTAGTGGTCAGTATGGTGGTGTAGTGGTCAGTACGGTGGTGTAGTGGTTAGTATGGTGGTGTAGAGGTTAATATGGTGGTGTAGTGGTCAGTACGGTGGTGTAGTGGTTAGTATGGTGGTGTAGTGGTTAGTACGGTGGTGTAGTGGTTAGTACGGTGGTGTAGTGGTTAGTATGGTGGTGTAGTGGTTAGTACGGTGGTGTAGCGGTTAGTATGGTGGTGTAGTGGTTAGTATGGTGGTGTAGTGGTTAGTACGGTGGTGTAGCGGTTAGTATGTGGTGTAGTGGTTAGTATGGTGGTGTAGTGGTTAGTACGGTGGTGTAGTGGTTAGTAGGGTGGTGTAGTGGTTAGTACGGTGGTGTAGTGGTTAGTACGGTGGTGTAGTGGTCAGTATGGTGGTGTAGTGGTTAGTACGGTGGTGTAGTGGTTAGTACGGTGGTGTAGTGATTAGTATGTTGGTGTAGTGGTTAGTACGGTGGTGTAGTGGTTAGTATGGTGGTGTAGTGGTTAGTATGGTGGTGTAGTGGTTAGTACGGTGGTGTAGTGGTTAGTATGGTGGTGTAGTGGTTAGTACGGTGGTGTAGTGGTCAGTATGGTGGTGTAGTGGTCAGTATGGTGGTGTAGTGGTTAGTATGGTGGTGTAGTGTTAGTACGGTGGTGTAGTGGTTAGTAAGGTGGTGTAGTGGTCAGTACGGTGGTGTAGTGGTTAGTACGGTGGTGTAGTGGTTAGTATGGTGGTGTAGTGGTTAGTACGGTGGTGCAGTGGTTAGTATGGTGGTGTAGTGGTTAGTATGGTGGTGTAGTGGTCAGTACGGTGGTGTAGTGGTTAGTATGGTGGTGTAGTGGTTAGTATGGTGGTGTAGTGGTTAGTACGGTGGTGCAGTGGTTAGTATGGTGGTGTAGTGGTTAGTATGGTGGTGTAGTGGTTAGTACGGTGGTGTAGTGGTTAGTACGGTGGTGTAGTGGTCAGTATGGTGGTGTAGTGGTTATTATGATGGTGTAGTGGTCAGTACGGTGGTGTAGTGGTTAGTATGGTGGTGTAGTGGTTAGTATGGTGGTGTAGTGGTTAGTACGGTGGTGTAGTGGTCAGTATGGTGGTGTAGTGGTTAGTACGGTGGTGTAGTGGTTAGTACGGTGGTGTAGTGATTAGTATGTTGTGTAGTGGTTAGTACGGTGGTGTAGTGGTTAGTATGGTGGTGTAGTGGTTAGTATGGTGGTGTAGTGGTTAGTACGGTGGTGTAGTGGTTAGTACGGTGGTGTAGTGGTTAGTATGGTGGTGTAGTGGTTAGTATGGTGGTGTAGTGGTTAGTATGGTGGTGTAGTGGTTAGTATGGTGGTGTAGTGGTTAGTATGGTGGTGTAGTGGCCTCAGAGTAAGATGATCCGGGCTGGATTCCGGGTCCGGGTCGTTCAGTGTGGAGTGTGCAGGTTGTAGACATGGAAACCTCTGTTTCCCATCACCACCACTGTAAACACCATCACCATCACTGTAAACACCATCACCACCACTGTAAACACCATCACCACCACTGTAAACATCATCACCACCATTGTAAACACCATCACCACCACTGTAAACACCATCACTATCACTGTAAACACCATCACCACCACTGTAAACACCATCACCACCACTGTAAACATCACCACCACTGTAAACACCATCACCAACACTGTAAACATCATCACCACCACTGTAAACACCATGCCCACCACTGTAAACATCATCACCACCACTGTAAACACCATCACCACCACTGTAAACACCATCACCAACACTGTAAACATCATCACCACCACTGTAAACATCATCACCACCACTGTAAACACCATCACCACCACTGTAAACATCATCACCACCACTGTAAACACCATCACCACCACTGTAAACACCATCACCACCACTGTAAACATCATCACCACCACTGTAAACACCATCACCACCACTGTAAACATCATCACCACCACTGTAAACATCATCACCACCACTGTAAACACCATCACCACCACTGTAAACATCATCACCACCACTGTAAACACCATCACCACCACTGTAAACACCATCACCACCACTGTAAACATCCTCACCACCACTGTAAACACCATCACCACCACCACTGTAAACACCATCACCACCACTGTAAACATCATCACCACCACTGTAAACACCATCTCCACCACTGTAAACACCATTACCACCACTGTAAACACCATCACCACCACTGTAAACAACATCTGAACCACTTCACATCAAGCCCCACTCTGTATGACTTTGTTTAAATGGTGTAGAAATTTTGAGAAATTGGTGGAATTCTCCTTCATGCCACACTGTTACCAGTTAACTGCTACTTGTCATGAGTTTAACAGGTTGGGGACAGGAGATGGCTACATAGCGGTCAAGCGAAGTGGAGCCCAGTGCCTCTGGACACTAATGAAGTATGCAGGTGCAGCAGGACAGGAACAAATCAAAGGCTTGGACAATCAGCAGGATCAAAGACACCAAGACTGGACAAGAGTCGAGAGTGGATACATGACTGAGGTCAGTGAGGTAGGTCAGTGGGGTAGGTCAGTGGTGAGGGTCAGTGGTGAGGGTCAGTGGGGTAGGTCAGTGGGGTTAATGGGGATAAAGTGCTGGTGTGGAGGGGCTAGAATAACATCACATCCTTAGTTACAAACAACATGTTTAGTATGAAGTCACTGCAGACCTGCTGGACAGTCAGTACACAGTAAACATGCTACACACTGTCATGACCTGAGCACTGCTAATGGGGTGAAGCTTCAGTTTGTAACTTGTGGTATATACTAGTAAATACTAGTGAACCCCATTCTTATTTATCTTTTAATTCTATTTAGATCTATTTTATTAGACTTACTTTATTTTCTGGAACTGTTTTTATCTCCCGTGTTTCTGTTTGAAGATAATTTAAAGCATTTTAAGTGACAAACGTGAAGCAGGGAAGCAGCCTCGTCACACTAAACCCCCCAACTGCTCCCCGAGTACTGTGGATAAGGCTGCTCACCACTCCAGGCAAGTGTGTTCACTACCCACTAGTGTGTGTTCACTAGTGTGTATGTATAGGGATATTTTACTGCCTGCTAGTGTGTGTGTGTTCACTAGTGTGTATGTATAGGGATGTTTTACTGCCTGCTAGTGTGTGTGTGTTCACTAGTGTGTATGTATAGGGATGTTTTACTGCCTTCTGGTGTGTGTGTGTATGTGTGTGTGTGTTCACTAGTGTGTATGTATAGGGATGTTTTACTGCCTTCTAGTGTGTGTGTGTGTGTGTGTGTGTGTTCACTAGTGTGTATGTATAGGGATATTTTACTGCCTACTGGTGTGTGTGTGTGTATGTGTGTGTGTGTTCACTAGTGTCTATGTATAGGGATGTTTTACTGCCTGCTAGTGTGTGTGTTCACTAGTGTGTATGTATAGGGATATTTTACTGCCTACTGGTGTGTGTGTGTGTATGTATGTGTGTGTTCACTAGTGTCTATGTATAGGGATGTTTTACTGCCTGCTAGTGTGTGTTTTCGTAGGTGTTTTACTGCCTGCTAGTGTGTGTGTGTTCACTAGTGTGTATGTATAGGGATATTTTACTGCCTGCTAGTGTGTGTGTGTGTGCTTACTAGTGTCTATGTATAGGGATGTTTTACTGCCTGCTAGTGTGTGTGTGTTCACTAGTGTGTACGTATAGGGATGTTTTGCTGCTTGCTTGTGTGTGTGTGTGTGTTCACTAGTGTGTATGTATAGGGATGTTTTGCTGCCTGCTTGTGTGTGTGTTCACTAGTGTGTATGTATATAGATGTTTTACTGCCCGCTAGTGTGTGTGTGTGTTCACTAGTGTGTGTATTTATGTAGGTGTTTTACTGCCCCTAGTGTGTATGTGTGTGTGTTCTCTAGTATGTGTGTTTATATAGTACTTTCCCTGCGCACAGTGTGTGTGTGTTCACTAGTTTCACTGTCCCCTACTGTGTGTTTTATTAGTGTATGTGTATATGGGTGTTTCACTGCGGCCTTGTGTCTGTGTTTTACAAGTGTGTGTGTGTGTGTCAGTGTTTTACTGCCCCTAATGTAAATGTTCACCTGTGCGTGTGTATGTGTGTGTTTCACTGCCCCAGTTTGTGTGTGTGTGTGTTCACTAGTGTGTGTGTGTGTGCATATGTGGGTTTTTTACTGCCCCCTTGTGTCTGTGTTTTACAAGTGTGTGTGTGTGTGTGTGTGTATGTGGTTCTGTAAATGCCCCTAGTGTGTGTGTGTATGTGTGTTTGTTCACTAGTGTGTGTATGTGGCCTCTTGTGTCTCTATTTTACAAGTGTGTGTGTGTATGTGGGTGTTCCACTGCCCCCTAGTGTGTGTCCTGTACAAGTAACACAACAAATAAAAGACTTCTGGAAACTTTAGCGCAGCGGCTGGTTTTTACATCACTGGAATATAAACCCACCAACAACACTGAGAGGAAATGACTGAAAATCTGAAATTGATCTTAAATCATTCAGAACTAGTTTTCACGGCTGCTGTTCTGAACGGGGAACGTCTGAAACAGGTCTGCGAGTTAGCGAGCGCTTACATATTCCCCATACGGAAAACAGCTGCACCACCTGCAGACACAGCTTCGCTACGTCCACATTTGCTCCTGGTTAGACGACGGAGGACCTGCAGACCGGGCCGTGCTCCTCAAACAGCAGTAAATAAACCTGAGGGCCATTAAGAGCGCTACCCTCCAACTGAAATCAAACCCTAAAGTAGAGCCTGCAGCACTTTTACGAGCCCTACTAAAGACTTCTCACAGGATTTAGACCTTGTCCTGCTCAAACTGCAGACCTTCCGCTCTAAAGGAGGTCTGGAGGGGACAGACGGAGAGAGAAAGAGAGAGAACTTCAGAGTCTCTAACTCTCGGCTGAGACATAATGCAGCATTTGCACGTCATTTCAAATGCGCAGAGCCAGACGGATCGAGATTCCATCAGTGAGTGGGGTCAAGCGTAGCTAAGACCTCCATTATATAATACAACAGTGCCGTGGCTGTTCTGGTTATTGCTCCGGGGGCCGATCTGGGCGAACGCAGCGAAACGAGGGAGCGGTACTCACAGCCCACACGTCAATATCGAACTTCCGAGCCAATTCATTAAGTTGTGTTGACTTCTTTAACTTCCGCGCGCTAATACATCATTATACAGCGGAACGTCTTCCAGGGGAACGCGCAGAATTCCGCTGGCGGGATACGCGGCGGAGGCCAGATAGCGCCGGGCATGTACAGTGTATTGATCGGCGCAATTACATTTCATTAGCACTTCATTACTCAAAGTGATATTTTTAATTAAAGAAGTCACACAACGCCCACTCGCGGCTACGGCTGCGTTCCCTAATTACACACAGAAAGAGAAACTTTCTCCCGACGTCCCGACAGGGAATTCATCTGGATCTACAGGAACGCCGAGCGGACGCTTCGTCTCCGAACAGAAGGAGTGTGGAGCGCGAGCAAAGCCGAGCTGTGATAAGCAGCCAGGACGGGAGTCGGAAGCTCGTCTTCTCGAAATCAATTGAATGTGTTGGCAGGACCTTCAGACCTCAGCTGTAAAGAACAGCAGGTTAAAACCTGTACAAACAGAAAACAGAGCTCTGGAAACCCTACATACACACACACTAGTGAACACACACACACTAGGGGGCAGTGAAACACACACACATACAACACACACTAGTGAATACCCACATACATACACACACACACACTAGTTTACACACACACACACACACACTAGGGGGCAGTAAAACACACACACATACAACACACACAATAGTGAACACACACATACACAGTAGGAGGCAGTGGAACACTCACACATACAACACACACTAGTGAATACCGACATACATACACACACAGCAGTTTACACACACACACACACACACTAGGGGGCAATAAAACACACACACATACAACACACACAATAGTGAACACACACACACACACAGTAGGAGGCAGTGGAACACTCACATATACACACACACACACACACACTAGTGAACACACACACACACACTAGGGGCAGTGGAACACCCACATATACACACACACTAGTGAACACACACACACACTAGGGGCAGTGGAACACCCACATTCACACACGCACACACACAGTAGTAAACAGACACAGTAGGGGGCAGTGGAACACTCACATACACACACACACTAGTGAACACCCACATACATACACACACACACACACATTGTGAACATCCACATACATACACACACACACACACACACACACAAACACACACACACAAACACACACACTAGTGGACACACACACTAGCGGGCAGTGAAAGACCCACATACATACATACACACACACACACACACACACACACACACACACAATAGTAAACACACACACACTAGGGGGCAGTGAAACACCCACATTCACACACACATATACACACACACTAGTGGACACACACACTAGGGGGCAGTGAAACACCCACATTCACACACACACACACACACACACACACACACAGAATAGAAAAGTGTATCTCCTGAAGGAATCTCAGGATGGTTGTGCAGCTTAAGCAGGGTGCGGAACGTGGGATTGATAAATGATAAATAGAGGAGTGCGGGTCAGTGTGTTTGGGGATGTCCTGAGTGAGTACAGGCAGTTTGGAGGCTGTAGGGTAAATAAAACCATGTTGTTTGGGTTCTCTATGGGGGGAAAAAGAGGGATGACACACAGATGAGAGCAGGTTGTACCAACAGTGCGGGGTCAGCTGATGCACAGAGGTCCCAAACTTTCTACAGTGTCAATCACTACAGACCTCCAAACTTCATGTGGTCTTCAGATCAGCTCAAGAACAGAGCGTAGAGAGCTTCATGGAATGGGTCTCCATGGCTGAGCAGCCGCATCCAAGCCTTACATCACCAAGAACAATGCAGAGCGTCAGATGCAGTGGAGTAAAGCACCCCACCACTGGACTCTAGAGCAGCGGAGACGCATTCTTTGGAATGACCAATCACACTTCTCCAGTCTGGGTTTGGCGGTTGCCAGGAGAACGGTACTTGTCTGATTGCATTGTGCTGAGTGTAAAGTTTGGTGGAGGGGGGATTATGCTGTGGGGTTGTTTTTCAGGAGGTGGTCTCGGACCCTTAGTTTCAGTAAAAGGAACTCTTAATGCTTCAGCAGACCAAGAGATTCTAGACAATTTCATGCTCCCAACTTTGTGGGGACAGTTTGAGGACGTCCCCTTCCTGTTCCAACATGACTGCCCACCAGTGTACAAAGCAGCTCCATAAAGACATGAAGGAGCGAGTTTGGTGTGGAAGAACTTGACTGGCCTGCACAGAGTCCTCACCTCAACCTGATAGAACACCCTTGGGATGAATTAGAGCGGAGACTGTGAGCCAGACCTTCTCATCCAACATCAGTGTCTGACCTCACTAATGGTCTTCTGGAAGAACGGTCCAACATTCCCATAAACACTCTCCTAAACCGTGTGGAGAGACTTCCCAGAGGAGCTGAAGCTGTTACAGCTGCAAAGGTTGGGCCGACATCATATTAAACCCTATGGAGTAAGAATGGGACGTCACTCAAGTTCATATGTGTGAAGGCAGACGATATACAGTATATATATATATATGTATGTGTGTGACAGGAGCAGGTATGCATGCAGTCAAACCTTCTCACCATTCTTGAAGGTATCTTTGAAGGTACATATACAGTGTTTGTATCTTGATGGACACAAATGGACCTCTACCCTCTACCCTCTATTCCAACATCACAGAAGGACTCACAAAGTCTTCCAGCATCATTACTCATTCAGTCCTGCTGCCATTGCTCTTGGCGTGGAGTGAAGAATCATGGGAACCCAGGGCTTTAGTAGCTTGTCCACTGATCAAAATGAATGAATAAAAGGTTTCAAGGCTTCTGTTACAGCGTCTGTACTTCAGAGACTCAGGCGTAGTCATAGGTCACAACAACTAATTCAGCTGAGGTGGAGCAAATTACCAATTCCGACTGCGGGCTGGATGAATACCTGAGCCCGACTGCAGGGTTTGGCCTTGGACTGTGAAGATTCCTGGTCTTCCTGTAATGGAATATGTTCTGGATGGCTTCTGCAAGGTCAGTAGATGTGAACAGAGCTGGCAGCAGGTAAAGAGGACGCACGCTAACAGTGCTGGTTCTCTACTTATTCACATGATGGCGAGTGTATTGGCCTCTACCAGCAGATCATGAATCTTACTGATCTTCATACATCTTGTACAGGACAGAACAAAAACTTTGTTTTTAAAGTACATCAATGGAACCAAACATTTGTTCCATGTGAGCATGTTGTTTTTCCTGGGACAGCGACAAATCAATCAACCTTCCTGTATCTTCATTCACTGTCCACTGTATCAGCTCCAGTGACCATACAGGAGCTCCACTCACTGTCCACTGTATCAGCTCCACTGACCATACAGGACCTCCACTCACTGTCCACTGTATCAGCTCCACTGACCATACAGGAGCTCCACTCACTGTCCACTGTATCAGCTCCACTGACCATACAGGAGCTCCACTCACTGTCCACTGTATCAGCTCCACTGACCATACAGGACCTCCACTCACTGTCCACTGTATCAGCTCCACTGACCATACAGGAGCTCCACTCACTGTCCACTGTATCAGCTCCACTGACCATACAGGACCTACACTCACTGTCCACTGTATCAGCTCCAGTGACCATACAGGAGCTCCACTCACTGTCCACTGTATCAGCTCCACTGACCATACAGGACCTCCACTCACTGTCCACTGTATCAGCTCCACTGACCATACAGGAGCTCCACTTACAGACTGTAGTTCATTTAATTCTCTGTATACTTTATTACTGGAGTGTTTAAACACTGTGTCCACTCACTGTCCACTCTATTAGACACTCCTACTACTTGCTGGTCCACCTTGTAGATGTAAAGTCAGAGACAGTAAATCATCTGCTGCTGCACAGTTTGTGTTCCTCTAGTTCTTCATCAGTGGACACAGGACGCCGCCCACAGGACACTGCTGTCTGGATAGTTTTAGCACCACTGCTGCGTCTGATCCACTCACACCAGCACAACACACACTAACACACCACCACCTCGTCAGTGTTACAGCAGTGCTGAGAATGACCCACCTCCCTAATAGTAATAATTTATGTCATTCAGTAAAACATGTTGGTTATTCACATCGTTAGCAAGCAACCACACATTTATTTATTTATTATTTTTTATTTATTTACTGTGATAAACAGTGTGATAAGGTTAATCATTGCATGTTCACTATTTTGTGAAATACACTGTTTTTAAACAGTAAACAATCACAATGATACTGCTTGTTGAACACACAGTCCTATACACGGTCAGTTTAGAGTGAGGATCCTAACATGCATGTGTTTGGACTGTGGGAGGAAACCGGAGAACCCGGAGGAACCCACTCAAACACAGAGAGAACATACACACTCCACACAGAACCACCCAGACCGGGAATCCAACCCAGATCATCTTACTGTGAGGAGACAGTGCTGACCACTACACCACCATACTAACCACTACACCACCATACTAACCACTACACCACCATACTAACCACTACACCACCTTACTAACCACTACACCACCATACTAACCACTACACCACCATACTAACCACTACACCACCATACTAACCACTACACCACCGTACTAACCACTACACCACCATACTAACCACCTACACCACCGTACTAACCACTACACCACCATACTGACCACTACACCACCATACTAACCACTACACCACCATACTAACCACTACACCACCGTACTGACCACTACACTACCATACTGACCACTACACCACCATACTAACCACTACACCACCGTACTGACCACTACACCACCATACTAACCACTACACCACCATACTAACCATTACATCACCATACTAACCACTACACCACCGTACTAACCACTACACCACCGTACTAACCACTACACCACCGTACTAACCACTACACCACCTTACTAACCACTACACCACCATACTAACTACTACACCACCATACTAACACTACACCACCGTACTAACCACTACACCACCATACTAACCACTACACCACCGTACTGACCACTACACCACCGTACTAACCACTACACCACCTTACTAACCACTACACCACCATACTAACTACTACACCACCATACTAACACTACACCACCGTACTAACCACTACACCACCATACTAACCACTACACCACCATACTAACCACTACACCACCGTACTAACCACTACACCACCATACTAACCACTACACCACCATACTAACCACTACACCACCGTACTAACCACTACACCACCATACTAACCACTACACCACCGTACTAACCACTACACCACCGTACTAACCACTACACCACCATACTAACCACTACACCACCATACTAACCACTACACCACCATACTAACCTCTACACCACCATACTAACCACTACACCACCATACTAACCACTACACCACCGTACTAACCACTACACCACCATACTAACCACTACACCACCGTACTAACCACTACACCACCGTACTAACCACTACACCACCGTACTAACCACTACACCACCATACTAACCACTACAACCACCATACTAACCACTACACCACCATACTAACCACTACACCACCGTACTAACCACTACACCACCGTACTAACCACTACACCACCGTACTAACCACTACACCACCATACTAACCACTACACCACCATACTAACCACTACACCACCGTACTAACCACTACACCACCGTACTAACCACTACACCACCATACTAACCACTACACCACCATACTAACCACTACACCACCATACCAACCACTACACCACCGTACTAACCACTACACCACCATACTAACCACTACACCACCATACTAACCACTACACCACCGTATTAACCACTACACCACCATACTAACCACTACACCACCATACTAACCACTACACCACCGTACGATTCACCCATTCAGATCAGAGCATCAACGTTTATGATGTGATCGCCCGGATTCTGAGCACCGGATACAATTTGGGATGAACTGCTTTCTCTCCAAACTGCCTCTCGAGCTCGCTCCCCCATCTCCGCTGCTGACAGTGGCCAAGTCTCGTGCGAGGCATGTCCGGGCGATAATTTGAGAAGACGTATGCTGCACGAGGCAACACAGTTTCAGTGCGGAGGCGTCTGCCTCTCCCTCCCCCTCGGATTCGGCTCTGGCAGCCCCAGCGGGACCCCTAGCAAGAAGATTGGCGAGCACAGTATTGCAACTTTGTTTCGCGCTCGCTGGCTAACAGCTCTCCGGCAGTAAGTGATGGCGCTGCGTTATTTATTTAGAGAGATATGTTGTAGAGAGAGTGTTAGTGGTCTAATTTGATCTTGTCAGTATAAATGCTATATATATAATATAGTTAGGTTATGGTTTGGTGTCTGTCTCAGAACTGCACGGCATTATATTATTTTGCACAACATCATATCCAGTCCTGCAGTGTTTAACTAAATCACATTGAACTGCATTAAATAACTTAGTGCCTTCATACAGCAGGTACAGAAAGTGTTCACACCCCTTTAAATTTTTCACCCTAAGCACACAGCTAAAATAACAAATGAGTGACTTCGGAACAACTCTGTGACCATTCTTGACTGGCCCAGCCAGAGCACTGACCTAATCCCAATTGAGCATCTCTGAAAACAGCTGTCCACCAACGTTTACCATCCAACCTCACAGAACTGGAGAGCATCTGCAAGAAAGAAGGGCAGAGGATCCCCAAATCCAGGTGTGAAAATCCAGCTGCTTCTACTCAATACTGAGCAAGGGGTCCGAATACTTATGAGCACATGATATTTCAGTTTTTCTTTTTTAATACATTTGCAAAAATGTCTACATTTCTGTTTTTTTTTCTGTCAAGATGTAGTGCTAAGAGAACATTAATGAGAAATAGAATTAACTTTTTTGATTTTAGCATATGGCTGTAAAGAAATATTTGAAAAATAAAACAATTTAAAGGGGTCTGAATACTTTCCGTACCCACTGTATGTATCATTAAGGCATCGGCAGAGCAGTTAGACGTGTATCGTATTTGCCTCAGTGATGATGATGCACATCCTCACTGGACACACCAAACCACTCTGAATGTTTACATGCAAATGCTGAATTATTCAGAAATCTGGACAAACTGGTGGACTTCCCCTTTCATACACAAACATTAGCCCCATAACAAATAAAGTCCAGATAGGGGGGGGAGGGAAGAGGAGAGGAAGAAAGAAAGAGAGAGAGGGGGGGGAGGGAAGAGGTGAGGAAGAAAGAAAGAGAGAGAGAGAGAGGGGGGGGGGGAAGAGGTGAGGAAGAAAGAGAGAGAGAGAGAGAGAGAGAGAGAGAGAGAGAGAGGGGGGAGGAAAGAGGGAAGAGGTGAAGAAGAAAGAAAGAGAGAGAGGAAGAGAGACAGAAAGAGAGATAGAGGGGGGGGAAGAGGGAAGAGGTGAGGAAGAAAGAAAGAGAGGGGGGGGGGAAGAGGTGAGGAAGAAAGAAAGAGAGAGAGAGAGAGAGAGAGAGGGGGGGGAGGTGAGGAAGAAAGAGAGAGAGAGAGAGAGAGGGGGGAGGAAAGAGGGAAGAGGTGAGGAAGAAAGAAAGAGAGAGAGGAAGAGAGAGAGAGAGAAAGAGAGAGAGAAAGAGAGATAGAGGGGGGAAAGAGGGAAGAGGTGAGGAAGAAAGAAAGAGAGAGAGGAAGAGAGAGAAAGAGAGATAGAGGGGGGGAAGAGGGGAAGAGGTGAGGAAGAAAGAAAGAGAGAGAGGGGGGGGAAGAGGTGAGGAAGAAAGAAAGAGAGAGAGAGAGAGAGAGAGAAAGGGGGGGAAGAGGTGAGGAAGAAAGAGAGAGAGAGAGAGAGAGAGGGGGGGGGGAGAGGGAAGAGGTGAGGAAGAAAGAAAGAGAGAGGAAGAGAGAGAGAGAGAAAGAGAGAGAGAAAGAGAGATAGAGGGGGGGAGGAAAGAGGGAAGAGGTGAGGAAGAAAGAAAGAGAGAGAGGAAGAGAGAGAGAAAGAGAGATAGAGGGGGGGAAGAGGGAAGAGGTGAGGAAGAAAGAAAGAGAGAGAGAGGGGGGGGGAGAGGGAAGAGGTGAGGAAGAAAGAAAGAGAGAGAGAGAGAGAAAGAGAGATGGGGGGAAGAGGGAAGAGGTGAGGAAGAAAGAAAGAGAGAGGAAGAGAGAGAGAAAGAGAGATAGAGGGGGGGAAGAGGGAAGAGGTGAGGAAGAAAGAAAGAGAGAGGGGGGGGAGAGGGAAGAGGTGAGGAAGAAAGAAAGAGAGAGAGAGAGAGAGAAAGAGAGATGGGGGGGGGGAAGAGGGAAGAGGTGAGGAAGAAAGAAAGAGAGAGAGGGGGGGGAAGAGGGAAGAGGTGAGGAAGAAAGAAAGAGAGAGAGAGAGAGAGAGAGAGAAAGAGAGATGGGGGGAAGAGGGAAGAGGTGAGGAAGAAAGAAAGAGAGGAAGAGAGAGATAGAGGGAAAAAGTACAGAGAGAGTCTCAGGATAACCTTTTATTTTAGAAATGAAAGGGAAGATTACGTATTTGCAGCAGTAGTGAGTGACGGTGGCACCAGGTACAGCTCAGTGAACATGTTGTTCAATGTGGTTGTTGTTGTAACTTTCTGTGTTGATAACGTTTGAACCACAAGAGATTTTACAAATCTGACTGCATCAATCGATTTCTGAGAGGTCTTCTTTGATCTGCTACACGACCATCTACCCATTGGAAAAACTTGCCCATAATCCAATATGACGGCTTTCAAGATAGTGGCCATGGTAGCCTAACAGATAGGCCCCTCACCCGTTACTTAGAGATGGAGGGATCAATTGGCTATGTATTGGTATCGGCCGATATTTCTCCAATTGAGTCGATCCCAAGAGCCGATTGATGGCGTTAAACAAATGAGCCTAATTTCTCTATTTCCAGCTAGAGTTTCATCCAGGAAGAGGAGACCTTCTTGAAACCCCCTCCAGTCAGCTACCTGCAATTCCTATCTGAACCACTAGGGGGAAATACACACCCTTTCATTTTCCACAGACTGACTAAAGCCGCGGCCTCGCGAGAACAGTTTACAGCGTTCACTGCATGTGTGGTTAGAAAACATCGTCCGTCTGGCAGTTGTACCGTATGTGACTCAGACTCCAGGGCGGGTTTGTAACATTTCTAAAATGAGTAAAATCAGCAAACAGCAGAGCTAGCATGAGCAGATAGCCCAAAACAAACAACCCAGAACACCTACAGACCAGATCTGACCGGTACAAACAGAACAGCAGCAGAAAGGGAGAGCTAAAGAACCACAGCCAGAGTGATTGACTTTCTAGTTCTAGATAAGCAGATCTTCTCGGCTGTAGAAGACGTTCATTCTGCTGATTAATGTTCCACCTGGATCTACGCTCTGCTGTTCCTAGTAGAGATACTTTTCAGATGTGGCTCTTCTGGAGCTGTTTCAAGCGGTTTACTCCCACATAGACCACCTTCTGAAAAATAACATTACATCACTGAGCTTTACAAGCGATATATGGAGTTCCGACATCAGCCCCACTGCCATGTTAAGCTTAACAGCTCAGTGCATTGATCCAGACTTTGAGTTACATAGCACCATAACGATTTGTTTGAGTTGCTTTGTTTATTTACTGTTAATTTTGTTATAAATATTATGCTATTTTATATGAGCTCGTAAAAATGGTAATAAACCAGTTTAGACCAAGTTTCATGACTTGCTTGCGCTAATAACTACATGTAGCCTTGCGGTGGCATATAGCCCCGCCCTCGATCGGTATCGGCTATCAAAACACTGATCGTCCATCTCTACCGTTACTTGCTGGGGTATTCAGATATGTAATTTTTCCCTTTCGCTTCTTAAATAAAATAGTGTCCTGAGACTTTTGACTTTTCTGGAATTGTTCAACAGCTTCTCAAATGCAGTGGTGCAGTATTTTGGCTCCATATGGAAGCAGAGCTGCGGTGCTTACGATCCAGATGTGGGAGGTCATGTTGTTGGGTAACGGGAGGGAGGTGTGAAGACTGACTCTGAGCAGGTTATGCCTGTGAGCTCCTGCTGCATTGTGGGCCTGTCTTGTCTGAAACTGCCTCTAAATTATAAGATCATTACAACATCTGCTGGTTTGAGGGGATGACACTGACAGATGGCCAGGTGTGTATACACACACACACACACACACACACACACACACACACACACAGTATATAGATCACAATGAATGAGTGAGGGAGACTGGAATGTCTTCTGAACAGCTGTCAGAATTAGTTTATTTCGTTTTTGGCTTCTTTTTAAGTAAAAGAGAGAATTTAATGTGTTAAAGTTTTTTACTGTAGGCCAAGAAACATCACCACCACCAAGAGAAGTTTAGATAATCATACTTATTCCTTTCCACCATACTACCAAATCACCAGTTCCAATTTCTTTACAATTATCATCATTCACTAGTGTCTATTCTGTCTACACAGATTGTGAACCACTTAAATAGGAGCGTAAATAGGAGACAGTATTTAATAGGGATGTAAGAAAATATTGAAATATCGGGATATTATGTTTGGTGATATTGTATCGATTTTTGTATCGATTCTCAAAAACACAGTATCGATACACAGATTTCGGGCAGACAGTGAATCATTGTGTGTTGTGTTTAAACCTCTGACCACTAGATGGCAGTGTTGTAATCCATTTTCAGCTCCACTCCAACATTAACAAGCAGCACAAGGGCGCAGTGCTATTGTAAGCATTGATAAACCTGTTCATACAGTGGTGTATTTTAATGGTAGAGTTTGAAAAATCGCAGTATATATATTGTCACTGTCCAAAGAAAAAATTGTAAAAATTCTGGTTCCATTGACTTACATTGAAAGTAAAGTATGTATTTGGTCTCTCATTGGACAGTGACTATATATATATATATATATATATATATATATATATATATATATATATATATATATATATATATATATATATATATATACTTTGCTTGCAATATTGCAGTACATCGCAAAATATTGAATTGGGACTGCTGTATCACGATACGTACTGTATCACCAGGTTCCTGCCAACACACAGCCCTAGCATTCAGTATTATTTATGACTTGCGTTCCTTTGCCTTCCACTGTGATATTCATTCTTACAGCATGATCATTCATTCTAACTGTGCATTCAGGCTGCAGACCACACATCATCTACGCTTCATCAGTTCTTCAGTTACTGCACTGTCATCACTACCATCTGCATATGTATCTGCACTAAACACAGGACCCGATTTTAAAGTATCTACACAATGATTACTGTACTACACGCTCGTACAGCATGTTATGAGCTTATTAGGACATTTAAAACCTTCAAAACTTCTTTTGTTCTACTTTGTGTCCCACCTCTACCCCTCATCCACCTCACTGCCCTGTCATTTATGGTGTGGGACCGAACTCTGTGGCTTTGCGTCCAGACGGGATGGGCGGAAGGACAGGTTTGGCGTTGGATCCTGGGCGACCCGGGGAGTTGGCCAGTGTTGGAGACACTCGTTCTGGGGCTGAGCGAGGAGCATCCGGGGTCAGAGCGGACTCTGTGTGATCTACAATCAAAGAATAAACAGGTTTACAGGTGGACCAGAACTCATTTCCCCTCAACAGACTTGAGAAACAATGCTCTCACTCTTCTTGCAAACTTTAAGTACAGCTTACCTGATTGCATCCATAAGATTTGCATTTACAGTGTAATCAGTACTAAAGCTGAGTGGAGCATAAATAAGGGAAAGTATTTAGTAGGGGTGTAAGAAAATATTAAAATATTGAATATCGGGATATTATGCTTAGTGATACTGTATTAATTCTCAAAAACACAGTATCGATACACAGAATCCTGGCAGACAGTGAATCATTGTGAGTTGTGTTTAAACCTCTGACCACTAGATGGCAGCGTTATTATCCATTTTTAGCTCCACTCCAACATTAACAAGCAGCACAAGGGCGCAGTGGTATTGTAAGCATTAATAAACCTGTTCATACAGTGGTGTATTTTAATAGTAGGGTTTTAAAAATCGCAGTATATCACTTTGCTTGCAGTATCGTGATATATTACGATACGTATTGTATCGCCAGGTTCCTGCCAATACACAGCCCTAATACTCAGTATTACTTATGAAATACAGTGTGCAGTTGTACTTAATTACCACCAACGCTGTGTGCGACTGCTTTTGCCTGGCGGTGGCTGAGAGGCCTGTCAATCATAATTCCTCCACCGCAGACGCCTTACAGCTTGTGCGACGGACTTTCTGATTAAAGATTAAAGAGTAACAAACTATTTATAAACACGACTTGCCTTTGACCGACTCTAGGTTTTGCCCCAACACGGAGATATCCAAGGGTTCTACCTTTGGCCCTGACCCGGCATCCAGTCTTTCAGCCGGGCTCCCCGCAGACAGCGCCCCCGCTGAGCTATGCATGGACAGGCCAGAACTGGCACGAGATTCCTCTGAGCTGAGAACGAGAGAGAGAGAGAGAGAGAGAGAGAGAGAGAGAGAGAGAGAGAGAGAAAGAAAGAAAAAGAGAGGAAGAGAGAGAAAGTGAGAAAAAGAGAGAGAGGAAGAAAAAGAGAGAGCATGAGGGAAAGGAAGAAAGACAGGGAGAAAGAAAGAGAGAGCGCGAAGGAGAGGAAGAAAGAGAGATCAAGAGAGAGAGAGAGAAAGAGACAGATACAGAGAGAGAGAGAGAGAGAGAGAGAGAGAGAGAGAGAGAGAGAGAGAAAGAAAGACAGAGGAAGAAAAAGAGAGAGAGACAGATACAGAGGAAGAGAGAGAGAGAGACAGATACAGAGAAAGAGAGAGAGGGGGAAAGAGGGAAGAGGAGAGGAAGAAAGAAAGAGAGAGAGGAAGAGAGAGAGAGAAAGAGAAAGAGAGGGAACAAGAGAGAGAAAGAGAGAGAGACAGATACACAGAGAGAGAGGAAAGAGGAGAGACAGATACAGAGAAAGAAAGAGAGAGGGGGACAGAGGGAAGAGGAGAGGAAGAAAGAAAGAGAGAGGAAGAGAGAGAGAGAGAGAGAGAGAGAGAGAGAAAGAGGAAGAAAAAGAGAGAGAGAAAGATACACAGAGAGAGAGATAGAGAGAGAGGGAAAGAGGAGAGACAGATACAGAGAAAGAGAGAGAGAGAGACAGATACAGAGAAAGAGAGAGAGGGGAAAGAGGGAAGAGGAGAGGAAGAAAGAAAGAGAGAAAGCGAGAGAGAGAGAGAGAAAGAGAGGATAAAAGAAAGAGAGAGAGAAGAAGAAAGAGAGAGAGAGAGAGAGAGAGAGAGATAAAGAAAGAGAGAGAGAGAGAGAAAGAGAGGAAAAAAGAAAGAGAGAGAGAGAGAGAGATAAAGAAAGAGAGAGAGAGAGAGAGAGAGAGGTATTCATAGTAGGTACACTTGTATTACTCTGATTTATCCGGAGCGTGCTGGCTCTGCTCCCACCACTCCTCTCCACTCAGCTGTGAGTGAAATATGAGTGAGAGGAGAAGACTCTGCGGAGAGCCGGTACTAGTTCCTTCACGGCTCGCAAATAAAACACATCCATCAATAAAGAATTAACCGAGTCCAATCCCAATCCGCCCAGTACCGGCCCGCAGGAGACGCCAGCTTCAGGACGGCTCCGTTATTACAGCGACGCCCCCGAGTCTGAAAAAACAAACCACTTTGCAGCTTCATGACTAGCTGTAGGAGAAGAGCGTCCGCAGGCATCTGCCTCTGCCCCAGCAGAGGGGGGCGGGGGGGCAGAAAGCTAATGCTGACACAGTTATGGCATGTGCATGTGGGTTTTTCTTCTTCTCATCAAATAAGCTACGAAATGAGCTGGTAACGGTGCGGCACTCGGAGCGAGAGTGTCTGGGGACCCCTTTAAACGGGCCGAATTAGCGCATGTTTAAATACCCCGAGGCCGGGCATATTTCACAGATGTAGTTGCGAGCTCCCCAGCCTATTTATGCCCTGTAAGCAGACACACAGGAGCAACTCAAGCACCAGTAGCCATAAATCTGCATTTATGTACGCTCAGACGCGTCCCCCGCTCTCGCTCTCGGTCCCGCTCTCGCTCTCGCTCTCGCTCTCGCTCTCGCTCTCGCTCTCGCTCTCGCTAAGTCCCGGAGAGGACAACCCTGACATTTGAGCTGCGATAAATAAAACAGAGAGGATGAAAAAGTACAGGTGTAATTCTAAACGAGCTGGAAGAAATTAACGAGAGACACGTCTGAGAGAGTAATGAACCAGATCTGATTAGAACAGATGTAAATAATCAGACATACAATACAAAGTAACATGAATATGTTATTGTGAGAGAAGTAGATCAGATCTTGATCCAGTTTGAAGAACAAAGTTAGGTTCCAGATTTCTCCTGGACGCCCCAGACATTGTATGAATGTGTTCAGTTCCTTCAGCAGCAAATCTTGATTTAAAATCTTAATTTCTCCTGCCAGTGTTTTATTTAATTTAATTTATTTTTATTTTCTTTTACCATTCTTTCATTGATTTTTTATCTTTTATTAGTCTATTATTATTAATATTGTTTTCTTATTACTTTTATTATTTTTTATTATTTTTTATTTTACTATTTTATGTTTTACTACTATATTTATATTTACTTTATTGACTTTTTATTGAATTTTTATCTTTATCTTATTCCTGATTTCAGTTTCTTATTCAGTTTTTCTTTTACATGTTAACTACTTTCATTTTAAATCAATTTTAATTTATTTTCAATCCCTTTTTGTTTAATCATTGTAAATGAGGGTCTCCCTCAATGTATTTCCGAGTGAAAAAAAAAGTTGATTGATTGATTGATGGATTTATTGATTGATTAATGAAGTACTGAGCAGTCAAAGCAGGTATTAGCTGAGAACTGTAAATAATACTGGGTTGTTTAGGAGAAGCTTGGAAAGAGTTAAATAAACACACTGACGTATGTAAAAGCACTACTTACTCTATTAATACTGATTAATATTTAATAATAAGGTGTAAAAGCTCTACTTACTCTATTAATACTGTTTAATATTTAATAATAAAGTGTAAAAGCTCTACTTACTCTATTAATACTGATTCATATTTAATAATAAAGTGTAAAAGCTCTACTTACTCTATTAATACTGATTCATATTTAATAATAAAGTGTAAAAGCACTACTTACTCTATTAATACTGTTTAATATTTAATAATAAAGTGTAAAAGCACTACTTACTCTATTAATACTGTTTAATATTTAATAATAAGGTGTAAAAGCACTACTTACTCTATTAATACTGATTCATATTTAATAATAAAGTGTAAAAGCACTACTTACTCTATTAATACTGTTTAATATTTAATAATAAGGTGTAAAAGCTCTACTTACTCTATTAATACTGATTCATATTTAATAATAAAGTGTAAAAGCACTACTTACTCTATTAATACTGATTCATATTTAATAATGAAGTGTAAAAGCTCTACTTACTCTATTAATACTGATTAATATTTAATAATAAAGTGTAAAAGCTCTACTTACTCTATTAATACTGATTCATATTTAATAATAAAGTGTAAAAGCTCTACTTACTCTATTAATACTGATTCATATTTAATAATAAGGTGTAAAAGCTCTACTTACTCTATTAATACTGATTCATATTTAATAATAAAGTGTAAAAGCACTACTTACTCTATTAATACTGTTTAATATTTAATAATAAAGTGTAAAAGCACTGCTTACTCTATTAATACTGTTTAATATTTAATAATAAAGTGTAAAAGCACTTCTCACTGTATTAATGCTGTTTAAATATTAATAATAATTAATAAAGTGTTTAGTGAGTAAATAAAAGCTTCCTGTCACTTTTTAAATATTATAAGGTTCTCAAGCGTCCTAAAACATTTGCACAGAAGGTTTGGAGGTAAACAGAATGTGTGCTGGCAGGTCAGAGATGAGCAGTTAGAGGGTCAGGCTGGGTGTGGTCTACCTGCTGTCCTCAGTGCGGTCGTGTAAGGGGCGGCCAGCGTTGGGGATCAAGGAGGAAGACCCCGGCTGGGAGTGAGGGGCCAATAGAGATGGAGCTGTGTGGGCGTATCTGTAACATACCAACACATTTATAAGCGGGTCAATTAACACAATGTTATTAGCGGAACTCAAAAAGCTCCGAGACCATCTTTCATGTTTTTAATCTTCTATCAACATGACCATTAAGATAGTCATAGTCATATGAAACAGTTATTCAACACATAATTACACAGAAACAACTAAATACGTTTAATATTAAGAGGCTTAGGTTCAGTATTAGAAGGTGGTTGAGTATTTTCTGCTTCTCAGCAGCCAAAAAAAAACAAAACCCCAAACACGTTCAGTGGTGTTGAGGGTTCTGGACTTTGGGGTGGTCAGTTCAATTTAATTAAATTCAAGTTTATTTGTGTAGCGCTTTTTTTACGATGTTGTCTCAAACCAGCTTCACAGAAGTTCTGAAAACAGACAGTTACAACATATACCCCCCAGTGAGTAAACCAGAGGCAACAGTGGCAAGAACACCTCCCTCAAACTGGAGGAAGAAACCTTGGGAGGAACCAAGACTCACAAGAGGAGACCCGTCCTCCTCTGATCAAACAGTATTTACAGTTTAATAAACTAAACACCAAAGAAAAGAGTCTCTGTTTGAAATCTGGATAGCAAAGCTTTAGCAGCTGCACAGGTAGAGGCAGTCTCTGACTGAGGCAGTCTCTGACTGAGGCAGTCTTTGATTCAGGCAGTGTTAAGTGGAAGTGTTCTGAAACAGTCCTATCCTATCTCAATGCTGGTACGTATGGATGTCACAGTGAAGTAATTGAGGGTGTTGAGGTTGCAGGCCGGTACAATCAGCCCAGTGTTCAGCTTCTTTGTTTGATGTGTCTGTATCTCATTTTCTTAGTGAGGAGCTTTTTGAACGAGCTGCAGCCAGGGGTGTTCCTGGCTGGGGTGTTCCTGGCTGGGGTGTTCCTGGTTGGGGTGTTCCTGGTTGGGGTGTTTCTGGTTGAGCTGTTTCTGGTTGGGCCATTCCTGGTTGGGGCGTTCCTGGTTGGGGTGTTCTTGGTTGGGGTGTTTCTGGTTGGGCCATTCCTGGTTGGGGCGTTCCTGGTTGGGGTGTTCCTGGTTGGGGCGTTCCTGGTTGGGGTGTTCCTGGTTGGGGTGTTTCTGGTTGGGCCATTCCTGGTTGGGGTGTTCCTGGTTGGGGCGTTCCTGGTTGGGGCATTACTGGTTGGGGCGTTCCTGGTTGGGGCGTTCCTGGTTGGGGCGCTCCAGGTTGGCGCGTTCCTGGTTGGGGCGTTTCTGGTTGGTGCATTCCTGGTTGGGGCGTTTCAGGTTGGGGCGTTTCTGGTTGGGGCGTTTCAGGTTGGTGCATTCCTGGTTGGGGCGTTTCAGGTTGGGGCGTTTCAGGTTGGCGCGTTCCTGGTTGGGGCGTTTCAGGTTGGGGCGTTTCAGGTTGGCGCGTTCCTGGTTGGGGCGTTCCTGGTTGGGGCGTTTCTGGTTGGTGCATTCCTGGTTGGGGCGTTTCAGGTTGGGGCGTTTCTGGTTGGGACATTTCCGGTTGCACAACCAATACGGCTTGAACAGAAACGCCCCCAACAGGCCAATATGGAGGAGAGGAGTGTTTTGTAGGGATGCGAGAGAGAATGTTTGCAGGGTTTAACAGAGAAGGATGTGTTTCAGATTAGACGAGTAACCGTTACTGTAGTGTTTTACAGTCACACGCCTTAAAACAAACACCAGACTAGGCTGCTCTTTAATTCTCTACTAGTGGCTTCACTGTAGATTACAAGTGGGTGTGTTCTGCGTTTGTGAGCACTAGTGCCACCCACTGTTCCAGAAACTATATAACACATACATCACAGTTAGTTTGTTTTAAAATTCAATAATTCCACAATCAAAGGTAACATAAAATCACCAAATCAAATGTTAACCGATTCTAGAAGGACAGGAAAGTGTTAGTCATGCCAATTATGATTAACTTTGGAAATGAAACATAACTAAAACAAATAAAATATAACTCAACATAGACTAAAACATACATCATGTTACAACCCCTGGTCATAATAGCCTTTTTTTAAGTCGGTGGCCATTTGTTTTTCTTTCTTAGTGCATTGGGTGCAGGTCCATGATTGACCACTAGAGGTTGCCTTCATAAATAAAATCTTGTCAAGCGGCCATCTTGAGGAGACGTTCAGGGTTCTCTCCTTTGACCTGACCTGGAACAACTCCTGCCTAGACCAGCCCGGCACTCTCCACTACATTCGTACATTTAGCTGCAGCTTTGGGACGTAGGGGACGGGTGCTTTTGTTTATCTACCCTTCTCTTCTGTTTTGTGGTAGGGAGTTAGGGGTAGTTAGGGGGAGTTTGGGGTAGTGCTGTTTATTTTTGTTTGCTTTGTTTTCAGGTTTAGTTAGATTTCTAACTTTTGTTATTTTGGCGTTTGCCCGTCCCTGGAGCCACTGTCCCATCTGTTACTCATTTGTTGAATAAACTTTCAGTCTTCTGGTTTGAACAAGGTCCGGTGTTTGGTCTGGCAGAGGTGAGGGGAGAGAACCCACTCCCAATTTCTGTTACGGCCTGACCCTAGACCAGGTCGTAACAATCAACACTACAGTGTTTTTTGTAAACGATGCTGATTTTTCGTGTACAGGAGACGTTCAAATATGGCCAAATGAACAAATACAGCTTAGGGACAAATTGTATAGCCCAACACTGTTTTAAAAAGTCCAGTACTATTTAAATAGTTACAAACTGGACTGTAGAGGGCGCTTTTACTGTGATGAACATGCATCTTCGGTTGGAAAAGTAGAAAGAAGGTAGGTTGGAAAGAACCAGTGAAAACAGGGAAGAGATGATCTTGTAGCCAATGAGGAAGAGGGATGGTTCTGTGTTGAAGCAAATGAAAAGACAAGGATGTTCTTGTTTTAGCCAATGAAAACGATGGGGCGTTACTAAGAACAGGAACGCCCCTGGCTGCAGACCAACGATATTGGGTGGTCTTGAACAGTTACACAACCTTTTGGACACCATAGTGTTGAGGTGGTTTCTGACCGCATAGTGTTGAGGTGGTTTCTGACCGCATAGTGTTGAGGTGCCTTCTCACTACAGTGGGTTTCCGTCCACCAATTTATTTGGAAACGCACAAAAAAACAGACTAGAAAAGCCTGAAAAACACCCGAGTGAGTTTCGACGCCAAGACAAAGTATAACATATCAACCTGGAAAGTCACATGATCCCACCTGAGCGCATTAGAACTTGGTAGCGTCTGTACACAATGACAAACTTCTGTCACACTAACGCCAAGCGTTCCTTCCACGACCCCACGCTCAGTGACCAGCTGGTGTACTCAACAATGATTCTCTAATCAGCTGGGACGGTTAGCTGGAGATTGGAAATCACCGGCCCTACAGATGGTCCAATCATGGAGCATAGCTTTCCAAATTTCCACAAGTGCAGAATCCAAAGCTCACCTGAAAAATAGCTCTGGTGTGTTTGTGTTCCCAGATGTAAGGTTGAAGCTCCTTGGCCGCAGTAGTGAGCTAAAGGTTAGGGAGCCGGTCTTGTGACCAGAAGGTCACCGGTTTGATTCCCTGGGCCAACAGCACACAACTTAAGTGCCCTTGAGCAAGGCACTCAACCCCCAACTGCCCCCCGGGCGCCGTGGATAGGGCTGCCAAACACAAGTTCACTGCCCACTAGTGCGTGTATATGTGGGTGTTTCCATGCATGGATGGGTTAAACCTGGAAGTTGAATTCCGCTGTTGGCAAACACAAGTGGCAAATAGTGGTTAGACACTAGACTCTCAAAGAGAACCCCGGCTGGTAACACATGTAAGTCTTAATATGTTGTAATGACTCTAAATTATTAGGACAGGTTGTTAAAAATCACTAAAAGTATCAGATTTATTAGATTTTGTGTAAAATCTGCTGCACGTGGGTCTCCATTGTTGTATCTACTGACGTGATCAGCGGGTAGTGACGTCAAATGGTTGCAGTAACCGGCCGTCACGCTTGAGCTCAGCTACTAAACATGCTACTGTTCAGTCTTTACAGTTTGAACTAGAACTCAACATTTCTGACATCAGCGGTGACATCACACACCACGTTAGTGTAAATGGTGAACAGAGAGTGTGGAGGAGAGAGTGACACAGCGCTGGAGTTGTTGTGAAGCTGTGTGTTGGTGTTGACGGAGAAGGAGAGTGTCTGTTAAAGGAGCTCCGCTTTCTAGCAGGAAACATTCACGCTCAGTAAACAGCTAGATACACTGAACGGGAGTGTCTCTGAGCTTCACACTCCTTTATTAGTGAAGTAGTATGTTCACTACTAAGACTGTACTTTCACCTTCAGGATCCACAAATGAGGAGAAGCAGCTGACGCTAACGCTAAACGTTCTCAGGAGAGAGTCCAGCGCATGTTCACGTTCACGGTTCTTCTCGCGGTTCTCCATAATCTGGAGCTTCTGGACTTCCTGTGTGGGGAAACTGTGGCACTGCATTGTGTTTTAGTCTACGCTTAAAACCAACAGCCTCCGTCAAGTCTCTCACCAGTGGTGGTCTACTGAACCACTCACACTCATCCAGACTGAAGTGAGGAGAGCAGAGCGGGGGTCTTTGGGTAGCTGTGTTGGTCCACACGCTGCTTCACTAACTATTCTCCTTGTTTATGTTTGTGAAGCTGTTTAGACTAATATCAGTCTTTCACTGCCTTTCACTGAAACAACATCAACAACACAATGTACATGGTTTTCTTTAAGCTAGGTTAGTAACTAACACTCACTCCTTCACACCACAGTCCAGTTTAAATATTAAATATTTAGAATAAAAGTGTTCATTTATAAATAAATCTGATACTTTAGTGATTTTTAAAAACCATATTAAGGCTTACAAGTGTTACCAGCCGGGGTTCCCTTTAAGGCTTATTTACACTCCCTCAACGTGCAGAAAGAACGTTGAACGTCTGTGGTGTTTCACCGTCACTGCCCACATACTTCTCTGCATCAGCTCCGTTGATATGGATGTTGAGCAAAACGTCCAGTAGAGGGCAGTTCAAAGTAAATCAAACATGGTGACAGTGAATGAGCTCGTAGTTCTGTATTTACTTCAAAAACACAGAAAACGACTGTTTGTCTTTGTGCCGCGGCGAAGTAACATCATGGTTGAAATTTCTCTCACAACCAAAAATTTTATAAAAAAACATTTTTTATAAAGTCCCACCATTTCTTCTTCGTCGTGTTTGCAAGGAAGTGGTCGCGTCTTGCACTGCCCCCACGGTCTGCAGCGGTACTGCTCCGTACCGTCCGTATCCGTAAGCTTTCCGAAAGCGTGCTAATTACACACAAAATAAACGGACAGAAAGCCCTTCAGTATTTAACACTGAGTATAAATAAGCTAATAAATGCTGCAGCAGTTACATTCAGTCACCATTTAAGCTTTGCCAATGTAGACGTCATTAAGATGTCAGCTCTCGTTATGTGGGCTCCTGCTAGTCCTGCCCGGCGTCTCTGAGCTCCAAACTCAGCCATACAAAGACGGCAAATGTCCGTAAACATTATCTACTTAAAACAGACACCCAGTTAAAGCTCACCATCCTGCTCGTTTCAGTGCAGCACCAAGTCGTGGCAGCATGAACGGAAACACCACTTCATTCAGGTTTTATTGCTGCTGAAATCCCGTACGTGCACAGAACAACTGCGCAGCGAATGTGGATGTTTTCAGATCTGAGGAAGCTTGATTTTCTCCTCCATCTCTCCAAGATAAGAGCTTTAGGTGCCTCCAGGCTCTGTAGGTTTCAATTATCACTGTATTTTTGCTTCTCCCGAAATATGAATAAACTGTACTTAATGGATTAGAAACACATGAACGCTGGATTCTGTAAACAGCACAACATCCTGAAAGAGAAGATAAGTCAGCTGGTCCACAAGACAAAGATCATACAGATTATTAGTAATAGCAAAGGAGAAAAACTGTCCTGCCCTCAACAGCCCCCTCTGCTGGAAGTGTGGTCCACAGCAGCATTAGGAACACTATAATAATTAAATCTAAGAACAAAAATCAAATTTTAAGTAAAAACAAAAGGTAAGAAACAAAAATAATAAGAATAAATAAAAGGACATTTAAAATATATATATATATGAACAACAGATAAGAAATAACTAAAAAAATAGTGAGAATAATTAAAAAAGGATTTTAAAAGTTCATAATATAGTAAAAAAAAAAATATTAACAAAAGGTATAAAAATATAAACAACAGATAAGAAATAACAAAAAAAAACTGAGGATAAATAAAAGGATATTAAAAGTCAATTAAAAAAATAGATACAATTAAGGTGGTAGCAAAAAATATCTAAACAATATTAAAGAAATAACTAAAAGAAACAGTAAAAATAAATAAAAAATATTAAAAATATATAAACAACAGATAAAATTAAGGTGATAGTAAAAGATATATAAACAAAAGGTAAGAAATAACTAAAAGAAACAGTAAGAATAAATAAAAGGATAATTTAAAAAATATATAAACAAAAGGTAAGAAATAACTAAAAGAAACAGTAAGAATAAATAAAAGGATATTTTAAAAATATATAAACAACAGGTAAGAAATAACAAAAAAATAGTGAGAATAAATAAATGGATATAAGAAATAACTAAAAATAATTAAATATATTTTATAAAAAAAAAAACAACACTTAAACAAACCAAAATATAATGTATCATATAAAGTGTTACGAGAAATCTAATGAAACGGTTGCAGGCTGTGTGGAGGTGGTTAGAGACTAATTGCTGTTAAATATAAGCTTTTATGTGCCACTGTTTATGAAACTGCAGTGGACAGTACATTTACCTTTTAAAGAGCTGCGTGTACGCCCCAGGACTCTTACCCAGCAGGCCTTCTCGAACCATCTGCTGCTTCCTGTGGATAGAGGCCAGTTCCTACAGGTCCAAATACAGAGAGTCAGGACTTTGAAGAACATTTAATCCTGACTGTAATGTCTACAAAGCATCTTCACAGAAAACACTCCACTGCTGGATATAAACATCACCAGGCAGCACTGGGTTGATTATCCTCCTCACTTTGCTCACACAGCAGTGGCGACAATGCTAGCGATGTTAAAGAGCACCTGGTGGACCATGTGTTATGTGTTACCAACAATGGTCTCTCTCACTCACTGCTGGGGTCTTCTGAGGAGTCAGTTCGACCTGGAGTTTGTTGTAGTAATTTCTGCTGTGGGAGTCGGCGCTGCTGACCTCCACCTTCTCGGCTGCTGGAGGCTCTCCAGTCACGCCTGAAACAAGCAAAGTTCATATATACACACACTGAGAGAGAGGCGGGTGACCTTTCACACAGTGCAACACACACTCTGGAGCTCTTTGCTTTGCTTTAAGCTATACGTAGCTGGGCTAAAGGAAATATCAGGGCTATGTTATGAGTAATACTGCCTCTATTAGAGTCAGAGGTTAAAAGAATAGTCACCTCTCTTATCTTTTTGAATTACTTAACTTTCAATACATATATTTTCATTGTTTAACTTTAGCTGTGTATTGGCAAGAACCTGGTGATACAATACATATCATGATGCAGCGGTCAATATATCGCGATACTGCATGCAAAGTGATATATTGTGATTTTTTTAATCCTACTATTAAAACACACCACTGTATGAACAGGTTTATTAATGCTTACAATAGCACTGCGCCCTTGTGCTGCTTGTTAATGTTGGAGTGGAGCTGAAAATGGATTACAACACTGCCATCTAGTGGTCAGAGTTTCAAACACAACATGCAATGATTCACTGTCTGCCAGGAATCTGTGTATCAGATTGTATACTGTGTTTTTAAGAATCAATACAGTATCACCAAACATAATATCCCGATATTCAATATTTTCAATATTTTCTTACACCCCTAGTATACATCCAGAATACTGCAGCCTGTAGCTCTACAGAAGCAGGTACATCACCACCTTTACTGTTAGATTCCAGTCTTTCTGCTGGTTGATCACTTAATAGAACATTACCTTGTTTTAATCTTGTCAGACGGACGCTGACCAGCTCTGAGACCCTGTCAAATTTAATGTCCACTAATCTGGAAGTATTTGTGACTAATTGATTAAAAGTAGGATTATGACCTATACATTTTAGGAATAATATTGATTTCTAATGATTTCAGAGAAATAAACACATACAAAAAACTCCTGTCGCTCAGTCATGTTTATTCTGAAACATTAAAACTATTGATTATGTATTGTGTATATAGTATCTAACATTATTACACAGTCTAATACACCCAGACCAGCCATAACATTAAACCACCTCCTTATATCTCCACTCACTGTCCACTGTATCAGCTCCACTGACCATACAGGAGCTACACTTACAGACTGTAATTGATCTGATTCTCTGTATACTTTATTACTCTGTTCTTTAATGATCAGGACCCCCACAGGACCACCACAGAGCAGCTACTAATAGGGAGGTGGATCATTCTCAGCAGTGTAGTGACACTAACATGGTGGGGTGTTGTGCTGGTGTGAGTGGATCAGACACAGCAATGCTGCTGCTGGAGTGTTGGAACAGCTCAGTGTCACTACTGGACTGAGAATCGTCCACCAACCAAAACTATCCAGACAGCAGTGTCCTGTGGGCGGTGTCCTGTGTCCACTGATGATGAACTAGAGGAACACAAACTGTGCAGCAGCAGATGAGCTACTGTCTCTGACTTTACATCTACAAGGTGGACCAGCAAGTAGTAGGAGTGTCTAATAGAGTGGACAGTGAGTGGACACAGTGTTTAAACACTCCAGCAGCAGCACTGCTGTAACTGATTTACTCACACCAGCACATCAGTGTCACTGCAGTGCTGAGAATGATCCACCTCCCTATTAGTATCTGCTCTGTGGTGGTCCTGTGGGGGTCCTGATCATTAAAGAACAGAGTAATAAAGTATACAGAGAATCAGATCAATTACAGTCTGTAAGTGTAGGTCCTGTATGGTCAGTGGAGCTGATACAGTGGACAGTGAGTGTTTTATGTACATGCAGCATATTGGACTGAAAATCTTCACATATAAACAGAAGTGACCCCGAGCTGAACCCTACCTGGTTTGGAGTGGTCAGGTGTAACTCCTCCTGCCCCCTGCTCCTCCAGGCCCAGGTACTCTTTCACTAGCTGCCTCAGAGTTTGGTAAGCCTCTTCACGGTTGTCTGATAGCAAAGCACAGCAACTTATGATGTTAGTCCCTAATCTCATACCATCAAGTGATTTGAAGAGATTAACTATTCTAAATATTTAAAACTGGAGTGGAAATGAACAGGCATTAATTAACCTCTAAAATAACTTCAACACAACTTTATTATTATGACTTATATTGGCTGAATGGTTGCAATAATCAAAAACAAAGTGACTATAATTAAAAAAGCTCTAAAACGTGTTGATGTGTGTGTATATAAGTACGCTGGTGTGATATGGCCTGCTGCTTTACTCCGGTTTTTTGTTTGTATTGTCTTGTTTGTGTGTATGTTCTGATGTTTTCCTGCTAGTTAGACGTTTAGCATGGAATCCTCCAAGGTACTTTTTGAGCAACCAGCTGGTTGACTCACGGCAGCTGGGTGCGCTGCACTGCAGCTATGAGGCTGCCTCACTATGGCGATTGACCTGGCTGAGGCGTTTACCATGGAATCCACCAAGATAGTGGCTCCAAGGCCTTTTTGAGCAACCAGATGGTTGACTGACGGCAGTTGCGGGGGAGCTGCACTGCGGTTATGAGGCTGCCTCATTATGGTTATAGACCTTTCTGGCCTTCGCCTCAAAGCTACCTTGGGCCTTTTTGAGCGCCTCACTGCGGCTATGAGGCTGCCTCACTATGGCTATGGACCTGGCTGAGGCATTAACCATGTAATCCACCAAGATAGTGGCTCCAAGGCCTTTTTAAGCAACCAGCAGGTTGACTCACGGCAGCTGGGTGCGCTGCACTGCGGCTATGAGGCTGCCTCACTATGGCTATAGACCTCTCTGGCCTTCGCCTCGAAGCTACCTTGGGCCCTTTTGAGCGTTGCCGCTATGAGGCTGCCTCACTATGGCTATAGACCTCTCTGGCCTTCGCCTCGAAGCTACCTTGGGTCCTTTTGAGCGTTGCCCTAAGGTTATGAGGCTGCCTCACTATGGCTATGGACCATTCCGGCCTGCACCTCGAAGCTACCTTGGGCCCTTTTGAGCGTTGCACTGCGGCTATGAGGCTGCCTCACTATGGCTAGGCCAGAAAGGTCCATAGCGATTCTGAGGCAGCCTCATAGGCACAGTGCAGGGGTCAAAAAGGCCCAAGGTAGCATCTTATTTGAATTCCCTGTTAAACCTTCAGTGGTGCCAGAACTGCTGCTCCATTTAAGGTGTAATGGGAAGCTGACTTTGTCCTCGTCCCTCCATGTGGGAGCACCAGACAGTTCTGGAAGCCATTTTTCAAACGAGCTTTGGATTTGGCACTTTGGAATGTTGACGCGACCTGGAATGTGGAAAAGCTATGAGCCCTGATGGGACCATCTGTAGGGCCCGTCGTTCCCAGACACAGGTCACTCCTCCCAACTGATAAGAGGATCAGCGTTTATACAAGCTGGTCACTTTGAAAGGCTGGGTTTGAGTTTAACAGCAGGTGACCGCTCTGTATACGCACAAGCAGTAAGACCAACTTACTAAGTTGACCGTGTAGCTTTGACTGGACATGAGATAAAAGAAAGATGGCCTCTGACCGTTGACCATCTCACCTGATCTCTGAGCTCTTACCACTGGGAATCACACTGTCGAAGAAGCCGGGCCGCTCTCGGTTGGTTCTGAGGTAGATTTCGATACGCGACACTGCTGTGTCTATCTGGCCGTTACTGTAGAGGCCTCTGGCCTTCATGCGTGAAATATAATCCTCAGTGCTGGTGGGGATCAGCAGGATGTATCTGGGCTCAAAGTAGGAATTTTTCAGACTGTACACGCCCTGTAAACAAAAACCAGACAACAAACATCACATACACACCCATCAGCCATAACATATATAAACCACCTCCTTATATACACTCACTGTCCACTGTATCAGCTCCACTGACCATACAGGACCTCCACTCACTGTCCACTGTATCAGCTCCACTGCCCATACAGGACCTCCACTCACTGTCCACTGTATCAGCTCCACTGACCATACAGGACCTCCACTCACTGTCCACTGTATCAGCTCCACTGACCATACAGGACCTCCACTCACTGTCCACTGTATCAGCTCCACTGACCATACAGGACCTCCACTCACTGTCCACTGTATCAGCTCCACTGACCATACAGGACCTACACTCACTGTCCACTGTATCAGCTCCACTGACCATACAGGACCTCCACTCACTGTCCACTGTATCAGCTCCACTGACCATACAGGACCTACACTCACTGTCCACTGTATCAGCTCCACTGACCATACAGGACCTCCACTCACTGTCCACTGTATCAGCTCCACTGACCATACAGGACCTCCACTCACTGTCCACTGTATCTGATACAGTGGACAGTGAGTGGAGGTCCTGTATGGTCAGTGGAGCTGATACAGTGGACAGTGAGTGGAGGTATATGATTGGCTGAGGGGTGTACACACAACAGCACTTTTTATCTTCAGCTTATTTGAATCTTTATTTGATTTCGGTTGTTTGTGTGTCTAATGTTTTAAAAGACTGCATTCTTCTTCTACGTACATTAGTCAAAAGCCTGACTGGCAACAGAATAAATCTACCTACTTAACAGATCAGCACTTTTTCCAAAGGCTTAGTTTTAAAACAATGAAGATGGTAAACGCGTTTCATGTCCTGTATGCAGAAACTCCTGCTGAGAACTGCTGTTAAAGCAGATCCAGACTGCTGGGCTTTACAACAGATACATTAACATCACTCTTTACCTCCAGTTCCATATGAACACAGCAAGCAAGACCCTCTCGAGCGACACTTTCTATGGTCTCCCGAGACAGACCGTACCAGTGACCTCCGTACTGCATCGTCTGGACAAAGCAACCCTGAGAGAGAGACAGAGAGAGAGAGAGAGAGAGAGAGAGAGAGAGAGACAGAGACAGAGAGAGAGTATATATATATATATATATATATAGAGAGAGAGAGAGAGAGAGAGAGAGATTATATATATGTATATATATATATATATAGAGAGAGAGAGATTATATATATATATATATATATATATATATATATATAGAGAGAGAGAGAGAGAGAGAGAGAGAGAGAGCATGCTATACTGTAAGTATGGAAGCCTTTTTGAGCGCTGCACTACGGCTATGAGGCTGCCTCACTATGGCTATGGACCTGGCTGAGGCATTTACCATGGAATCCACCAAGATAGTGACTCCAAGGTCTTTTCTGAGCAACCATACTGAGACAGCCTCACAGCCGCAGTGCAGTGTTCAAAGAGGCCCAAGGTAGCATCCAATGTTCCCTGTTAAACCCTCAATTTCTATGGTCTCCCAAGACAGACCGTACCAGTGACCACTGTACTGCATCGTCTGGACAAATAGAGAGAGAGAGAGAGAGAGAGAGAGAGAGGGAGAGGCAGAGCATGCTGTACTGTAAGTATGGAACTCAGCTGTCACGAAGCATGGCTGGTGAAACGTATGGGTCACATTCATCTCCTAAATGGACCTTGTCTTAGAGGTTCCTCCCGTTCAGCGCTCCCAGGCGGAATGCAAACCTTCAAGCGTTTGAGCGGTGGCTCTTCACTCAGCTGACTCCTGACTGAGTGTCCACTCACACCTGGCTCTACTTAACCAGTGCAATGCCATTCATCAAGCAGCCTGACCCTGAGGCCTGTGACAGTGAGCCGCCACGCTCTGAGAAACTTCCTCCACACACGGCTCTACAGCAGAGACGGTATTCAAACACAACAGTGTTTCATACACACGGGCTCACAATAAGTGATGGCTGAATACTGGACATGCTCTGCTGCAATACATATAAATCAGTATAGTCAGTATACATAAAGTTTCTAAACCTATACATAGTACACGTAGGGTGTGTCACAAACCCTAGTGAGTGTGTAAGTAGGCTGTCTAGGTAGTGAGTGTGTAAGTAGGCTGTCTAGGTAGTGAGTGTGTAAGTAGGCTGTCTAGGTAGTGAGTGTGTAAGTATCAGTGTTCTCTCCTCATCTCTCCTCATAAAACAGATTACTGAGACGCTCTAGTTAGAGAGAGACTGCGTCACGGCTTGTTCCCGCCCACTGCAGCACGCCACCGGTGGTTTAGCTGGTTGCTAAGCTACCGGCCGGCATCCAAAACAATAGCCCAAGTCTTAAAAATCCGCTAGCATAAATGCTAATGTCTGGAGTATAAAAGTGTAAATGGTGAAGGACTCGTTACAGAGTTGATAATAAAATACTGTTTTGTGTGATTATATGACCAGAAACACATTAAAACTCCAGAGAATCAAAATAACTCACATTTTAAAACCACTTCACTGCTCCTAGATTAGCCTGCGGTGCATCATGGGATTGTCTTAGCGGCTGAGGAAGCGTTCGATCCTTAAAATCAGGTCTAAATAAGGTTCCTCAGTAGCAGCATGTTTAAGGTATGTAAGAATTGGGACAGTCTACATGTCGGGACCGCATACTATGATGAAAATGCTGCCTATGTAGGAGCTCAGTAGGTTTTGAGACACACCCGTAGACTGTCCCAATTCTTAAATTCTTATACTGTCCACTGACGCAGTGTTAATTTTAACAAATAATTTTGATTTAGTTTTAATCGTAATTTAGTCATCTGAATTGTTTTAAGTTTTAGTCGACTAATTATCATAAGAATATAGTCTAGACTAAATCTACAGTCGATTCAGTCGACTAAAATATAAAGGGGTGTAAAATGTAAATGCTTTTTTTTTCAGTCCCCTTTAATTATTTAAATCATTATTTATACTTACAGGACGCAAGCGCAGCTACAAGCGGTCTTCAAATGTTATCAGAAATCAGTGCTCGTCTTCTTAACCGTAGGCACCTGACTGCAGCTGTAACATTTATCAGTAACACTGAGATTAATAACTGATACATTGATTTATCAGTAACACTGAGGTTAATAACTGATACATTGATTTATCAGTCTACTCAGACTTTAGCAGAGCTCAGAAACACTGAGATTAATAACTGATCACATTGATTTATCAGTAACACTGAGGTTAATAACTGATACATTGATTTATCAGTAACACTGAGGTTAATAACTGATACATTGATTTATCAGTCTACTCAGACTTTAGCAAAGCTCAGTAACACTGAGATTAATAACTGATCACATTGATTTATCAGTAACACTGGGATTAATAACTGATCACATTGATTTATCAGTAACACTGAGATTAATAACTGATACATTGATTTATCAGTAACACTGAGATTAATAACTGATCACATTGATTTATCAGTAACACTGAGATTAATAACTGATCACATTGATTTATCAGTAACACTGACATTAATAACTGATACATTGATTTATCAGTAACACTGAGGTTAATAACTGATACATTGATTTATCAGTAACACTGAGATTAATAACTGATACATTGATTTATCAGTCCACTCTGACTTTAGTAGAGCTCAGAAACACTGAGATTAATAACTGACCACATTGATTTATCAGTAACACTGAGGTTAATAACTGATACATTGATTTATCAGTAACACTGAGGTTAATAACTGATACATTGATTTATCAGTAACACTGAGGTTAATAACTGATACAGTGATTTATCAGTCTACTCAGACTTTAGCAAAGCTCAGTAACACTGAGATTAATAACTGATCACATTGATTTATCAGTAACACTGGGATTAATAACTGATCACATTGATTTATCAGTAACACTGAGATTAATAAATGATACATTGATTTATCAGTCAGGCTTTAGCAGAGCTCAGAAACACTGAGATTAATAACTGACCACATTGATTTATCAGTAACACTGGGATTAATAACTGATCACATTGATTTATCAGTAACACTGGGATTAATAACTGATCACATTGATTTATCAGTAACACTGAGATTAATAACTGATACATTGATTTATCAGTCAGGCTTTAGCAGAGCTCAGTAACACTGAGATTAATAACTGATCATATGGCCACTCTTAACTAAGGTGACTTTGCAGATTGGGGTTAATTTGCCGAATGCCGATTGGCTGCGAGCGCTGCTGCTGGATCTTGGTGCACATCTGTGGGGCCAAGCAGGTTCGTAATCCTCATCTGAAACTCCTCCTTTGATGCTCACGGCATACGTTTATAATCACACTTCAAAGGGCTTCCGCTGTAAATCACCCTGCAAGCTCTATTCATCAAACCTGCTGGACGTACAAAAGCACCCTGAAACAGAGGAACGATACCCTCCAACAGCAGAACTGGGGCTGCATCACACATCATGAGAAACACTCTCAATTCAAATATCTGGCAAGTCATCACTTTCACAGTACACTTGCAAACTATTACCAAGCCAGTTCAAAGCAGGCATGACTCCTATACGGTTACATGAGAACCAAAAGTAACCAAAAGCAAGACATAAAGCAAAAGAACAATGTTGATATCTGCTGCTTCAGCTGGACCCACGTGAGGGCCACATAAAAACAGCAGGTCTACACACTAAATTATTCTACCGTTTATTTTTTGAAGGACTCTGTTTGGACGTTATGAGGTCTCCCGGGACTTGATGCTGCCTACAACAGAGTAAAGCTCACTCGGCCTGAAAGATGAAACATGAGTGTGCATTAACCTTTCGAACCCTGGGCTTTCAGCACTAAGACTCGGGTTGTGTAACTGGTAATCATCAAGAACATTATGTTGAAACAGGGCAGTCGCTATCATATCATCAGTGGAGTTAGGGCTGTGCAGGGTTATCGGCTTGTTTTATAATATAGCAGTATATTTGTAGAGATATAGGATGAGACAGAACCTGGTTCTTCTGTAAAGCTGTAAAGTGTTTGATTTCTTACACTCTCTGCACAACCACGCCCCCGACTCTCCTTATGCATGCAAACCTGGGCCCTGACCGTCCTCACTTGCTCACAAGTTCTTCAGCAACATGGAGGGAAGCAGAACACCGACCTACACTGACGAAGAAGAGTCAGGCCTACTTTATAGAAACTTCCTATATTTAATCCTAAATTAAGATTTTTCACACATTCAGAATACAGAAATCAGGAAATTCTAAAGTACTCAGAGGTGTGGAGTGAGGATTGTGGAGTGGAGTAAGGATGGTGAAGCGGTGGTGTGGGGTGAGGATGGTGGAGCAGTGGTGGTATGGAGTAAGGATGGTGGAGCGGTGGTGAAGTGGAGTGGGGATGGTGGAGCAGTGGTGGTGTGGAGTGAGGATGGTGGTGTGGAGTGAGGATGGTGGAGTGGAGTGAAGATGGTGGAGCGAGGTGATGTGGAGTGAGGATGGTGGAGCAGTGGTGGTGTGGAGTGAGGATGGAGTGGAGTGAGGATTGTGGAGTGGAGTAAGGATGGTGAAGCGGTGGTGTGGGGTGAGGATGGTGGAGCAGTGGTGGTGTGGAGCATGGATTGTGGAGTGGAGTAAGGATGGTGGAGCAGTGGTGGTGTGGAGTAAGGATGAAGTGGAGTAAGGATGGTGAAGTGGTGGTGTAGAGTGAGGATGGTGAAGTGGTGGTGTAGAGTTAGGATGGTGAAGTGGAGTGGGGATGGTGGAGCAGTGGTGGTGTGGAGCATGGATTGTGGAGTGGAGTAAGAATGGTGGAGCGGTGGTGGTGTGGAGTGAGGATGGTGGAGCAGTGGTGGTATGGGGTAAGGATGGTGGAGTGGTGGTGAAGTGGAGTGGGGATGGTGGAACAGTGGTGGTGTGGAGTGAGGATGGTGGAGTGGTGGTGTGGAGTGAGGATGGAGTGGAGTGAGGATGGTGGAGTGGTGGTGTGGAGTGAGGATGGTGAACTGGAGTGGGGATGGTGGAGCAGTGGTGGTGTAGAGCAAGGATGGTGGAGTGGAGTAAGGATGGTGAAGCGGTGGTGTGGGGTGAGGATGGTGGAGCAGTGGTGTTGTGGATCTGCTGTCTGGATAGTTTTGGTTGGTGGACGATTCTCAGTCCAGCAGTGACAATGATGTGTTTAAACACTCCAGCAGCAGCACTGCTGTGTCTGATCCACTCGCACCAGCACAACACACACTAACACACCACCACCACTTCAGTGCCACTGCAGTGCTGAGAATGACCCACTGCTACTCTTACTCTAGACTACTACAGCCTGACCCAGTCCTAATACAGTGATTCAGTAATAGAGAAGTTTTGAGACACACCATTCGAATCATGTTCTGAAATTCATCTTCTAGCACAAAGTGGTAATCAGAGCCGTCCTCCTCCCCAAAGTAGGGCCCCCTGGTGGTGTGACAGGCACTAGAAACAGAAGAAGAAAGATGTAAATGTGGGTTTCTATTCCTGTGAGATCTTCTGTATTCAGCAGTAAGAATCAGAGGATCAGGAAAACGATCGGTATTCAGAGACGAACACTCACCCGTACGCAAAATAATCACTGAACTCCTGGCACAGCTTGTGGGCCAGCTCCCTCTTTCCACACGCCTGGGGCCCTGTGAGGATGAGCATGGGGTATGGAGTGTCCAGACTGGGCAGGGTGCTGGACATGAACAGATGGAAAACTACTGAACATTCAATTCCGATTGAGTAAAAGGTTTAAGTCAATTCATTCACAATTCATCTGTTCCATATTCATGAACTAGGCTTAGCTAATGTTTAATGCTATAGCGTACACTGAATAAGTATGTTGTTCGTGCAGGTGTAGCCAAACTAAATATCTCTGAATGTTAAATTATATCATATCAAATCAAATCAATCTGTATTTGTCACATACACAATCATATGTGATTCAACTAGCAGTGAAATGCTTTGGCAGCTGTTTGCTCACATAAAACAACAGATAATATAACACAGAATATCTGAAATATAAAATATATACAGTTCTATTCAATATTAAACAGTATTAATACAGTAAATAGTGCTTTTACACTTCATTATTAAATATTAAACAGTATTAATAGAGTAAGTAGAGCTTTTACACTTTATTACTAAATATTAATCAGTATTAATAGAGTAAGTAGAGCTTTTACACTTTATTACTAAATATTAATCAGTATTAATAGAGTAAGTAGAGCTTTTACACTTTATTATTTAAATATTAATCAGTATTAATAGAGTTAGTAGTGCTTTTACACTTTATTATTAAATATTAAACAGTATTAATAGAGTAAGTAGAGCTTTTACACTTTATTACTAAATATTAATCAGTATTAATAGAGTAAGTAGAGCTTTTACACTTTATTACTAAATATTAATCAGTATTAATAGAGTAAATAGTGCTTTTACACTTTATTACTAAATATTAAACAGTATTAATAGAGTAAGTAGTGCTTTTACACTTTATTATTAAATATTAAACAGTATTAATAGAGTAAGTAGAGCTTTTACACTTTATTATTAAATATTAAACAGTATTAATAGAGTAAGTAGAGCTTTTACACTTTATTACTAAATATTAATCAGTATTAATAGAGTAAGTAGTGCTTTTACACTTTATTATTAAATATTAATCAGTATTAATAGAGTAAGTAGAGCTTTTACACTTTATTATTAAATATTAATCAGTATTAATAGAGTTAGTAGTGCTTTTCCATACGTCAGTGTGTTTATTTAACTCTTTCCAAGCTTCTCCTAAACAACCCAGTATTATTATCAGTTCTCATCTAATACCTGCTTTGACTGCTCAGTACTTCATTAAGATAAATCAAGATTTGCTGCTGAAGGAACTGAACACATTCATACAATGTCTGGGGCGTCCAGGAGAAATCTGGGACCTAACTTTGTTCTTCAAACTGGAGCTCAAGATCTGATCTACTTCTCTCCTACATAAACTTAATACCTGTCAAAGATGATCTGTGGCTGCATGTGCTGGTACACCATGTGAGTCATGTGATCTCGGGCTGCCATCACTTCAAGGGGTGGATCGTATTTGTTTACGGCAGAAACCTGAAAACAAGTATAAATATAAACTAGAAGCAGTGCGAGGAACGAGGGATGAATAAATGACAGGTAGAGGAGTGAGGGTCAGTGTGTTTGGGTATCTGCTCTCAGTGAGTACAGGCAGTTTGGAGGTTGTAGGTTTAATGAAACCATGATGTTTGGTTGAGACTGAAAATGAATGGGACTCTATGGGATGGAAAAAAACGACAAACAGACGAGTGCGGGTCCACCCAACACTGCAGTCGTGGTCGGGGGTCCGCTCTGAGTCAGTGTACGTGAAACGGTGTCTGTGGGTCGAGCAGAAGTTCAGTAGATTGGCGTGCACTTTTCTATCCTATTCATTCTCTATGGCGTAAATTCAGGAACAAATCTGTTGTTTTCCAGAATCCGTGCATGCGATCAAAAAGCTGTACACAAGCCTGAATCACACAGTCAGACCAGACAGTCTGGAGATGGAACAGTGTTGATATTTTGAGAACTGCAGGATGAGTTATGAATTAAAAATTACAACATAACGATATAATGCGCAAACATAATTACCTGCAAACATGATAGTCACACCTGTACGACACATTTTGGGGCAATTGTAAGCTGTATTTCAATAAAAACATTATATTTTAAGTAATTTAAATATTTTAAGTAATTTAAATCATAAGACTGTCAGTATAAACAGGCATGTGATTAATTCTAAACAAATCTACGAAATGACGGAGTTTCCAGACTGTATAGTGACGGACCAGCACGACTGACCTTTTCCTCAACAGTCACAGTCTGTTCATCCAGGTCAGTAAGACGATTAAGAAGAAAGATCACCGCCAGTCTGTAGTCGGGCTGTTCCTGCAGTGGATAATTAAAGAGAAAACCATTTAACGTGGTTGATCAGAATGATACAAATATATATATATATATATATATATATATATATATATATATATATATATATATATATATATATATATATATAAAACCACTACACCACTGTACTGACCACTACAGCCGTACTACTCGTTGAGGAACCAAGACAAAGATATTTAACTCTAATAATCTGATACGACACCACATGGCTGAATACAGTGAGTATCAGTAAACAGCAGAGCTAACACACACAGCTAACACAAAACTAATAACCCAGAACACCATACAGACCAGATCTGACCGGTACGAACAGAACAGCAGCTACAATTCAATATTCTACATTTAATGATTACAGATTTAGTTTAAAATAACAGAGTCTGTGTTTAATGATTGTAGTTTAACTGCGTTTATTTAATTAGCTTTTTTCGTTTTAAATTAAGGGTCTAAATGTAATGATTGCAGTTTTGGGGATATTTGTTTGATTTACTTTGTTTATTTACTGCTAATTTTGTTAAAAATATTATGCTGTTTCATATGAGCTCGTTAAAAATGGTAATAAACCAGTTTAGACTATGTTTCATGAATTGCTTGCCCTGCCATGGCATATAGCCCCGCCCTCGATCGGTATCAGCTATAGACCGGTCGCGCTGAAAGGTGATCGTTGATCAGAATCGGCCTCAAAATGCTGAGCAGTCCATCTCTAATATATATCATCTCCAAAATGGCAACCTCACAGGAGAGGCCAAAAACCTACTTTACTTGTAAGTCAATGGAACCAGAAGTTTTTCCAAGCTATTTTAAAGCAATCCTGTTGGTCCATTCATCATAAAATTGACAAACACAAACTAAACAAAACAAAATTGAAAAACAAGTGTTTTTGTTTAGACAGAAAAGAAATTTAATTCAAATATAGATTCAGACAGATCTCACCTGCACGGGGTTTCCCTTGAGATTCAGTTCTCTCAGTAGTGGAAGGTCATGCACATACGTGGCCTCCTTGATCTCGCTGATCTAAAAGAGGTCAAAACATGAGACAGAAGTAAAACCGGCTAGAACTGAACGCCCAGCTCACTAGAGCGGCAGGAAACGTCTGTTACAGTGAAATGATCTCACCAAGTTACTTTCGAGGTTGATGCTGCCGAGGAGGTGGAGGTTCTGGAGACCAGCGAGGCTTTGGATTCTGTTAGAAGATAAGTCCAGAACCCGCAGGAGCCGGAGCGTGTGTAGGTTCTCGATCTTCTTTATCAGATTCCCTCTCTGTGAACACAAACCATCACCTACAATTAACACAATGTTGTAAAAAATTCAACATTTACTGTTTTTACGTCACCGGAACCGAACCCTGCATCTGTTTACACTGGGTCAGAACGTTCTGACCAGTGAACCCATAAAAATGGTTCCAAACGATTTACACGCTGCTAAAATGATCATATGTATGTATATATGTAATTTGCACATCTTATATTTCTTGTTTGTTGTAAATGTTGTAAGCTTATTATTAATATTATTATTATTATTACTTTTATTATTATTTGGCATCTAGTATTTTTCTTTGGTCAAATCAAATGTATTGATCACACTGCATTTGGCAGATTATGTGGTTTGTTTCAAGTATATTTCTTTAAATAAGCCATATTTTCCAATACAGTGAGATTATTTGACTAAAACCACATAAACACAATCAAAATGACTAGAAACAAGTAAAATAATCTTTTAATAAAATTAAAATAACCTTAAAATAAGAAATCGTAGTATCATCACTGTCCAAAGAAAAATCTGTAACTCCAAAACAGTGACTTTTACAGGAGAGGACAAAAACCGTCTTTACTTTCAATGTAAGTCAATGAAACGAGAAGTTTTTCCACTTTCTATCGGCCCATTCCTCATGAAACTTTCACACAATATAAACAACAGCTGCTGTGTTAAGATATGCTGTAGAAAAACAAAAATCAACAAAAATGGAGATACATGTTGTTCTTTGGACAGCGATGATATACACAATCACTTTACTCGCCAAAGTGTAATCTTTACATCAACCTACAATCAAAGTTATTTAAGTCTGAGAGTGATTATATGTATCAGCTGTTTAATGACTACCAAAGACAAGCACTACTGCTCCACACAGGTACTTAAGCTGTGGTGAGAATGGGGCAACTGCCCCCTAGCCTGTATGTTCACTAATGTGTGTGCATGTAGGTGTTTCACTGCCCCCTAGTGTGTATGTTCACTAATGTGTGTGCATGTAGGTGTTTCACTGCCCCCTAGTGTTTATGTTCACTAATGTGTGTGCATGTAGGTGTTTCACTGCCCCCTAGTGTTTATGTTCACTAGTGTGTGTATATGTGGGTGTTTCGCTGCCCCCTAATGTTTATGTTCACTAGTGTGTGTATATGTGGGTGTTTCACTGCCCCTTAGTGTGTATGTTCACTAGTGTGTGTATACACTGGTGTTTCACTGCCCCCTTGTGTTTATGTTCACTAGTGTGTGCATATATGTGGGTGTTTCACTGCCCCCTAATGTTTATGTTCACTAGTGTGTGTATATGTGGGTGTTTCACTGCCCCTTAGTGTGTATGTTCACTAGTGTGTGTATACACTGGTGTTTCACTGCCCCCTTGTGTTTATGTTCACTAGTGTGTGTATATGTGGGTGTTTCGCTGCCCCCTAATGTTTATGTTCACTAGTGTGTGTATATGTGGGTGTTTCACTGCCCCTTAGTGTGTATGTTCACTAGTGTGTGTATACACTGGTGTTTCACTGCCCCCTTGTGTTTATGTTCACTAGTGTGTGCATATATGTGGGTGTTTCACTGCCCCCTAATGTTTATGTTCACTAGTGTGTGTATATGTGGGTGTTTCACTGCCCCTTAGTGTGTATGTTCACTAGTGTGTGTATACACTGGTGTTTCACTGCCCCCTTGTGTTTATGTTCACTAGTGTGTGCATATATGTGGGTGTTTCACTGCCCCCTAATGTTTATGTTCACTAGTGTGTGTATATGTGGGTGTTTCACTGCCCCTTAGTGTGTATGTTCACTAGTGTGTGTATACACTGGTGTTTCACTGCCCCCTTGTGTTTATGTTCACTAGTGTGTGCATATATGTGGGTGTTTCACTGCCCCCTAGTGTGTATGTTCACTACAGTGTATGTGAGTGTTTCACTGCCCCCTAGTGTGTATGTTCACTATTGTGTGTATATGTGGGTGTTTCACTGCCCCCTAGTGTGTATGATCACTAGTGTGTGTATGTGGGTGTTTCACTGCCCCCTAGTGTGTATGTTCACTAGTGTATGTATGTGGGTGTTTCACTGCCCCCTAGTGTTTATGTTCACTAGTGTGTGTATGTGGGTGTTTCACTGCCCCCTAGTGTTTATGTTCACTACTGTGTGTATATGTGGGTACTGAGGCAGTGAACAACCTGGAAGTGTGACACCTGTGTGCACATTTTAAACATTACCTTGTGTTGGTTTGCAGAACGTCTAACTAATAAACTGTGCAGTAAATTTAGCTAAGAATGACGTTTGTTTATTGTATAACAATAAATAATAAAATAATAAGAAATAATAATAAGAAAATCAACAAACCACAGCAACGAACTGGCGTCCACATTTCCTGCCAGCATCACATTAAAGGACAAACAGCTACGACCACAGTGGCATATCAGTGCGCAGCTGCAGCTCACTGGTGTGTGTTTAGACGCTCGGTCTGTCTGACAGGCCTCCTCGTCTCCGGTAAGGCTGACGGGCAGACCGACTGACAGCTGAACAGCTGGTAAGACGCGGGAATCGCTTGCCTGTAAGTTGGGAGCTCTGCAAACCTCGCGCTGACCCTCATTCTTTCCCTCCCGGCCCTCCTAAGGCATCTCTGGGCTGTCATCCAGAACCCAGCCTCCCTGCCCTGCCCCTTCGCCACCCCCGCCTGGCAGAGAAGTGCAGACAGCGGGGGGACGGTGACCATAAGGGGTCCTGGATGCTCCGGTGCCAAAGTGTGATGAGGTGAGAGAGAAGTTACCTGACAGGAGCACCCTGCTCAGGGTTTCAGGGCAGCAGAGGGGCCGACAGGTTCAGTGTGAGTGTGTGTATGTGTGTGTTTGTGTGTGTGTCTACACGTGTGTGGTTGAAAGCGCTCCACACCAGCAGCTGTGCCCTGAGGGGAGAGCGGACGACAGAGGACGCGGCACTGCTGACGATGAAGAATCACTTTGATAAAGGACAACGCAAACACCCTTCAGTGAAGTGGCCAAGGGTCTCCAGGCATGTTGGCGCGCCATATGGTGGGCTTCAACACCAGCTTCCATCTTTACCTTTCTGCTTTTAGGAGGCTGGGGCGCCAACATGGATACTCACTGTAGGGGGGACACATGACTCGTAATCCCTAAACACTAACCTGCTGTCAACTACATCAAACAAAGGAAGAGGGGGGACGCCAAAGCACAAGGCTGCACATGAGAGCTAGAGGGCTAACCTTTATGAAAGCGATGTGACGGATGACAGATAATACAGTTACTATAAACCCAACAGATATATATATATATATATATATATATATATATATATATATATATATACACTACCGCTCAAAAGTTTGGGATCACAGTGAAATGTTCTTGTTTTAATGGAGTATCTTCTTCCTTAACACAACAATGGACTGACGGGTCTCTAAAGAAAGTTGTTTCTTTCTGGTCATTGTGAGTCGGTCAGCAAGCCATCAACTGCTGATCTTCAGATACTAAACTAACCTAGAATGTTGTTCCCTTTTATACTCACTTATTAGTAGAATGTTTTTCAGCTGTGATCACAATTGAGCAAGAGTGTCCTAACAACCAATTAGTCCGGTACATATATATATTAGGGCTGGGCGATATGGACCAAAAATAATATCTCGATATTTTTAGCTCTATATAAATATATATATATATATATATATATATATATATATATATATATATATATATATATATATATATATATATATATATATTTATTTATTTTTCCCATGAGGTGATAACAAAAAGGCACTTCTGCGTCAAAGCTACACGTCCCCAATGTCACACAGGCACTTGTGGCTAGGGCTGGCTATCGTTTGAGAATTTTTTAAAACGGATATGATACATGAGCCTGTTTTATACTGTCACCATAATATTTTTATTTTTTATCTTTTTATTTGGATCTTGTTCAAACAATGAGCATCTTTGTGCTGCTTTATTAAGAACAAAGCATTAGCGTTACTTATGTTTAAACTATAAAACTAAGTAATCCTTTAAGAATAAAATTGTGGCGTTCATCCTCGACTTCTCTGCTACAGTGGAAGGGTTGCTTCTCTGTGAAATCGATATGCAACTAACTGTTAGTTAACTTGAGCGATACCCAACAGCGTTACAGGTATATTCATACGCTGGCTGTACTTTAGCCAGCTAGCTAGCTAATACGTGCTTGAGCGCTAACAGGCGCAGTAAGAGTGTTAGTTTCTCTCACAGAGCAGGAAAGCAGCTCAGTGAACTGTGAACTTGTCTGATGATATTTTATCACAATCGTTTAGCCCAGATTCTCGCGTCTCCGGCAGCGCTGTCCTGCTGCTGGTCTTTAAGTCTCTATCTTGAAGCTTGTGCTGCAGCTGCTCTGAGTGCTCCCCGCGTTTCTGCGTGTCACTGCGTGCGTCACGTTTTAAAAAAAAATTATTTTGCGTTATATTCGCAAAGAACCGAAAATAGGCACCGAATTCTTTTTGCTATTGAATTGCGATAGCCAGTCTTTTGACAGGCGTCCACTTCTATAGCTTCTTTCAATGTGTTTATCCGTCTCCATGCTGTCGCTGCCTGCGTTTACGGCTGAAGCGGTGAGGAGGGGTGAGTTTTGTGAGGGAGAGAGGTGAACTGGTAGATCTACAAGTGTAATTGCAGCGCAACACAGACTATATCGATACAAACAATATTGTATCTTATATCTCATATAAAAAAATATATCGATATTTCTTAAAAACTTGATATATCGCCCAGCCCTAATATAGATATACAGTGATTCTTTAATTGCAGGCTCTTTTGCCATCTTAACTTTTGTAATTTTTAGTTTTATAAAGTAATATAAAGTAACGCATTTCATTATAAAATCATTAGCATCAACAAATGTTGTTATCATCTCAACAGGTTATGTGTTGGTAATGACGTGTTACGGTTATGACAATTTTCACTTTTTTAAGAAAAAGGCTAGCTAGGCCATGGATTTGCTAAAGCTAGTTAACAGCTAGTACAAGATACTCTTTAAATAAAAATAAATAAATAAATAATGTGTAAATATAATGTTTTGTTGTTTTATATGTGTAGATCTGAAGGCTATATAAGCACTGGAAGTTTCTAAAATAACAAATAACAGTCTGATCCTCCTCACTGTGGCTGCACCACTGAACTTGAATCAACCCTCACATACCATTGAAATGGGGAACATATGAAATTGTCAGTCAAACTAGTGAATCAAACACAAACGGCAATGCGAGACGGTATTTACTACTTTCAGACCGGCCAATGAAATTCATCTCTCTCAACTGTATAACCTTAAGCTATTCAATGTGTGAAAACCTGGAGACGTCTGTGAAAGTATAAACCTCCACACGACAGCACTTCCCTTCAGGCAGTTCTGCAAGACATCTAAGAAAAACAATCTTTGATGGTATTTACTTCCACTACAGAACAGACAGTGGAATATATTCAGAATCAACATCTTATTGCCACGATTATTTACTTACTGCCACATTCTGGGGAATTTAATAATAATAATAATAATAATAATAATAATAATAATAATAATAATAATAATAATAATAATAATAATAATAATAATAAACATATACTACCATCAGAATTATTCAACAGGAATGCTAATATGAAAATGGTTGTATATATATATATATATATATATATATATATATATATATGTTTTTTTAATTGATGCTACTTATAAGCTGCTAAGCTGCAGGTGTGTTACAGTAGTTCAGGTAAATCTCATACCTGAAAAGCAGCTTTTAAATGCTGCAGAACTGAAAGACATTTAATTTAGATTACAGGTGGGCGAAATTGCTAAAACATCACATTATACATAAGACATATTTATGATTTATGACATATTTATGTAATTTGTGAGTTATTTACAGTGCACCAACTAAAAAATCCATCAGACATTATGAAAACAATGATTATACTGTATATATATATATATATATATATATATATATATATATATATATATATATATATATATATATATATATATATATATATATATATATATACACAACTATTTCAAATGGGCTTATTGGGAAGTGGGGCTTAAAGACACAAATATGATTTTTTATGATATGTGATACATATCAGTAACTTTTATTTACAGTGCACCAACTAAAAAAACGTATCATAAATTATGATATTTTTTTTATGTTGCTCTGCAACCTGTACTGCACTAAATCAAATTAAACAGAGATCATTATGCTGTCTTTGTAAAGTAACATGCAGTTGTTTAGTGGTTTTTAAAGCTGCACTATGTAAGTTCCGGGGATTTGGAGACGTCTCTTGTGGAAATATGTAACTGCAGGCAACTGAGTGAATGAATCTGATGATTGAAAGACAATTCAAAAAGAACAGAAGATGAAAGATGTGTCTTCTGAGGATGTGGGTTAAATATCTTCTATTGCCATCATAGCTTCATCAGTATGACTCTGACTTTGAGATCATTTGAGATCTGAACATCAAGTGAGACCTTCTGTATGAGCGTGTCTAATCTGACGGCTCAGACTTGTATGGTTTTTGGTGTATGGTTTAAAGGTAGTTTGTGTTAAGACCTGCAGCCAGGACTCGTTTGGTTTATTCCAGCTCCCAGTGAGCGTTCAACATCTCAATAGTAGAAATAGGAACCAACTACAGAGTCTCTTGATCCAAGTGCTTGTGTGAACAGAACCTACCAGACAGAGATCTTTGAGAGGCAGATGATTCAGGCCACTGATACGTGAGATCTTGTTGTGGGCTATGCTGAGGTGGGTCAAGCTGCTACACTTCTCCAGCCCCTTGATTTCACTGAAGGAGTTATCTACAGAGCCCAGTCAAGGCATTACCCTGAGAACATGGCCTGTTTGAGTGACTACAGTGTACTGGTTTACACCAACCAACAATCATAAGCAGTATTTATATTTTTCCAATTGAAACCAGCTGCAACAGGTAATCAAAACAGAAAAACAGCCCGAAACAAGCAGTCAGACTTAAAACTGACATCAAGAATTTTAACAATTCTACTTGGTATGGTGTAATTTGGGCTCAGGTAATGAAAGCCTGATCCTCAACTATGTTTCTTATAATAGCTTTGGTCTTTCCAAATAATAATAATAATAATAATAATAATAATAATAATAATAATAATAATAATAATAATAATAATTATTATTATTATTATTATTATTATTATTATTATTATTATTATTATTATTATTATTATTATATTAAACATACACAATCTTAACTGACTGTATGTGACCTAGCAGTAATATACCACAGGAATGCTAAGATGTAAATATTTGTTGCTGGCTTGCGTCTGGTTCTATATATATATATATATATATATATATATATATATATATATATATATATACGGTTACTATACGGTTACTGTCCAATAACAAAGAATTATCTCCAAAATTGCAGCTTTTCACGAGAGGCCAAACTTTTAATAAGTCAATGGAACCAGAATATTAAGCTATTTTAGAGCATTTCTATTGGTCCACTTGTCATACAATTTTCACACAATGTAAACGGCAACTGCTCGATTCAAATTGAGTGGAAAAATAAAAATAGATGTTTTTTATTGGACAGTGACAATACTGTATATAACTAACTATTCAGGTCTAGTACAGATTATAAATGTAACTGATTATAAACCTGACCCCTCTCATCCTGGACTTCACATCTTCCAGACACTGGACGTTAACAGCTTTTTCCCCAGAGCTGTTATTCTTGTAAACCACAGTGTTCACTCTATACCTTAAATTCAGACTCATACTTAAACTGAATCTCACTGTATTACAGTAACTCAATGTATCGTAATGCTTATTACTACAGATGTACAGATTCTGTTCATCACAGCTGTTATACTACTTTTTTTTATTACCTTTATTATTCTTATTCTTTATTCTGTTCATTGTTTCTTATTGTATTGTTCTTGTTATGTGTGACATACTTGGTGAAATAAATGATTCTGATTCTGAGGTTCTATGGATTTCATGACTTTAGACCTCAAGTGCCTTACACATGGTGTACAAGGCAGCTGCAACAACAGGCACTGAACTGAAAAGGATACAGTCTAGTATCAGCTTGCTAAGAGAAGTGTAGGCAGACAGGTCCTTCATTGCTGAAATCTGGTTATGGGAGAAATCCACTTCCTGTAGAAGGTGAAGACAAATGATCAGTAAGATCTTAGAACATATTTATCACAGTACTGCAAAATTTCCAATATAAAATATGTTGGCATCACATGGTGGTTATTAAGTGAAATAGCTGTGAAACTTGGCCATTTACTGTATATAACACACTGTATATAAAGTATACAAACGGCTGACCAATCAGAGCACACTTGGCTCAACAGGAGGCGGGGCTTAAAGACACAGGAGCTCCAACAGAGTGTGAATACAGACACACAGTCTAAGAGAAATATTGTGTTATGTCAAAACTAAGGCAAACTGAGACCCCAAACAATCACAAATCTGCAAAATCAATTCATTTAATGCCGCCAAGATAAGACAAAATACAAGCACTGCATGTTTCCTGTGTTTACTGTATATACAGTTAGTAGTTTTAAAAGTTTTTGAACGTCTGCATGAGCTTTAAGTCATTGTAATAAATGTGTCACACAGACTTACATCACTATGACTATAAAATTATACTGTTTAAATAATCAAGTTCAATCATGCAATAAAGGCATGTGGGCCTCTAAAGTAAAAGCAGCTGGAAAACAGGACGATGAGAGCCAGGTGTTCCCATCAGTTCAGCCAGGATTCACCTGCCCTGCAACTCACAACTCAGAGGATGCGTCCAAAATCGCCCACTTGTCTACTACTCAGTAGTAAATCAGTAGGTGAGTGTGGCTAGTATGTCTGAATACTCAGTAGTAAATCAGTAGCGAGCGCGGCTAGTATGTCTGAATACTCAGTAGTAAATCAGTAGGTGAGCGTGGCTAGTATGTCTGAATACTCAGTAGTAAATCAGTAGGTGAGTGTGGCTAGTATGTCTGAATACTCAGTAGTAAATCAGTAGGTGAGCGCGGCTAGTATGTCTGAATACTCAGTAGTAAATCAGTAAGCGAGTGTGGCTAGTATGTCTGAATACTCAGTAGTAAATCAGTAGGTGAGCGCGGCTAGTATGTCTGAATACTCAGTAGTAAATCAGTAGCGAGTGTGGCTAGTATGTCTGAATACTCAGTAGTAAATCAGTAGCGAGTGTGGCTAGTATGTCTGAATACTCAGTAGTGAATCAGTAGGCGAGCGTGGCTAGTATGTCTGTATACTCAGTAGTAAATCAGTAGGCGAGCGCGGCTAGTATGTCTGAATACTCAGTAGTAAATCAGTAGGCGAGCGTGGCTAGTATGTCTGAATACTCAGTAGTAAATCAGTAGGTGAGCGTGGCTAGTATGTCTGTATACTCAGTAGTAAATCAGTAGGCGAGCGTGGCTAGTATGTCTGAATACTCAGTAGTAAATCAGTAGGTGAGCGTGGCTAGTATGTCTGAATACTCAGTAGTAAATCAGTAGGTGAGCGTGGCTAGTATGTCTGAATACTCAGTAGTAAATCAGTAGCGAGCGTGGCTAGTATGTCTGTATACTCAGTAGTAAATCAGTAGGTGAGCGCGGCTAGTATGTCTGAATACTCAGTAGTAAATCAGTAGGCGAGCGCGGCTAGTATGTCTGAATACTCAGTAGTGAATCAGTAGGCGAGCGTGGCTAGTATGTCTGAATACTCAGTAGTGAATCAGTAGGCGAGCGCGGCTAGTATGTCTGAATACTCAGTAGTGAAATCAGTAGGCGAGCGCGGCTAGTATGTCTGAATACTCAGTAGTAAATCAGTAGGCGAGCGCGGCTAGTATGTCTGAATACTCAGTAGTAAATCAGTAGGCGAGCGCGGCTAGTATGTCTGAATACTCAGTAGTAAATCAGTAGGCGAGCGCGGCTAGTATGTCTGAATACTCAGTAGTAAATCAGTAGGCGAGCGCGGCTAGTATGTCTGAATACTCAGTAGTAAATCAGTAGGCGAGCGCGGCTAGTATGTCTGAATATTCAGTAGTAAATCAGTAGGCGAGCGCGGCTAGTATGTCTGAATACTCAGTAGTAAATCAGTAGGCGAGCGCAGCTAGTATGTCTGAATACTCAGTAGTAAATCAGTAGGCGAGCGCGGCTAGTATGTCTGAATACTCAGTAGTAAATCAGTAGGCGAGCGCGGCTAGTATGTCTGAATACTCAGTAGTAAATCAGTAGGCGAGCGCGGCTAGTATGTCTGAATACTCAGTAGTAAATCAGTAGGCGAGCGCGGCTAGTATGTCTGAATACTCAGTAGTAAATCAGTAGGTGAGCGTGGCTAGTATGTCTGAATATTCAGTAGTAAATCAGTAGGCGAGTGTGGCTAGTATGTCTGAATACTCAGTAGTAAATCAGTAGGCGAGCGCGGCTAGTATGTCTGAATACTCAGTAGGTATCGAGTAGTAGGTGAACGGTACCCGGATCACCTCCCATTTTTATGTATGCGACCACAGCACAGTGTTCTATCCCATGATTCATCTGGAGCCGCGGATTAATTCAAAGCAGAGAAAAAAAACACGCTGGTATGCGGAACGTCGGCTGTGTGTACGTAGCTATGGCTGGTGAACTACTGATACAGTAGTTAGCGCTACTTCTGAGATTAAATTAAAATGATTAAACTCCTCCTGATTGGTTTTCTCTGAGTTACAGCTCAAACAAAAGCGCAGATCAGCGTCACAAACAGGATCTAAATCTGTCAGTAAACGGAGGCTTTAGATGAATAGCAGGACTTTTACGGTGGTGGTCTGACGTCTTGCATCACAGGACGCTGGCAAGATGGCGGACATAGTGCGTACGAGATTGTGTGGCTACTAAAACTTAAACTCGCCTACTGCTGCTCAACCAGTACCTGCTGGCTCTAATCTAGAACGTACTGACTAGTAGGCGATTACGGACGCACCCAGGGTGTGTTTGGAGATCCTCAATGCAGACTTCAAAGGTGGTTACCTGGAGCAAACTAGTGCCATCTTAAAGGAACTAGGTCACGTTAGGTCAGTGGTCGCTAGCGCTCCAACTGGAGATCTGCTTTCCAGCGGAGTTTAGTTCCAACCTGGACCAAAAACGCCTCCTTCTTGCCAAACCCTGATACACCTAATCTATCCAACCAGGGACTTCTTCTTGACTGAGCTAGTGCAGGAAGGTAGATCTCCAGGACGAGCATTGGTGACCACCGTATTAGATCATTTTCAAGGATTCAGAAACTATATGCTGATAAGTATAAATCAGGTAAACACAGGTAATGTTTGCGTTGTCCCTTATATTATATTTTTTATTATATATTATACTGTATCTATCTATCTATCTATCAAAGTTTCACTAGAGCATTTCACACCAAGCCACTATTGGCAAGAACCTGGTCATACAATACGTATTGTGAAACAGCACTCACGATTCAATATATTGCGATACTGCAAACCAACTGATGTTTGATATTTTCAATATTTTCTTACACCCCTACAAACCTCTGTTTACATCTCAACCATTTAATTATGTAGAAGTTTTGTAAAATCTGGTAACGACCCCCTCTTAATACATGCTTACTTTATTACATGCTATACATGTTTGCTCTCCCAAGACAAATTCCTTTTATGTGCCAAATACTTTGTGAAAGTGGCTCTAATGTAACTAATGTAATATGTAACTGAATATCATCACCAATGCATCTCCAAAACAGTGACTTTACAGTAGAGGCCAAAAACTGCCTTTACTTTTAATGTAAGTCAATGGAACCAGAACTTTTTCCATGCTATTTTGGAGCATTTCTATTGGTCCACTTATTATGAATTTTTCACATAATATAAACCGCAGCTTTGGTGTTTAAATGAAGTAGAAAAATAAAAAGGACAGCGACAATATACTAATTACATTATATGAATGTTTAGATTACTGAACATGTAATTCCTTAATATCTTTACATGTAAATATTGACGTGTCCTTAACATAATAATAATAATAATAAGAAGAAGAAGAAGAAGAAGAATTAACTGTATTACATTCACTACATTTGATAAGCCTATTCGCCAAAACCTTCCAATGAACAGCCAATAGAAAGCCAGAGTTCTGTAAACACACATCATTGTAGACACAAACGTAGTGCTATAACCTGAAAATCTAAGAACGAATGTCCAGTACGTGCTACATCTGGGACGCAGAGGTTGTGCAAGCTATTTATTAAGGAGTTCAACCACATGTCAGAATGTTTTCTCCGCCTGTGTAACGTGAGGTCTCACCTTGAGATGTTTCGGGGGCTGGAATCCAAAAAACTTTGAGAGTTCATTGTGGGAAGCATCAAGTCTGATGAGGTATGGCATGTGGCTCACACAGGATAAATCTACCAGTCACAAAACATTAAGCACAGAGAGCACAGAGGAGAACGGATGGTAACGGTGCGCACGACTGTGATCTTTTATCTGAGATTTCAAGGACAAAGATAAAGAATCAACTTCGGCAACGGGAAGAAAACACAGCGGTAATGAATAGCGTTCCGCACAGGAGCTGTTTACAATGTTCACCAACACAAACATGAGACCCACGTACCTTTTATCTTGTTGTGGGGGAGCTCAAGTTTTTGAAGATGGATGTAATTGCACAAAATGGACACATCTTTCAGGTTCTGCTTCTAGAAGAAAACAGCCAAAGGTCTGGTGAGGTGACCCGGAGCCTCAGGGTCCAATAAACATACACGTAATTAGGTATTCTGACTGGACAGATATTCATAAATCTCAGGAAATAATAAGTACACATAAAATATAAAAAAATATATTAAAAAATGGAGATATGTGCACACACTGTCCACTGTATCAGCTCCACTGACCATACAGGAGCTCCACTCACTGTCCACTGTATCAGCTCCACTGACCATACAGGACCTCCACTCACTGTCCACTGTATCAGCTCCACTGACCATACAGGAGCTCCACTCACTGTCCACTGTATCAGCTCCACTGACCATACAGGACCTCCACTCACTGTCCACTGTATCAGCTCCACTGACCATACAGGACCTCCACTCACTGTCCACTGTATCAGCTCCACTGACCATACAGGAGCTCCACTTACAGACTGTAGTTCATCTGATTCTCTGTATCCTTAATTACTCTGTTCTTTAATGATCAGGACCCCTACAGGACCACCACAGAGCAGCTACTATTAGGGAGGTGGGTCGTTCAACTCTTCAGTGACACTAATGTGGTGCTGGTGTGAGTGGATCAGACACAGCAGTGCTGCTGCTGGAGTGTTTAAACACTGTGTCCACTCACTGTCCACTCTATTAGACACTCCTACTACTTGCTGGTCCACCTTGTAGATGTAAAGTCAGAGACAGTAGCTCATCTGCTGCTGCACAGTTTGTGTTCCTCTAGTTCTTCATCAGTGGACACAGGACGCTGCTGTCTGGATAGTTTTGGTTGGTGGACGATTCTCAGTCCAGCAGTGACACTGAGGTGTTTAAACACTCCAGCAGCAGCAGCACTGCTGTGTCTGATCCACTCACACCAGCACAACACACTCTAACACACCACCACCACGTCAGTGTCACTGCAGTGCTGAGAATCACCCACCTCCCTAATAGTAGCTGCTCTGTGGTGGTCCTACATGCTTGATGCTCATCTTTAAACCAGACATCTTCATCTAATGTTCCACCTTAAACACTGCAGCTCCTACAGACGCCAGAATGGAACCACAGCACCGTTTAAGGTGGAACGGAGAATTCCCAAAACCAGCTGCTGAACTTCCAACATCTTTAACAGAATCCTGAACAACTTTAACTCTGCAGTCTGTACGTTTCACTCCGGACAGTTTCTCCAACACTCGGACACCATGGAGCAGCTTCAGCTCAGCGTTCAACACTGAAGAGACTGAAGAGACGAGCAGCTCCACCTTTATTAGCACCACAACCTCCAACAGTGACTGGAAGTAGCAGCCATGCTGTGTGAGTGGATCACTGTGTGCTGGTTGAAGCAGATCATCTTCAACTGAAAGTTTCACAGAGACACCTTTCATCTACTTTGTGTTTGATGTCCAGATCAAAGAGAGTAGCTAGTACAGGTAACATTACTACTAGCAGCTCCAAGTAAGTAGCACAGCTAACTATATAGTATGTGGGTGGAGCTTATTTACACAGAGGCTAATTTTATTTGGTGTATGTTGTTTCTGTGTGACCATCACTACAGCAGCTCACTGTAAACCAGCCAATCAGAGCAGAGCAGGTTATTCATAAGCTCACCAATTAAGGGAAACCAGGTTACATAAACATTAGAACATTAGAGAAGAATTTAAATACTAAAATCTAAATAACTTTTAGATTGAATTATATGTTAAGGTGACACAGTCGGACTTTATTTGATTGGATGGAAACACACTATATTGCCAAAAGTATTCGCTCGTCTGCCGTCACTTAAGTTCAAACACATATATGAAAATGAGTGACGTCCCGTTCCTAATCCATAGGGTTTAATATGATGTCGGCCCAACCTTTGCAGCTGTAACAGCCTCAGCTCTTCTGGGAAGGTTCTCCACACGGTTTAGGAGAGTGTTTATGGGAATGTTTGACCAACAGTTCTTCCAGAAGACCATTAGTGAGGTCAGACACTGATGTTGGATGAGAAGGTCTGGCTCACAGTCTCTGCTCTAATTCATCCCAAAGGTGTTCTATCAGGTTGAGGTCAGGACTCTGTGCAGGCCAGTCAAGTTCTTCCACACCAAACTCCTCCTCCATGTCTTTATGGAGCTGCTCTGTGCACTGGTGGGCAGTCATGTTGGAACAGGAAGAGGCCGTCCTCAAACTGTCCCCACAAAGTTGGGAGCATGTAATTGTTCAGAATCTCTTGGTCTGCTGAAGCATTAAGAGTTCCTTTCACTGGAACTAAGGGTCCGAGCCTGAAAAACAACCCCACACCATAATCCCCCCTCCACCAAACTTTACACTCGGCACAATGCAGTCAGACAAGTACCGTTCTCCTGGCCACCGCCCAAACCCAGACTCGTCTATCGGCTTGCCAGACAGAGAAGCGTGATTGGTCACTCCAGAGAACATGTCTCCACTGCTCTAGAGTCCAGTGGTGGCGGCTTTACTTCACTGCATCTGACGCTCTGCATTGTTCTTGGTGATGTAAGGCTTGGATGCAGCTGCTCGGCCATGGAGACCCATTCCATGAAGCTCTCTACGCTCTGTTCTTGAGCTGATCTGAAGACCACATGAAGTTTGGAGGTCTGTAGTGATGGACTCTGTAGAAAGTTGATGACCTCTGTGCACTATGCTCCTCAGCATCCGCTGACCCGCTCTGTCATTGTACGTGTTCTACCACTTGGTGGCGGAGTTACTGTTGTTCTCAATCACTTCCACTTTGTTCTAACACCACTGACAGTCCACTGTGGAATATTTAGTAGTGAGGAAACTTCACCAATGGACTTGTTGCACAGGTGGCGTCCTATCACGGTACCACGCTGGAGTTCACTGAGCTCCTGAGAGAGACCCATTCTTTACTAGTGTGTGTAGAAGCAGTCTGCATGACCAGGTGCTGCTTTTATACACCTGTGACCATGAAAGTGACTGGAACACCTGAACTCAGTGATTTGGATGTGCGAGTGAATAGTTTTGACAATATAGTGTATGTGATAAAATAAAATTAGGCTAATACTAATAAAATTAATTTAGTGTTGATAGTGGTACACCTGAAAAAGTAAACTTTCTGCAGCTGTTTAGTTCTGAAGCTTTTCTCATACCTACTATATAAAACACCATCTCGGGCTTCAAAGTAATCTAAGTGTATTCATAACCACTTCATGTAATAAGTACAGGAAGCTTTTAAAGGCATTACACTCATACAGTGTGAATGAATCTGACTCAGCAAGTTAATCTAGAACACGGCTTTTTACTTCCCACCCCTGGCAGTGGATCTGCTCACCTCTTAATGATTTAATTACGTAGACATTTTGAAAAATCGATGTATCTGCCCTTTAAGGAAGGTTACGTAAGGCTGCAGCACATGACGCCGGTGCGCTCAGTGCCTGTAGTGTAACTTACAGGTATACAGAGAAACTGGTAGACGTGCTGTTGTCCTGTGGCTGAGCGTCCCAGACTGGACAGATGATTAGCCACTCCGTCTTCGGTCAGTTCTCCGTCCTTCTCCATTCAGAATAATAAAAAAATAACAAGTTCATAAACAAGAACATATTAATTTAGCTTATTAAGTTTAGCTTTATATAGAAGGAGAGAGAGGAGGGGGAGAGAGAGAGACAGAGAGCGAAAGAAAGAGAGAGAGAGGGAGAGAAAGGGAGAGGGGGAGAGAGGGAGAAAGAAAGAGAGAGGAGGAAATAGAAAGAGAGGGAGATAGAGAAAGAAAGACAGAGAGAGCGAGAGGGAGAGAGAGAGAGAAAGAGAGAGGAGGACATAGAAAGAGAAAGAGAGAGGGAGAGATAGAGAAAGACAGAGAGAGAGAGAGAGAGAGAGAGAGAGAGAGAGAGAAAATTCAGGGTGGATTGATGTGAAACACTCGTTCTTGAGACACTTATTGGTCACCATGGTGGTGAATGGAACCAGACGTCCACCTCTAAAAACTCCCTCACAGACAGTTATTATAAACTGTCCACTGTAAACACCATCACCACCACTATAAACATCACCACCACTGTAAACACCATCACCACCACTGTAAACACCATCACCACCACTGTAAACACCATCACCACCACTATAAACACCATCACCACCACTATAAACATTACCACCACCGTAAACACCATCACCACCACTGTAAACACCATCATCACCACCACCGTAAACACCATCACCACCACTGTAAACACCATCACCACCACTGTAAACACCATCACCACCACTATAAACACCATCACCACCACTATAAACACCACCACCACCGTAAACAACATCACCACCACTAAAAACATCACCACCACCGTAAACATCACCACCACTATAAACATCACCACCACCGTAAACATCACCACCACTATAAACATCACCACCACTGTAAACATCATCACCACCACTGTAAACATCACCACCACTGTAAACACCATCACCACCACTGTAAACATCATCACCACCACTGTAAACACCATCACCACCACCACTGTAAACACCATCACCACCACTGTAAACACCATCGCCAGCACTGTAAACATCACCACCACTGTAAACAACATCATCACCACTGTAAACATCATCACCACCACTATAAACACCATCACCACCCTTGTAAACATCACCACCACTATAAACACCATCACCACCACTGTAAACACCATCACCAGCACTCTAAACACCATCACCACCACTGTAAACATCACCACCACCACTGTAAACATCACCACCACTGTAAACACCATCACCACGACCATAAACATTACCACCACTATAAACATCACCACCACCGTAAACAACATCACCACCACTGTAAACACCATCACCACCACCACTGTAAACACCATTACCACCACTGTAAACACCATCACCACCACTGTAAACATCATCACCACCACCACTGTAAACACCATCACTACCACTGTAAACACCATCGCCACCACTGTAAACAACATCACCACCACTGTAAACACCATCACCACCGCTATAAACACCATCACCACCCTTGTAAACAACATCACCACCACTATAAACACCCTCACCACCACTGTAAACACCATCACCACCACTGTAAACATCATCACCACCACTGTAAACACCATCACCACCACTGTAAACATCACCACCACCACTGTAAACATCAGCACCACTGTAAACACCATCACCAGCACTGTAAACACCATCACCACCACTGTAAACATCACCACCACCGCTGTAAACATCATCACCAGTGTAAACATTACCACCACCGTAAACAACATCACCACCACTGTAAACATCATCACCACTGTAAACACCACCACTGTAAACATCACCACCACCGTAAACATTACCACCACCGTAAACAACATCATCCCCACTGTAAACATCATCACCACTGTAAACATCATCACCACTGTAAACATCACCACCACTGTAAACATCATCACCACCACCATAAACACCATCACCAACACTGTAAACATCACCACCACCGTGAACATCACCACCACTGTAAACATTACCAGCACCGTAAACATCACCACCACTGTAAACACCATCACCACCACCACTGTAAACACCATCACCACCACTGTAAACACCATCACCACCACTGTAAACATCACCACCACCACCACTGTAAACACCATCACCATAACTGTAAACACCATCACCACCACCACTGTAAACACCATCACCACCACCACTGTAAACACCATCACCACCACTGTAAACACCATTACCACCACTATAAACATCACCACCACTGTAAACACCATCACCGTAACTGTAAACACCATCACCACCACTATAAACATCACCACCACTGTAAACACCATCACCACCACTGTAAACACCATCACCATAACTGTAAACACCATCACCACCACTGTAAACACCATCACCACCACCACTGTAAACACCATTACTGTAACTGCAGACACCATCACCACCACCACTGTAAACACCATCACCACCACCAGTGTAAACACCATCACCACCACTATAAACATCACCACCACTGTAAACACCATCACCACCACTGTAAACACCATCACCATAACTGTAAACACCATCACCACCACTGTAAACACCATCACCACCACCACTGTAAACACCATTACTGTAACTGCAGACACCATCACCACCACCACTGTAAACACCATCACCACCACCACTGTAAACACCATCACCACCACTGTAAACACCATTACCACCACTATAAACATCACCACCACTGTAAACACCATCACCGTAACTGTAAACACCATCACCACCACTATAAACATCACCACCACTGTAAACACCATCACCACCACTGTAAACACCATCACCATAACTGTAAACACCATCACCACCACTGTAAACACCATCACCACCACCACTGTAAACACCATTACTGTAACTGCAGACACCACCACCACTGTAAACACCATCACCACCACCACTGTAAACACCATCACCACCACTATAAACATCACCACCACTGTAAACACCATCACCACCACTGTAAACACCATCACCATAACTGTAAACACCATCACCACCACTGTAAACACCATCACCACCACCACTGTAAACACCATCACCACCACCACTGTAAACACCATCACCATAACTGGTGTATTCATAAGGAACCCGTTTCAACCTGAATGAATCTGTTCCCCTGTAGGCTGGCGCCTGTTCCACGTCACTGATGTGGAAACTAATATATATATATAGTGAACGGCGGAATCTGTGGAATTAAAAACTCAGTGTTAAACTTTCACGCTGTTTAACTCTCAGCTACCTCCATTCTGTCCTCCAGCTGCTGCTCCTGCTGCTCCTCCGAGCCGGAGACCTCTCCCCTCAGACTGAGTCTCCTCGGCTCCGCGGTCCGGTAGAGAGACGCCTTGTGAACTCGGTTTATTAGCGCTAATATTAATTATTATTATCACTTCCCGCCTTCAGAAAAGACCGGTCTCTGTGCTACACGGCTAATGCTAACTCAGACACAGCTCAGCGCGTGCCCGTTGCCTGGCAACCGTCCTCTCAGAGGGTTGGGCGCGTGCAGTATGCGTCACACGGTGAGTGTATTTTAATAAGACCGGATCACTTTCTCATAACTCCGGGCTTCGATATAGTCATTATATTCATTTATGGCCTCAATGTAGTACTGCGTGGCCTTAAAATAATATGTGTGGCCTCAATAGAGTACTTTACGGCCCTAAAATATCAATTTGTGGCCTCAGGCTACTGTGTAGCCTTAATGTAGTACTTTGCGGCCCTACAATATACATTTTTAGCCTCAATATAGTACTTTATGGCCTTAAAATATTCATTTGTGGCCTCCATGTAGTACTGTGTGGCCTCAATATAGTACTTGATGGCCTCAGAATATTAATTTGTGGCCTCAATAGAGTATTGTGTGGCCTCAAAATATTACGTGTAGCCTCAGTATAGTACTTTAAGGCCCTAATATATTAATTTGTGGCCTCAATATAGTACTGCGTAGCCTCAATGTAGTACTTTAAGGCCCTAAAATAAATTTTTTTAGCCTCAATATAGTACTTTATGGCTCTAAAATATTCATTTGTGGCCATAATATAGTACTTTATGGCCTTAGAATATTAGTTTCTGGCCTCAATATAGTACTTTAAGGCCCTAAAATATTAATTTGTAGCCTCAATATAGTACTTTATGGCCTCAGAATATTAATTTCTGGCCTCAGTGGAGTATTGTGTGGCCTCAATATAGTACTTTAAGGCCCTAAAATATAAATTTTTGGCCTCAGTAGAGTACTGTGTAGCCTCAAAATATTATTTGTGGCCTCAATGTAGTACTTTGTTGCTTAACAATATAAATTTGTGACCCTAAAATATTAATTTATGACCTCAATATATTACTACGTGGCCTCAAAATATTAACTTTGTGCCTCAATATATTACTGTGTGGCCTCAACATAGTCCTTTATGACCCTAAAATATTAATTTGTGGCCTCAAATTGTTTATTTGTGGCCTCAATATAATACTGTGTGGCCTCAACACAGTACTTTATGGCCCTAAAATATTCATTTGTGGCCTCAATATAGTACTTTATGGCCTCAGAATATTAATTTGTGGCCTCAAAATAGTACTTTGTGACCCTAAAATATTAATTTATGACCTCAATATATTACTATGTGGCCTCAAAATATTAATTTGTGGCCTTAATATAGTACTTTATGGCCCCAAAATATTAATTTGTGTCCTCAGTATAGTATTATGTGGTCTCAACTTTATAACTTATGGCCTCAGTATAGTACCTGTATAGTTCTCTATGGCCTCAAACTTGAGTCATGGATCATTATAGAACTTTGTGACTACTATATAGTAACTTGTGGCCTCAGTGCTGTAATTAGTTGGACAGTGCTGTTTGGGGTCTCTACCAGACATGCAGGTTAACTCACTGGCATGAAAAAAGTAATATAAAGCAAATGTTTATGTTTGAGCATGTGGGCGTTATCAGTCTTTGACTTTGTTTTGGTAATGTCAAAAAAAGTCCTAGTAATGAATAATATCCAATATTCTGATATTCAAAAACACTGGAAGAGTTTATGACATAAGCATAAAGACAAACTTGAATGAACATTTATTGTCCTTGTATTTTAAGCCAAACGTAATCAGTCAATTTGAACAGCAGCCGCAAAATAAGAATAATAAATAAAATAAATGGAAATATGGAACCTGAAAACAAAACATCTGTTTTATTATGTTTAATTTGAACGTACTTAGGGGCTATACATATATGTATATATGCTGGGACACACTAAAGGCCCTCTATTATTAGTTGCAGATACAATGGAAGTTCATAACACCAGTTTCCACTGCCCCCCGATGTTCTTCTCAAATCCCTTAATATAACAAACAATTCTACATAATATATAATCTGTGAGAGCAAACAGACCCAAACGGACACAGAGAGTTTGGCTTAATTTCATTTATTTATGATTCGACTGTCTGTACACTGGCGGAATGAAAACAGTGAGGTCTCCTCACAACATCAACATCAGAGAACCATAGGAAAGGTCATTAGGCTGCTCAAACCTCCACCGCTGTTTGGATGGATTTCCTCCTTCAGACAAAAACAAGTCTGAGAGTAACAGTGCAGCGTGAGCCGGCCAGCCATGCGCTCTGTCTTCTCCGCTCTAATCCTCAGCACAGTCTGAGCTGGAGCTTCCATGCTGCGAGTACGCTCAACACAACACTATGCAAATGTACTTAACTAGTGGATTCATACTGGAGGCTTTCCAATAGGCGCTGTTTGAACTCATCTTCATTAAAACCACAATGTTCCACTCCAGCTGTGAGCAAAGTTTGCATATGCAGCACCTTAAAACTATGTTTGTCGTCGTTATGAGACGGGAACTCGGAGTCTATTAGAAATGCAGGCCCTCGTTTTTCTATGGCCCATGCAGCTACACGTTCAAATCATGATAATGATACACAGTCAGGCCACATTATTATGACCACTCTTAACCCAATTGGGTCGGAATCCATCCATACATGCTCCCACATTGTCCCACATTGGTTGGAAGAGCTGACCAAGACTTCCAAGTACTACCTTGGACCTCTAGTTCCTGAGACTTGAACCCAATTGAGCATCTGTGGGACCACCTGGATGTTGGTGTTGGCTCTATGGGTCCTCCTCCACGCTCCCTCTAGCAGCTGTGGGAGCCATGCAGTCAGCATGATACCTCCAGATACCTGTGACCACCTACCAGGACCTTACTGAGTCTCCCAGTCTGCACACAGCAGTCCCTCTGGATCTTAGCTGGTGGTCATAATAATGTGACTCCACTGTGTATGTAGTTGTGTGTGGCCCCGTAAGGCATCAGTATATAATGCATAGAATAAAATCAACTGTGTGAGGTCATGAGCGAGGCTTTTACACAAAATAAGCCCGAAGGCTAGGTCAAACACATCCGGCCTATAACAGGAGCCCCGTCACGGCACGTGCAGGACAGTCCAGCTCAGGAGAGACCCCCTCACGGCCGCGTCCGCAGCCCCTGACATCTGTGCAGCGTTGGCACAAGCCCCTCGCTCGGCGCGCGAGATTCAAATGAAGCTGGAATATTAAAGATGTTTTCTCCGCGTTAAGACCTTCGGCGGTCCGGAGGCCGGTATCGATTTCCGACGCCGAGTCATAATGATGGATTGTTGCGGCGGCTTGAGGGAGCGCGGCTGCCGGGCGCCTGCGCTCTGTATCGACAGGGCTTTCTCTCTCCCCCTCTTGTTAAGTACTTTTCTTCAGAGTTAATGAACTAAAAACACCAAGGGACAGAGGGAATGAATGATTTGTGGCTTTGTGCGCGAGGGGGGCGAATAACAGACAGATTTGCCCCCTTCAGCACAAAGAGGGGGTGCCCGAAAAAGAGAGAGAGAGAGAGAGAGAGAGAGAGGGCCGACATCAAGTTTTTAATAGCTGGAGTCGGGAAGCCAGAGATCACATCCCCGGCCAACGCCACCCCGGACCTCTGAACCTCGGCGACTCCGCGGACGTCGTTAAGGATGCTGTGGCCTGTTCCGCGAAGGGACGAGCTCGAGGGACGAGCTCGAGGGACGAGCTTGAGGGACGAGCTCGAGGGACAAGCGGGGAGAGTAAAAAGTCGCCTGACTGAGCGTGGCCGTTTTCCATTTCCTTCCCGGAGGGAGCAAAACAAATCAACAAAAGCAGAAGGAGCCCGGTTCTATCGGCCCGGTAATAATTCCAGTGTTCTAATCTGGCATCTGTTATTCCAGGCACAAGCTGTGGGCCGGGAGATTCCATAATTGAGAGCACGCTTTTATATTATAGGGAAATGAGATGACAGTGTCCCCGAGCCACGCGCCTACAATCCATCTGCTTATTCCGCAAGGTGAGGCCGGGGCTCGCTCCGAGGAATTATTTCATTAAAGAGTCGCCTCTACGTGCAGGAACATATCCGTGTGCGTGTGTGTGCAAAGCCGGAATGCTGTCTCTTGCTAGTGTAAACCGTGAAGTTGAAATAATAACAATAATAATAGTGATAATAATAATAATAAGAAGAAAACAACAGGGATGCAAATCTGCAACACCAAGTTCAAACCCGCCCAGCGCGTCCTCAGCCGAGGTTACAAAGCATTGAAATATTGACCGGACTGCGCAAGACACCACCGAGGACTGACCGCGCTGGTCATTGGTAGGAGGGACCGCGCTGGTCAGTGCTGGGGTCCAGCTCCCGTCATGGAAGGCTCAGCTTTGTGATTTCCAAACTGCAATCATATACAAAGGCTTAATCGCTTCAGCTCAAAATATATATATTATTCATTATCCAAGGGACAGTCTTCATCAGGGAACTCTTAAAGGGCCCGTATGCCATCTTGTGTGTTAGCCAGTAGTGATGTTTGTGATTTCATATCCCCAAAAACAGTTATAATTAATATTCACACCTCCCTTCATCCCTTAGGAAGAGATGTACGGGAAGCAGTGCAAGCTGAAAGGAGCCGTCTTGGCATGTATGTCTATGGGCAGAGCCAAACCACCGCCAGGCTGATGTAGGTGGACGTATGTAAACGTGTGGGGTTGCAATCCGATCAGAAGTTCTGCAGTTATTAGATTAGTTGAGTGGTCGTATAAACAGCTTACAGATTTATTAGATTAAAGCCCAGGAATCTGATTAGGAGAGATCTGAAATGGGGTTTCTTAGTGCCTTCTTAGTTTCTTTCCCATTTCTCAGCAGTACGTAAACAGTGAGATGGCAACAAAGCTGAAACTACTCGTGTGTTATGTTACGTCTTCTGCTTTGAGTTTATTGGCTGGTTACGAAGCAGATTCGTCAGATTTGTGTAGACCAAGAGTTTCCCCACTGTCTGATTCCCCAAATGCACGTACATATCGTCGCTGTCCACTGAAAAACAAGTTCTCCAATCTCCAAAATTCCAACTTTACAGGAGAGGCCAAAAACTGTCTTTACTTATAATGGGAGTCAATGGAACCAGAATTCTTTCCAAGCTATTTTGGAGCATTTCTATTGGTCCATTCATCATGAGATTTTCTCACAATGTAAACCACCATTGGTGGGTTCAAATGGTGTAGGAAACTCAAAATTAATTAAAAAAAAAATAATAATTGGACAGCGACGATATGTAGATCTGATTACTGGTATCAGATTATTAAGGTAAATGGAGCTAGAGCTGTTTTTGTGGTTTAGCTTCCATATAAAGACCGTATACAGACTGTGAGTGATACGTTAGAATTTTTTTAGTTAAAACTAAATGAGGAACGGGTGATTTTTCCATGACGTACAACATTCTTTCATCATTTCTATTTATTTATAATTCAGAAACATCTAATTGGACGAGGGGTGTTCAGCCCTCTGCAGTGGGATGTAGTTAGTGGGTATGATTTAGCAGAGGCCTTCCAGGACCAGAACTGGACGCCGTTAGTGTAAAGCATGTGTGTTTTTGTGGTGGGGGTCTACACGGTGGTGATCTTCTTGTCCTTGGTGGCCTGTTTGATGGCCGCCTGCTCGCAGATGATCTCTTTGAGGCGCTGCAGACGCATGTTCTGCACAGTCAGGTCTCCCACACCTGTCTGGCTGCGGTGGAGCAGGCTGAGAGCATTGATGTACTCCAGCTCTGTGTATCGCACGCCCTGATCCACCACCAGGTTCAGCAGCTCGTCAGCAGTGTTATACAGCATCTCATAGTACTGCCTGCAGAGAGAGAGAGAGAGAGAGAGAGAGAGAGAGAGAGAGAGAGAGAGAGAGAGAGAGAAAGAGAGAGAGAGGAGGGGGGGATAGAAAGAGAGAGAGTGGGAGAGAGAGAGAAAGAGAGAGAGAGAGAGGAGGAGGGGGAGATAGAAAGAGAGAGAGTGGGAGAGTGGGAGAGAGAGAGAGAGAGAGAGAGAGAGAGAGAGAGTGGGAGAGAGAAAGAGAGAGAGTGGGAGAGAGAGAGAAAGAGAGAGAGAAAGAGAGAGAGAGAGAGGGAGAGAGAAAGAGAGAGAGTGGGAGAGAGAAAGAGAGAGAGAGAGAGAGAGAGAGAGAGAGAAAGAGGAGAGAGATATATTTATAGTTATACATATATAAGTAGCTTTTTCCATTTACTGTAAGTTATATGATCTGTGGGAAGAAGTACAGCTACCTGAAGAAAACACTGCTGTATGTACTGCTGGATAATGTACTGGTGGTTCTCGACATGTTTGGTCTCTAACCAGTAGTATTACAGGTTCTAGCAAAACTATCCCCACACCGGCCACTGATAACATTGAGAACATCAGACAATCTGATAACAACAATAGGTGGTTTTAGAAAGTGGATATTTCCCACCTTAGCTGGAAAAGTGGAAACCCCCCCATCAAATGGAGCTCTGTCTTCATATATATACACAACACAGCCGTATTTCCTTTGCTTTGCAGTTAGATGGCAGAAGTGCTGCATAGCAGTGAGTCAAGGACACAATATGCTGCACTTCAGCTCCTCACTGTCTCACACACACAGATATTACATCAGCTGCTACGTACATGCTGACTGTTTTGTATTGCATTATATATTTCTATTGTATTTCATATTGAATTCCTCGCTGAACCGTGGAAACGTCTTAAATGCTTTGAAAAAACATTTGTCTTACCAGTAAACGATGTTTTTCTCGTGAAATAATAAGAATTATTCAACAATACCTCTTGTATGTGAATCAGTTTTCATTGCCTACATATAAAATTCATTTTAGCTGCATCCAAATGTCTAAAAACGTCATGCGGTGCAAACATCAAACTATATATGTTGACTAAGTAAGCTATCAAAAAAGATAATTTAGTTATAGGAAATGTCTGAATACAGTTGCTCGGCATGATTTCACACCTGAAAACCTGGAATACGAAGACAAGTTTTCACTTTCTTGAATGTCATTTGGCGCAACCGAAACAAAGGTCTTTTATTCTGACATGCTTGTACGAAAAAGGGTACTACATCGTAGTACTGCATCATAAGGAAGACCCCCAGTAATCTTTATGGTGCAGTGCTGAGGTCAATAGCTCGCAATTTTTAGAAAAAAAAGTGTAATTAATAATGGTTCAGCTTAGCATGTCAGGCGGCACAACCTTCCCAGAAAAACTATTAAAATGTCTAAATATTATATTAATGTTCATTTCTTTGAAATAAATGTAAGTATAAAATAAGTTCCAGAATTTCTTATGGTGTCTGTATAGAAGCCTGTTCAGTTTTTTAAAAAAGTCAGGCGGCACAACCAGTTAAGTCAAATGGTGCAACCAGACCAGAACAGAATTAATAGCTAAACCAGAACAGCTTTGATATTACTACTTATAATTTAAGTTGCACACAGATATAAATGCAAATACATATGCAGATATAAAATGCCCTTTAAATAAAATATTTTATATATCATTTCTAAATAAAATATATTTGCTATTATTTCCAAAAAATTCAGTTGATATTATTCTGATACCACTGACATAAACAAAATCAGTACATACTGTGTTCATATTATCTGAAGTGTTTGCACTATATATCATATAGACACAGAAAAAGCAAATATATATATATTTAGGTAAAATATGAACATGTGTCATTGTTATATTAATGTTTACTACTTTTAAATAAATGTAAGTATGAATTCAAGTTCAGGAATTTCTTAGGGTGTCTGTATAGAAGCCTGTTCAGTTTCATATAGTCTAGAAAAGTCAGGTGGCACAACCATTTAAGTCAAATGGTGTAACCGGACCAGAACAGAATTAATAGCTAAACCAAAACATTAACAGCTTTGATATTACATTTACAATGATATTTATTGTTATATAGTTGCACATGGATATAAATGCAAATACATATCCATATATAAAATGTCCTTTGAATAAGATATTTTATATATAATTTCTAAATAATATATATTTGATAATTGACCCAAATTCAATACAATCAGCAAAAACTAACATATTATTTCCAAAAATTAAGTCGATATTACTCTGAAACCACTGACATAAACAAAATCAGTACATACTGTGTTCATATCATTTAAAGAGTTTGCACTATATATCATATAGACACAGAAAAGCAAATATATATTTAGAACATCTTCGTCTCAGGAGTCAACATCAGGTTCAGCTACCATGTCAGGCGGTACAACCTCCTGAGGAAAATGTCTAAATATTATATTAATGTTTATTACTTTTAAATAAATGTAAGTATGAATTCAAGTTCAAGAATTTCTTATGGTGTCTGCACAGAGGCCTGTTTAATTTTAAATTAGTCTGAAATGTCAGCCGGCACAACCAGTAAGTCAAATGGTGCAACCTGACCATATTACTAATAATATTTAGGTTGCACCAAGATATAAATGCAAATACATATGCAGATATAAAATGTACTTTAAGATATTTTACATATAATTTCTTAATAAAATGTGTTGCTAAGTGTTTAGACTATATAACATACAGAAAATCAAATATATATATTTAGAACATCTCAGAAGTCAACATAAGTTCAGTTTACCATGTCAGGCGGTACAACCTCCGGTAAAATATGAAATAGTGTCATTATTATATTAATGTTTATTACTTGTAAGTAATACAACGTAAGTATGAATTCAAGTTCAAGAATTTCTTAAGATGTCTACATAGAAGCCTGTTTAATTTTAAATTAGTCTGAAATGTTGGGCGGCACAACCAGTAAGTCAAATGGTGCAACCGGACAGCTTTAATAGCTAAAATAGAACATCAACAACTTTGATATTACTAATAATAATTAAGTTGCACACAGATATAAATGCAAAAACATATGCAGATATAAAATGTCCTTTAAATAAGATATTTTATATATAATTTCTAAATAAAATGTTTTGCTAAATGACATGAATATCAAGCAGTATATCAGTTTGAAACCACTGACAAACAAAACCACTACATACTGTGTTCATATAATCTGAAGTGTTTGGACTATATATCATACAAAAAATCAAATATATATATTTAGAACATCTTTATCTCAGAAGTCAACATTAAGTTCAGTTTACCATGTCAGGCGGTACAACCTCCTTAGGTATAATATGAAATAGTGTCATTATTATATTAATGTTTATTACTTTTAAATAAATGTAAGAATTCAAGTTAATTTATTAAGCTGTCGGCATAGAAGCCTGTTTAATTTTAAATTAGTCTGAAATGTCAAGCGGCACCACCAGCAAGTCAAATGGTGCAACCAGAACAACTTTAATAGCTAAAATAGAACACTAACAGCTTTTAATTATAATTTAAGTTGTGCACAGATATAAATGCAAAAACATATGCAAATATTAAATGTTCTTTTAATCATTTCTAAATAAAATATATTGGTTATTGACCCATAATTCAATAAAATTAGCAAAAATGTACTTATTATTTCCCAAAATGCAGTTGATATCAGTCTGAAATGAAGTAACTACACACTGTGTTGATATTATTTGAATTCTCTGTAATATTAGAGCAAATCTGTGCCTGAAGTGTTTGCACTGTATATCATATAGACACAGAAAAGCAAATATATATTCAGAACATCTCCATCTCAGAAGTCAACATTCCCCACGTACTGGTGCTCGTACATCAGCGGGAACACAATCTCACGGCTTCTATTTTTGCCACAGTAGTACAATCACAGCTGGCGCGATAAAGGCTCGGTATTAAGGACGTCCCGTGGCCCATCACAGCGAACGGCGTCGACTCCCCTCCTCCTCCACCTCCATCCCTCTTTCTCTCTCTGGCCCAGAATATGTTGCTGCTCCCTCTGAACTAGCAAAGCCCACAGAAAAGACCTGAGCCAGCAGGAATCTCCCGCTCTCTAACTCCTCTATCAGGCAGACACACTCTCCCAGGTATTCAGGTCTGTGACTGCACTCTCAATGAGGCGCAGAGTGCGTTTAATGCAGCCTCCAGCTCCCGCTTCCCAATCTCCAGCTTTCTCCCTTATGATGTACCCAACTTGACCTTCAAAGTCCAGGCAGGAGGCCATCGCAAGAGTCTGCAAGGTGACGAGGCTCACTAAGTAGGCCGAGCCTGCGCAATAAGTCCTCTGTGGTTGAAATCCGGACCATCTCAAACACTTCTGGAGCTTCTGGCTGATCATTGTGAGTGTTTTTAAATGATTATGGTCACAATAATCTTAATATCCAGCCCATAATAAAAAAGACGTGCATTTTTATAAGTCTGATAGTTTAAAAGTCTTAATCTGATTAATAATTGTATTTCCACCACCAGATCTGATTAGAACAGATAAATAATCAGACATACAATACAAAGTAACATGAATATGTTATTGTGAGAGAAGTAGATCAGATCTTGATCCAGTTTGAAGAACAAAGTTAGGTTCTAGATTTCTCCTGGACGCCCCAGACATTGTATGAATGTGTTCAGTTCCTTCAGCAGCAAATCTTGATTTAGCTTAATGAAGTACTGAGCAGTCAAAGCAGGTATTAGATGAGAACTGATAATAATACTGGGTTGTTTAGGAGAAGCTTGGAAAGAGTTACACACTGACGTATAGAAACTCTACTTACTCTATTACTACTGACTCTATTAATACTGATTAATATTTAATAATAAAGTGATTATTGAGTAAATAAAAACTTCCAGTCCTAAATAAATAGCTGTTTAAATATATTAACATCCCAAAGTGACTCAAACTTGCCCAGTACTGTTTATTAAAAGATTGACTCCATATACAGAGTGAGCCATAAGTCACCCTTTTATTTCAGTAAGGAAAGGGAAGATGATGTATTTGAACACCCCAGCAAGTAATGAGTGAGGGGTTGATGCATTGATACATTGCTTCAATCAGATGTGCAATATGTCTTGAGGTTCCAACACTGCACATGTTGTTCAATGTGGTTGTTGTTGCAACTTTCTGTGTTAATATAATAATAATAACGTTTGAACCACAAGAGATATTACAAATCTGATTGCATCAGTCAATTTCTGAGACAGTTCTGATCTTATTTGATTTGCTACACGACCACCTTCCCATTGGAAAAACTAGGCCTTAATCCTTAATAATTTCAAGATGGCAGCCATGTTTGGGACATAGCCTAAAAGATAGGCCCCCTCACCGGTTACCTATATATATATATATATATATATATATATATATATATATATATATATATATATATATATATATATATATATATATATATACACTACCACTCAAAAATTTAGGATCACTCTAGAATTTCATTTCATGCAATTTTTTATGCAATTCACAAACAATATTGTCCATTTCACAATGAATGTAAGTGTATCAGATGATTTTTAAAGAATAAAAATGTTTGTATTAAAGTCTATTTTTGCTTATTTTACATATAGTCCTATTATCAGCAATTCTCAGTCTCAGAACGTCTAAATCTCCTGGTACGACCACCAATCCAAGTTAAGGATGTTATTGGACTAATTAGTTGTTAGGACACTCTTGCTTAATTGTGATGCACAGCTGAAAAACATTCTACTAATAAGTGAGTATAAAAGGGAACAACATTCTAGGTTAGTTTAGTATCTGAAGATCAGCAGTTGATGGCTTGCTGACCGACTCACAATGTCCAGAAAGAAACAACTTTCTTTAGAGACCCGTCAGTCCATTGTTGTGTTAAGGAAGAAGATACTCCATTAAAACAAGAACATTTCACTGTGATCCCAAACTTTTGAGCGGTAGTGTATATATGTGTGTGTATATACATATACAGCAATGATATGCACATTAAGTGTACACAGTTTAGGAAGAACACTCTGTAATGTGTGCTGGCAATGCAAAAGAATTTCGTACCAAGGACATTACTCATCCTAGAGGGGGGTGGGGGCTGTGTGTTGATTATTCATCTATTCTAATAGAGTCCGTGCGGTGGGCCTTAGCCGCCTGTTGCAGTGGATGCCGAAACAAAAGGATCCTGAGGGCAACAGATTGCAGCAAATCATGTATGTTATTGTGGATTTTCGAGAGAGAGAGCGAGAGAGAGCGAGAGCGAGAGAGCTTTGGTGGCCGCCTATTGTCTCTATCCAGAAATGTCCTTGGGAGAAAAGAATTAGCATAGTGCAAATTCCCTTTATCACAGCGCACTTCTTTCATAATAAATCCCTTCTTTGTTCGTCCTGAATAGGGGTCACAGACTGGATGGGAGGCTCCGCAAGACCTTAGAGGAGCTCCAGCTAACCCTGCCTCACTACATTAACACTCTGAACAGTGTATGGAGTTAATACTAACTGGCAGGAGACGCTAATTTTACTTTCCTAAATAGTATCTCCAAAATCACATCTTTACAGGAGTTCTTTATTTTTAATGTAAGTCAATGGAACCAGAAATATTTATATATATATATATATATATATATATATATATATATATATATATATATATATATATATATATCTCCATCCAAATCACTGAGTTCTGGTGTTCCAGTCACTTTCATGGTCACAGGTGTATAAAACCAGCACCTAGTCCTGCAGACTGCTTCTACACACATTAGTAAAGAGTGGGTCTCTCAGGAGCTCAGTGAACTCCAGCGTGGTATCGTGATAGAACGCCACCTGTGAAGTCCAGTGGTGAAGTTTCCTCACTACTAAATATTCCACAGTGGACTGTCAGTGGTGTTCTAACAAAGTGGAAGTGATTGAGAACGACAGCAACTCAGACACCAAGTGGTAGAACACGTACAATGACAGAGCAGGTCAGCGGATGCTGAGGAGCATAGTGCACAGAGCTCACCAACTTTCTACAGAGTCCATCACTACAGACCTCCAAACTTCATGTGGTCTTCAGATCAGCTCAAGAACAGAGTGTAGAGAGCTTCATGGAACGGGTCTCCATGGCCGAGCAGTTGCATCCAAGCCTTACATCACCAAGAACAATGCAGAGCGTCAGGTGTAGTGGAGTAAAGCACGCCACCGCTTTAGGGACCAATCACGCTTCTCCATCTGAACTCTTAATGCTTCAGCAGACCAAGATATTCTGGACAATTTCATGGTTCTAACTTTGTGGGGACAGTTTGGGAGACGGCCCCTTCCTGTTCCAACATGACTGCCCACCAGTGCACAGAGCAGCTCCATAAAGACATGGAGGAGAGAGTTTGGTGTGGAAGAACTTGACTGGCCTGCACAGAGTCCTGACCTCAACCTGATAGAACACCTTTTGGGATGAATTAGAGCGGAGACTGAGAGCCAGACCTTCTCGTCCAACATCAGTGTCTCACCTCACTAATGGTCTTCTGGAAGAACGGTCCCCTAAACCGTGTGGAGAGACTTCCCAGAAGAGCTGAAGCTGTTACAGCTGCAAAGGTTGGGCTGACATCATATTAAACCCTATGTATTAAGAATGGGACGTCACTCAAGTTCATAGGTACATGAAGACAGACGAGCGAATACTACTCAATATATATATATACACACATTTTTCACAATTAATAGTACTAAAGCACTGTATTCAGCAGATACATGTCATGTTCAAGGTCACAGTACAGGTTGTGCAGTTGTGGACGCACTGTTTACAGGATAATGAGCAGAAACACACACAAACACAAACCTGAGCTCGCTGCAGGACAGAGATTGGGCGGCTCCATTAACCTCCATTCATCTCTGACACAGGACAAAAGCACCACCATTTATAATCTCTGCGGTCGTGCCGTGTCCCAGTAACCCCTCTGATACCAAAGTGTTAACGCACTAGACCTGTCCTGTCCACACAACGCAGCTCTGCACAAAGTGAGTCCGAGCCAGGACGCTGGGTGAGAATGGAGTTCACGTGTTACTGAAATGGACAGAACATGTAGGACCTGAAAGTTCTGACCGGTCTGGTACCCGTTCATTATGTTGGTATTCGGTTCTTTATAGAATATTTAGGATCTTCTATTAATAAACAGAGATGATCCTGTTGGTGAAGATTAACTGCTGACAAAAGGTGATATTTAAAAAATATTCAAGCCATCAACTGCTGATCTTCAGATACTAAACTAACCTAGAATGTTGTTCCCTTTTATACTCACTTATTAGTAGAATGTTTTTCAGCTGTGATCACAATTGATCAAGAGTGTCCTAACAACCAATTAGTCCAATAACATCCTTAACTTGGATTGGTGGTCGTACCAGGAGATTTAGACAGAGGACTGAGAATTACTGATAATAGACTATATGTAAAATAAGCCTCTATACAAAAATAGACTTTAATACAAACATTTTTATTCTTTAAATCATCTGATACACTTACATTAATTGTGAAATGAACAATATTGTTTGTGAATTGCATGAAAATTGCATGAAATGAAATTCTAAAGTGATCTTAAACTTTTAAGTGGTAGTGTATAAATATATATATATATATATAGTATATATAGTAAAATCAGTATTGGTAAAAACACCAATAAATAAGCATAATAAACATATAGTAAATCAGTAAAATATAATACAATATATAATATTATAATTTAATAATATAATATTATAGTAATATAATAATAGAAGGGAATATATATACAAAATATATGAGATATGTATGTAGAAACTATAGACAAGTTAATATGAGACGATATATATATATATATATATATATATATATATATATATATACATCGACTTACATGGAAAGTAAAGTAAAGTAGAGATACTTGTTTTCCATTGGACAGCGATGAGCCTCACTCCAAACTTGCTCACAGTGGATGAAGTGTTATGATTTCATGTTTTCATGTTTTTAAACTCCTGTAAAGCTGCTTTGTGAGAATATCATTGTAAAAAGTGCTACACAAATAAGACCCATAGACTCCCATTCATTTTTTTTAGGGCCCACCCAAACTCTACTGCTCTCTTTACTGCCACCAAAGCCTGGGAGGACCTGCACAGATGATTAGGAGATCTAATTAGGGTCAGCGCTCAGCGACAGGCTGGAGTTCCCGGCCAACGTGAGCCCACTTCGTTTCCCAGGACCCTTAAAACCATTTACCAAAACAGCAGCGACTCGTGAATCACATTTAATCTGGGTGGCTTTTTGGCTCCGCCCCCCCCAGCCCCCCTAACCCTAACCCATCCACTTCTCATTAGATAAGATAATGAACAACTACGGCTGCGCTCGCACTCAAGTACACCGTCGTCCTCCAACACACACACAAACACACACACACTCACACACGTATGCACACACACACACACACTCACACACTCACTTTGTCCTCCGCCGGCCTGACACCTGCGTGCGCGCTCTCTGTGTGCCATTAAGTTTTAATTAGCCCGCGTCTCCGTGTGCAGCCCCGTATACGCAGGGCATTAAGCAAATTTACGACGCATGCGGCGGAGGACGCGGGGAGATGCGTGCTGGCGTGAGAGGAGCGCGAGGGGAGCGCGAGGGGAGCGCGAGGCAGAAAGGACTGGAATCAGCACAATTCATTTCCTCTAATTTCCAGCGTGTACAATATTAAAACCATTAAGAGCTGCCTCTGTCAGCGCATTCCCAACAACACATTAGTTAGCCGCCAAGAAGGAGGGAGCGAGGGAGGGAGCGAGGGAGCGAGGGAGGGAGCGAGGGATGACAGAGGAGGACGAGAGAGATGCTCTGAACGATCGTCTCCGTCAAACGGAACTCGGCGGCTTGTCACCACGGTAACAAACGCACTTTCCCGCGACTCTGCAGTCTCATTAATAGGAAAAATTATGGGCCTGCTTTTATTCACCACCACCACCACAACAACAACAACAACAACAACAACAGCAACAACCACCACCACCACCACCACCACAACAACCACCACCACCACCACCACCACAACAACAACAACAACAACAACAACAACAACAACCACCACCACCACCACCACCACAACAACAACAACAACAACAACAACAACAGCAACAACCACCACCACCACCACCACCACCACAACAACAACAACAACAACAACAACAACAACAACCACCACCACCACCACCACCACAACAACCACCACCACTACCACCACCACAACAACAACAACAACAACAACAACAGCAACAACCACCACCACCACCACCACCACAACAACAACAACAACAACAACAACAACAGCAACAACCACCACCACCACCACCACCACCACAACAACAACCACCACCACCACCACCACTACCACCACCACAACAACAACAACAACAACAACAACAACAACAACAGCAACAACCACCACCACCATCAGCAACAACCACCACCACAACAACAACAACAACAACAACAACAGCAACAACAGCAACAACCACCACCACCACCACCACCACAACAACAACAACCACCACCACCACCACCACCACCACCACCACCACCACTACTACCACCACCACAACAACAACAACAACAACAACAACAACAGCAACAACCACCACCACCACCACCACCACAACAACAACAACCACCACCACCACCACCACCACCACCACCACCACCACCACCACCACCACAACAACAACAACAACAACAGCAACGACCATAACAACAACAACAACCACGACCACAACAACAACAACAACAACAACAACAACAACAACAACCACCACCACCACCACCACCACCACCACCACCACCACAACAACAGCAACAACCACCACCACCACCACAACAACAACAACAACAGCAACAACCACCACCACCACCACCACCACCACCACCACCACCACACATTACAGGCCGTCAGGAAGGACTGCTGAGCTCTGCTGCTACAGTTCAGCTGCTAGACTAAATCGGCTAACGAGTAATACAAGTCTAGGACCACCAGCCGGGCCGCTACATAGAGTTAAATAGACCCGACTCCGGTTCTGGACACCACATGACCCTAATGGATCCATACTGCCTCGTTAGCGCTGCACCACTACTCCTACTCAACAGACTGTTTTCACTTACGTCATTCAGATCAGGCTGGAAATGCAGATGGAGGCAATAAGGGAGGAACAGAGTGGAGGAGATGAAGGCAATAAGGGAGGAACAGAGTGGAGGAGATGGAGGCAATAAGGGAGGAACAGAGTGGAGGAGATGGAGGCAATAAGGGAGGAACAGAGTGGAGGAGATGGAGGCAATAAGGGAGGAACAGAGTGGAGGAGATGGAGGCAATAAGGGAGGAACAGAGTGGAGGAGATGGAGGCAATAAGGGAGGAACAGAGGGGAGGAGATATAGGCAATAAGGGAGGAACAGAGTGGAGGAGATGGAGGCAATAAGGGAGGTTCAGAGTGGAGGAGATGGAGGCAATAAGGGAGGTACAGAGTGGAGGAGATGGAGGCAATAAGGGAGGAACAGAGTGGAGGAGATGGAGGCAATAAGGGAGGAACAGAGTGGAGGAGATGGAGGCAATAAGGGAGGAACAGAGTGGAGGAGATGGAGGCAATAAGGGAGGAACAGAGTGGAGGAGATGGAGGCAATAAGGGAGGAACAGAGTGGAGGAGATGGAGGCAATAAGGGAGGAACAGAGTGGAGGAGATGGAGGCAATAAGGGAGGAACAGAGTGGAGGAGATGGAGGCAATAAGGGAGGAACAGAGGGGAGGAGATATAGGCAATAAGGGAGGAACAGAGTGGAGGAGATGGAGGCAATAAGGGAGGTTCAGAGTGGAGGAGATGGAGGCAATAAGGGAGGTACAGAGTGGAGGAGATGGAGGCAATAAGGGAGGTACAGAGTGGAGGAGATGGAGGCAATAAGGGAGGAACAGAGTGGAGGAGATGGAGGCAATAAGGGAGGAACAGAGTGGAGGAGATGGAGGCAATAAGGGAGGAATAGAGTGGAGGAGATGGAGGCAGTAAGGGAGGAACAGAGTGGAGGAGATGGAGGCAGTAAGGGAGGAATAGAGTGGAGGAGATGGAGGTGAAGAACAGAGTGGAGGAGATGGAGGGAGTAAGGGAGGAATAGAGTGGAGGAGATGGAGGTGAAGAACAGAGTGGAGGAGGTGGAGACAGTAAGTGAGGAATAGAGTGGAGGAGATGGAGGTGAAGAACAGAGTGGAGGAGATGGAGGCAATAAGGGAGGAATAGAGTGGAGGAGATGGAGGTGAAGAACAGAGTGGAGGAGGTGGAGACAGTAAGTGAGGAATAGAGTGGAGGAGATGGAGGTGAAGAACAGAGTGGAGGAGATGGAGGTGAAGAACAGAGTGAAGGAAATAGAGGCAGTGTGTGAGGAACAGAGTGGAGGAGATGGAGGCAGTAAGTGAGGAACAGAGTCGAGGAGATGGAGGCAGTAAGGGAGGAACAGAGTGGAGAAGATGGAGGTGAGGAACAGAGTGAAGGAAATAGAGGCAGTGTGTGAGGAACAGAGTGGAGGAGATGGAGGTGGAGAACAGAGTGGAGGAGATGGAGGCAGAGTGGAGGAGACAGAGGCAGTGTGTGAGAAACAGAGTGGAGGAGATGGAGGCAGTGTGTGAGGAACAGAGTGGAGGAGGTGGAGGCAGTAAGGGAGGAACAGAGTGGAGGAGGTGGAGGCAGTGTGTGAGGAACAGAGGGGAGGAGGTGGAGGCAGTGTGTGAGGAACAGAGGGGAGGAGGTGGAGGCAGTCTAAGTTTTCTTAGACGTCACTGCAGAGAAGACAGAGGAGAAAAAACTACACAAGCATGAAAACCTTGTCTCGAAACACACACACACACACACACACACACACACACACACACACACACACACACACACACACACACACACACACACAAACACATCACGGTGCTGTCAGGCCCAGCTGCTGCTCTGTTCTGTAGTTATCAGGTGTTCTGGGAAGCTGTGGTGTGTAAGACTGGGCCGTCACCCTGACACTCCAGCTAAACGCTGCTTTCCGGAAAGCTCCTCCGGCACATTTGCCCGACAGACAGATTTGGGGGCTGTGACCTTTGCCCTCTGCCGCCAGTCATACAAATGAGGGTTTTTACCCGACTGGGCAGCGTCTACCTACACCAACAGATGGGCACCAGCACTCAGAGACAGTCTGAGAGTCAGGAGGAACATGTACAGCACCCTATATACAAATACCACACGGTCAAGCAATTAAAGCAATTAATCGTGACTAATCGCTTCCTTTTGTATATACTATCGAAATATATCAGGATATTATGATTTGTGATACTGTACTGATTCTCAAAAACACAGTATCAATACACAGATTCCTGGCAGACAGTGAATCACTGTGTGTTGTGTTTAAACCTCTGACCACTAGATGGCAGTGTTGTAATCCATTTTCAGCTCCACTCCAACATTAACAAGCAGCACAAGGACGCAGTGCTATTGTAAACATTGATAAACCTGTTCATACAGTGGTGTGTTTAATAGTAGAGTTTGAAATATATATATATATATAAATTCTGCTGGAGTGTTTAAACACCTCAGTGTCACTGCTGGACTGAGAATCGTCCACCAACCAAAACTATCCGGACAGCAGTGTCCTGTGGGTGACGTCCTGTGTCCACTGATGAAGGACTTGAGAAACACAAACTGTGCAGCAGCAGATGAGCTACTGTCTCTGACTTTACATCTACAAGGTGGACCAGCAAGTAGTAGGAGTGTCTAATAGAGTGGACAGTGAGTGGACACAGTGTTTAAACACTCCAGCAGCAGCACTGCTGTGTCTGATCCACTCACACCAGCACCACGTCAGTGTCACTGCAGTGCTGAGAATGATCCACCTCCCTAATAGTATTTGCTCTGTGGTGGTCCTGTGGGGGTCCTGATCATTAAAGAACAGAGTAATAAAGTATACAGAGAATGAGATGAACTACAGTCAGTAGGTGGAGCTCCTGTATGGTCAGTGGAGCTGATACAGTGGACAGTGAGTGGAGGTCCTGTATGGTCAGTGGAGCTGATACAGTGGACAGTGAGTGGAGGTCCTGTATGGTGAGTGGAGCTGATACAGTGGACAGTGAGTGTAGGTCCTGTATGGTCAGTGGAGCTGATACAGTGGACAGTGAGTGTAGGTCCTGTATGGTCAGTGGAGCTGATACAGTGGACAGTGAGTGTAGGTCCTGTATGGTCAGTGGAGCTGATACAGTGGTCAGTGAGTGGTTGAGATATATACATGCCTCATGCTTGTATTCCAGTAACTCTCAGCATATTCACAGTTAAATGCCTGCAGAGCCGGTGCCAATCTGATCTCCGGCACTCACAGCAGCCCTATCACACGCTTATCCTCACTCGGACCTCCGTTTCTGATCATATCCTGTCCTCCCCAAGCGGCCCACGCTCGCAGCCTCGTGGCTAAACATCCTCTAAAAGCCCAAAGCAGAGTGTTCCCTCAAACTAAGCCACCAAAGCCAGCATCCCCCAGGCAGCAGTAGCAGCACAGAACACAGACCCACCCCCCCACCCCTACATCACCGCCACCCCCACCCCTCTCCTCGCACCGCAGGGGCAAGTCTGCAGGAGAAAAAAGGGGGAAAGTGCTGCTACCAACAGAATGGTAATGTAGTGTGGCGAGAGAGAGAATAGCTGATAATGTGGCGCAGAGGCATGAGATAGAGAAGACGCTGCTCTTCCTCATTGATCCGCAGCCTTCGCTTCACCCGCGGGGGCAGCAGCGCATGTCAATACAGACGAGGGGGGGGTTGCATTCCATAACCGTGTGCCCACACTGTCCAAAGATCAGCAGGAAAAAAGGATTTGCTCAGTATGCAGTACAATGGCAATCGACCTAAGGGTCACACTAATACGCCACTATGTATGCTTGTGTGTATATATACACTACTGCTAAAAAGTTTAGGATCACTTTAGAATTTCATTTCATGCATTTTTCATGCAATTCACAAACAATATTGTACATTTACATCACAATGAATGTAAGTGTATCAGATGATGTTTAAAGAATATAAATGTTTGTATTAAAGTCTATTTTTGTATAGAGGCTTATTTATCATATAGTCTATTATCAGTAATTCTCAGTCCTCTGTCTAAATCTCCTGGTACGACCACCAATCCAAGTTAAGGATGTTATTGGACTAATTGGTTGTTAGGACACTCTTGATCAATTGTGATGTACAGCTGAAAAACATTCTACTAATAAGTGAGTATAAAAGGGAACAACATTCTAGGTTAGTTTAGTATCTGAAGATCAGCAGTTGATGTCTTGCTGACCGACTCACAATGACCAGAAAGAAACAACTTTCTTTAGAGACCCGTCAGTCCATTGTTGTGTTAAGAAAGAAGATACTCCATTAAAACAAGAACAGAGGGGTGGGTTGGGTTGGGGTTGGGGCTGGGGTTGGGGTTGGGGCTGGGGTTGGGGCTGGGGTTGGGGTTGGGGCTGGGGCTGGGGTTGGGGTTGGGGCTGGGGCTGGGGCTGGGGTTGGGGTTGGGGCTGGGGCTGGGGCTGGGGTTGGGGCTGGGGCTGGGGTTGGGGTTGGGGCTGGGGTTGGGGTTGGGGCTGGGGTTGGGGTTGGGGTTGGGGCTGGGGTTGGGGTTGGGGTTGGGGCTGGGGTTGGGGTTGGGGTTGGGGCTGGGGTTGGGGTTGGGGTTGGGGTTGGGGCTGGGGTTGGGGTTGGGGTTGGGGCTGGGGCTGGGGCTGGGGTTGGGGTTGGGGTTGGGGCTGGGGCTGGGGCTGGGGTTGGGGTTGGGGCTGGGGTTGGGGCTGGGGCTGGGGTTGGGGCTGGGGTTGGGGTTGGGGCTGGGCCTGGGGCTGGGGCTGGGGCTGGGGCTGGGGCTGGGGTTGGGTGAAGTGGGGGTTGGGGTATATACAAAAAGATAGGGGAGAGAGAGAGAAAAAAAGGAGAGACAAGCAGGAACACTGATAGTCACACAGCTGCCTACATAGTCAGTGCACTACGTAGGCAGCTCACTGGGGTTCGAGACAGACCCTCAGACTCTCAGTAAAACTGTAAATTCTAGAAAATAGTTGAACAGACTGTTCCACTCTTGTGGTAGAAGCTGTGAATGAGTGCGTATGTGGGCGGAGCATGGAGAAAAACACTGATATGACACTGTCGGCCGGGCCAAACGTGACCCGGTAATAAGAACACAGGCACCATGACACAGCTAACTGCTAACACGGCTAACAAGAGTACCACCTCCTTACCCTCGAACACTCAGAGCAGGGTTATAATAGTTTTGGATTTTTAACTATAGTTTAGTTTCTCTAATTCAGTTTTAATTAGTTTTTAGAGTGCGTTTTATTAGTTATTATTCTTTATTACTGCTTAGTTTTAGTTTAGTTTTCAGTAGTTCTAGTCTTAGTTTAGTTTTCATTAGTTCTAGTCTTAGTTTTAGTTTAGTTTTCATTAGTTCTAGTCTTAGTTTTAGTTTTCATTAGTTCTAGTCTTAGTTTAGTTTTCATTAGTTCTAGTCTTAGTTTAGTTTTCATTAGTTCTAGTCTTAGTTTAGTTTTCATTAGTTCTAGTCTTAGTTTAGTTTTCATTAGTTCTAGTCTTAGTTTTAGTTTAGTTTTCATTAGTTCTAGTCTTAGTTTAGTTTTCATTAGTTCTAGTCTTAGTTTTAGTTTAGTTTTCATTAGTTCTAGTCTTAGTTTTAGTTTTCATTAGTTCTAGTCTTAGTTTAGTTTTCATTAGTTCTAGTCTTAGTTTTAGTTTAGTTTTCATTAGTTCTAGTCTTAGTTTAGTTTTCATTAGTTCTAGTCTTAGTTTTAGTTTAGTTTTCATTAGTTCTAGTCTTAGTTTTAGTTTAGTTTTCATTAGTTCTAGTCTTAGTTTAGTTTTCATTAGTTCTAGTCTTAGTTTTAGTTTAGTTTTCATTAGTTCTAGTCTTAGTTTAGTTTTCATTAGCTCTAGTCTTAGTTTTAGTTTGTTTACACTTTGTGCTATTTGTCAGGTCAGAATACGTATTATGTAATAAAAACTCAACAGAGGTTTTTCACTCTCGCAGCACCGGGTGAGCCTGGTCGCTGGTGAAAGCAGTCTGTTGTGGTTGTTTCCGTCCCGGTGCTGCCTGGCCAGGACGCGGCTGCACCTTCAGGGGGCTACTCAGAGGGGCTAGCTTGTCAACTCGCAGTTAGCCCTCTCGCGCAAGCTTCTCAAACGGACGCTGAGATTGAGACTCTGTCACTTTCTCCCAACTTTTGCTGTCACCATCTTGCAGGCCAGCTTGCTCGAGTGGAAAAAAAATTTAATATCAGTCCACAAGGCTTATGAATAAATTGACAAACACAAAAACTAATAATATTCAATCTATAATTTAATTTAGTTTTAGTTAGGTTTGTAAACGCAGAATACAGTTCCAGTTAGTTCTCGTTTTTTTTTTTTATTACCATTTTTATTTATTTCATTTAACGAAATGTCTTAATTTCATTTTTCGTTATTTTCTTCGCTTTAGTTAACGATAATAACCCTGTAAAGCTGTACTGTGTGTGAGACGATGTTTGTTTTTATGACGGATAGAGCCAGTAGGGACTTTTCAGTAATACTACCCTACATAACATACATGGGTTAAGCTGCCTCGTCCTCTGTCGGACAACACTGACAAGCTCACTATCGCCCCCTACCTTGAGTTCCGCCTTAATGAGGCATTAAACTGGTTCAGGATCCTCATGTGTAGTCCAGAATTTCTCCACAGGTTCTCATTAGGAGCTGGGACTATTGGTATGAGAGCACGTTGGCTTGTCTGTGGGTGTTTAGGTAGACACAAATACACTGATGGGCTACAGGAGAGACCAAGAGTCCATCTTTGATCCATCCATCCTGTCTCCACTATCTGCAGCCTTGGAAATTAGAAGCAGGAGAGTGGAGTGACCAAAACATACACACACACACTCACACTCACACTCACACTCACACAGCCTCCCGGCAGATTCAGGTGACGTTGATTAGACGTTACAGAGACACCTACAGGACTCTGGGACTGTATGAGGCTCTGAGCAGATGGTGGCGGTGTGTGTTAGGTGTGTGCGTAGCCGCGATAAGCTTCTCCTCAGCTCTCCTTCTCTCTCCGGAGCTCGGGGACCGACGCCAGGTCCAAGGTCACTTTAAGACAAACCGTCTTAATGCCAGATTGATTACGGCGTGGCCGAGACTTCAGACCCTCACACAATCATCTGGGTACACACTACACTGTTTGCACACAATTAAACAGCGATATCTGCTTACCGCACCTTTCCGCTCTCCCGCCGCATCATCTGCAGTCCGCCTGCGTATGTGCACGCGCGCCTCTCGCCACTAGATGTCACTGTTCCCAAAGCTTATTGTCCCATACGGACCTGCTGGGCTTGAACTGCTGCAGCTCTCCTCAGCCTGAGCTCCAATCGATGCTTATTATTGTGTCCTTGGCCCCGTTGCCCAGAGCAGGCATTCAGACAGCCCGAGTCCAGCCAGAGGTTCCCCCTCTACCTCACGGGTTGACTCCACGTTCGGCTCTGCCTCGGTCCTTTGGTCTTTCGGTCTATCTAGGTGAGCTGATTCGCTTTTTGCCACCAGCCTAGCGCACAAACAAGCAAACCCTGGCATCCTCTCACTTCTTCAAATGTAACGACAGTGATGCTGATCAATGCGATGCTGAATAAAGCCGTCGTCATGACGACTATGCGAGAATATTATTAATAACACAAAAGAGCCACTGACTTTTATTTTTCTGCTCTGCTTTAAAAGCAAAGCACATTTTAAACAGCATCACAAAGCTACCCGGTCGCCCCCTTGTGGAGACTTTGTAGACTGCTTAATGTGAGCTCCAAAAGGTGCGACTTCATAGCTTTATAGGGTTGATTATACATATATATAAATAAATTTATATATATATTTATATATATATATATATATATAAAACACCAATATAGCTACCTAGAACCCACATCATCGAGGATCACTATTTGAAACCCACAGATAACTAGTAAACTATTAATAAACCAGTAAACGAGTCAGTAGCCAGTTGCACCAGCTGAACATAAGCCGCCGAGTGTGAACGTGAACTGCCTCTACGTTCGAGTTTATGAGCTACGAGAATTTAGAGTCAGAGCTCAGTACCGAGCACCCTGCAGTAGGTAGAAGTTCTGCTGGTGGCTGGTTCGAGGGTGCAGCTCTGTAAATGATGTGACCGTGAGAATTAATCATGAGCTCAAACACCAAACATTCCGTTTTAGTTTAAATGCACGCTCGTAATTACTGGATTATAAAGAGAAGCAGAACGAGCAAAATCACAATCACCGTACGACAAACAACACACTATAATTTAAATCAACACCTGCACCTCCCACACAACAAGTCAAGGGCACGCACGGGCAGAGAGAGAGAGAGAGAGAGAGAGAGAGAGAGAGAGAGAGAGAGAGAGAGAGTGTGTGAGAGACAGAGACAGAGAGAGTGAGTGAGTGAGAGAGGAAGGAGTAAGAGCGAGAAAAAGACAGAGTGTAAGACAGAAAACGTGAATGAGTGTGAGAGAGAGAAACAGAAGTGAGCAAAAGAGAGAGAGAGAGAGAAAGAGGGAGAGCGAGAAAGGAGTAAGAGAGAGAGTGAATGAGACAGAGTTAGTGAGAGAGAGAGAGTGAGTAAGAGGGAAACAGAGAAAAAGTGAATGAGTGGGACAGAGAGAAAAAGAGAAGTGAGCAAGAGAGAAAGAAAGAGAGAGAGAGAGAGAGAGAGAGAGAAAGACAGAATGAGTGTGAGAGAGACAGAGAGAGAGAGAAAGAGGGAGAAAGAGGGAGAGAGAGATAGGAGTAAGAAAGAGAGTGAACGAGACAGAGTTACTGAGAGAGAGAGAGTGAGTAAGAGAGAAACAGAGAAAAGGTGAAAGAGTGAGACAGAGAGAGAAAGATAAGTGAGCAAGAGAGAAAGAGAGAGAGAGAGAGAGAGGGGGAGAGAAAGAAAGGAATGAGAAAGTGAATGAGATAGAGACAGAAAAAAAGACAGTGAGAGAGAGAGTGAATGAGTGTAAGAGAGGAAGGAGTAAGAGCGAGAAAAAGACAGAAAGAGAAAGAGTGTAAGAGAGAAAGAGAGAAAATGTGAATGAGTGTGAGAGAGAAAGAGGAGTGAGCAAAAGCAAAAAAGAGAGAGAGAGCGAGAGAAAGACAGAGAATGAGTGTGAGAGAGACACAAAGAGAAAGAGAGTATAGCAAGTGAGCAGTGAGCAAGAAGGAGAGAAAAAGAAAGAGAGTAAGAGATGGGGAGAGAGAGAGAAATAGAGAGAGCGTGAATGAGTGTGAGAGAGAAAGAAGAGAGAAAGAAAGACAGAGACAGAGAGAGAGAGCTAGAGAATAAGAGAGAGAAAGTGTGAGAGAGTGAGAGTGTGTGTGTGAATGAGTGAGTGAGAGAAAGTGTGAAAGAGAGATAGAGTGAGAGAGATAGAAAAAGAGTGAGTGTGTGAGAGAAAGAAAGAAGTGAGCGAGAGAGAGATAAAGAGAGAGATTTAGAGAAAGTGAGAGCGAGACAGAGGGAGAGAAAAAGAGTGAGTGTGTGAGAGAGAGAGAAGTGAGCAAGAGAGACAGAGAGAGATTTAGAGAAAGTGAGAGCGAGAGTGACAGAGAGAAAAAGAGTGAATGAGTGTGTGTGTGAGAGAAAGAGAAATAAGTGAGAGATAGAGATCGAGAGAAAGTTAGAGAGAGAAAAACTGTAAAAGAGAGAGAGAGAGAGAGAGAGAGAGAGAGGGAGAGAGAGAGAGAGAGAGAGAGAGAGAGAGGGAGAAGTGAGTGAGACAAAAAGAGACACAGAGAGGGATGGAGAGAAAATAAGAGAGAGAAAGAGTGTGTGTGTGTGTGTGTGTGAGAGAGAGAGAGAGAGAGAGAGACATAAAGAGAGACACAGAGAGGGATGGAGAGAAAGTAAGAGAGAGAAAGAGTGTGTGTGTGTGTGTGAGAGAGAGAGAGAGAGAGAGAGAGAGAGAGAGAGAGAGACATAAAGAGACACAGAGAGGGATGGAGAGAAAATAAGAGAGAGAAAGAGTGTGTGTGTGTGTGAGAGAGAGAGAGAGAGACATAAAGAGAGACACAGAGAGGGATGGAGAGAAAGTAAGAGAGAGAAAAAGTGTGTGTGTGTGTGTGTGTGTGTGTGAGAGAGAGAGAGAGAGAGAGAGACATAAAGAGACACAGAGAGGGATGGAGAGAAAATAAGAGAGAGAAAGAGTGTGTGTGTGTGAGAGAGAGAGAGAGAGACATAAAGAGACACAGAGAGGGATGGAGAGAAAATAAGAGAGAGAAAGAGTGTGTGTGTGTGAGAGAGAGAGAGAGAGAGAGACATAAAGAGACACAGAGAGGGATGGAGAGAAAATAAGAGAGAGAAAGAGTGTGTGTGTGTGTGAGAGAGAGAGAGAGAGAGACATAAAGAGAGACACAGAGAGGGATGGAGAGAAAATAAGAGAGAGAAAGAGTGTGTGTGTGTGAGAGAGAGAGAGAGAGACATAAAGAGAGACACAGAGGGATGGAGAGAAAATAAGAGAGAGAAAGAGTGTGTGTGTGTGAGAGAGAGAGAGAGAGACATAAAGAGAGACACAGAGGGATGGAGAGAAAGTAAGAGAGAGAAAAAGTGTGTGTGTGTGTGAGAGAGAGAGAGAGAGAGAGAGAGAGAGACATAAAGAGACACAGAGAGGGATGGAGAGAAAATAAGAGAGAGAAAGAGTGTGTTTGTGTGTGTGTGAGAGAGAGAGAGAGAGAGAGAGAGAGAGAGAGACATAAAGAGAGACACAGAGGGATGGAGAGAAAGTAAGAGAGAGAAAAAGTGTGTGTGTGTGTGAGAGAGAGAGAGAGAGACATAAAGAGACACAGAGAGGGATGGAGAGAAAATAAGAGAGAGAAAGAGTGTGTGTGTGTGAGAGAGAGAGAGAGAGAGAGAGAGACATAAAGAGACACAGAGAGGGATGGAGAGAAAATAAGAGAGAGAAAGAGTGTGTTTGTGTGTGTGTGAGAGAGAGAGAGAGAGAGAGAGAGAGAGAGAGAGAGAGAGGGAGGCTCCCATCAGTCTGATGTGCTGTAATGAATAAAGATCTGATAATACGCGAGCGCTCGGCTCAGTGCCGCTCTGACTCCACCTCCAGCTCTCAGGCTGAAACTCTTCAGAGGGTGTGTTAAAACTGTGGACCCCCAGAATACCGGAGGGTGATTTAAAAGTGATTTACTCCAACTATTAAAACACACCACTGTATGAACAGGTTTATCAATGTTTACAATAGCACTGCGCCCTTGTGCTGCTTGTTAATGTTGGAGTGGAGCTGAAAATGGATTACAACACTGCCATCTAGTGGTCAGAGGTTTAAACACAACACACAATGATTCACTGTCTGCCAGAATCTGTGTATTGATACTGTGTTTTTGAGAATAGATACAGTATCACTAAACATAATATCCCGATATTTAATATTTCAATATTTTTTTCTTACATGTGATGTAATGTAAACTGTGACAACGTGTAAAATGGCCATTATATTAATTATGGCTTCTAATACGCCAGCTGCACCGTTTAAACACCAACATCTACAAACAATCAGCACCAGGCTGGAGCCGTCGCCCTGCCTGCCAGAGGCGCTAGAGAGTTCTGCAACAGCATTACAGTCAGAACTTTCCCTCATTCATCTTTTAATTACAATATTTTACCAATACTGAACTAAGAGATGCTGTAGGTGTAGACTTATTATTATTATTATTATTATTATTATTATTATTATTATTATTAGTAGTAGTAGTAGTAGTAGTAGTATTACTATTGTGGTATGGTGATGATATGTGGCACTACAGGTTCTACTGTGTCTGTTTCACCATACTAACCACTACACCACCATACTAACCACTACACCACCATACTAACCACTACACCACCGTACTAACCACTACACCACCGTACTAACCACTACACCACCGTACTAACCACTACACCACCATACTGACCACTACACCACCATACTGACCACTACACCACCATACTAACCACTACACCACTATACTAACCACTACACCACCATACTAACCACTACACCACTATACTAACCACTACACCACCATACTAACCACTACACCACCATACTGACCACTACACCACCATACTAACCACTACACCACTATACTAACCACTACACCACCATACTAACCACTACACCACTATACTAACCACTACACCACCATACTAACCACTACACCACCATACTAACCACTACACCACCATACTAACCATTACACCACCGTACTGACCACTACACCACCATACTGACCACTACACCACCATACTAACCACTACTTCACCATACTAACCACTACACCACCATACTAACCACTACACCACCATACTGACCACTACACCACCGTACTGACCACTACTTCACCATACTAACCACTACACCACCATACTAACCACTACACCACCATACTGACCACTACACCACCGTACTGACCACTACACCACCGTACTAACCACTACACCACCGTACTAACCACTACACCACCATACTAACCACTACACCACCATACTGACCACACCACCACCATACTGACCACTACACCACCGTACTAACCACTACACCACCATACTAACCACTACACCACCATACTAACCACTACACCACCGTACTAACCACTACACCACCGTACTAACCACTACACCACCGTACTAACCACTACACCACCATACTGACCACTATACCACCTTACTGACCACTACACCACCATACTGACCACTACACCACCGTACTAACCACTACACCACCGTACTAACCACTACACCACCGTACTAACCACTACACCACCACACTAACCACTACACCACCATACTAACCACTACACCAGCATACTAACCACTACACCACCATACTGACCACTACACCACCGTACTAACCACTACACCACCGTACTAACCACTACACCACCATACTGACCACTACACCACCGTACTAACCACTACACCACCGTATTAACCACTACACCACCGTACTAACCACTACACCACCGTACTAACCACTACACCACCGTACTAACCACTACACCACCACACTAACCACTACACCACCGTACTAACCACTACACCAGCATACTAACCACTACACCACCATACTGACCACTACACCACCATACTAAACACTACACCACCGTACTAACCACTACACCACCATACTGACAACTACACCACCATACTGACCACTACACCACCATACTAAACACTACACCACCATACTAACCACTACACCACCATACTAACCACTACACCACCACACTAACCACTACACCACCGTACTAACCACTACACCAGCATACTAACCACTACACCACCATACTGACCACTACACCACCATACTAAACACTACACCACCGTACTAACCACTACACCACCATACTGACAACTACACCACCATACTGACCACTACACGACCATACTAACCACTACACCACCGTCCCCACAATCATTATGGTTTTTAAATTTCATACTGGGTGTGAATCCAAAATCTTCTACCTCTATACTACTCAGTACTGAAATCAGTAAGTTCAGGTAGTAATCTGGATGACGAGACCGGTTCAAGGGTCTCTCAGAAAGAGGTGGCCGTGTTACCTGGCGAAGTCCAGGTCTGCCTCTCGTGACATGGTGATGTTGGTGAGGTTCTGCTGAAGCACAAAGATGTTCCTGCACATCTTCTTGATTCCAGACTCGCTGATGCGCTTGAAGTACTGAGCCCCGTTGATCAGGATGCAGGAGATCAGGTGGCCCAAACCTGCAGAGCACACGGAGAGAGAAGCAGCGTGATGCTAACGGCTTGAAACAGCCTGGAGATGAGGTCGGACGTCCTACATATTAATACCAGCTGAGGAGATGAACCCATCAGATACGCAGGTTACAGTCAAACCAGGGTCAGCGCTTTAGAGGAGCATGATATAAAAACATTAGTCATTTAGAGCCTCGCTGTAAAACAGAACTCCTCCTGAAAGGAAAGGTTACAGATTATCAGACAGACTGCAGGAGATCCTCCAGGAGATCCTCCAGGAGATCCTCCAGGAGATCCACTTCATGCACAAAAGCTGGGATGTACTTGTATCCACGGCAGCTGTCATTGTTTTTACTCCAAATATATTTCTTGTGTTATTTGAAGCTATAAGAAAGTTGTATTATACATTAGTAACAATTGAACAGATGCATCTACATCCAAACAAACCCCCTTTACCCCTAGAAAGTTTCCCATCCCCAACCCTATCCTCCCCCAAAACCCATCTCTTCCCATCTGGAAGATCCTGGAAGTGGATTGAAAAAAGAAAAAAAAGCATAAAGGCATCGTGAGGTTAACCACAATTAATTAATCCATAATCCATAACTTACTATTTAAGAGAAATAAGTAAATAAATAGATCAACGAATAAAGAATTAAATGACCTATAAAGCCCTGCAAGACCTCATTTCCTATTATGAACCGCCACGCTTACTCAGATCACAGGATGCTGGTTTTCTAATAGTTCCAAAACTTCAGAAGACTTCAATGGGGGGAAGAGCTTTGTCCTACAAAGCCCCCAAACTGTGGAATAATCTCCCAGTTAATGTTTGGGACTAGACTGAACACAGACTTGTTTAGTTTAGCTTCTGGAGATTAATCTTCTCCTTTAGATAAAGGCAGGAGATCTGGGGGTTCTTGGACACAGAGGTTTATGGTAAACTGAGATGTTGGTGCTGTTGTTCCACCACTTCACGCGATCACACAGGTTTGTTGACGGTGGAGTGGGGGGATCCCAGTGTCTCAGGGTGGTCTCATGTCTATGTTACCTTCTGGTTCTCTCCTTTTAGTTCAGGCTGTTATAGTTAGATCTGCCGGAGTCGCCAGCCTCACTCTGAAATTCTGAATATTCATATTCTCTACAGTCTCACTCCCGAGCCCAACTCACTCTCTCTCTCTACTCCTCCTGAGGTAATGACTGTCCTCCCGTCTGTTGACCGCTGTTGAAGGACTGACCATCAGGACCTCCTCCTCACCATCACCAGCCAGCTTACCTGTCCATTTGTGTCTGAACTGCTACACCCTCAGTTACATCACTGTACCATCCAGATGCACCAGCACTGAGATAGGATGGGACTGTTTCAGCTCACGCCCACTTTACATTCAGACTCAGTCAGAGACTGCCTCAGTCAGAGACTGCCTCAGTCAGAGACTGCCTCAGCCAGCGACTGCCTCAGCCAGAGACTGCCTCAGCCAGAGACTGCCTCAGTCAGAGACTGCTTCAGTCAGAGACTGCCTCAGTCAGAGACTGCCTCAGTCAGAGACTGCCTCAGTCAGAGACTGCCTCAGCCAGAGTCTTTTCTTTGGTATTTAGTTTATTAAACTGTAAACACTGTTTGACCAGAGGAGACGAAAAGTTCAGCCGAGACGAACTTTATGCAAATGAATCCGGCAAACACAATGCGTCTATCCAATAAGAAGAGGGCGGGCCATGAGTGTCCTCAACCTAAGAATTATTAGTTCCATATTCAGAACCAAAATAAAACACCCTCTTTAATATTTACATCTGATTCAAATCTATAAAATGATGTAACTATGGTATAAAAAGGCAGAAGTTGAACACGAGCATTAATCACTGCTGCCCTGTCACCCCTGGAAACGCACACACGTGATTTCATTGGACGACGCAGGGAATGCCTACATGCGGCCAGCTGAAGGGGGGGGGGGTGCGTTCACGTCCGTTGACGTGATGGAACAGTGTAAATGCAGCGTAAAAGATTACCTATTACTTGGCGGGGTATTCAGATACGCCACTTTCCCTTTAGCTACTGAAATAAAACGGTGTCCTGAGACTTTTGACTAACCCTGTGTGTATATATATATATATATATATATATATATATATATATATATATATATATATATATATATATATATATATATATATATATGTAGTGAAGTTGGAGCACCCTGAAACCTGTTTATACCACATTAATAGTAATAATATTAGTGAAGTGAATATTAGTGAAGTGTGAAAACTATAGAATAGTCGGTATGGAATTATTCCTGGAGCAGAATTAAACATCTGGTTGTGTTTAAAGAATGTTTAGAGGGTCTTGTATAAATGAGCTCATTTGCTCTGATGCAGGTTTACATACTTTGAACATTCTGACCAGCAGCTTCATGAGGAGCCACATGAGCTGCTTCTCTAACAGGACTGAAGAAGATAGTGTAGATGCTGAGATCTTGTTCTGATAAACAGGTTTGGTGGTTTTATAGCTCTTATAAAAATATACATTCTCATTTTTACATTTAAATAAACTCAAATGTTTGTTTTAGTAATATTTGTGTACATGGGCTCCAACTTCACTGTTTACACTCGTCTCTCAACACATTCAGATCTAAACACCTTTATAACTATACACACACACACACACATATATATATGTGCTGGTGTACACGTTGAACTTGTTGGAGGTTCTCTGTTCGCTCACCCTCGAAGATGTACTGGAACTTGTGCTGCTGCAGCGCGGCCCCCATCACCTCCTCGATGCCACTGATGTCCTTGTTGAGTTTGACCACCAGGGGGTCGTAGTCCATGCTGGCGGCGTTGGCCACGATGGCGTAGTTGCCCTGCTTGGCCAGCGGGATGAGATGGTGGAAGCAGTGAACTCTGGGAAGAGAACACACGGAGGCAGAATGACTGAAGAGCTCAGCCGGTGAGGAGTGTGAGGCCTGACGGCGAGATCACTGCAGAGCTTACGACTCACTGCACTCTCCCAGAACAGAGTGAACACAGCCTTTCAACACCTTCCTCTACCTGCAGAGAGAAGAACTCTCCAGAATCTCAAACTCCTCAAGGGCTGGATATGACAGGAGAGAGAGAGAGAGAGAAAAGGGTGGGGGAGAGAGAGAAAAGTGAGAGAAAGAGAAAGAGGCAACGAGAGAGAAAGAGAGGAAAAGAGAGTGAGAGAGAGTAAGAGAGAGAGAGAAAATGAGAGAGTGAGAGAGAAAGTGAGAGACAGAGAATGAGAGAGAGTGAATGAGAAAGTGAGTGAGAAAGAGAATGAGAGTGAGTGAGAGAGAATAAGAGAGTGAAGCGAGAGGGTGTGAGAGAGAAAAATGAGAGAGGAAAGAGAGGGTGTGAGAGTGGGAGTGATAGAGAAAGAGAGTAAAGAGAGAGTGAGAGAGAATGCAAGTGAGAGAAAGTGAGAGAGAGAATGAGAGTGAGAGAGAAAGTGAGAGAGAGAATGAGAGAGAGAGAATGAGAGAGAGTGAGAGAGAATAAGAAGATGAAGAGAGGGTGTGAGAGAATAATGAGAGAGGGAAGAGAGAGAGTGTGAGAGTGGGAGTGGGAGTGAGAGAGAATGAGAGAGTGTGAGAGAGAGTGGGAGAGAGAGTTAGAGTGAATGAGAGAGTGAGAGCGAATGAGAGTGTGAGAGCGAATGAGAGTGAGAGCGAATGAGAGAGTGAAAGTAAATAAGAGAGTGAGAGTAAATAAGAGAGTGAGAAAATGAGAGAGTGAATAGAGAGTAAGAGTGTGACAGAGAATGAATAGAGAGTGAATAGAGAGTAAGAGTGTGACAGAGAGTGAGAGAGAATGAATAGAGAGTGAATAGAGAGTGAGAGTGTGACAGAGAGTGAGAGAGAGTGAATAGAGAGTGAGAGTGAGAGAGTGAAAGGGAGTGTTCTCTATAATGGTTGCCTCCAGTTACACGTTCATCAGTGTCCCGTAAAGCAGTCTGAGCCTCCACTGCCATTAAAAAGCTATGAGTGCCGCGACTCTGCCACCAAGCCGCCCTGCCTCGTCCTCCCCGCCTTCATTTACTCACCAGCACCGTCAGGGGAAATCTGCTTGATGGGAAAAGTCAATAATGCGTGGCACGAGAGCAGCGAGTCACTGTTTCCAAATCATAAAACAGGAGCGCATAAGCTAAACAATATCTGAGAGCAATCAGGAGCCGGCGAGGGGCGGAGAGCGGGGGCCAGTACGGCCTGCTGGGGGGGCATAGATATCACCATAGAGACAAACAGGTTTTAACACAAACCTTTATTTATTATATCTTTATCTTATTCTGTTTAATGTATTTACTAATGTTTACTTGTTCACACTTCTGTTTCTGTTAGTATGGTGGTGTAGTGGTTAGTACGGTGGTGTAGTGGTTAGTACGGTGGTGTAGTGGTTAGTACGGTGGTGTAGTGGTTAGTACGGTGGTGTAGTGTTTAGTATGGTGGTGTAGTGGTTAGTATGGTGGTGTAGTGGTTAGTATGGTGGTGTAGTGGTTAGTATGGTGGTGTAGTGGTTAGTACGGTGGTGTAGTGGTTAGTATGGTGGTGTAGTGGTTAGTATGGTGGTGTAGTGGTTAGTATGGTGGTGTAGTGGTTAGTATGGTGGTGTAGTGGTTAGTATGGTGGTGTAGTGGTTAGTATGGTGGTGTAGTGGTTAGTACGGTGGTGTAGTGGTTAGTATGATGGTGTAGTGGTCAGTATGGTGGTGTAGTGGTTAGTACGGTGGTGTAGTGGTTAGTATGATGGTGTAGTGGTCAGTATGATGGTGTAGTGGTCAGTACGGTGGTGTAGTGGTTAGTACGGTGGTGTAGTGGTCAGTATGGTGGTGTAGTGGTTAGTATGGTGGTATAGTGGTCAGTATGGTGGTGTAGTGGTTAGTACGGTGGTGTAGTGGTTAGTACGGTGGTGTAGTGGTTAGTATGGTGGTGTAGTGGTTAGTACGGTGGTGTAGTGTTTAGTATGGTGGTGTAGTGGTTAGTATGGTGGTGTAGTGGTTAGTATGGTGGTGTAGTGGTTAGTACGGTGGTGTAGTGGTTAGTACGGTGGTGTAGTGTTTAGTATGGTGGTGTAGTGGTTAGTATGGTGGTGTAGTGGTTAGTATGGTGGTGTAGTGGTTAGTATGGTGGTGTAGTGGTTAGTACGGTGGTGTAGTGGTTAGTATGGTGGTGTAGTGGTTAGTATGGTGGTGTAGTGGTTAGTATGGTGGTGTAGTGGTTAGTATGGTGGTGTAGTGGTTAGTATGGTGGTGTAGTGGTTAGTACGGTGGTGTAGTGGTTAGTATGATGGTGTAGTGGTCAGTATGGTGGTGTAGTGGTTAGTACGGTGGTGTAGTGGTTAGTATGATGGTGTAGTGGTCAGTATGATGGTGTAGTGGTCAGTACGGTGGTGTAGTGGTTAGTACGGTGGTGTAGTGGTCAGTATGGTGGTGTAGTGGTTAGTATGGTGGTATAGTGGTCAGTATGGTGGTGTAGTGGGTTAGTACGGTGGTGTAGTGGTTAGTACGGTGGTGTAGTGGTTAGTATGGTGGTGTAGTGGTCAGTATGGTGGTGTAGTGGTCAGTACGGTGGTGTAGTGGTTAGTACGGTGGTGTAGTGGTCAGTACGGTGGTGTAGTGGTTAGTACGGTGGTGTAGTGGTCAGTATGGTGGTGTAGTGGTTAGTATGGTGGTGTAGTGTTAGTACGGTGGTGTAGTGGTTAGTATGGTGGTGTAGTGGTCAGTACGGTGGTGTAGTGGTTAGTACGGTGGTGTAGTGGTTAGTATGGTGGTGTAGTGGTTAGTACGGTGGTGCAGTGGTTAGTATGGTGGTGTAGTGGTTAGTATGGTGGTGTAGTGGTCAGTACGGTGGTGTAGTGGTTAGTATGGTGGTGTAGTGGTTAGTATGGTGGTGTAGTGGTTAGTACGGTGGTGCAGTGGTTAGTATGGTGGTGTAGTGGTTAGTACGGTGGTGCAGTGGTTAGTATGGTGGTGTAGTGGTTAGTATGGTGGTGTAGTGGTTAGTACGGTGGTGTAGTGGTTAGTACAGTGGTGTAGTAATCAGTATGGTGGTGTAGTGGTTAGTACGGTGGTGTAGTGGTCAGTATGGTGGTGTAGTGTTAGTACGGTGGTGTAGTGGTTAGTACGGTGGTGTAGTGGTTAGTACGGTGGTGTAGTGGTTAGTACGGTGGTGTAGTGGTCAGTATGGTGGTGTAGTGGTTAGTATGGTGGTATAGTGGTCAGTATGGTGGTGTAGTGGTTAGTACGGTGGTGTAGTGGTTAGTACGGTGGTGTAGTGGTTAGTACGGTGGTGTAGTGGTCAGTATGGTGGTGTAGTGGTTAGTATGGTGGTGTAGTGGTTAGTATGGTGGTGTAGTGGTCAGTATGGTGGTGTAGTGGTTAGTATGGTGGTGTAGTGGTCAGTATGGTGGTGTAGTGGTTAGTATGGTGGTGTAGTGGTCAGTATGGTGGTGTAGTGGTCAGTACGGTGGTGTAGTGGTCAGTATGGTGGTGTAGTGGTTAGTATGGTGGTGTAGTGGTCAGTACGGTGGTGTAGTGGTTAGTATGGTGGTGTAGTGGTCAGTACGGTGGTGTAGTGGTTAGTATGGTGGTGTAGTGGTCAGTATGGTGGTGTAGTGGTTAGTATGGAGGTGTAGTGGTTAGTACGGTGGTGTAGTGGTCAGTATGGTGGTGTAGTGGTCAGTACGGTGGTGTAGTGGTTAGTATGGAGGTGTAGTGGTTAGTACGGTGGTGTAGTGGTCAGTATGGTGGTGTAGTGGTCAGTATGGTGGGGTAGTGGTTAGTATGGTGGTGTAGTGGTTAGTACGGTGGTGTAGTGGTTAGTATGGTGGTGTAGTGGTTAGTATGGTGGTGTAGTGTTTAGTATGGTGGTGTAGTGCTCAGTATGGTGGTGTAGTGGTTAGTATGGTGGTGTAGTGGTTAGTATGGTGGTGTAGTGTTTAGTATGGTGGTGTAGTGGTTAGTACGGTGGTGTAGTGGTTAGTATGGTGGTGTAGTGGTCAGTACGGTGGTGTAGTGGTTAGTACGGTGGTGTAGTGGTTAGTATGGTGGTGTAGTGGTTAGTACGGTGGTGCAGTGGTTAGTATGGTGGTGTAGTGGTTAGTATGGTGGTGTAGTGGTCAGTACGGTGGTGTAGTGGTTAGTATGGTGGTGTAGTGGTTAGTATGGTGGTGTAGTGGTTAGTACGGTGGTGCAGTGGTTAGTATGGTGGTGTAGTGGTTAGTACGGTGGTGCAGTGGTTAGTATGGTGGTGTAGTGGTTAGTATGGTGGTGTAGTGGTTAGTACGGTGGTGTAGTGGTTAGTACAGTGGTGTAGTAATCAGTATGGTGGTGTAGTGGTTAGTACGGTGGTGTAGTGGTCAGTATGGTGGTGTAGTGTTAGTACGGTGGTGTAGTGGTTAGTACGGTGGTGTAGTGGTTAGTACGGTGGTGTAGTGGTTAGTACGGTGGTGTAGTGGTCAGTATGGTGTGTAGTGGTTAGTATGGTGGTATAGTGGTCAGTATGGTGGTGTAGTGGTTAGTACGGTGGTGTAGTGGTTAGTACGGTGGTGTAGTGGGTTAGTACGGTGGTGTAGTGGTCAGTATGGTGGTGTAGTGGTTAGTATGGTGGTGTAGTGGTTAGTATGGTGGTGTAGTGGTCAGTATGGTGGTGTAGTGGTTAGTATGGTGGTGTAGTGGTCAGTATGGTGGTGTAGTGGTTAGTATGGTGGTGTAGTGGTCAGTATGGTGGTGTAGTGGTCAGTACGGTGGTGTAGTGGTCAGTATGGTGGTGTAGTGGTTAGTATGGTGGTGTAGTGGTCAGTACGGTGGTGTAGTGGTTAGTATGGTGGTGTAGTGGTCAGTACGGTGGTGTAGTGGTTAGTATGGTGGTGTAGTGGTCAGTATGGTGGTGTAGTGGTTAGTATGGAGGTGTAGTGGTTAGTACGGTGGTGTAGTGGTCAGTATGGTGGTGTAGTGGTCAGTACGGTGGTGTAGTGGTTAGTATGGAGGTGTAGTGGTTAGTACGGTGGGTGTAGTGGTCAGTATGGTGGTGTAGTGGTCAGTATGGTGGTGTAGTGGTTAGTATGGTGGTGTAGTGGTTAGTACGGTGGTGTAGTGGTTAGTATGGTGGTGTAGTGGTTAGTATGGTGGTGTAGTGTTTAGTATGGTGGTGTAGTGCTCAGTATGGTGGTGTAGTGGTTAGTATGGTGGTGTAGTGGTTAGTATGGTGGTGTAGTGTTTAGTATGGTGGTGTAGTGGTTAGTACGGTGGTGTAGTGGTTAGTAAGGTGGTGTAGTGGTTAGTATGGTGGTGTAGTGGTTAGTATGGTGGTGTAGTGGTTAGTAAGGTGGTGTAGTGGTCAGTATGGTGATGTAGTGGTTAGTATGGTGGTGTAGTGGTCAGTATGGTGGTGTAGTGGTTAGTATGGTGGTGTAGAGGTTAGTATGGTGGTGTAGTGGTTAGTATGGTGGTGTAGTGGTTAGTATGGTGGTGTAGTGGTTAGTACTGTGGTGTAGTGGTTAGTATGGTGGTGTAGTGGTTAGTATGGTGGTGTAGTGGTTAGTATGGTGGTGTAGTGGTCAGTATGGTGGTGTAGTGGTTAGTACGGTGGTGTAGTGGTCAGTATGGTGGTGTAGTGGTTAGTATGGTGGTGTAGTGGTCAGTATGGTGGTGTAGTGGTTAGTACGGTGGTGTAGTGGTCAGCACTGTCTCCTCACAGTAAGATGATCTGGGTGGGATTCCCGGTCCGGGTGGTTCTGTGTGGAGTGTGTATGTTCTCTCCGTGCTTGAGTGGGTTCCTCCAGGTACTCTGGTTTTAAGCTTTAAGCTCAAGCTGACTGGTTCCTGCACTCGGTTCTTTAAGTGTTAGGAACATTCGGGTTAAAGCTGCTCAGAAGAACGAGAACATGTACAGAAACAGTCTCGAGGCTGGAGCTGAGGACTGAGATCTAGAGCTTTATTTGTTGAAGAGGAGACGTAATGGACTTGTCCATGAGGGCGCTGACCGGATACTTTATGTAATGTGAGGAGCAGTTAATGGACTCGGGGCATCTTTAAAGACAAGAGCACCGGCTGGACCGGCAGGGTCATGTCTGGAACGGCTAGTCGAGATGCATGACCAGGCCTTGGTCTCTCATTCAGAATATTAATTTGATTAAAGTTTGTTACTGAGGCTATTTAACTTTCTCAGTCGTCTCTGTCTCTCACCTACAGCTCTATTCACCACTGTGGACCCAGTAACCCCACCTCCTTCTACCTACACTCACTGACCACTGTATCAGCTCCACTGACCATACAGGACCTCCACTCACTGACCACTGTATCAGCTCCACTGACCATACAGGACCTCCACTCACTGTCCACTGTATCAGCTCCACTGACCATACAGGACCTCCACTCACTGTCCACTGTATCAGCTCCACTGACCATACAGGACCTCCACTCACTGTCCACTGTATCAGCTCCACTGACCATACAGGACCTCCACTCACTGTCCACTGTATCAGCTCCACTGACCATACAGGAGCTCCACTCACTGTCCACTGTATCAGCTCCACTGACCATACAGGAGCTCCACTCACTGTCCACTGTATCAGCTCCACTGACCATACAGGACCTCCACTCACTGTCCACTGTATCAGCTCCACTGACCATACAGGACCTCCACTCACTGTCCACTGTATCAGCTCCACTGACCATACAGGAGCTCCACTTACAGACTGTAGTTCATCGTCCACCAACCAAAACTATCCGGACAGCAGTGTCCTGTGGGCGGCGTCCTGTGTCCACTGATGAAGAACTAGAGAACACAAACTGTGCAGCAGCAGATGAGCTACTGTCTCTGACTTTACATCTACAAGGTGGACCAGCAAGTAGTAGGAGTGTCTAATAGAGTGGACAGTGAGTGGACACAGTGTTTAAACACTCCAGCAGCAGCACTGCTGTGTCGGATCCACTCACACCAGCACAACACACACTAACACACAACCACTATGTCAATGTCGCTGCAGTGCTGAGAATGATCCACCTCCCTAATAGTATCTGCTCTGTGGTGGTCCTGTGGGGGTCCTGATCATTAAAGAACAGAGTAATAAAGTATACAGAGAATCAGATGAACTACAGTCTGTAAGTGGAGCTCCTGTATGGTCAGTGGAGCTGATACAGTGGACAGTGAGTGGAGGTCCTGTATGGTCAGTGGAGCTGATACAGTGGACAGTGAGTGGAGGTCCTGTATGGTCAGTGGAGCTGATACAGTGGACAGTGAGTGTAGGTCCTGTATGGTCAGTGGAGCTGATACAGTGGACAGTGAGTGGAGGTCCTGTATGGTCAGTGGAGCTGATACAGTGGACAGTGAGTGTAGGTCCTGTATGGTCAGTGGAGCTGATACAGTGGACAGTGAGTGGAGGTCCTGTATGGTCAGTGGAGCTGATACAGTGGACAGTGAGTGGAGGTCCTGTATGGTCAGTGGAGCTGATACAGTGGACAGTGAGTGGAGGTCCTGTATGGTCAGTGGAGCTGATACAGTGGACAGTGAGTGGAGGTCCTGTATGGTCAGTGGAGCTGATACAGTGGACAATATCCTGGCCAGATTCTATTGGCCAACACTATCTGTTATTATCTACCAGCACTGCTCAGAATGAAGTGTTTTTGTTGGACCTGTGGTTCTGTCTGGAGAGCTGGTTGGACCTACCTGACCTCCAAGTGCAGCACGAGCAGGCAGCGGTCAGCGATGTCCTGGAAGGACCTGGAAAGGTCAGAGAGGGTCTGCAGGATGTGTTCTCGACTGCGCGCGCTCTCATTGCTCACCTGGGAGTCCGAGCCCGGAGACGCACCTGCGTGCACACACACACACACACACACACACACACACACACACACACACAGGGCTGTAATGATACGGGTGTACAACACAAGTCTGTGCATCAGATTCCATGTTTTGTTGACTTTCTAAGTGTAAATAAGATACACTTCCTCTACAGACACACACTGATACACACTCTAATGTATGAATCACTGTTTATGGGCTGAACTGGACACACTGGAACACAATATAAGAGGAAATGCTGTCTGTGCCTAAGAGGCTTTATTATTATTTCTGATTCCAGTATGTTAAATTTAGCACATGAACAGAGCATGTGCACTAAAACTAGCAGGTAAACAGCAGATCAAAGCACTTTCTCTGTAGATGAACTCATATTTCCTGAAAAAAATCTGGAAAATCACACGACTGTTTACTTCTAGACTTCTAGCAGCTGCAGTTCTGACCCAAAGAAGCAAACTTGGATGCCAAAAGTCCTGGCTGACTCACTGGATTTGGGTGAAGTGGAAATGATATAAATGATATTTTTCTCTTATATATATATATACACACACACACACAAGTATTATTTCTCTTTAAATGGCATTAATTTAAAGCTCCCTAAGCGGATAGTGTAAAAGTCCTTATCTGATCAATAAGTGTATTTTCACCATTACAGTGATCAACTCTGATTATTACAGTCATCAACTCGGATTATTACAGTCATCAACTCGGATTATTACAGTCATCAACTCGGATTATTACAGTCATCAACTCGGATTATTACAGTGATCAACTCTGATCATTAAAATGATCAACTCTGACCATTACAGTGATCAATTCTTACTATTACAGTGATCAATTCTTACTATTACAGTGATCAACTCTGACCATTACAGTGATCAACTCTGATTATTAGTCATCAACTCTGATCATTACAGTGATCAACTCTGACCATTACAGCGATCAACTCTGATCATTACAGTGATCAACTCTGACCATTACAGCGATCAACTCTGATCATTACAGTGATCAACTCTGACCATAACAGTGATCAACTCTGATCATTACAGTGATCAACTCTGACCATTACAGCGATCAACTCTGATCATTACAGTGATCAACTCTGACCATTACAGTGATCAACTCTGACTATTACAGTGATCAACTCTGACCATTACAGCGATCAACTCTGATCATTACAGTGATCAACTCTGACCATTACAGTGATCAACTCTGACCATTACAGTCATCAACTCTGACCATTACAGTCATCAGCTCTGACCATTACAGTGATCAACTCTGACTATTACAGTGATCAACTCTGACCATTACAGCGATCAACTCTGATCATTACAGTGATCAACTCTGACCATTACAGTGATCAACTCTGACTATTACAGTCATCAACTCTGACCATTACAGTCATCAACTCTGACCATTACAGCGATCAACTCTGACCATTACAGCGATCAACTCTGACCATTACAGTGATCAACTCTGACCATTACAGTGATCAACTCTGACCATTACAGTCATCAACTCTGATTATTACAGCGATCAACTCTGACCATTACAGCGATCAACTCTGATCATTACAGCGATCAACTCTGACCATTACAGTGATCAACTCTGACCATTACAGTGATCAACTCTGACTATTACAGTCATCAACTCTGACTATTACAGTCATCAACTCTGACCATTACAGTCATCAACTCTGATCATTACAGGCATCAACTCTGACTATTACAGTCATCAACTCTGACTATTACAGTCATCAACTCTGATCATTACAGTCATCAACTCTGACTATTACAGTGATCAACTCTGACCATTACAGTGATCAACTCTGACCATTACAGTCATCAACTCTGATCATTACAGTCATCAACTCTGACTATTACAGTGATCAACTCTGACCATTACAGTCATCAACTCTGATCATTACAGTCATGAACTCTGACTATTACAGTCATCAACTCTGATCATTACAGGCATCAACTCTGACTATTACAGTCATCAACTCTGACTATTACAGTCATCAACTCTGACCATTACAGTCATCAACTCTGATCATTACAGGCATCAACTCTGACTATTACAGTCATCAACTCTGACTATTACAGTGATCAACTCTGACTATTACAGTCATCAACTCTGACTATTACAGTCATCAACTCTGACTATTACAGTAAACAACTCTGACTATTACAGTCATCAACTCTGACTATTACAGTCATCAACTCTGACTATTACAGTCATCAACTCTGACTATTACAGTAAACAACTCTGACTATTACAGCGATCAACTCTGACTATTACAGTCATCAACTCTGACTATTACAGATCATCAACTCTGACTATTACAGCGATCAACTCTGACTATTACAGTCATCAACTCTGACCATTACAGTCATCAACTCTGACTATTACAGTCATCAACTCTGACTATTACAGATCATCAACTCTGACTATTACGGTGATCAACTCTGACTATTACAGTCATCAACTCTGACCATTACAGTCATCAACTCTGATCATTACAGTCATCAACTCTGATCATTACAGGCATCAACTCTGACTATTACAGTCATCAACTCTGACTATTACAGTGATCAACTCTGACCATTACAGTGATCAACTCTGACTATTACAGTCATCAACTCTGACTATTACAGTGATCAACTCTGACCATTACAGTGATCAACTCTGACTATTACAGTGATCAACTCTGACCATTACAGTCATCAACTCTGACTATTACAGTCATCAACTCTGACTATTACAGTCATCAACTCTGACTATTACAGCGATCAACTCTGACTATTACAGTCATCAACTCTGACTATTACAGTGATCAACTCTGACCATTACAGTCATCAACTCTGACTATTACAGTCATCAACTCTGACTATTACAGTCATCAACTCTGACCATTACAGTCATCAACTCTGATCATTACAGGCATCAACTCTGACTATTACAGTCATCAACTCTGACTATTACAGTGATCAACTCTGACCATTACAGTGATCAACTCTGACTATTACAGTCATCAACTCTGACTATTACAGTGATCAACTCTGACCATTACAGTGATCAACTCTGACTATTACAGTGATCAACTCTGACTATTACAGTCATCAACTCTGACTATTACAGTGATCAACTCTGACCATTACAGTGATCAACTCTGACTATTACAGTGATCAACTCTGACCATTACAGTCATCAACTCTGACTATTACAGTCATCAACTCTGACTATTACAGTCATCAACTCTGACTATTACAGCGATCAACTCTGACTATTACAGTCATCAACTCTGACTATTACAGTGATCAACTCTGACCATTACAGTCATCAACTCTGACTATTACAGTCATCAACTCTGACTATTACAGTCATCAACTCTGACCATTACAGTCATCAACTCTGATCATTACAGGCATCAACTCTGACTATTACAGTCATCAACTCTGACTATTACAGTGATCAACTCTGACCATTACAGTGATCAACTCTGACTATTACAGTCATCAACTCTGACTATTACAGTGATCAACTCTGACCATTACAGTGATCAACTCTGACTATTACAGTGATCAACTCTGACCATTACAGTCATCAACTCTGACTATTACAGTCATCAACTCTGACTATTACAGTCATCAACTCTGACTATTACAGCGATCAACTCTGACTATTACAGTCATCAACTCTGACTATTACAGTCATCAACTCTGACCATTACAGTCATCAACTCTGATCATTACAGGCATCAACTCTGACTATTACAGTCATCAACTCTGACTATTACAGTGATCAACTCTGACCATTACAGTGATCAACTCTGACCATTACAGTGATCAACTCTGACTATTACAGTGATCAACTCTGACTATTACAGTGATCAACTCTGACTATTACAGTCATCAACTCTGACTATTACAGCGATCAACTCTTACTATTACAGTGTTCAACTCTGATCATTACAGTGATCAACTCTTACTATTACAGCGATCAACTCTGATCATTACAGTGATCAACTCTCATATCTCATACATCAGGATAAAGTGTCTAGTCTTTTAAAAGTGAGGTCAGGAGTGAAAGGACTGGACTCTCAGGCTATGAACCTGCCTCCACACTCTGCACCACGATCTGTGAGTGTGTGTGAATCAATAGTCGTGAATTACACTACAGCAGAGCACAAGTGGAGAGACTTTGGCAGCGCTGCTCATATGAGAGTCCTTTCGGTCAATGAGACGGGGGGACGCATACGAGCGCAGAGTGACTACTAACAGATAAGAGCGTGTGTGGGGGGGTAAATCAATGAGACAGGAGGGACAATGATTGGCATTGACTACCTGAAACCCTTTGCAGCCTCGTTCTGACCTTCTCAAGGTCTCTCTCTCTCTCTCTCTCTCTCTCTCTCTCTAGTGACAGCACATTTACAGCAAGGTTTACTGACACACAGGAGGGTGGAGCATCAAAGAGACCTGTCCACTTCAAAGGGTGTTAGGGGGGAAGTCCATCACAGAGGGTCTCTCAGAGCAGCCTATACAAACACATACAGCTGGCAGTACAGCTGAAGTATGAAGATGTGAGTGTGCTGGTTAATTAAAGGCTCCTCTGTAAGTAAACTCCAGTTGTAGATAAGGCTCTATGTGACGTGGCTTGATTGGAAAGAGCAAATATCATAAGGCTGACAATGTTGTTGAATAGAGTTTCTGGCTTGTGGGGTCCACGAGATATCAGGGAGGGCTTTATTAAACTCATTAAAACGCAATCAGAGTGATTCTGAGTGGGTTTGGTGTGAGATGCTCTTCACAGCAGCGGTGATGGGAACCAGAGGTCTTCATGTCTACAACATACATATAGACACTTTAAACTAATGTTCAATCTAATATCTGTAAAATAGAATTTTTATTTGGAAGTAATATATTAAGTAACGCTGTCAGCAAGATTTGAAATTTCCAAATAATTCAGTGTTGTGGAGACACAGATGTTGTTTACAGTGAAGATAATGGTGTTTACAGCAGAGGTGGTGGTGTTTACAGTGAAGATAATGGTGTTTACAGAAGTGGTGGTAGTGGTGGTGTTTACAGTGGTGATGGTGTTTACAGTGAAGATGACGCTGTTTACAGGGGTGGTGATGTTTACAGTGAGGATGATGGTGTTTACAGTGAAGATGATGGTGCTTACAGTGATGGTGATGTTTACAGTGATGATGATGGTGTTTACAGTGAAGATGATGGTGCTTACAGTGGTGGTGTTTACAGTGGTGGTGATGTTTACAGTGATGATGGTGTTTACAGTGAAGATGATGGTGCTTACAGTGGTGGTGGAGGTGTTTACAGTGAAAATGATGGTGTTTACAGTGAAGATGATGGTGCTTACAGTGGTGGTGGTGATGTTTACAGTGGTGGTGATGGTGTTTACAGTGGCGGAGATGGTGTTTACAGTGTTGGTGATGATGTCTACAGTGGTGGAGATGGTGTTTACAATGGTGGAGATGGTGTTTACAGTGGTGGTGGTGGAGATGGTGTTTACAGTGTTGTGATGTCTACAGTGGTGGTGATGGTGTTTACAGTGGTGGTGATGGTGTTTACAGTGGTGGAGATGGTGTTTACAGTGGTGGTGATGTTTACAGTGATGGTGATGGTGTTTACACTGGTGGAGATGGTGTTTACAGTGGTGGTGATGATGGTGTTTACAGTGGTGGTGATGATGGTGTTTACAGTGGTGGTGATGATGGTGTTTACAGTGGTGGTACAAAAGTATCAGATTAAAACTACTAAGACTAACTGCAGTGAGACTTCTTAGCAAATCGGCTCAGCACCCCTAAACTAGGACTAGCTACATCCCTGCCTTCAAGAATAAAGCATATACTCTAAACTGGTCTCCCTTATTATTCTGACGGCAAGAAAAGGAGTTACAACAACACTAACCAGCATCTTCATGATTTAGCAGGTGGGCCAAAAAGAAAGAAACGTCTGATTCTTGTGAATAAATTGGACCTTTGATGCTTCGTAATTATCTGTTTTAGGCGAGTACAGTAAAGACTGCAGTCTGCATGTGCTGCAATGTTAAACTTAACCCTTGAGTCATGTTGGACGGCAGCCACACATGAAGAGTTTTCAGCAAAACTAATTGGAAACGAAAGCGATCGCCAATTAACCTCCAATCAGGGGCTCAGCCGTGCGAGCTGGGAAGTGTGAACATGTGCATCAGACTGGTTGTGCGTACACGTTTGGCTCGTAGACAGCAGTGTGCAATGTCTGGCACGAAAAGAATGCTTTGATCTATCATCATCCTCATCATCATCATCATCATGTAGCGGATCTGCCGTCGGGCCTGTGGATATGGACGCCCAGTGTGAGAATCAGGCGCTGGAAACTGATCTCAGATTAGAAGAAATAATAAAAATAAAAGTGTATTTTACTCAGAAGAACTGTGTAAAGTTAAGAAAGTAATAAGTAATAAACACATCATAACCATAGCAACATGTTACTGTTAATGTAAATGGAACCAGACGTCCACCTTTAAAAGCTCCCTCACTGAAAGTTCTTACATGAACTGGTGATGAATACATGGATGCGTGAGATACTGTTTTATAATAGTTTGGGGCTAAAAACACATACATGGTGGAGGGATACATGCAGAGTGTTTTAAGATAAAATAGTCCCCAAAACGAGAATCACATGCTCACTTTCAGTGTGTATACATTTATTTTGGCCTCTACTAGAACATATTTACATGCTTCAGTTTTCTCATACGCTACTTTTGAGCTGTTAGAGCTCCTTAGTCTTTAAGCCCCGCCCCCGGATGAGCCCACGGTGCTCTGATTGGTCAGCACACTCAATCTTTTCCAACTAGTTACCCAATAGAACAGTTGAAAGTGGCTGCACGGTGTGAAACGAGTCAAGCTTGCTGGTAAGCGGGCAATAAGGATTGTGTTACGAGATGACATCACCTTGCAAACTGGAAACTGATCTCAGATTAAAGTGTATTTTACTCAGAAGAACTGTGTAAAGTTAAGAAAGTAATAAGTAATAAATACATCATAACAGTAGCAACATGTTACTGTTAATGTAAATGGAACCAGACATCCACCTTTAAAAGCTCCCTCACTGAAAGTTATTACATGAACTAGTTTTGAACACATGGATGCGTGAGATACTGTTTTATGATGTATGTTTTGGGCTAAAACCACATACATGGTGGAGGGATACATGCAGAGTGTTGTGAGGCAAAATAGTCCCCAAAGGGGGAATCACATGCTCACTTTCCGTGTGTATATATTCATTTTTGGCCTCTACTAAAACATATTTACATGCTTCAGTTTTCTCATAAGCTACTTTTGAGCTGTTAGAGCTCCTTAGTCTTTAAGCCCCGCCCCCCAATTGAGCCTACGGTGCTCTGATTGGTCAGCACACCCAATCTGTTCTAACTGGTCAACCAACAGAACAGTTGAAAGCGGTTGCACTGTGTAAGAGCAAGCCAAGCTTGCTGGTAGGTGGGCAATAAGGATTGTGTTAGGAGATGACATCACCTTGCAACAGAGAACAGGGCTGGAGTTTCAGGCAGCTGAGAGAAGGTGTTTTATAACATCATACTTTTCATTTAAACCTTGCTGGATGTTTGAAAGCGCAAAAGTCTGATCAATAACAACAGATCTGATTAGAACAGATAAATAATCATACATACAATACAAAGTATCATGAATATGTTATTGTGAGAGAAGTAGATCAGATCTTGATCCAGTTTGAAGAACAAAGTTAGGTTCCAGATTTCTCCTGGACGCCCCAGACATTGTATGAATGTATTCAGTTCCTTCAGCAGCAAATCTTGATTTAGCTTAATGAAGTACTGAGCAGTCAAAGCAGGTATTAGATGAGAACTGATAATAATACTGGGTTGTTTAGGAGAAGCTTGGAAAGGGTTAAATAAACACACTGACGTATGGAAAAGTACTACTTACTCTATTAATACTGATTAATATTTAATAATAAAGTGTAAAAGCACTACTTACTCTATTAATACTGATTAATATTTATATAATAAAGTGTAAAAGCACTACTTACTCTATTAATACTGATTAATATTTATATAATAAAGTGTAAAAGCACTACTTACTCTATTAATACTGTTTAATATTTAATAATAAAGTGTAAAAGCTCTACTTACTCTATTAATACTGTTTAATATTTAATAATAAAGTGTAAAAGCACTACTTACTCTATTAATACTGATTAATATTTAATAATAAAGTGTAAAAGCTCTACTTACTCTATTAATACTGTTTAATATTTAATAATAAAGTGTAAAAGCACTACTTACTCTATTAATACTGATTAATATTTAATAATAAAGTGTAAAAGCTCTACTTACTCTATTAATACTGATTAATATTTAATAATAAAGTGTAAAAGCTCTACTTACTCTATTAATACTGTTTAATATTTATATAATAAAGTGTAAAAGCACTACTTACTCTATTAATACTGATTTTTATTTATATAATAAAGTGTAAAAGAACTACTTACTCTATTAATACTGATTAATATTTATATAATAAAGTGTAAAAGCTCTACTTACTCTATTAATACTGTTTAATATTTAATAATAAAGTGTAAAAGCTCTGCTTACTCTATTAATACTGATTCATATTTAATAATAAAGTGTAAAAGCTCTGCTTACTCTATTAATACTGATTCATATTTAATAATAAAGTGTAAAAGCTCTACTTACTCTATTAATACTGATTCATATTTAATAATAAAGTGTAAAAGCTCTACTTACTCTATTAATACTGTTTAATATTTAATAATAAAGTGTAAAAGCACTACTTACTCTATTAATACTGATTAATATTTAATAATAAAGTGTAAAAGCTCTACTCACTCTATTAATACTGATTAATATTTATATAATAAAGTGTAAAAGAACTACTTACTCTATTAATACTGATTTTTATTTATATAATAAAGTGTAAAAGAACTACTTACTCTATTAATACTGATTAATATTTAAATAATAAAGTGTTTACTGAATAAATAAAAGCTTTTTGTCACCTTTTAAATATAATAATGTCTCTAAGTGTGTATATCACACAGCTACACTCTCTGGAACTCCACTTTCAGTTGTGGCATGGGAAAAGAAGGAGAAGCGGAAGTTCTAGTGAACACAGGCCTGCGTTAGTTAATATAAGCTTGCACTGAGCCAGGCTATCTCTGAATGTGGTGTGTGATGCCGAGCTATGTGGGCAACTGCGGCCCCTCTGCCGAAAGCCTGTGTGCCAGCCCCCCCGCTGCGAGATCAGGGCGAGCAGGAGAACCTGCTATTCATTTTCTCCTGCCCCATTGCCTCAAAGCCTGTCCCACTTTGATGGTACGATCAAGCCTGCGCTGCATGGGGTGGGCAATTTAGAGCCTGCCGTGTCCCCCCAGACCACATCCCCGCTGCAACCCCCCCCCCCGACTCTCCTCGCTCCTCTTCAAGTTACAGGCTTTCATGTCTCTGTTATGGGAGTGCGTGTGAGGGGAGCTTCTCCAATTATTTTCAAACTCCATCTCTGCCAAAGCGTCTGTTTGGTGCCATCTGTGGGACAAAGACGCTCCTCGAGCGGGGACGAGGGAGAACGACTGACGGACGAGGCGCTGGCTGCTCAGGATCTGATCACCACGGTGATCCAGTCACTCACGCTGTTGTTTAGATGTTACTTTAGCTCGTCGGAGTGAAAAGCGGACGCTTCCCGAGTTAAACTCCTGAAGCTTTTCTTCTGTGAAGCGCTTCTGTCGTTCTCTCCACCGCGGCGGCGCTCGCTGTCGCTCCTGAAGTGGTACGAGACCTCGAGATGAGGAGATCTAGAGACCACTCTGAGAAGGATCTAGAGACCACTCTGAGAAGGTCGTTATAGAGCTTTCAGAAAAAAACAACACCGCAATGAGAGAGAAAGAGAGAGAGAGAGAGAGAGAGACAGGCACGTACAGAGAGAGAGAGAGAGAGAGAGAGAGAGAGAGAGAGAGAGAGACAGGCACGTACAGAGAGAGAGAGAGAGAGAGAGAGAGAGAGAGAGGCACGTACAGAGAGAGAGAGAGAGAGAGAGAGAGAGAGAGAGGCACGTACAGAGAGAGAGAGAGAGAGAGAGAGAGAGAGAGAGAGAGAGAGAGAGAGAGAGAGAGAGAGAGAGAGAGACAGGCACGTACAGAGAGAGAGAGAGAGAGAGAGAGAGAGAGAGAGAGAGAGAGAGAGAGAGAGAGAGAGAGGCACGTACAGAGAGAGAGAGAGAGAGAGAGAGAGAGAGAGAGAGAGGCACGTACAGAGAGAGAGAGAGAGAGAGAGAGAGACATTTACAGAGATGGAGAGAGAAAGATATTTACATAAAGAAACAGAGAGACAGAGATGATACACAGAAAGAGAGATATTACATAGAGAAAGAGAGAGAGGCATTAAAAGAGACACTGAGAGCGAGAGAGACATTTACCTAGAGAGTGCGAGACATTAAAAGAGAGTGACAGACATTTACATAGAGAAAGAGAGAGAGACATTAAAAGAGAGACACTGAGAGAAAGAAAGACCTTTACATAGAGAGAGTGAGATACATTAAAAGAGAGTGAGAGAGAGACATTTACAAAGAGAAAGAAAGAGTGAGAGACATTAAAAGAGAGTGAGAGACATTGAGAGAGAGAGACAAAGAGAGACATTGATATATATATATATATAGAGAGAGAGAGAGAGAGAGAGAGACATTAAGAGAGAGAGACAGATACAGAAAGAGAGATACAGATAGATACACACAGAGAGAGAGATACAGAGAGATACAGATACAGAGAGAGACAGATAGATACACACAGAGAGAGAGATACAGAGAGATACAGAGAGAGAGAGACAGAGAGATACAGAGAGATACAGAGAGAGAGATACAGATACAGAGAGAGAGAGAGATAAATACAGAGAGATAGATACAGAGAGAAAGATACAGAGAGAGATACAGAGAGAGAGAGATACAGAGAGAGATACAGAGAGAGAGAGATACAGAGAGAGATAGATACAGAGAGATAGATACAGAGAGAGATACTGAGAGAGAGAGAGAGAGAGATACAGAGAGAGAGAGAGAGAGAGAGAGAGAGAGAGAGATACAGAGAGAGAGAGAGATACAGAGAGAGAGAGAGAGAGATAGATACAGAGAGAGATAGATACAGAAAGAGAGAGAGAGTGATATACAGAGAGACAGATACAGAGAGAGAGATACAGAGAGCGAGAGAGAGATACAGAGTGAGAGATACAGAGAGAGAGATACAGAGAGAGAGAGATACAGAGTGAGAGATACAGAGAGAGAGAGAGAGAGAGAGATTAAGAGAGAGACAGATACAGAGAGAGAGAGAGAGAGAGAGAGTGAGAGATACAGAGAGAGAGTGAGAGATACAGAGAGAGAGAGAGAGAGTGAGAGATACATAGAGAGAGAATGAGAGAGAGAGAGAGAGAGTGAGAGATACAGAGAGAGAGAGTGAAAGAGTGAGATACAGAGAGTGAGCTCATGCAGGATGTATGAGATTGGCTGCGAGCGCTGATTATTCATCTGCAGTAACAGCAGCGACATCTACATACAGAGAGCTGAGCTCTGACATCTGACCTCCCGCATCTCTACAACTCAGCAACTCAGCCCCCAGGACAGCGGCGCCGGGGGGACGCAGGGAGGAATACGAGACCGCTGAGTGAGGGGGCGGCCTTTAAAGCAAAACAACAGAAAACAGTGTGTGTGTGTGTGTGTCCACAAACATTATGCTAATGGATAAACAGCAGACTAGTACTAGTCCTGGTAAAATACATAAATAAACAAAACACAATAACAACAACAACAACAACAACAACAACAATAACAACAACACAGCTTGACCTGCAACTCCTAATACCTGCAGCACCCACAGAGTCCACAGAGCTCGGAGCTTCAGATGCTCACAGTTCTCCAGAGAGCCATGCAAACAACAAGCAGCTCTTAATTAAAGAGGAGAAGAGAGGAGGTCCTCCAGCGGAGAGACCGCAGCCCGCAGACCGACAGGAGGAAACACTGCACACTAAGAAAGCTCAGAACCCATAAAGGCTGGAGAGGAGCAGCTGCTGACTGGCCTACTAGCTGTCATTCATCATCAGAATCATCATTAGTGTTTAGTTTTTACGACTACCTGAGCTGCTACACACACTGTAGCCCTGCAGACCCTGCAGGACATCACATGTACGGCCAGCACTTAGAAACGAATGGACAATCCAATTCTACACAACAGTGTGAGACAGAATCTCCTAACACTGTTTTCTGGAGGACGTGCTGCTGTGGACTCTTCTGTACAGCTGGGAGGACAGTATGTTTCATAGTTTTGATCATCAGGAGGCTCAGTAGCTCAGAGACAGCAGGAATACACACATATTAAGACACATACACACATAAACAGGAGACATATATTAAGACACATACACACAGAGAGACACACACAGAAACACACAAACATGTGTGTTCCTGTAGAGGTATATTAGTGAGGACCAGCAAAATGTCCTCACTTTACCAAAAAATCATATTGTCCTATACTAGTGAGGACATGTGGTCCTCATTACTATACCTCTACAAGAACATACACACACACAGACACACAAACACACAAACAAGCACACACACACACAGACACACACATATACACAGACAGAGACACACACATGCATACAGACTCACACACAGTACAAACACACAAACACACAAACAAGCACACACACACACAGACACACAAATACACACAAACACACACACACACACACAGAAAGACACACACACACATACAGAAATAGACACACACACACACACAGGCACACAAAGAAACACACATAGACTGACACACACACACACACACAGAAAGACACACACACACACATACAGAAATAGACACACACACAGAAAGACACACACACACAGAAAGAAAGACACACAGAAATAGACACCCACACACATAAATAGACACACACACAGAAAGACACACACACATACACACACAGAAAGACACACACACACACACACACAAATACATACACACACACAAAGACACACAGAAAGACACACACACACACAGACAGACCCACACAAAGACACACACATACATGCAGAAAGACACACACACACACACACACACACACACAGAAAGACATACACACACAGGCAAAAAGACACACACACAGAAAGACATACACACACAGACAGACACATAAAGACACACACACAGAAAGACATACACACACAGACAGACACATAAAGACACACACACAGAAAGACATACACACACAGGCGGAAAAGACACACACACAGACAGACACACACAAAGACACACACATACATGCAGAAAGACACACACACACAGAAAGACATACACACACAGGAAAAAAGACACACACACAGAAAGACATACACACACAGACAGACACATAAAGACACACACACAGAAAGACATACACACACAGGCGGAAAAGACACACACACAGAAAGACATACACACACAGACAGACAGACACACACACACACACACAGAAATAGACATACACACACACAAAGAGACACACACACACAAAAAGAGACACACACACACACACACACACAAACACACAGCTGTCCTGAGCAGAATGGAGCCTCAGGAGTGAGTAAATATTGTCTCTGGGGATTACGGGTCCGGCACAGGGCACAACAGGTGATATGGTCCAGACACAATCAACCACAATCACACAGAAGACATCAAGTCCAATCACATCACTCCGTCCTTCTGTCCCCTCCTTAAACCCCATAAACACCGGCATCACCAAATCCAATCCACATTTTCTCTGTAGCCTCATTTTCTGATTTCCACTCATTCTGGATATCGAGAAAACCTCAATCAGTCAGATCCAGACTCTCTTCACTACAAAGCCTTCCTCTGTAATGGGGTGAACCCAAAGAACCCACTGAGCCACCTGGCCAAGCAGAAGAACTTGGAGAGGAACCCAGCTCCTCAGCCCACTATGCTGAAAGACGCTGAAGATGATAACACAGATTATATCCTTCGCTGGAAAAAACAAATTACACCCTAAAATAAACTGAGATCTAATGAAATTTTAAGCAAATTATCTAATTACCATTACAAATAACAAACAAAGATAAAACCTAACAACTCTCAGAACAACTGACCATTAACTGATTATATGGACAGACAAGACTGGATCTACACCCACTACACAACAGAAGAGACTCAGTTCTACCCAGGTTTACTATCACAGTCCCCAGACTGACCCACAACGAAGATATCACACACAGTATTAATAGAGTAAGTAGTGATTTTCCATACGTCAGTGTGTTTATTTAACTCTTTCCAAGCTTCTCCTGAACAACCCAGTATTATTATCAGTTCTCATCTAATACCTGCTTTGACTGCTCAGTACTTCATTAAGATAAATCAAGATTTGCTGCTGAAGAAACTGAACACATTCATACAATGTCTGGGGCGTCCAGGAGAAATCTGGAACCTAACTTTGTTCTTCAAACTGGATCAAGATCTGATCTACTTCTCTTACAATAACATATTCATGTTACTTTGTAGTGTGTGTAGGATTATTTACATTTATTCTAATCAGATCTGGTGTTGGACATACACTTATTGATCAGATAAAACTTTTAAACTATCAGATTAGTTGCCTCAGACTTTTACACAGTAGTGTAGCTACAGTTGCTGAAGTGTATATATATATATATATATATGTTAGAGATGGAAGGATCCATCGGCTATGTATAGGAATCAGTCGATTTTTTATCAAAATATGTGATCGGCCGATATTTCTCCAATTTAGTCGATCCCGAGAGCCGATCGATGGCTTTAATGAGCCTAATTTCCGTATTTACAGCTAGCATTTTGTTAAAAATGGTATTAAACCAGTTTAGACCATGTTTCATGACCTGCTTGCGCTAATAACTACATGTGGCCCTGCTGTAGCATATAGCCCCGCCCTCGATCGGTATCGGCTATCGGCCGATCGCGTTGAAAGGTGATCGGCGATCAGAATCGACCTCAAAATCAGCCCATCTCTAATATATATATATATATATATATATATATATATATATGTACAGCCACCCAACTGTCTGAACATTGCTTCTCCACCTCACCCCCTCTCTCTCTCTCTCTCTCTCTCTCTCTGTATCTCTCGCCCTCTCTCCCTGTCTCAAGGTCGTCTCTCTGCGAGAGGAAAGAACTTGTCCGCTGCACTCCAAAGCTCACTCTCCAGCACGGAGAAGCTCCTTAATCTCACCCACATTACACTGGCAAACGTGTATGAGTCTGCAAGACAAGGCGGTGAGAAAATGACTTGTTCATACCTGACTGGCTCTGTAATATAAAATCCAATTTGGGTAGAGAGTGTGTGTGTGTGTGTGTGTGTGTGTGTGTGTGTGTGTGTGTGTGTGTGTGTAAGTGTGTGTGTGTGTGTGTGTGTAAGTGTGGAGGAGGAGGAGGAGGAGGAGGAGGGGGGGCCCTTTAGGAGGAAAAGATAAGGGTCTCCGTCAGTGACGGTCCCATCAGCTCGGCAAACACTAAATAATGAACAATACTGAGGCTGTCCCGCCATGATAAAACACTCCATTACTGCCAGTGTGCAGAATTAATGATAATTATGCCACGTCCTCCGCGGCGCTCTTATTGAATTTTTATCTGCTCCTGGAGGAAGTCTCTCTCTGAAGCAGTCCCGCTCCCCAAAACGAGAGAAATAACAATAGTTTAAAAAAAAAGCTAATTTACTATTTTCAGTTAAAAAAAAAAAGGTGGTGGTGGGGTGGTGGGGGTGGGGGTGTTCAGAGGGGCAGGCTGGGGGGCTGCAGTGATGCGGGCTGAAGCTCAGAGAGCTGCTTGACTGATCTTTGAGAGAGAATGTGTAGAAGCACTCTGGGGCAGTGGAGCATTCAGTCTGAATAGAGCCTGGAAGTCTCCGGAAAGAAGAGGAGGAGGAAGAGAAAATCACTCGCGGTAATTAACTGCACGGTCAAATATGCAGAGCTGACCGTGAACTCACTATTTTGAGTGTAAATACAGTGTAAATAGTGAATAAGTGTAAATACAGTGCAAATACTGTTTGAGCAGTGTAAACACAGTGAAAATGCAGTGCAAACAAGTATAAATACTGTGTAAGTACAGTGTAAATACTGTGTAAGTAAAGGGTAAATACTGTGCAAATGCAGTGTAAATAGTGAATAAGCGTACATATAGTGTAAATACTGTGTAACTAAGTGTAAAAACTGTAAGTACAGTGTAAATACAGTGCAAATGCAGTGTAAATAGTGAATAAGCGTAAATATAGTGTAAATACTGTGTAACTAAGTGTAAAAACTGTAAGTACAGTGTAAATACAGTGCAAATGCAGTGTAAATAGTGAATAAGTGTAAATACAGTGTGACCAAGTGTAATAACAATGTAAATACAGTAAAACTTTACGTACAGTGTAAATACAGTGCAAATAATGTGCAAGCAGTGTAAACATAGTGAAAATGCAGTGCAAACAAGTGTAAATACTGTACAAGTACTGTGTAAATACTGTGTAAGTACAGTGTAAATACTGTGTAAGTACAGTGTAAGTACTGTATAAGTACAGTGTAAGTACTGTGTAAATACTGTGTAAATACTGTGTAAGTACAGTGTAAATACTGTGTAAGTACAGTGTAAGTACTGTGTAAATACAGTGTAAATACTGTGTAAGTACAGTGTAAATACTGTATAAGTACAGTGTAAGTACTGTGTAAATACTGTGTAAATACTGTGTAAGTACAGTGTAAATACTGTGTAAATACTGTGTAAGTACAGTGTAAATACTGTGTAAGTACAGTGTAAATACTGTGTAAGTACAGTGTAAATACTGTATAAGTACAGTGTAAGTACTGTGTAAATACTGTGTAAGTACAGTGTAAATACTGTGTAAGTACAGTGTAAATACTGTATAAGTACAGTGTAAGTACTGTGTAAATACTGTGTAAGTACAGTGTAAATACTGTGTAAATACTGTATAAGTACAGTGTAAGTACAGTGTAAATACTGTGTAAGTACAGTGTAAATACTGTATAAGTACAGTGTAAATACTGTATAAGTACAGTGTAAGTACAGTGTAAGTACAGTGTAAATACTGTATAAGTACAGTGTAAGTACTGTGTAAATACTGTGTAAATACTGTATAAGTACAGTGTAAGTACTGTGTAAATACTGTGTGTACTCGGACCCTTAGTTCCAGTGAAAGGAGCTCTTAATGCTTCAGCAGACCAAGAGACTCTGGACAATTTCATGCTCCCAACTTTGTGGGGACAGTTTGGGGACGTCCCCTTCCTGTTCCAACATAACTGCCCACCAGTGTACAAAGCAGCTCCATAAAGACATGAAGGAGCGAGTTCGGTGTGGAAGAACTTGACTGGCCTGCACAGAGTCCTGACCTCAACCTGATAGAACACCCTTGGGATGAATTAGAGCGGAGACTGTGAGCCAGACCTTCTCGTCCAACATCAGTGTCTGACCTCACTAATGGTCTTCTGGAAGAACTGTTGGTCAAACATTCCCATAAACACTCTCCTAAACCGTGTGGAGAACCTTCCTAGAAGAGTTGGGGCTGTTACAGCTGCAAAGGTTGGGCCGACATCATATTAAACCCTATGGATTAAGAACGGGACGTCACTCAAGTTCATATGTGTGAGGACAGACGAGCGAATACTTTTGGCACTAATAGTGAATCAGAAAAGGTTATTTAGTTCTATTAGTTATATTAAATACTACATAACATAGTTTGGTGTGATTGTATGTTTGAACATGTTGCAAACTAAGACGACTAAAAGCTCTCAGCTCACTGACAAACTTCTGTCCACAATTCTTACTTCCCAACCGACAACAAAAGACTTTTATTTTGACATGTGTTTATATAAAGAGGGGCCAGAAGTTTGCATTAAAAGAGATTATTTTGGTTAAAGTGGTTCAGTTTCAGCAAAATCCTAAAAAAATGTTAATTATTAAATCAATGTTTATTGATTTGAAGTAGAAACGTCAGTTCAAGGTCTTCTAACAGTGTCTCAGAGACCAATTCTCATCTAAACAAATATTAATAATGCAGCTCATGTTTATTCATGAACTTGTTCCCACAACAGTAGTTAATGTAGCTCTCAGCCACAAGGGCGCACGCCACGCCTGTTCAGAAAGTATTGTAGTGAATGTGGTAATGAAGAATTCCGAACCTTAAATCCCACTTTAAACTCCCACCACAGCTTTACCCCCTTTAACAACCGGGCAGCACTTTATCAGTGCTGATACTGGGTCCGATACTGTAAGTGTTAATACTGTAGGGTCCGATACTGTAAGTGCTGATACTGTAGGGTCCGATACTGTAAGTGCTGATACTGTAGGGTCTGATACTGTAAGTGTTAATACTGTAGGGTCCGATACTGTAAGTGCTGATACTGTAGGGTCCGATACTGTAAGTGCTGATACTGTAGGGTCTGATACTGTAAGTGTTAATACTGTAGGGTCTGATACTGTAGGGTCTGATACTGTAAGTGCTGATACTGTAGGGTCTGATACTGTAAGTGCTGATACTGTAGGTGCTGATACTGTAAGTGCTGATACTGTAGGGTTTGATACTGTAGATGCTGATACTGTAGGGTCTGATACTGTAGGGTCTGATACTGTAGGGTTTGATACTGTAGATGCTGATACTGTAGGGTCTGATACTGTAGGGTCTGATACTGTAGGGTTTGATACTGTAGATGCTGATACTGTAGGAGCTGATACTGTAAGTGCTGATACTGTAGGGTCTGATACTGTAGGGTCTGATACTGTAGGGTTTGATACTGTAGATGCTGATACTGTAGATGCTGATACTGTAGGTGCTGATACTGTAGATGCTGATACTGTAGGAGCTGATACTGTAGGTGCTGATACTGTAGATGCTGATACTGTAGGTGCTGATACTGTAGGAGCTGATACTGTAGATGCTGATACTGTAGGTGCTGATACTCTAGGTGCTGATACTGTAGGTGCTGATACTCTAGGTGCTGATACTGTAGATGCTGATACTGTAGATGCTGATACTGTAGATGCTGATACTGTAGGGTCTGATACTCTAGGTGCTGATACTGTAGATGCTGATACTGTAGGTGCTGATACTGTAGATGCTGATACTGTAGATGCTGATACTGTAGGGTCTGATACTGTAGGGTCTGATACTGTAGGGTTTGATACTGTAGATGCTGATACTGTAGGGTCTGATACTGTAGGGTCTGATACTGTAGGGTTTGATACTGTAGATGCTGATACTCTAGGTGCTGATACTGTAAGTGCTGATACTGTAGGGTCTGATACTGTAGGGTCTGATACTGTAGGGTTTGATGCTGTAGATGCTGATACTGTAGATGCTGATACTGTAGGTGCTGATACTGTAGATGCTGATACTGTAGGAGCTGATACTGTAGATGCTGATACTGTAGGTGCTGATACTGTAGGTGCTGATACTGTAGGTGCTGATACTGTAGGTGTTGATACTGTAGGTGTTGATACTGTAGATGCTGATACTGTAGATGCTGATACTGTAGATGCTGATACTGTAGATGCTGATACTGTAGGTGCTGATACTGTAGATGCTGATACTCTAGGTGCTGATACTGTAGGTGCTGATACTCTAGGTGCTGATACTGTAGGTGCTGATACTGTAGGTGCTGATACTCTAAACGCTGATACTGTAGATGCTGGTACTGTAGGGTCTGATACTGTAGACGCTGATACTCTAGACGCTGATGCTGATACTGTAGATGCTGATACTGTAGGTGCTGATACTGTAGATGCTGATACTCTAGGCGCTGATACTGTAGATGCTGATACTGTAGGTGCTGATACTGTAGGTGCTGATACTCTAAACGCTGATACTGTAGATGCTGATACTGTAGGTGCTGATACTGTAGGTGCTGATACTCTAAATGCTGATACTGTATGTGCTGATACTGTAGATGCTGATACTCTAGATGCTGATACTGTAGGGTTTGATACTGTAGGGTCTGATACTCTAAACGCTGATACTGTAGATGCTGATACTCTAGATGCTGATACTGTAGATGCTGATACTGTAGGGTTTGATACTGTAGGGTCTGATACTCTAGGTGTTGATACTGTAGGTGCTGATAATGTAGGGTTTGATACTGTAGATGCTGATACTGTAGGGCTTGATACTGTAGGGTCTGATACTCTAGGTGTTGATACTGTAGGTGCTGATACTGTAGGTTTTGATACTGTAGGTGCTGATACTCTAGGTGTTGATACTGTAGGTGTTGATACTGTAGATGCTGATACTGTAGGCGCTGATACTCTAGGTGTTGATACTGTAGATGCTGATACTGTAGATGCTGACACTGTAGGTGCTAATACTGTAGATGTTGATACTGTAGATGCTGATACTGTAGGTGCTGATACTGTAGATGTTGATACTGTAGATGCTGATACTGTAGGTGCTGATACTCTAGGTGTTGATACTGTAGGTGTTGATACTCTAGGTGTTGATACTGTAGGTGTTGATACTCCAGGTGCTGATACTGTAGATGCTGATACTGTAGGTGCTGATACTCTAGGTGTTGATACTGTAGGTGTTGATACTGTAGGTGTTGATACTGTAGATGCTGATACTCTAGGTGCTGATACTGTAGATGTTGATACTGTAGATGCTGATACTGTAGGTGCTGATACTCTAGGTGTTGATACTGTAGGTGTTGATACTCTAGGTGTTGATACTGTAGGTGTTGATACTCCAGGTGCTGATACTGTAGATGCTGATACTGTAGGTGCTGATACTGTAGGTGCTGATACTCTAGGTGTTGATACTGTAGGTGTTGATACTGTAGGTGTTGATACTGTAGGGTCTGATACTGTAGATGCTGATACTGTAGGTGCTGATACTGTAGATGTTGATACTGTAGATGTTGATACTGTAGGTGCTGATACTGTAGATGCTGATACTCTAGGTGCTGATACTGTAGGTGCTGATACTGTAGATGTTGATACTGTAGATGTTGATACTGTAGATGCTGATACTGTAGGTGTTGATACTCCAGGTGCTGATACTGTAGGGTTTTTTTTCTTGTTTATGAATGCTGATATGAATATGTCCTTAATATGTCCTGAAAACAAACCCAAGCATACACACACTTACTGGAGCTGTGGGGCAGGCCGGAGAAGAAGCCTTTGAGGCGAGCGGCTAGCCACTCCATGCTCTCCTGCAGGTTCGCCAGAGCCTTCAGGTCACTCACGTCCCGGAGGATTTCGTTCTGAGGGATCAGCTTGTCTCCCAGGTTCCCAGTCAACACCTCAGACTCCTTAGCAAAGGCCGCTCTGAGAGAGAGAGAGAGAGAGAGAGAGAGAGAGAGAGAGAGAGAGAGAGAGAGAGAGAGAGAGAGAGAGAGAGAGAGA